>ML681971.1:17836226-17911099 GCA_007922195.1 Podocnemis expansa | reverse complement strand
CCAGCCCGTGGACACCCCTCAGCACCCTGGCCAGGGTGCTGAGGGGTCAGCCATTCCTCCCAGGGTGCTTAGCACCCTGGGAGGAGGGGCACATGTTGTCTCGGAACACTTTGTTCTGAAACAACATGTCCGAACAGGGCTGTTTCGAAACCTCTGTTTTGAAACAGCCCTGTTTCGACAGCAAACGAGGTTTAAGCTATGGCGATTGAACCACGGCCATTTCGAAACAAGCTGTTTGCTTGTTTCGAAATGGCCGTGCGTTGTGTGGCCATGGCACTTCTTATTTCGAAACAACCTCTGTTGTTTCGAAATAAGAAGTGTGTGTGGCCATACCCAGGTAGATTAGCATCTGACCTTGATTTGGGAAAGTGCCCGAGTCTATACATATGACCTGATGCAATCAGTGGAGCCTAAGCCCTGTGGGGGGGGGGCAATATGAATGAGTTTGGGGTTGATGTAAGGTATATGGCTAATATGAGTCCTATTGTAATGCCCTACTGACCAGGTTAATGGAGGAAATAGTGAAGCTGTGCAGTAGCCACTGGATGTTCTGACTCCTTGAAGTCTGATTTTTTTTTTCTTTGCATTTCCACAGGAAAAGACTGACTATTTTGGTAAAATACAAATCTAGCAGTTTCCTGACTCACAACACATTTTGTGCATTTGTTCTCCATCATGATTTTGATCATTCAGGATAGAATGTTAAAATCACATAACACCAAAACATTATCTGACAAATATGTAAACGTGTGTCAAACCTCTATCCACTTCCATGAAAGCTAGGAGGTTACCGGTAAGTGAGATGTAGTGTCAGTGGCACCTTACATTTTTCAGACGTGCATAAAGGCTTTCAACTAGTTCCCACTGTGACATTAGCAAAACGATATTATCTGCACTATTAAGAGCAGGATACTCCCCAGCTTGAAATGTCAGTGTATGTATTCAATTAAGGGCATTGCCTTATTCTTTCAGTCTGCTAGAAAAGCAGGCGCTCCTGCATACAGTAATACATTTTACTATAGAAGGTGCCTGAGCCAAATCCCTGCTCCAAACACTATTGAACTTTGGGTTGTTTGGTGCTTCCTCGAAAACTGAGTAAGCTATGTAAACTAGAAGAAAACTCAATCCAAATCTTTCTGAACTTTGGGGAAGTCAGATCTAGATCAAAATTGTGCAGCTTGCACTCATCTCTCTGACTGAACTGAACACTTTTCAGCATGAAAGGGGTAGCAAAGTTCTTCACAACTGAAGTGCAAGTAGGAAGCTTCAGTATGTGTTTCCCTTTTAATGGATTTTCTATGAAACTGTGAGGGAGGTGGAGAGAAGTTACATATTCAGTATAACTCTCCTGTTTGCTTTTGTCCTCCTCCCTTCCATCTGCTGGTTTGTTCAAAATTTCAGGCCAGTTGTGTACTGCTGTAACTGAGAGCAGCTCCTTGGAAGATCATGGAGATGTACATGTTTACATCAGCTCAACTCGCCTGCAGTTTAGCATAATCAAACTTTAGAAAGCTGTAGCAGTGAGAGAATATCTAGCTGTTGTTGGAATACAGTTGACATTGGAGGGGGTCTCTCTTTGGGTATGATAATATCTCTGTAAGTCCTGCTTTTGATGTTGGAATGACATATTGGTGGACAGGATGAGACATTATGGTAGTGGGGGGCAGGGAGTGGAAAGATCTGTAACTCAGTAAACTTTGGCCCAACCACGTAAATTAGTTTGCTAAGTTCAGTGCATCAGACAAACAGATCTGGAACTACTTGAACAATCTCACCCTGTTTAGTTATTTTGTTGACGATTGCACAGATGTTATTGAACTGCCTGAACAACCAGCACATTTGGTTATAAGGAAGAGAGTGATCATGCTCTCATGGAAACCAAGAGAAGTTTTTTCATTGACTTCAACAGAAGTAAGACTGGGGTCAGAGTAGCAAAATCTGCTGCAGGGATGGTGCCTTTAGCAATCAGCGTTAGCATCATCGTCTCTTCTAGGCTGGCTCCTAACCCCTGCAATGAGAGGGCTGCCTCCTCCTGCCTCTCTAATTTAACTCAGTTAAGCAAGGTGGTGTATTGTGCAGGTGAATGCAATGATGTAGTTGGGACAGATCTTCACTTTGTGCAAAACACTTTAGCTCCATTGGCTTCCAAGGTGCTATGGAACTGTGATTTACCCCAGCTAAGAATGATGCACATCTTTTAAAACAGCAATTTTAAATTATATTTACATTGTAAAACAATCCTGTCATGCCAGTTTTCCGTAAGGTGCAAAGCAGCAGAAGCTAGTTCTAGAAGCTGGCTGAGGGGAAGCAGGACCGTGGGCTTATATCCTTACCAGTGGATCATCTCAGTGTAGATGAAGAAGAGGGGGGAGCATGACACTAATACTGAGAGCATGTGATCATCCCTACCATGCAAATAACTGTAGCCTACTAAATATGGTAGAAGAGAATGGCTTGGGAGCAGAGGTAGTCCTACCACACAAAGCCATGACTAGAATGAGACTTATAAATTTAGCTGTCTGTCTTTTTAACATGTGTGTATTTAAAAACAGCTTGTTACTAGTACCAGAATGAATCCTTTGTACTGCAGTAGCACCCAGCAGTCTGTTACATCCTGTTGTGATGAGCGCTGAAGCCAACAGTACCTCTCTGGATTCAGAGCCCTATTATGACTGAGATGAGATGGGCCCCAGCATGTTTATGTTTATGGTAAACTCTAAGTATATTTCAGTTTTGGAAAAACTTCCTGGGAATCTCTTTTCAGATGTATCCTCCACTCAGCCAGAAGCAGTAAACTGAAAGGGAGTTTGACATATTTTATTATAAATGTCATCAGTACAGAACGAGTCATTTTTATAAATATCCATGAGGAAAACAAACAGAAGCAGGTAATAAACATTCTTTAGCAAGAGCAATCTACTTGCCTGGCAGTTGTTATTTTCTATTAATGGGGGGGGGGGGGGGTTTGGCGGGCAGCGGGGTTTTCAGTGGTTTTAAGCAGTGGTTGCTAACCTTTTCTTTAAGAAGTGCTGGCAGCTGAGCAACTCATGTTGCTCGCCACGCTCACCCCCCCCCCACGGGCTTGCTGCGCTGCCCGCCCACCGCAGGCCCGGTCCCGGCTGCCCCCCCTCTTCTGCCCACCCCTGCGGGCCCACTCCTCGCCGCCTGGCCACCCCCCACAAACTTACCTTGTGGCTGAAGCCGCACGGCCCAGCCACAGCTCCTGGGGCTAGAGAAGCACTACGGAGCATGCTCAGATTTTCTGGACATGCTCTGTTAGAGCTTCTCTGGGTGGGAGTTTTGAAAACTCCCTGCTCCACAGGAGGTCTCCACTGACACTCTGGCTGCTGGCCCTGTGCTGCCAGCAGCCTTCTCTGCGCTGGCGGCTGTGGTGGGCTGCGCTGCAGTGAGCCAGCGCAGCTTAGAGGGAACATTGCGTGGCACACCTTGATACCTTCAAATTTTTTGTGGCACACAACCATTAAACTCATGAATATTCAAATTAACTTAAATTACTTATGAATATTCATGAACCATGGCACAGTGTTTCAGAAATGCTCCTATGTGGGGTATTTGGGGCAGCAGAGAGGGTGGCAAAACACAGGAGGTCAAGAGTCATTTGCAGTGGCAGAACTGTGTGTGTGGAGTAGGGCAGGGGTGGCAAAAGAGGACAAGGGGAGCCATGTGGGGAACAGCACAAAGGTGGTAAGAGGAGAGAGGAAGGGAGAATAAGAGTGGTATTGTGGGGGGGGGGTGGAACCTGGGGAGTGGGAAGGTAGGGCAGGGGAGCATGGTGCAGCACCCACTTCCCCCTTCCCCACAGTGACTCCCTGCCACCCAGGCAAATCCTCACCTCACTGCTGCTCCCTACGACCCCAGTGGGTCCCATCCTTCCCTCCCCCAGCGCCCTGCTGCCTGTGATGGACCCTCCCATCACTGCAGGGACCAGAACTAGGCCTCCAGGCCCCAGCTACACTGCCCTAACACACACAGCCACTCCACCCCCAGCTGCACACACCCCCAACCAAACAGCCACGCCACAACCCCAGCAACACACCCCCTGCTACACATCTACTCCCACCCACCTCTGCTGCGTGCGCGCGCGCGCACACACCCACCCACCCACACACCTGCCCCATACAACCCCTAGCAGCCCTCCCCCCAAAGCCTTTACCTGGGCTCTTTGCAGGCTGCCTGACACAAGCTGCTCCACCCTACAGGGGGAGATTCACACACTCCCGGCCTCCTGCAGCTCTCTGCTGGCTCAGCCTAACTTGGAGCCACCAGAACGCTGCATTCAGGCTGCTCCTGCTATTTTTAGGGGGACCCCTGGAACTCCACATTCCACTGCCTTCCTCTATTTTTAGGGGGGCCAGAAGGCTGCCTGCTTAAAAATAGGGGGCACCGGAACTATGTTCCAGTGCCTTCCACCTTACTTTAACCCCTGCCTTTTCCCAGTCCTGTACAACCCACGTGGCTGGGCTGAGCAGGGAGAGAACTTTAACTCCAGCTCTTGGAGATGCTTGCAGCACACCAGTGTGCCCCAGCACACTGGTTGGGAACCACTGATTTACAGTCATCACAAAAAACAAAGCTAGTGAATAGAATCCAGAGGGTTGAAGCTGACCCCCCCCCCCCCCCAGTGTAAATTTGGAATAATCCCACTAAAGCTAATGGGGTTACTTTGGATTTACTATAGTTTAACTGAGATTCAAAAGAGACCAAGGTATTCCAAATGTCCCAAATCATTTACAGTTAGGCCCAGTCTGTACTGCCAGCAAATTCAGCAGCGGTTGATGGTAGTTATGGAAGCTACTGACTGCTCAGTTAATTGGCAAAAATTGATCTGATGGCAACAGTATCAACATATCCAATGTAGACTAGGTGATAGTGCAGTAGTTCACAGAGCAATCTAGCAAATTGCTGCCATCAGGATAGACATCCCCTTAGTGGCACCTTAGCAGCCCTCCCCCCACCCCAGCAGAGAAGTCAAGGATGGACTGGGTCATGGAGATTGAATTCATCTCTCATATCTATTCTCTTATGGGATTGGGGTGAGGCAGGTTGCTAAGCAGCTTCCTCTGCTGTGGTATGTGCTATGCCTGTTAAATAGGACTCCTGATTTGTTAATCTCCCCCTATTTTGACAGCACTAAATTCACGCACAGATACAGATATGCATACGCACCATAACCCCACTTCTCATGTGATTCTTTACAAAGACTGATGCCAGAACCTGCACCATGGGCCTCAATCAACCAGTTGAGCAAAAAATTTTAGGTTTGCACTTCTCTTTTTGCTCCCTCACCACTGACACACTGGTGAAGTTTGTTACACAGTAATGGCCCACCCTTGGATTTGAGCTCAGATGCTGAATAGGTTGTGTCTCGTCTCTGGGGCTGATGCAAATAAAAGATAAGAGGCTGCTAGTGCTGTAAGTGAAATGCATAGCCCCTATTTAGCTTAAGTTGCAAAGGCCTGTGCATTTGATTCTCCAAACCTGGTGTAGGCCACTGCTCTGTAAAGGCCATCACCGTATATGTCTGGGGGAGGTGATACTGCAAAGGTGGAAATCATATAACTTGCATTCACTAAAGCAGAGACTTCCTTCCTTTGTAAATCCATGGCTTAAGCTGCCCTGTTTCTTGTATGTAATAGTGGAGAGCAGAATAGAAAACACCTATATATATTATCTCCTATCTGGTGTGACTTAAACAGTGGTAGGAGAGAATGACTTTGCAGCAGAGGTGCTCTTACCATGCAGAGTCGTGACTAGAATAATTTAGCTTTCTTCAATCTTTTTAACAAAAGTGTATTTAAAAACAGCTTGTTACTGGTACCAGAACGAGTTCTGTGTTTCCCTATATTTTAGTGGCCCGTTGCTGCGATCAACACTTTAGGGCCGCACTCAGCAACAGCGTAAGCAGCGATACAATTGAATACAAGCACAGGGACAATATCAAGCTTTAGAGTGAACAATAACGGCTGCATTCTCAAAACACTGCTCTCCTCTTGCTGAGAAAACACCAGAGTCGTCTCAGTGGGGGGTTGAAGTCAAGCTTCCCAGGGCATTTACTCAAAGCGACGAAGGTGATTGTATAGTGACTGTACATAGGTGAAAACACACATGGGATCTGGCTTACGTCCCATCACCAGCATGTCGTCCACTTCTATCAGGCGATCACAGTGAGCCAGTTTCCTGCAGCAACAGCAAAACAGATCCAACAAATAACAGGTTATTGCCAACACCCTGGTCTAGTTCCAGTAACTGTTTGTTACCCAGGTTTCATAATCATCTGGGCTTGCATCAAATAGTGGAATTTGCTCTGAAAGAAATATGTAGAGCATTGTAGTTAACACTGAAAGGGTCAAACAAGTATTGCTTGGAAGCTTCCATTTTCTGTAATCAGTGAAACCCTCTCCTTTCTCATCATAAAGGGTCTTTTTCCCTTTAGTTTCAGTAGGTTTTGTATCTGGTCACATCCTTGCCCCTCATGGCACAGTTTCCCTGCCTCTCCTGCAGCCTCTGCAAGCAGGGTTACTGAAGGTTTGCAAATCCTCTTTCCTTGGTAAAAGCAAGTCTGGGTCACTTCAGTTGCTCAGCAGGAGACTTAGTGGTGGTTCCACTGGCCACTAGGGATGCTTGCAGAGGACACCGAGGACAAGCGGAATGGCAAGCGAACTCATGAGGGAGGCCTGAATGTTTGTTTTAGGGGGAGTGAGCCAGGCAATAGTCCTAGATATTTCTCAGGATCTAGGCTAGGACCAAGGTCAGGCAGAAGGGGAAATGTCTGTTGAGATCATGGGTGGAAGGAGGTCTGTGGAATAATTCACACTGGGCAGACAGAAGTGTGATCAGCAGAGCCCAGCTGATACGAAAAGATGAGAGACACCAGTTTTTCTCTACTGTAACAGCAGCCATGGGGAAGCTGATATTTCCACAGGCAGCTTTTTAACTAATATGTTACTACTGAATTGTCAGTCTTCTATTCTAGTCAATGTTTTTCTGTGCACACCATAGTGAATATGAAAACACTGGAAGTTTCCTTTAAAATCTAAAGCTGGATTTGGGCCATAGGGTGACTGGCCCTAGGGAGGGTACCATGCACCTGTGACTGATTTACCTGCTGCCAAATGGGGCTTACAGGAAGGCAACTGGGCCTTAGAAAGGAGCAGGAAGCAGCTGGGGAAAGTTGGCTAGACACTGATCTCTCTCAACTCAGGCTGCTGAGACAGAAACTACAGAGCCTAGGAGACACTAAGGAAAGAGGAAAAGGCTAGTGAGTGAGATGGCTGAACTCCACCTGCAGGGGTTGGGAATCTGGTGATGAGCAAACTGAAACAGGAGGAGCTCCAGTGCTGACTGAACATGCTAAAGCTGAAGATGAACTGTTGTGTGGTGGAGATGGACTTTATTCTGAACTGTAAATACCATTGAAGGCCTAGGCTGAAATGCTGTTAACCACAAGGGAGCCTGCATGAATATCACTAAACAGCCCAAGGAAAATCACACCAGAGCCATTCCATGTCCTGAGAGAAGCGCCTGGAAAATAATACTGTCTGTCCTAGTTCATGTCAAAAATCAGCCAGCTAAAACATGAGGCTCACACATGTGATTGGCAGGAGTAGGAAAGACTGTCTTCCTCTGTTATTCTAATTCTCTGTGACTGAATGCCTTATCACAGGCTTGTCCAGCATGTAGCCCGGGGACCAGAATCTGTTCCACCAAGGGCTTTTATCCAGCCTGCTGAGTGCTGCTGCAAGAACCTGGAAGCTGGTGCTGGCCAACGCTATCTGGAATACTCTATTGCTATGTCAAGTGTATGGGCAGACCTTGACAATTTGTGCAAGCAAAAGCAATGCCAAATATCACATTAATCGTTATTTTGTTAAATTTTATTAATAAAGATCAATTTGTATGTCTTATCTCTCAAAAATTTTCTCACTGGCCCCCCAGCTGAGAAAAGAATTGCAGTGTGGCCCATCACCCAAAAAGGTTGGACACCCCTGCCTTACAGCCTTTATGGGGAGGGTTTTCTCCATGGCAAATGGTGACTCTGGATCTGGTGAAGTTTTGATTTCAAAAACCTTGCCCTGAGTGGGGCCTACTCTGTGTCAATGTTACAGTGTTTGAAGCCACATCAAAAGTTGTACGACGGCAGCCGTGCATTGCTGCATCCTGTGATTATTTGGAAAGAGTATGCTGAACTAACTGCGTACCACATGGAACATTCTTATTGTTACCCAAGTAAAACAGCACAGCAACCGAGGATGAGTCATGTTTACATTTGGGCAAGCAGCTTAAAACTTCCTTCCTCCTGTAATTAAACAAAATTATTAAATCGTTGAAACGTTCCCCTTTGTTATGAATTTAGCAAACCCTGTTTGGTCTTCCCCACTGATCTGATGTGCCAAATATACAGGATAATGCCACTGTTTTTCAGAGATGCCCTAACAAAGAGGGCTGAGATTTTTTTCAAGAATGCACAGAACTGGTTGCTCTCTGTACCCACTGAAGTAGGCTCTTCTGAAAAAAAGGGACTTGCAAATCCCACTTTAGAAAAAAACTGCTTGCTCCCTGCTTCTGATTCCTCCAGCAAGGCTGGATCTGTACATAAATCACATATAGAGTATTAGTCGTATTAGTTGGTGTGGGGTTTTCAAATGGGTTCAAGATTTGGGTTTCCCAATTCCTACTGAATGGCAATGACAGTTGGATGCCTACCTCCCTGAGGCTGCTGTAAACCCCAGTTTCTTCATTACAACAATATGGGCAAAATTCAGTAAGTCACCCCTTACTTGTAGCATAATCTAGAAAGAGGCTGTTTTCTTCCTCTGTCCAGGTACAGGATATACAGCCAATTTCCCAAAGATTAATGAAATAACATAGTACGGTCTGGTTGAAATGAAATGCATATAAAATGATCCCACTCCATTGACACACTTACACTGCAGCAATTACCTAATTAAGCTCCAGTGTAACATCAAACCCTTTAAGACCCCTGTGCAGAAAGTGACAGAACAGAATTTAAAGGAATGCTTTAAACTGTTAAAATGATCCACCTTCCATAAACTAGCACTTCAGAGCTTTCCTCATTATTTGCTTTGACTGCTGTCTGGTTCTTGACTTTAACTTTGAACATTCTCAATGCATGTTGAATGTTGACTGCCTAATGGAAATTCGATTAGCTTTTACAGCACAGAAGAGTTTCTGAAACCAGATCCTTTATGAAGCTACAATGAGCTAGAGCACACTAGAGTTTTAGCCACGAATGTTGCTCATACTACAGTCTCAATGAAGCCATCTGCTCCTTCATTACCCTACATTTGGTCTTGACAGTGCTGACTATGCCAAAGCTTTTGTTCCTAATATTTACTCTTGGGAAGAAAGAGAGGAAACACCATCTGAAGTTCCCTCTGGCCTGCAATAGAAGAAACATCTGCTGGAGTCTGGAGGGATTATCTGTTGACCTTTGCAGCTGGGAAACAATTAAATCAGCTCTGTCTTTTCATAGCAAATGAACCTGTATTCCATGTGATGCTGGGAGAGTTTTGTGGTCTAAAATCAACAGGCCACCAGACACCATCTCTTGATAGTTTTGTTTTTCTTCATGCCATCTGTGGTACCAAATAGGACTAAAAATTTTTCAAGTCCTAGTTCATTGACTTCTGGTACATCTACACCAGGGTAAAAGACCTGCAGCACAATTGCAGCTTGCCTGGATCAGCTGACTTGGGCTCAGACTGCAAGGCTAAAAATTCCTGTGTACAAATATCCCAGACCTTGAGCTCCAGCTTGAGCCCAATCTTCTCAGCAGTTTTACAGTCCCAGAGCCTGAGCCCAGTAAGCTCAATTCGTTAATCTCGTTTATTAACAGTGCAACTAGTGTCCGCTCAAAGACCGCTCAAGTGCAGCCTCTTGACTTGGGCATATTTTATGTTTGTTTCTCCACTTAATTTTGTGGTTATGTCAGTGATAAACATAATTTTACAGCTACAGGAAAAATAAAACCAAGGGTAGAGCCTTGCACATACTTCAAACAAAAGCTCTCTAAGTGGTGGTGGGGAATAATCTCTCATTATTGCAAGAGTCTTGTAATAGCCACTCTTGTTCCCTTGCAGGGGGATGCCAAAAGACAGTTCTCCTACTACCTGCCAAGTTAGAAAACAGTAATGTGAGTTTGACTGAGGAAGACTCCTGGGGTTGTTTGTTAGGTTACTGGTTCCATACCTGACTTTTTCTACCCCAAGACAAAGAATCCTTGATCTTGAAGCTGAAGTTGAAGGATAGATCCTGAGCGCTGTAAATCAGTGGAACCATGCTAATTTACTCAAAACAATGGCATTTGCCTATTTACAGTATCTGACAGAGGAATTTTTAAAGTTACCCAATTTTTTCACCATGGAATAATGCCTTTAAAATTCAATTTGCTTGTATCTTCCACTACATGTGAGTCCTTGAGACAGCTGCAGAATGGGCTGTGCAAGGTGAAAGTGTATGTATTCTGTTCTCTGCTACACTAAAATCCAATAGGCTATCAGCAATTACAAGTCTCATGGTCTGTTCTGTTTGTGTTGTCATAGTTACTGTTAATCCATCTTAAATACATTTTTGGTTTTTCCAAATCTCAATTAATAAAATTTATAAGCTTCAAGAGCTTTCCAAATGGGTATTTACATGGATTTACAGAAGTCACCTTTTGGGAACATGCACTAATAAGTATTGTCAGCTGACTTATTAAGAGCTATTTTAACTTTTCCCCTCAAATACTGACAGGGAAACAGCAGCTCATGTTGACTTAAGCTACTGAATGGAACTTAACTGGATGTCTATGATGTGCAATAGAAAAATCAAGTTAAGTTACCTGAAAGGTAAAAGTGAATACCATGAATTTCCAGACCTAAATCAAGTGCTTCAGAGCTTCAGGTTAGTACATGTAACCACACTTGAAAGAGCCAGTCTTGCTTCCCACTAATGTCAGTGACAAGACTGCCTTTGATTGCTGAATAAGCAGGACCCAGTTATTAGAAGCTGCAGTGATAAGGGTTTATAGATACTCTAGTGGTAAGCATTATGGGGAAGACCATCAAATGGCACTGGTGCCCCTAAATCCCTTGAATCCTTGAATACAATCACTGCTACTAAAACACTATGCATGGAATTAATCTGTGCAATAGGGAGAATTGAGTGTATGGGTCCAGGGGGAGGGTGGAATTGGAGAGGGCAGAGCATGAATCCAAGCACAAACAGGGGCACAGAGCCCTGGATTTTCTTAGCAACAACTTACTCATTACCAGTCCTCTGCTAAAACTGCATGTTTTTTCGATTCCTGGGCCTCTTGCTTTATGTGATATCTTGCACAGTTTTATTAACTTTTCTGGCATAGTAAGTGTGAACTTGTGATTCAGGGTACGAGAGAAAAATGATTAAGCCTGATGAGTCTTTAACTGGATGCACTTCACAGAGATCTAATGTGATACTCACTCAGCCATGGTGAAAGCCAGCTCAAAGTTCTGCTTGCAGTTAGCTGGGTCAAGCGCATTATAATCGAAGGCTTCAGGAAAGAAAGAATGTACTAAGGCACAGAACGCCATCCCATCACTCCAACTTGAGGAGAAGTTCTGTAGATCAATGTGCTGTCAGAAGGCAAACAGAGCTTTATGGCCACATACAGAATTGGGAACTGCAGTCATCTTTGCTCACTGTTGTACTTTTGGCCCATTACTCACCAAAAGATGCATGCAGAGTACATAGCAGATGTCATAGGATTTTTTCTTTTCTTGTTTGTGTACCCATCATGTTATGTGGACTAAAAGGAGAATTGCCATCAGCTGACAAAGCCCTTTTATGAAAGCTCAGGCAGGTGCAAAATTGCTGTGTAGTCTAGAGATCCGATTCATAGCCTATTGAAGACAGTGGAAAGGCTGCTGTTCACTTCAATGGGCTTTGGATCAAGATCTGTATTTGTTTAAACTGAGAGCACTACTTAGCCACTTGGTCTCATTGCTTACTGGAGGAAGGCATTTTTTTGTGCAGTGCTGTACAAAGACTAAACTGTACTTGCCTGCTACACATCTGGGGTCAAATCAGTACGGGGCAAACGAGAAGAGACTAGACTCCTGTGAGATCACGCACAGTCAGTGTAGAAACTGGTCCATTTCAGTTACAGAAGAGAACCAGAGTCGCTATGGATTGGCACTCATGTAACAATATATAATTGGACTTTTTTACTTTATTATGCTAGACTTTTCCCCAACATACAAAATTCAGACCGTGACCATTATGATTAGTGACTAAATAGTGATTTTCATTAACCACTGGAATATACCCTTGAGTTTAGGATTCAGCAACACCAATTATATTTTGTATTCTCAGAATGAAACTGTGGAAAGGGCATTCTTTTGTTCTTATAAATCTGGGAAATGCTCCTTTTTCTCTTCACAATTGCATTAGGCAGTGCAGTTTAATGCTATGTAATATAAATGAACCCTCACACAGGCCAAACTTTCTGCAGTTAGACTGGAGCAGTCCTAGAGACACAAACATGCTAAAAGTGGGAGCATTTAATATGATTAAACATTTCTAATTCCACTATAGAGCAGTCTGGTCTATTGCATAACAAAGTTATCTTGGTCTCCAGGTAACAGTACTGCAAAGTAATCTCTATCCCTATTCATATATCATTATACTCATTAAAAGCAGCACATGCTGCAATGAGGTGAAAATACACAAATGCAAAATCAAGCCTGTAAACACACACAGTTTAAACCTCAATCCAGCAAAGCACTGAGGGTCAGATTTTTAAAGGTATTTAGGTGCCTAAATCCTACAGTGAGTTAAGTACTTAAATATTTTAAACAATTGAGTTTTGGAGCGCTAACTTCAAAGCTATGAGTAGTCTCCCTGATGTCAAGAGAACCAAGCAACAAACATGTAGTTCACACACATTTTCTTGGGGGCTCTGAAGTTCATTTATAATGTAACCAATTACCTCTGGTACTTTAGATTCAGTAGGACTATCTGTAGAACACGTTTTTTTAGTAGTTTCTTGTGAAAGACTCAAAGATGTTCCTATAAAAATTAAAATGGAACACACTGAGCATGATAAGTCATCTCACCTTGTATCCTATGGTTTTAGAGCGACACCAGTCCAGTAGAATCTGCTTAATGCTGCTTGCACTAGCCACCCCAAAACTCTGTGATCTCTTCAGCTTTGCTTTGGATTCTCCTTTTCCTCTAGAAGAAGAAAAGGGAGAAAATTTTGGCAGGAGTATACTAATTCTAACTCTTTCACATCAGCTCTTTTCCCCCAGGAAGAGTACAGAAACCATCAATACAAACTTTCTTTTACCACCTCTTGCCAATGTGCCATGTGCAATATGCATAAAGTGAAATTGTGACACCCCCCCCCCCCCAGCATTGCTAAAGGGAACACTCCTTTAACTTTGAGTCAGAATTTTATTTGTAGTTTCTATTTAGAAAAATAAACATTTTGAGGCAAGGACTATGCCCTGTAAAGTACAGTGCACATTGTTGGCTCTTAAATAACAACCTAAGAACATGAAATCAGCCTATTTTTATGTGCCATAGAAGGAGGTTTTTGTGATGCTCCCTTCTGAACAAAAACACCCCCAGGGCCAGTAAAGTGAACATACAACAGCTAGAGGTCTGAACTTCCTGGCTTCTGTCCTTTTCAGGTTGACCTCCTGGCATTACCGGATCTTAATTCTTGGTGGGAGCTGCTCACCGAGGGCTTGATTCAACACCCCCTGGAAATTCTTCCACTGACTTCAGTGGAGCTGGATGAGGCCCCAGATTTCCTTTGCTCAGCTTTCCAAGTCTAGAGATCCCTCTGCTGTAACTGGTTCACAGAATATTTTCCCATTACTGAGCCCCCTTTGGATGCAAAAGGTTGCAACAGGGACTAAGGAGTGACATACTTTCCACTCTCCTGCTCAAATTTCTCAAAGAAAGCTTTCCTGGCCTGTGTTCCTGAAGTCCGTGGCAATGTCTGAGACCGCACCAGTTCTCTCCTCCTTTCCACTTGGCGATGGACAGTCGGAGGTGGGGAGCAGGATTTGGGTGTCGCATCATAGTAACTGTCAGTGGTACTGCTGAAAGAGAACACAAAAAATGCTTCTAAGAGACATTGCCTGGAACATGTAGTATCATTGTAAAGCACTGAGATCAGTTACAGCAAAACTTCAGCAACCTAAACACTTGGAGTAAACATTTTCAAAAGCACGTAAATAAAGGAGGAGCCTCAGTCCCATTTTCAAAAGTAATGAGTGTTTAGGAACCTAAATATCCCTGAAAGTCCACAAGACCTAGATTGGAAATGGCCACATCCCTAAAGGTATTTAGAAGCTTACCTCCCAGTGAAATCAAAAGCAGTTAGGCACTTAAATAAGTATTTATTCCTAAGTCATTTTTGAAAATGAGACTTAGCCACCTAAGTCAGGCACTGCAACTCTGAGCAGATCAACTTCTAAATACCTTTAAAAATGCAACCTGTAGGCATGTAAGGTCTAAAATCTCATTAACTTCCACTGAGATGTAGGCACCTAAGGACAAAAGTCAAATTTTTAAATGGTTCTTGGGTTCCTAAATTAACATAGCCCCACTCATTCCAATTAAGCCATGCCAGTTTATACCAGCCAACCAGCTGGACAATGAGACAGGTTTACATATTGCTTTGCACATGCATTTGAGGTTTCTGAAGCCCTTGACAAACGTTAGTGATTTAAGGCACAGAGTACACATATGAAGGAGGGTGTGTTGCCGCCATTTCCAGCTGAGGCACAGACTGGCTCAAGATCGCACATTATCCTTGGCAGATCTGGCAATCAAACTCAGATCTGCTGACTCCAAGTCCCATGTATTAAGTCCATGAAGATCATTCTTCTATGTTTTAACCATCCAAGAGATGATATAGCATTTGCTGTTACAGTATGTCTCACACTCCCCTGCATTTATTTTCCTCCCATTCTCTAAGTTCCCCCATCTTCAAAGCATCTGATGAAGTGGGATTTTTCTCCCATGAAAGCTCATGTGATAAATAAATGTGTTAGTCTTCTCATCTTAACACATTAGTCTAAGAAGTTTAAAATCGCGTGCAGGCTAATTTTTAGGGCAGATGTAAGTCCAGTTTAAGAGTTTTAAGCAGTCTGTGCTCCCCCTTTCCTTGATGAAGTTTGCATGCCTTGACATTCCAGCAGTAAGTGTGATACAGTGTAATCCTACACTAAACAACTGTGACTTTGAGTTAAAAATGTGTGGTGGTCAGCCTTTCTCAGTGAAGGCAAAGAGTCACAGTGTGTTCTGCAAGGAGTTTAGAAGCTCAAAGCTCTATGCTATACTGCAGGCTAGTTAAAGTAAGGATGTTTGAGAGGGGTCGTGTTCAATTGCCAAAAACAGATCCAAAACAATAACTTTTACATAGCTGAGTGCTTTAACAGGATCTTTCAAAGGTCTAGCCTTGGCTATTAAAGGATGACTCAAGCATTTTACATTCCATCTGTGCCCCTTCATGCTGGGATTAGAATGGGGCTCGCATAGTTGATTGGGCAATCAATAGCAAGGTTCTGAACCTGATGTGTAATGACAGTGAGATTTGTATGAGTGGGGAACTCTGTTCATGGATAAATATGTCACTAGCCTTGCAAAAGCACAATAAAATATACTGCATTGGCTAGCAGAACAGACTAGATCAAGCTGTCTAAATACATATATGACTCCCATCACTGTACTATCTGAGTACCTCACGCAAAGCAATGAATGTAGCTTTCCAACACTGCTGTGATGTAGGAAAGTAAGGTTACCCACCATTTACAAGAGGGGCACTGAAATACAAATAGATGAAGGGACTCCTCTGAGGTCACACAAGGAGTCTGTAGTAGAGCCAGGAACTGAATTAAGATCTTCCAAGTCCCCATCCAGTGTTTGGCCCATAAGGCAGTCCTTCCCTTATCTTGTGATGAGGACTAAAGAAGCACATGCTATTCCCAACCTGCTCCCAATGCAGTAATCCATTTCTGCAGTTTGCCTTTACTGTTAGCTTATGTGTCAAGCAAATTGCAGCCAAAGCATCAGCATGAGCTTGACTGTTCCTTAGGAAACTTGCAGGATTGCTCTGTTTCTGTCCATAGTTCCTTCTGCCCCAGAGACACTCCAAATCTTCTGTAGACTTGGACTGGATCCCCTAGGACCCACATGGTCTGACTGGCAGAATCAGTCAAAAGAAGGTATTTATACTTAGGCTTCATTGAACACACACAAAAAAGTCTCATTGAAATAGTCAAGAAAAGGTCCTACCTTTCACTAGCTTTGGTTCCACTAGTCAATCCATAGCTCGTGACTGACATGGACTTTGTGACAGAAGTGCTTTTCTCTGGATAAACAGCAAGAAAAACAAGATGCATCAGTGTTGAAAGTATTTTTCTCTCCTTCCCTCACATGTTTTCAATCTATTTCCTGACATACGGCCACACATTTATTCTTACTCATAGCAATGAAAAGTTGCAGATTTCTCTATAAAAGATCTCTGCCAGCATGAGCTAATGATCTCCTGGGAAGACATTCTCCCACTGTCCCAAATACTAGACATCACAATAGTCACACAGAGGGGCTGTAAACAACTGTCAAGGAGCCATGGGCACTGTGCTGGGACTCCACAGGCAGACCTACCTTGGCTCTCCCTCCATCCCCAGTGTAGGGGCCATGCTGGAAATGGAGCCAGGGCAGGAGGAAATGGCCCTATGTCACAGGCTGCTATGAACAATCTGGCAAGCCATAAAAGCCTGATATAATTAATAACAAACCTCCAGGCTATTTTAGTTCCATCAAGGGCCATTTCAGCCCCCCAGGCAGCCCAGGTTCAGCAGGGTGCAGCAATGACGTAACAACCAGCTGTGCCCCTGCCTGTCTCTGGGTGGCATCATCCATGTTATGCCTCCTGGAAGCTCAGCCCAGGGTCTGAGCCCTGTTCAGTACTTGTGCCTCAGAGTAAAGTGCAGGGTGCCCCAGTATGAACACTCTAAGGATCTGGTTCTCACATAAGTTTCTTACATGTGAAGCTCTACCAACCTCATTGATTTACTCCACAGGACTGTATAGGAGAGGGCAGCCAGGCCCTAGCTTTTCAAGCACAAACTTAACTCGGTCTGAAAACTGAATGTGAAGATTTTTCATCTCAAGATTAATGCCTAGACTACAAAGCAGTAAATTTTCCCAGGCTCTTCTTCCCAGAAATGATCGGGATCCTCACCTTCCACCTTTAGGCTGCGGGCAATCCTGGCATTAAGAAATAATGCGTGTTCTAGGCTGCACCATTTATGTGTCCCTGCTGACCTGACAATGTGAATGCATTCCAAATGGCAGTGTTGTCTGCAGAGAGTAATCGCTTGGTGATGTGGACTAACAGCATTTTTGGACAGAGCTCCAGTCGTTTGTTTAGGCATGAATTAAGAGTCTGAAGTGTTTTGGCTTTTTACATATTTATGTGTTGAAGAAGGGGTGAGATGTTTAAAGAAAAGTTGTGAAGCCATACTGCTCATTCCTAAGGCTGCTGCAGTGAATTTGCTTTGCCAGGGTCCCAGGGGCACCAGCAATTTCAGTCTCCTGTGCTGTGGCTACTGTAGCAAAGAAGTACTGTTTAGCAGTCTTCATGATATGCACTAGGCTATGATCTGTCTTCATTTCTATACCACCCATAAAGCCTTTTTCCACCAATCCTATAGGCGTCAACCTCACCCAGCCTTCCTCCTTCCATGTGCCCCACAGCTGAGATGTCGGGTCATACTCTCCTGAAGAAAATCAAGTTTGCCCATCCAAATGTACAGTAAAGAGCACAAGATCAGTCAGATCTGGTAGCACTGTGGCCTCAGAGCTAGACAAACCATTAGAAGGCTAAGAAAATAAATTCCTTTCTGGGAGTATGGTCTATGGAATGTTTCTATTAAGGATGAGGAACATTGTGGGAAAATCCAAAATAAACTCTGGGTTTTTCTTTGATCTGAGGGAATCATCCCAGGGGTTTGTAAAGCCAAACTCCAATGGCAAACTACTCCAAGTGCATGCATAGGCTAGTCTCTCAGCATTCCCTTGAAGCCAGGAAGCACAGGTGAATAGCAGTGAAGACACCATCGCACAGTCTTCAACGCCCTTAAGACTGGCAGAGACCCAGGGTATGTACTTGGCATGCTAGCTGGCTCTGAAGCCCTAACTGCACTCCTTCACTGCTCTTTTTACCTGTGGTTCTTGGATTCAAGCCAGCTCAGGGAGGCTAGTCCATGAACACCTTTTGCTGTGTAGACATATCCTGAGTCTAAATGGACAATTGCCCTCTGCTAAGAATTGATTTATTGACTCTTGCTGGAGTCAGTGGGAAGATTCCCCTGGACTTCAGTGGGGCTGAAACACATCTACATATAGTATTGCGAACAGTTACAGCATTACTGCATACTGATGAACAGAACCAAACCATGGAACTGAAGATTGTGTGCTAGATAAGCCTAACTCAGTAGAGATGGGACCAGATCTGAACCCCCCCCAAAACACTGCAGAATTGGCTGCCCTTTACTGTTTACCATAATCCTGAGGGTTTTGAACATACTCTCCATGATGAAGTATAGGGAGAATAACACCCACCTGCTGCTATGGATGTGCCCATTGTTCGCACTGAACTTGTACTCCAGGTCTTCGCAGCAGTCGCTAAAAAAGGAAAAAAGGCAGAGGAGGGTTTTGTTTGTCTCTTTGTTTAATAAAAGGGCAGGTAGAGAGGAGGATTTTCGATTTAAATGCACAGTTTCTCTTGGTGGGAATGGGGCTAGATCTTCCTATCACAAATCAGAAGTAAGTCAATGAAGTCAGTGATGTTCCATCAGTGTCAAACTGATCCAATAGGAGAATCAGATCCATAGATGACCCCCTGCCATCCTGTTTTCCACCCACTGTAGTCAGGACTCCTTTGTTCTATTCCTGGCTGTACTGTTCACTCCCATGTTAAATCTCTGGCAGATCACTTGTACTCCCTGCACCTGCACCTCATTTGTAAAAGAGGAGCAACAAGACCTTCCTCACAGGGGAGTTGTCAGCAAACCACTACAAGTTTGATCCCAGAACTACTATAGTCAATGGAAAGACTTTCACTGACTTAAGTGGGCTTTGGATCAGGCCCCATATAACCCAAATGAAAGCAACATGTATGTAAAATCTGCAATGTGTGACTTCGGCTCAGATAAAATGGACAATAAATTTCACAGCCACTAAGCATTCCCTGAAAGATAGTTCAGAAAAGGACAACACTGAACAGTGTGAACAGGAATCAAATCAAGGGAGTTTGTCTTTTTTTAAAATATTTCTTTTACCTGATTGGTTGGAAGTTTTCATCACAGTCTCATTCTGACTCCTGCTCTGCCCTATCAGGCCACTGGAAGAATTAGTAGTTCCTGATGAGGCAGAGGTTTCTCCTGAAAACTTTTCTGATACTCTTGTTATTGCTGTAACAGGAAGGTGGGGCATCCGTAAGGTTACTGCAGGTGCATGTGCCTCAGGGGATGAGTTTGACATCTGAAGGCAAGAGGTCATTTCCTGTGAAACTTTTGCCTGACCTAGGGCATTAAAGGAAACAGCAAGAGGAAAATAACTTTGACAGATATTTTTAAAAACACAAAAAATTTTCTGTGCACTGTGGCTTTATTTAATTTTGTTTTAGGAAACAATAGCATAACAATCCAGTTTTCCTGCAGCACATTATGTTGTTTATGTTAGACTGCACGAACTGACAATAACTGGCAGTAACTAATCATACCCTACCTGGTAAGGTTCTTGGTTAGTAAAGCTTCTTCTGGTGATTAGTCCACTATGTTTCATTTGAGGGCCACTATGTGTATATAGTGCCTACTGCGGCGCATTAGAAAACAGGGCTCTATTGTTCTTTTCTTGGTTCACTTAAATGTTTTGTGTCTCAGTTCCCTCTTCCGAGAAGTGGAGGTAATAGTTACGGCACCAAACAGATGCTGAGAGTTAATAGTTCGTAAAATCCTTTGAAAAGTATAGCCAGAAAGACATTCAGAATATAAAGTCTTGTTTTCAGTAATTGGAAGCCATGCTGCTGATGGGTCTGAGGCCCCAATTCTCTGAACAGTTAGGAGACACTTAAATAATGGGACTCCTTGTGGCCATAAAATTAAGCATATATGTTTGCAGAATCTGGGCCTCTGAACAGAATTCATCCTGAAATAGTTTCCAGAGTCAGACCTAGGCAACAACAGAGAACTGCTCAGTTCCTGGCAAAACCGAGCTCTTGACCAGCAGCAATATTTTGTATTCAAGGTCAATCTCAAGACGACTTATTTCAAGAATTTCTCCTTTCTTACCTGCCAAAGACTGGTGTCCGTTTTCAACTATGGAGGAATTAGAAACTCTTCTAGTCTCAGGTTCATGGCATTCGTCCAGATCCACACTCTGGCAAAACATTACACATAATACTTGAATGACTTTCTGGCTTTCAAATTTTTTTTAACTGTAGTCACTGTAGTACCTAAAGATCCCAACTGAGATCAGGTGCCATTGTGATCATCTCCATGTAAGACAGTGGGAGAAAGCCCTGCCCCCAAAAGCCAAATCATTCAGGATCATGTTGATTACCTGAATGGTCTGTCTGCTGCTTACTTCAAAAAGAAGTGCTGGTGAGAAAAGACTGAATCCTACCTTCAGGTACATGGACAAGGACAGAATGGTTCAGCGCAGGCAGAAGCAGTTTCTCTTGCTGTGGCACATAGTGAATACGCTAAATTCAGATGGGGGACGTTTTATAATCACAGGGGCATCACACAAGGCAATATCTGCTTTTTCCACCTCCTGTTACTTTACTACATTGTTAAGTTCTGCCCCCTTTCTAGTGTTACACTGTGACTATTAACAAAGCCCTACACCACACAAAGAGCAAACTGGCAGTCAGAGCTAAGTCTGACATGCTTCTAATATCAGCAAATACCACTGCCATACATTTGTGGGGTACTATGGGTGAGCACGTAAGCTCTTATTTAGCACAGTGTGGAAAATAAAGCCAGATGGTGCTCCAAAGCCAAGTCGGTAGCAACACTCCTTTCATTTCTTTGGGAGCAGAAGTACGACCAGAATCAGTGCCCCTCTACCTTACAACAGTGGTATGCACAGCCAGATTAAATCCTGGGTCCACTGAAATCACTGGCACAACTCCCTGGGCTTCAAGAATGCCAAGATCTCACCCAAGACAAGAGGCATGCATAGGAGACCCAGTCTGTACCTTTCAGTGGACTGAGTGTGATCTTTTTCACAGATGCCCATACCAGTCATGGTTCACAGTTATTCTGTACAAAGTTAATTTATTCTGCTTTACAGCCCACTTTGTCATGTTGTCAAATGATTCTGCGACACAATATCCAAAATCCAGCAAAAGCTCCAACATGTGCTTAACTCTGCACATGTGAATAGCCCCATTAAAGCGAATGGAACTACTCACATGAGTGAACTTAAACCTTTGCAGGATCATGGCCCTAAGGGAGGTGCTGCATATCCCAGCCTATCTATTCCTCTCCTGTACAGTATGGGGAAAATAGGAGGTAACTTTTTCTCTGCATGTTAGAATCAGTGACTTGATTGTACAACTTATTGTAAAAAGTTTAAATCCTACTCTAGTATTTTTACCCTGAGAATGATTTAATAGCCTTTATGTAAAGCATTGGTATAATTTATGACCAGTAAAAGTTTTCCCACTGGGACAAACGGTGGAATTAAGTTCATAACTCTTCTCAACATGAGCGTGAAGAATCTTTTATGTTTATACATGAATCTTCTTTAAATAACATTTACAGGATGTTACATAAAATTGCTTAATGTTCTACACAAGTTTCTCTCTACTTAAGGCAAATAAAATGACAGTCATTACAATTAGATGACATATGGAAAAAGTATTAGGGAAAAGTAAATATTATAGTGCTTTATGACTAAGTTAAAATTTAGAATTTTGGAAATTATGGGTTTTTTTGGAAAACACTATTTTCTGATGTTTGCTAATTTAATTCCTGGCAAATCAGCCAAGAACACTTTGTTTTTTATCATCATATAACAGCAGGTAATTTTTAGTTGCAAGTGACCAAAAAAGAAATTTTTTTGCACTCACGTGGTTGCTTTGATTAAAAATGCTTGCGATATTTATACCCGTTTATGGGAAACAACGAGTTATATAAATTAAAGTCCATGAGAAAGTTTGATGTCACTGTAAATAGCCTTTACACCAGGCTGGCTCAAAAGCTTTTAAAAAAAAAAATCTGCAACACATCTGTATGTTTACTCAAGCTAAATAAATTATGAAAGAAAGAGAGCAGTCAGTTGTGCAACTGTATTCTCACATTAGATACCAAAATTACGTGTCAATTTCTCTCCCTCTAGATACAGACTGCAGTATTAAAAAAAGTCCCACCAGGGCCAGGGTTGCCCACTCATATAATTTTTATCTCAACCCTCACAATATTTGGTGTTTATTTTAAACCCCCAGCTCCTGGAGGCAGATAATTTTGAGTCTCCATTTTCATTTTCTCTTGAATGGAACTTTCTAACCCTCATGGTTGTGAAGAAAAGGCTGAAATTATGAACCTAGTATGACATAAGAGCTCAGACCATGAGAAGGCGAAGAAAAGTAACTCCCAGTTATTATTACTTTTTAAGATGATTTTAATGATTTTGATTAAGCCATTGTTATGATTTTAGGATCTGATTCATAACTTGTGAACTCTTGAAGCTGGCGAACTGCAGATGGCCATACTCTGTTCTCTGTTACACAAGTGTAAATCTGGAGCAATACAATGGATTCAGTGGAGTTCCTGTTGATCTACCCCAGTGTTGTGAGGGCAGAGTGTAGCCCAACACGTATAGTTTTGTTTACACCTGCTGCAGCTCATAGGGTAGATGCATCTACATGCTATAAAAAGTAGGTTGTGTCCACACTGCAGTGTGTAGCTACATATGGTGGTGAAAAGGTCTGGCAGGGGTAGACAGAAGCTGCTAAACCAGCAGTGTAGACACAGGAGGCATTGCTTGGACATGCAGAGAGCCATGCAGGGTGTATGCCTTACGTTTCTGGCTTGTCTGTAGTCTACTTGCCTAAGTGGTACCTCGCTATCACTACTATTTACACCCAGGCTAGGTGGGTGTGGACTGTCTGTACACTGCGCTCAGCCATACGTGTAGTCATAGCACCTGGAAGCTGTTATAGATCATTAGCCAGATCGTCAGCCAGTGTAAATCAGTATAGCTCCATAATACTTTATTAAAGTACAGTCATTCACATCTGCTGAGGATCTGGCCCCCTATGTTATAAACAAACACACTTCGCCTCTGTTGCTATTAGCACATTATTAGACGTGACAGAATCTTCAACATCCAAATTACTAGCCCCCGTTTACTCACTTCTTCTGATTTATACAAAATTTCACTAATCCACGGTATTAAATTAAGCTCATGCTTAAGCATCTAGCCAGACTGGGGCTTGTGCATTCCACCTCTTGCAGAATTGAACTCTAAAGCTCGCTTTAAAATAAAAAATGCCAGGTTGTAACATAAATGGAGACATCTCTGACTTGTGTTCTGTCCTCTAGCCAAGCTTTCTGCTTTGGTTTTGGCTACACACCGTAAATTACTTTGCACAGATGTTAGTCTTATTGCTTAATTTGTTACTGGAAGACAGTAAAGATGCTACAGTAACAAGGGCTATATAAAAACCTATAGGGAAAAGACTAGAGAGGAAAGGGACAGCACACAGATAAGCACTAATTTTACTTTGCGTCTGTATTTGATTTTCATATGTGGGAAATCAAACCGATGGTTTGATGCAGGGCTGGCTGAAGGGGCTGTAGCACCCTGAACCAGCTTTTTGTTTGGTGCCCTGGGAGTGGGGTGAAGCACAGAACCCAGTCTCCACTCCAGGCCAGCTCACCACACCCCCAGGATGAGGAACTGCCAACCCAGGGTGGGGCGGGCCAGCCTAGAGGCCAAGTTCTGCTCTCCCACCCCTCCCCTGGGCCGGCCGTTCTGCCCTAGGGGCGGGAAGGGCCAGCCCAGGGGCTGGGCTCTGCTCTCTCGTTTCTCCCCAGGGCTGGCTGTTCTGCCCTAGGAGGAGGAAGGGCCATCCCAGAGGTGGGGCAAGAAAGCAGAGTCCACCCCATGAGCTAGCCTGCTCCATCCCCAGGGGTGGAGTGGCTGGCTCAGGGAAGAGGCTAGAGTGTAGGGTCCAGCTTCTGGGCTGGCCTGCCCCACCTCCCAGTGCCCCTAACCTGCAGGGCTATGAACCACTGTCTCATTAGCTCATGGGTAGGGCCAGCCTTGGTTTGATGTCACATATTTATGCTGTGGCTTCAATTAACCATTAAAATAATTCATTAGTGCTGGGGGGGAAGAGGGAACCCATAGTGCATGTAAAATATGGAAACCAGCCACTAAACCCAAGATTGATCTGCAAAAAACATGGTTCTTGGTTCTTATTTGATTTCTAGCCTAGGGCTTTGTTTACACTTACTATAGCCTTTACACATACTCTAATGACATACTACAGGGAAAAGCTGTTTATACTTTCATAATACTAAGAACATGGTACAAGGACCTTTCCTGTCTAACAGTTAGCTTTTAAACCATGCATATTGATCTCTTCAGGTTTTTAGAATCTGCTAGGCATTCCCATTTTATTTCCCAATATCTCTGGTACGATGGTACTTTAAGTGCATTTTAGTGCATGCAATACAAAATTATGGGAATAATCCTACAATTCTGAAAGTCAGTGGAAGTCTTTCCATTGAGTTCCATAAGAATTGGTGTGGGCCCTTTAGTCCCAAATTAGGGCTGAACCTTATGGTAGGGCACAATTTGGGAAAACGGTTACAATTCTAACAAGTGGTTTTGGATGTCCAGCTTTAGACTCCATTAAAGAGATCTGATTTTCTAAAAGCACTCAGAGTTATGAGTCACTTTTGACAATCCCGCTCCATGCTCAGAAGGTAGAACTGTGATCAAGACTAAGACCCTGATTCAGCAAAGCACCAAAACACAAGTTCAGCTTTAATCGCATGGGCAGTCCCATTGATTACGCATGCTTAAAGTTATAAGACTATTCAAATTCTTCAACTGATGTGTGTGTTTATATGCTTTATTGAACCAAGGCATGAAAATAAAAAAATGTGCCAACATAGTCCCCAGTTTGTTTACTATCCAGCTACCATAAACTACACACTCTGCCCCCTTCATTAGTTTAATGCACTTCTGAAAAGGCATCAATGGTTTTACCCACTGTTCCCTCTAAGCTGTGCGCGTGTGTGCGCACACACAGGTCATGAAACCTGCACACCCAACAAAATAAAGTGCGCACCAAAAAATTCAATAGTGCTAATATTGGTGCTCACAAAGAATGTTTTTGTGCACACAGACTACAAGTAATTAGAGGGAACATTGGTTTTACCACTACTTTGTTTACAGCTTCTCTAACAAGAAAGACATCTCAGATTTCCTTGGTTGCGACATCAAAGTCCTCCAGGTTTCTGGGATTTTAAGGGGGTCACCAAACAACAGTTTTGTCTTTGTCTGAGTTACATCTACTAGCTCCATGCTGAGATGCTGTGTACTGGGTCTGTGCTAAGGAAACTTCTGTACAGTAATCACTAGTTTATTAGTAAAAAATGTAGAAAGGGGAAAGTAAATCCCATAAAAGTTCTGAATATTTGGAAGCTCTCACTCTTTTCCAGCATTCAAATTCCTTAAAAGCATCAGAGCTCTTGTAGGGCCATCCACATTATATGCGGTCTGATTTTTGAAAGAGTTCTACTCCCATTTAGATACCTAAATAAGGGCCATATTTTCTAAGGAGCTCACAGTCATATGTGGGGCTTTTTAGATCAGCATGTAATTGGGTCCCCAAATGGTACTGAACTCTACTGAAAATCTGTTCTTTAGAATTTGTGTTCTACGGCATATGAAACAGAAATGGAAAAAACCACATCTTTTAAAAATATTAACTTGTCCCTCCTCATAATTGAAAATAATACTTTGCACTTAATCCTGGAGTATCTATTATTCCCTATGCAAAATGAGAGAGCATCTGACTTACCACCACTGAACTAAATCTGTAACATTGTATATAGAACTCATAACTTCTAAAAACGTAAACTGTTTTGAAACTTTTCTGAGATTAAGAGCACTTACTTTGCATAAACAAACATAGGTACCAGTCAGGATACATTTGAGGAAAGTGCAGCAAACACCATAATTCCTCAGTCATATTTTTTTCTACATTTATGCTGTGCAAAACAAGGAGGGCCAGATCCTCAGCACCAGTAAATTGGAATTACTCCGGTGACTTCAATGGAGTGGTATCAGTTGAGAATCCAGCTCATAATATTTTGCAACATAAAGGCCAAGTTCTGACATTCTTATTCAGGGAAGTCTTCCATTTCATTCCTCATACGCACTGGGAGCTATGCCTGAGGAAGGACTGAGTGACTCAATCCTGTTCTCAGGATGCTTGTTACCTCTGAGCCAGGCACAAGCACAAGGCCGCTGTGCCACTTAAGTGGCAGAGAGAATTTCACCCACTGTCTTCAGTGAAAGCTAGAGAAAGCCCTGACTAAGGGACAGTTTTGATTCCCAAAGTCCACGTACTAAAGTAATGCTGTCGAACTATGAAGTTATTTTAAATTGTTATGCTCTTTTTTTGCAATTTTAAATTGTTATGGGGCATGGTCTCTAGATCTGAAACGTGTCTTTTTAAGAGCAAAATACACCAGCCTTGAGAAGAGAAGTTAAAAACCAACCAAACAACAAAATAAAGAGACCTAACATATTCAGGGGCAGGCTGGCACTTGGCACCAATCTAAAAATTGGACAAAATACAATTTTTAGAAATTGGGAGAACTGTATCCCTATTTTCTTGCAAACGGCTGCCAATTGTACACAGTGCTGTGTGCTTCAGGAGAGGGGTTCAGCATCCACTTGGATGAGCTGCTCTCTCTCAGGTAGTCTTGGCACTCAGATTGGTTCCGCCTTTACTAATTTAGGCCCTAGTCCAACAAAGTATCTAAGTATGTTCTTAACTTCAGTGGAAGGGTTCACATGTTTGAAATCAATTATGTGTGATAAGCATAAACAGGCAATCCACAGAACCAGCTGAACTCTGTTATGCCAGTGTAAAACGCGAGCAATACCACTGTCTTTAGTGAAGTTACACCACAACTATGCTGCTGGGGGCACAGAATTTGCCTCCTGAAGGCTGTCCAGGCAGATAGAGCATTTGCTACCATCCCTTCAGGGCATGGATTACACTTGTTCCTGGTCCTGGTGAGGAGTGAGGGAAATGGCTATTGCACTCTGGCACTGTCCCTAGCTAAGTAATGGCTCAACTATCCTGCAGATTTCAGCAGGTTCTAAAGTGAACTCCACACATGGTTCACACTTGCACATGTCACAGTTAGCATGTGGGGCACAATCATTCCTGGACTAGCTTCAAAGTTTCAGTGAAGTTGCATCTGTGCTGGCATTGATGCATAGTCGCACAGCATCGGACACACTGTGTTTTGACCATGCAGTGTGAGCAGGAATGTAACATGGCTGTCAGGCTAAGCCCTAATGTTAAGACTTGCTGCCTTCATACTTTGGTCAGGTTGTTTGCATTCTCTCTGTGCTGCACAAGGCAGCATGCAATCAGCATTCAAGATCAAATTTTCCTCCATAGCTTATTACTGATAACCTGCTCTGGAATGCTGAGCTGCCAGCATCTGTTGGACGGGATTTTCACAAGTGGTCTGTACTGCCTTAATTCTGTCCCACTGGTAAAACTCTGATCAGCTTCAGTGAAAGCAGAAAGAGACCAGAGCTAAGCGCTTCTGCAAATCCTATCGTTCTAGATTAAATGTTTGTAAAAACCACTGGCTTTGTTTTCTAAAAGGAAAACCCACAAAGAATTTAATGAGGTTTGCACACTGACACAAACAAGGTAGATCCACTCTGGATCTTTCTGCTCTTAATTGTGTCAACTTATAAACTGTAGGGAATGGTTTTCTCATCTGGCAGAATATTTCTATGACTTGTTTGCTATAAATGAATCAAGCAAAACGAGTTACAAAAACACCCTCAAGATGCTGTATCTGCAGAGATAAACAACAGAAAACCACTGAAATTGAACGTGCAGAAAACCCAAGTGTTCTTCATAGCATGATCATTTCTTTGGCATGTGCAGAAACAGATTTCTCCTGAACTAGACACAGTCACTTTCTCCAATTTGCAACAAATTAAACACAGTTCAGTTAAGGAAAGGTGAAGTCTTTTTCCCCACTGAAGTCAAAGGCAAAACTCCTGTTGACTTCTGTGGGGCCAGAATTTCACCTACTCTGTACAAAGTGACTAGATTGGGATTTAAAAAAAAAAGCCAAAGCACTATCCTGCCATTGTCCTCCATACAGAGCTCCCACTGACTTTGATGGAAGCTAATGGACCTAGACATAAATGGGCAGAATAGATCACTCATTGTTGGGCAGGGATGTTTATAAGGTCTTTCTCTGTTAACATCCCCTTGCAGTGGCTTGCCAACCTGGCTTTGTCCTCCCCTCTGGTGTCACACCCAACTCTGCATTTGTCCAATTCATGTCAGAGACCAACCTCTCCTGACTTGGTCCCTTTATGATAAAGGGGAAGGAAAACTTCCATGGCTTCAGTAGAGGCAATCAGCCCCAGTTTTCCTGGGTGTAGGAGTTTCTTTCCTAAGAGCTCCTAGCTGGGATACATGGGGGATCACAGGTCCAGAGCCACTTCACTTATTGCCAGCAAAAAGCTCTTGTCTGGGACAGCTAGATCAGTCCTTCTCCAACCCTTGCTGTTTCCTGAGCTACTTCCTACCTCTGTAGTCTTCCCCAGCATCTCTCTCTTTGGTTTGGTTTGTCTAGCAGTGTCTCACCAGTCTGCTGGAGATAGCCTCTCTCTGCAATCCCTCCGGCCCTCTGGCATGCTCCCTGTTGCCCTTTTATCCTCACAGAAAAGCAGCTGCCTGGGGCTGCCGATCAGTTCTGGCTCAGCAGGCGGGCAGTTGCTTTGGCCACTGAACCAGCATGCACAATTGTGAGCTTTGTCCATGGAATGCATAGAACAGTTATGAGCTGAATATATGTCACATTAGGGCTGCCTGCAAGAGGTGGTCTAGGAATCAAGGAGCGGGGCTTCCATTCCCAGCCCTCCCATGGACTTCCTTTGTGACCTCATGCAAGTCACTTGTGTGAAATTTTCAAAAGAAACTTCTAATTTTGTGTGCCCAGCTTTAGACCCCTGGGGCCTGGTTTTCAGACATGCTGAGCCTCTGCAGCTCCCACTAACTTCAGCTGGAGTTCTGAGCATGCAGAAGCTCCAAAATTTAAGCTCAAGGTGTCCAAAGTTGGGTACCCCAGAATTCACGCAGTCAAATGTAAAGACAACTTTTGAGAATGTGGGCCTTTTTCCTCATGTGTAAAATAGGGGGTATGGGGTTCCTTTTTCCTACCTCCCAGGGAGATGTAATTCATTAATGTCTGTAAAGTGATCCATGGATAGAAGGTTCAATTATAATGAGCGTCTTGCAATTGACAGAGCTGCTTCAAATCCTTCAGAGCACCCTGGAGCTCCTCTGCACGCAAATGAAATGATATTGTTTTCAAGCCCCATAAGAAAAGTAACAGTTCCTTTCAGCTGGAGGAGCCTTGGTACACAGGTGATGATGACATCGCTCTCCAAGGAATGTGCTGCCTGGGGTTGCTAAATGGTTTGGAAAAACCAAGAGAACAAACATCTGCCTGAGACACCCTGAGAGGCACTTAATTATAAGCTCCGAAAATTGCCTTTTCAGCTTGGAGCTGTCAATCTCTCTGAAGCCCATATTTACCAAGACACCGGAGCCCCAGTTGAAAAGAAGTCATTCTTTTTTAAATGAACACTTAAATTAAGAAACAGATTCCATATGGAGGTATATGTTGGTTCAGTTGCACCTGGTGATGGATGAGAATATGCCACTTAATTGACTGACAGCAGCAAGAAAGAATTCGGGCAAATTAGGTATTATTCTTTGCAGGCAATGTGTTATCTTACCCATTACACTGTTGCTCCATGGATTTATTGTAGGTGCACTTGACAATTGCAGTGTCCCAAATAACAATAGTGTTGAGGAAATTGAGTTAGTGTTAGAAAAGAAGATGGCTTTGTGGGTAAGCTCTAATACGCCACTTGTAAATAAATCTCTGCCTTGGACACTGGAGTGCTGATGTTGGGTGGGGTCTCTAAGTGCTACTGGAACACACAGAAGAATGATAAGGGGGAGGAGAAGACCCCATTAAAGGAAAGGAGAAGAAACTCAGACTCTTGAGTTCTATTCCTGACTTCATCCCCAACTGCATCCCCTAATTTCTCTTGGCCTATTGCCCAGAAGTAAAGTGTGAATGATAACATTTCACTATCTCACATGACTGCTGGAAGGTTCATTTCATTAAAGGTTGCAAAGCACTTTCAGCTGCTTTGGAGAGGTGGTTAGAGACATTCAAAGCACCATTACTGAGTGTCACCAGCCCCAAGGGTTCAAAAATCATGAGTAAGGCCCTACACAATCAAGAGATTTTCTAAAACAGTACAGATATTGGGTTCTTTTCATTCACCTTCTGGTTTCTGAGCTTTTAGGGTGCCCTGTGGTCATATTTTTAATCTTTTCTCTGCAACTACAAGAGCTACATACTGATCTTTTTTAAAAAAAAAGAAACTCATGTCGCTGATCATTTATTGCTTCACTAGAGTTGACTACACTGTTTCTGTTACTATGCAAGTATGGGTGAAAACTTACCTTCACTGAAGTCAACAGGAAAACTCCAAGTGATTTCAGCTGGGCCACAAATTCATTGTTTCTGCCATGCATATCATAGATCACTGATACTTCAGAAAAGGGAAAACACACAAGAGATGGCCTGGGGAGCAAGCAGGCCAGAAAGAAGCATGACACGGTCATTCTCTTAAGTCTTGTGTCAGAGCAAGAAGTCATTACAGAAAATGATCTATTAGATGACACTAATACTCTCCATCAGCAAATGAGCCTGCAGTTTTGAAAAAGCCCTTAGCAGTGAACTGTACTTGGAATAACCTCCCAAGAGATGAGTCAAGTCATTTCCTTGGCACATTTTTCAAGCTAAACAAGAGAAAACAGTAGTTAAGTGTAGTATAAGGAGCAATCACTGGCACAATGGTGGATGAGATGGTCTAATAAAAGTCTTCTCCAGCCCTAGGCCAAATTTTGTTTTTAGCTGCACCAATATGAAAGTGGAGAAACTGCACGTAGGTCATTGGAGTTTTTCCAGTTTTTGAGCTGAGAGCTAAACTTGGCCCTATAATTCCATGGCAACATCAATAGGAAGCTTACCCCCTACTGGCACTTCAGGTTTTCCCTATTTGCTTATATAAAACACCCTGCATACAGTACACAAAAGGCAATTGGGCCACACAGCACATTGGGAAGAAAACAGTATTACTCATGTTCTCTATAGCAAACACAGGAATGTAGACAATTTAATAGTATTTAAGGTCAAAAAGAACCATCCAATTAGCTTGTGTGTCTTCCGGTATATCACAGACCATTAAATTTTACCTGATTCCCCTGTGTAGAGCTTAGCAACCAGGGTTAAACTAAAACCCAGGAAAGACAGATGCCACTAATGTCCAAAGCCCCTGAAACTGCAGGGAATCTGTTAGATGGGCTGTGCCTGGAGGATGCCAGCCTATGATCTGTGCTCCTTGCCGTTTTGGCCATACTATGCCAGGTGGGCAAACTGTTCAACAGCTGCAGGTGTCTGTTATCAGAGTTAGGGATGGCAAATACCAATTAGGTCATCTGGTCCAGGAAATAAAGACTGGGTGAAACTCAGCCTGCATAATCTTGTGAGCAATATTTCACAAACCGATCTTCCTGAGCATGCTTTTGCAATGTTGCAAGAGGAACGGTTGGGGTCACTCCTCCTCTATGCCACCAGATGGTACTCGATGGAAAGCCCTGCCAGCTATCTCAAGGCCTTTCCAAGAAGGAGCATACAAGCAAGGGGTTCTCGAGGTCCCTGTTTCAGTCTCTTGTTTGCCTGCTGGATTGCAGAAAGCACATGGCGCATGCCAGGGGAACACTGGAGTGACTCATGAATTTGCTGCTATGCATTTGGTGGACGGCATGTTAAACATGATGAAAGGGGACTCTCCTACAACAGAATCAAAATAGAACACTGTTGCTACAGTTTTAGACTATCCTATTCATACAGGCATGGAGCCCAACTACAAACGCTACAGAAAGATCCAGGGAGATAGGGTTACTGCTCACCAGCATGTCAGACATGATTAATGAGAAAGGACAGAGGACCTCTTCCTCCACTAACAATCAAAAGCAGATAGGGAAGGGAACCCAAGGATTAAAAAGCTGCCAGCCAGCAACAGGTTCCCCAACAAGGAGCTAGTTCTCAGCAGTACTGTTGTTTTTCCAGCAGACCCTCCTTTTAAAACCATTCTTCAAACATATGACATTCTTCTTCATCTTCACAAGAGTGGTTCCCAGGTTTTGGTCCATTACATTGTCAGATAAGAGCTGGGGGCCAGGAAACTAGGTCACCCGACATTTCAAATCACAGGAGTCTACTGAAGGAGCTGAAGCAGGGGCATACAAAATAAAAGCTTTTGCTTTAATAGCGGGGCAAGCATCTGGTAAGCTTGACTGCTATTTTATGTTGTGTGTTCTCTCTGCCCACATACCACAGTTATCTTATTACATGATTAGGTTTAAGGATGACAATCGGAATGAAACAAAATTCTGAATATATTTTGCTATCCTCTTGTTCCTTCTCTGAGGACAGATGTTTGAGCATTCTCTTCTGAGAGATTAGAAGATGCCAGACTTTTCAACTCTTCTTACACAGGGCTGAACCTACCATAGAGGCGACCTAGTCAGTCACCGAGGGCACCAGACAATAGGGGGCGCCAAGGGCCACTGGGCTGGGGCCAACGCTTATTTTAAATTTCCCACCCTGCTCCGCACAGGCACATAGGCCAGCGCAGAGCAAGGCAGGAAGCTATTTCAGCTGACTCCGCTCCCCCAAAAAGGTAATGGGGCGCAAGGGACAGGCTTGGGGGGGGGGCTGACAGGGACAGGACGGAGGGAAGGGGGACAGGGGCCCCTTGGCCGGCCAGGGGCTCACCAGCTCAGGGCTGGCCCATGGCTCAACCTGAGTGGCTTATAGGCTGCTGCTCAGCCCATGCCCCTCAGCCGGCCCACAGTCCAGCCCAGCCCACCAACCAGACCCACGACTTGGCCAGGGCCAACCCAGCCCTCTGCTTGTCTCACTGCATAGCTCGACCAGGTTGGGGGTGAGGTTAGGAGGAGCAGGAGGGAGGGCCCACCACCTGGCCGGCACAATCCAAACTACCATGGGGGGGGATGCAAAATCACAGGCACCTAGGATGCCAAAAAGCCTTGGGTCGGCCTTGCATTTCCATGCTAAATTTTTTTTTTTTTAAATAATTGCAGCAGTTTTCAAAAACATTATGAAACCATTTAGAATCTGATTTATGTCTTTATGGGAAGTTTTTAAAAGTGGCCAGTAAAAACAGTGAAAATTTCCAGAGGAATAGCCAAGTTAGTCTGTGTACCGCAAAAACAAGAGTCCTGTGGCACCTTAAAGACTAACTTTGGGCATCAGCTTTCATGGACCTTCATCAGATACTTTTTGTAAGGAGGCTTAATTCGAACTAAATTAGTCCTTGTCTACACTGAGCTTTCCTTAAGTCAAATTTAGAAGTTCCTTAATTCAACTTAATGAAAGCTTGGTTCAAATTAATAAGAACCACCTGATAGTTCAAACTAAGCCTTAATTCGACTCCTTAGTTCAAACACAGTATGATGTAGACCTGGATTAACCCTTAATTCAACTTTATGAAGTTTGAATTAAGGGCAGTTAGGTCAAATTAACAAAGTGGAGTAAGTCAACTGAACTTTAGGTCACCTTAGTCCACTTGGTTAATTCGACTTAATAAAGTCAAGTTTACTTTGAATTAAAGTTGAACTTATTAGTTTGAATTAACAAATTTGACCCAACTTTTCTAGTGTAGGCATAGCCATAATCTTTAAGGTGCCACCAGACTCTCATTTTTAAGAACAGTGATTTCAAATGTAGTTCACAAGAACTGGTATTTTACACAGTATTGTAGGAGTTAATATGGCTAAGAGGTAGGTTGAGTGGTTCAATATGGAGACCAAGAATAAGGAGGACTGGGTTCTTTTCCCAGTTCTGCCACTGGCTTACCACATGGCCATGATCAAAGCAGTTATTCTCCTGGGACCAGTTTCTGACCACAGCAGTGAAAGCAGGAGTCAGTCCACTGAGGTAATAGACTTATGCCAGTGTACATCCACTGTAACTGAACTCAGAATATGACCTTATTTGTCTTAGTCTCTCCCCAGTGTAAAAATACTTATCCTCCTTTGCAAAGTTCTTAGAGGACCTCAGTCAAAAAGTGCTATATACATATAAAGCATTCTTATTTTGAATGAAATACTCTTATTAGCCCTAACCTTGACATAAACTTCTCTATTTTCACTTATATGTGGAATAACAGGAGTTAAAATTGATCAATTGTCAATACTTTCCATCAGAAATAAATGACTTGTCATTTTATTCATTTAGGTTTCTGTTAGCTTTCAGATGCACTCAGTATATTACATCATGAACTAAATTATTCCCTGGAAATTCAATGAAGTTACACTAGGGATGAATCTGGTCCTTCCTCATGTTGTCAGGAATCAACATGCAGTTGAAAACACAGGGCTGAGATTTTATAACTTGCCTACAAGACTTAAACAAATGATTTCTGCTGGAATTAATGGGAGTTGTGCCTCTAAATTCCCTGGGTGGCTTTGAATATCTTGTTAGTCTTTATCTCTATGGCAGTAATGTTAATTTAACAAGAAAGCACACAGCCCCTTAACAGTATCACTTTGTAGACCTTTAACTCCTATGTTTAGCTTCACACTGAAGCACCATAAATTGACAGTGTTTGTCTCAAGAAATCCATTGCTGGTAGCTATACATTTGCAATGAGGTGCACACATCTGGAGTATTTACCAACTTCCCTTACTGGTTCTCTGACAGCTGTTTACATTGGCAATAAGAGTGTCATGCTAGGGTGTTAACAGACAAAATAATGGCAAATAGGGAAAAATATGTCCTCTTGGTTTCTTCTGTATGCTACGGACAGGCTAGAACCGACATCTCAAATCCAAACCTCTTTGAACTCGAACAGATGGGTGGGGTGTGTGTTAATCTTCCCACTCCACTGTGGATATAGCTGAAATCCCATGAGAATGATCAGCCTGGTGAGATTTCAGCCTGAGATGGTGCAAACTGTGCCAGAAAAACAGCTGTCATCATGAAAGCTGAAATGTCACAAGTTTTTTAGAATCCTTAACTGCAATCCTCAGCTGTACCCCTGATCCAGCTCCAGGCCCATCTGAAACACAACCAAGAGCCAAACCCCACCTCCTGGACTCCTCTCCACCATTGTTAGTCTATCATAAAAAGGTTATATGGCAATCCTGTCTACCATATATTACAAGGCTCAGCGTTGAGTGAGACGCATAATACAGGTGAGAGTTGGGTACTGATACATATGAAAACAAGATGAGCGAATATCAATGAGATCTGAGTGAACAGAACTGGATGTTGGGATTTGTGTGATCTCTCTTTTCTCTGAATTACAATGACGTATGAACTCAGTGCTCATGGAAGAAGCCCGCCTCCAAACCCTGAGATTTAGGAATTTTACTCGAGGAACAACACTGGCAACAGCAATGCACGCTTCAGCCAGACTACACCCATTGGGGAGCAAAAAGTTAATTCAGCCTGCGGTGCCAATTCAATAACTGTCCTTTCTATGGAATGTAAGCAGAGATTTTGCCATGTGGGCACCTCAGCTGATCTACCAAACAGGAGTCTCCTTGACATGATGATTATTGTTTGAACATAAAGGGACAGATTCTGCAGGGCCCTGAGCACCTGTGAGTTACAGCAAACCCTTACCTCTTACTGGCTCCAGCAAGAGTAAAGGGTGCACAGTACCTCACAGGATCAGGCTCAAAGCCTTTGAAATCCTGTTGCCAGCAGCTGCGCCATCCTGCAACACTACCATTTTGCTTAGTGATAACACGGTAGCATCATTTGTGCTTCATGTGCTGCCATTCTGCATTTAAAACCATGGATGGGGAGGTATTACATTGGATTTTCCCTCTGTCATTTAGCTGGGCATTGATCTGACTGACCAGGGTGATTCACAGCCAGGTGGTTTTGGAAATAAAATGGGAAATTGACTTCTTAGAAACAAAACTCCTCTGCTTCTCTCATTATTGGTCTCACAGTCACTCCTAGGATATATGTACACAGCCCAGTCCAGGTCAACAGTCATAATCATGGCCCCATTTTGAGAGGCAGTCTCTGCCCAGAAAAGCTTGCCATCTAAATGGACAAGAAAGAAAGGCACAACAAGCTGACGTGATTTGCCCAAAGACACAGCACAACTAGGAACAGATCCCAGCTTGCCTGACTCCAGGCCATCGTTTTGTCCATTAGACCATGACACTTCCTGGCTTGCTGCTGGGTTGCTTATGAAAGAGCTGGACGACTGAACTAGTTCCATCTGGGCTGCGGACATTATTTCCACCCCGAGCTTTGACTAGGGTTACACATACCAGCCTCATTGGACAGGTATGACAAATGTTCTCCCCTTAGACACCTACTTTTTCACACCTAAAAGCACATTCTTGTCACTCCAGTAGCCATAGAATTAAAATAGAGAGGCTAGCAGTGAAGGCTAGCAGTGATAAAGGAACAAGCTTGAGGTAACAATAACCACCTGCACAGGGTACTGAAGCAGCCTCCTATGTAGAGTAGGCCGAATGCCCTCAACCCTCAACCAGCCAAGTCTGAACACTGACTTTGAGGTAGGGGCAGTGCAACTGGGAGCCATGGGGAAGAAGTAACAGCTGCAACACTTCTAGCCCTGTGTGGCAGTTTTTGCCAAAGGATCCATGCCTTGGACAAACAAATGGGCCATGCTCTTGCCACTCCTTTCCACCCACTGGCAACACTTCTTCGCCATTTGCTCACAGGGCTGTGAGTCCACTGCTATGGGCTCTCTATATCCATGCTAAATGTGCCAAGCAGACCAGGCAGCCAGACTTCCAGTTGCTCAGGAAAGCCCCCCATGGGGGGAGAAGAATGCTTATGAACACAAAGCGGTGATATGCATAGACCAATGGCTGTAAGGGAACAGGACAGGTCTCAAACACCTGTCTGGGAAGGCAGGAAACCACTGTTGCAAGGATACATTTTACTGGACCAGCCCAAAACAGAATGGATGAACTCTGAAGAATCAGGCTGCTGGTAAGCCTGGGAAAAAACAGACTGGGGTAGAGCAGGAGATATAATGGCAGAAAGCTGATTATGGACATTAGCTCTAATTCAAATCTGAGAGATAGAGAATCAAAGAGGAACTGTTCACAAAGTCAGTCAAACAGAGGTGTGGACTGGTGCTTCTCTCCTTTAAATAGCTTCATCTCGCTTCCAGGGAGAAGAGACTTTGTTGCTCGGAATAAAGAGGAACTGTGAAGATTAAACAACAGGCAAGGATGTGCAAGGCAGATGGAATCCCCTCACACAACCCACTGGCAAGGGAAATTGCATTAGCTCCTCCCTGACTGCATGCAGTGCTACTAAAGAAAGTGTTAACATTTTTCCTTAGCTAGCCACCAGTGCAGAACAGCAGCTTGAACTTTAGCAGACTAGAAAACCTCAGGGCAGATGCTCCCATGGCCGAATCACTGGCATCCTCACACCATAGGATCAGATTTTATCACAAGAGCTAGCAAATTAACCATCACAGTAGTTCTCCATCTGTATAACTGGGATAACAGAGATATTTCCCTACTTTGCAGGGGTACCGTGAGGATAAATACTTGCAAGATTATGAGGTGCTCTGATCCTACAGTAATAGGAACCACAGATAAAATCCTGCTTGGCTTGGAGACCAGGTTTTGACCCTGATACTCAGCATGGGAGGAATTCTCAGGAATGATGCATTGAAACCTCCTAACATACAGAAAAACAGAAAGCAAGTGGCCTTTGTTGCCAAGGTGGTGACATGGCAAATGCAAAGATAAAACATTAGAGCTAAACCCTGGGAGCTGTTGTTTTTAGTAAGTGATACTTGGATTTGTTTCCTGCAGAGAGCAAAACACAGCTGTTATTTTTATTGACTGCGCCATATTGGATTATCCGTACTGTGTGAAATACAATCTTACAAATTAGAGTATATAGACCTAACGCGCAACCTCAGCAAGGCTTTTACCACGAAATGCACTCTCTTTTTCAGGAGAAGTCACACTAGGTATGTCTACACTGCAATAAAAAAACCTGTGGCACGGAGTCTCAGATCCCAGGTCAGTTCACTTGTAGAGCTCAGGCTGCAGGGCTAAAAATAACCAGGTAGACATTCAAGATCATGCTCTGAAACCCTGCAAGGGTGGAGACTGAACATTTACACTGCAATTGTATAGTCCTGCAGTCCAAATCAGCTGATCTGGACCAAGCCATGAGTCTTATCAGAGCATCAGTGTAGCTATACTCACTCTAATCTATCACCTTGCTTTCTGAATGCAGCTTTAACTTATCCAAAACAAACCATGCCAGATGAGAGCTGACATAGCCATAATTACTGGGTGATGGACAGGCTGACTAATGGATTTGGAGCTTTTTTTGAAAGGCAAATGGTTTCACTGTCTTTAAAACAGCAGCCCTTACTTAAGTAAAACTCCTGTACGCTTCTAGGAACATCTTTCTTGAGTGAGAAAGTAAGAAACCCACCAGATTTAGGGGATAATTTATTATTACTAGTTGCCCAGAGATTCAGATATGATTAATGATTGTGGTTGCCCACCTGAAAGTGGCCTGATTTTCCAAGGGTACCCCAGCACTTTCTGGAAATCAGACTTTTGCAATATCTGAAGTTGTACATCCAAAAATGGAGGCATGCCCATTCACTCTTGAAAATCTCAATAAGCAACAATAAAATGAGTAATATAATATATACGAGTACCTAGAGAGGCAGTGTTGCAAGGGATGGCAGGTTGCAATCTTGCAGTGTGTGTTGGATACAGTGGGTATCATCAGGGGTGTCACTGGCGCCAGTCTTACGGGGCTTGAGCCCCGAGTCCCAGCACTCGAGCCCCGGGTCCACCACTGGGGTGCCCGTGGCAGCACAGCACTTATGGGGCTTGAGCCCTGGGTCTTTTCACAGGCCAGTGGCACTTCCGGGTATCATGCTGCAATCTTCCAATGGGTTTTTCCACGTATGTTGTGTCTTACAAAGTTGATGTAACTAGTAATCCCATAGCATTGTTCCAGGCTTGGTACAACTCCTTATTAAAAAGGGAGTCTTTGTCCCAAAGTGCATCTTTAACCCCTTAGTAATCAAAAGTGCAACGCTGAAGTCATTAGGAATACTGGCACCAACCTTAGAGAGAGCAAGATTCCTAAAAGTAACTAAATGTTCAGTCCTAGAAGATGCTGAAGACTCTGACCTGACTCCAGCAGAGCACTCAAGCACCTGCTTAATTTTAACTGTGTGCTTGGTTCCACTGAAGTCAGCGAGACTGGATATGTACTTAAATGCTCTGCTGGACTGGGGCCAGAGTGCAGGATCATGCCTAGGGTGGATGATCACACCTAGGCCTGTCAAATTGCTTTCACAAGGTCTTTGGTGAGGCTGTCACTTGTTTCTGAAAATGATCACAGCCAGATTATATTTTCCCCTTTCAAGACACCATCTTGCACTTCTGACGCAGACAAAATTTCCACTGACATCAACACAGGCCCCATTTTCAGAGTGATGTAAGTGAGGGGAGGGTTTGGTTGGTTTGTCTGTTAGTGAAAATATGTTAACGTGCCATGATTCTGCCCTATTACTCCCAGGAGGAACTGAAATCAGTGGAGCTAGCCCTACTGCAAAACTGGTGTCAAATTAGTTATATCCTTCAGAAGAAAAATTCTAGATTTTTTTTTTTAAATCCATATAAGGTCTGTGAGGGAACAGTACCAACTCAGCACATGCTGTTCCCATTAGATCTGCACTTTAATTTAGAACTTCAAGATCATCAGTTACTTTAAATCAGTCTTAAAACAGAAATAAAAGAAAAAAAAATAGAGCAAGCTGACACTTAAGTTGCATATAAAGAGCTCCACTTAAGTTCCAGCAAAGGACACTCAGGTTAGACATTAGGAAAACAATTCCTAACTGTCAGGGTAGTCGTGTGGTGGAACAAATCACTTAGGAAGGATGTGGAAACTCCATCATTGGCAGTTTTAAGACATGGTTAGACAGATACCTGTCAGGGACGTTATGCTTCCCCCTGCCTAAATCCAAGGGATTGGAATAGATGAACTAACATGCTCCTTTCCAGTTCTGATTCTACACACAAGGAAGCCCTGGTGGAACATAGCCAAAAATGTAGCTGATCCCATAAAGCCCAGGCACAACACTGCATATTCTGGAATGCTGTTGATTGTAACTTATCTGATAACAACTCACATATGTATGTACACAAGTGTATATGAGACAGCGAGCTTCATCTGTTTTATAGTGCACTTCTCTACCACCACCTATCACAAAATAATGTGAATTCACTTAGTGAGGGCCCTATCGTGCCTGGTACTTAGCATCATCTCTCAGTGCCCGCTGACCCCTGTTTATGTCTGTGGGAGTCAAAAGCATTCAGCACTGCCTAGCAGGTGCTCAGCATGTTGCAGAATCTATCCCTATGGGTCAGTTGCACCTAGACCTGCAAAGCTGCACGAGGGAGGAAAAGCAGAGGTTAAAAATGTACTGCAGTGATGGGTAACACTACAGACCTTTGCACCATTAACCCTCAAAACAAAAGTGAGAACCCAAGCTGTGCTTCAGTGGGTGTGTGCCAGCCTCACTAGACAGAACTGGAAAGAGAGGGGAGAAATTAGCCCTGCTCTGCCTTCCACATCATGATCCCATCACCCAACGCATCAGCCAGTGGTGCTTGTCCCACAGAGGAGGAATGTGCGCTGCACTTTATTCCAAGTCACCTGGGGACCACTGTCCCTGTGGCTAGCTGCAGTTTAATGCCACAACTGACCCGCAAACCTGGTTTGTTTGCATGAGGAACAGTACACACACAGCCTTATCAGAAACCCTGTTTTCCCCACCCCCACCTCACTAATCACTGCAATAAATCTCTCCCTACCTAGCAAGCCTAAAAAGGCATTAGGCATGAGCTGTTGTAAAATACATGGATAGAGTCACGTCTGCCTTTCTCCCCAACTCCAGATACTCTCCTGTGTCCAGTGAGGGGGAAATTCAGCCTGATAGAATGGTCTCATATGTGGCTCTCCATACCACGTGGCTCCCACATAGGGGAGGGCCAGCATGGGGGGGTGGGGGGGCACAGAGAAAGGACTCTTGGAAGCTGCAGTGACATCTCTGAATTGGCTCCAAATGATCTGGTCATTTGAGCAGGGCTTAGGAACAGATCAGGTGCACTGAAATCCATGACCTCGGTCATCAAATGGCCAAAGTTCCCAAAGAGTTAGGTAGAAGGGTTAGTCAATGCTCTTCCACTCCATGGTGTTGCATGGGTGCATCAAGCAAGAATTCTGGTTGTCCTTCCTCTATAACTGAGCTACAGTAACTATATCTGAACTTTATCTATTACTTGTATTGCATTTGCAATACAGAGGCCCCAAACCAGCAACCCACTGTGCTAGGATACCGTCAAACATTTGTAAAGACATGAGATGAAATCCATCACTTTCCTCTATCTTGTTGTCTTTTCCATTCCAAATTTTCAAAACTTCTGCAGCTTCTGAAAAGCTGGAGTCGTAGTGTTTCATTTTTCTTTTAACTCTGTCACTTATTCATTTTATTGCACTTGGGGTGACAAGAAAAAAGGAGAAACAATTCCATATTTGGGAAACTTTGGGTTTTGGAAAACAAACTTTGCATTGCTTGCAAAACAAAAAACAATCCCCGCCCCCCCCAACCCTGTCCTAATATTTTCGTGTGGAAATTTTTGTTTTAGATTAAACTCCATTTTTTTGGGGTCATGAAAATGTCTTGGTTCAACCAGTTCTAGTCTCCCGCCTGACACTGCAGTGGGGAGTGGAGAATCAAAATCTGGTTGTGTTAGACATGATCAGATCATACCAAAGAATGGTACAAACAAGCTCCAACTTGAACTTTCCCCAAACTCTGGGAGTGTGTCACTTCAATTACAGACTTCCCCAGAGTTCACAAGTACAGGGACCAAGACTAAAATAAAGTGGCAGGTTCTTCTGTTGATCCCATCTGTAAAGTGTAGAGCACAGAATTCCTGTTCACTCACCACCCTAGATGTTGCTCATTAACTCCACCTAGGTGAGAGTGACTCCTCAGGCAGAAGAAACAAAAGCCTGAGACAGAGAGGCCTTGGTGAAAAAAAAAAACCAAAACCAGCCTAGTTTTCTTTCCCCAGTTTCTTTAACAGCTGTCAAGAAACACCTGGCAGAGGGCTGTGATTGGGCACTAATTCTGTGGGTGCCTATGCGCACGTGATGTGTTAAAGCAGGGTAAAGGACTCTCCCTTTCAAAGGGATTTTGGCACAGGCTTATCTTTCTAGCTTACATGGCCTTGTAAATGATGGTACATGTCTTCCTGCAGTAGGCACCTTTAAATACTGCAATCTGAAGCTGGGTATGTACAGTTCTGTAACAGAGCAATCAAAAAGCAAACTAAACAGATGGCAGTGCTTTAGCGGTATCGAATGGGGATTTCCCGGGGAACCTTAATCTTTTGTTTGCATAATCCTGGCCAAGAAACATCTAAAATGATAATCAGGACTGTGTTACCTTTCCATTCGCATGTAGGAAGTTATTAATCTCTCCTCCAACCCCCCATGTGAATGAGATCAGCGAGTGAAATCTGGGGCTAGTATTGCATCCTTAAGGTGGGTCTGTGCTGTATTCAGAGGTGTGATGGCAGCTGCTGGTATAAGCATAACCACACAGCTTTGATCTAGCTTGTGAAACTAAAAACAGCAGTGAAACTGCATGGGCCCTGGTGTTGGCATGGACTGTACGTGCCCACCAAGAACCCTGGGTACAGACTCACATTGCCGGCTGCCAGGAGTCCGGGGTGCAGTGGCTTTGCTACTATTCTTAGCTGCACACAGCTCAGACTTGGTGTGTGTGTGTCCATGCCAGCTTCAATCACAGCTTGGACTACAGTGCAGACGTACCAATAGACAAGCGTGAAGGGAGAGACTGTTTCTGAAGCCATTTCCATTGAACTGATGACCTGAGCAGAATTCTGCAGAGGATTCGTGTTGGTCTCAGGCAATGTTCAGGCTTAAAAATGATATAGACCCTTAAAATCACTCTCAGAAACTGGTATCCTGCAGCCAGGCTGCACTGCAGAAACATACCAGGCACTCTCCTGCCTGCACAGGTCTGAACCATTAATCATATTAGTGTAAATTCAGTGCCTTTGTTGTCCTCTCGAGCTGCTCCAGGTAGCCTCAGCTCTAAGTGCTTTCTCACCTCTCCCTTGGGGATTTGCAAACCCAGCTGTGTTGAATGACATCACGGGTAACTGGGAATGACAGCTCAGGCCAAGAGCTGTCTGAAACATAGTACAGAACTGGTGATCTGTGGTAAACTGAAGCTAAGAAATCCAGCCCTGTTCTCATAGCTCTAGCATCATGCACTACAGATTAATGTGTGGCCAGGGGCAGGGAACCTTCCATTATTCAGTAATAAATGCATAAGACTTGAGGTGCAAGTTTCGTTGATGATCTTTGGAAGATACAAAATGACGGCCTTGGCCTTACACCTTGCCAGTGCTCAGAAGGTTAAATGTGATTCTCAAATACACATGACCAACTCACTGAGCCATCAGAACAGAGAAGTGTGATGCTTTGGGATGAAAACTTCAAGCAGAGCTTCTTTCTTCCGCTCCACAACTTACCAGAGAGGGAGAACTAGAGCTGTGAGGCAGCACCATGAATTACGTAAGGGGGGGGGGCAGCAATGGGGTTTTGGAGATTTGCATGCTATGTGAACTTCAGCAGATCACTGTGTCTCTATCTTGTCCCTTTAAACTAGATTGTCTTGGGGGAAAGGGGGTGCTGCCTTTTACTGTGTCACATACAGCACCTAGCACAATGGGGCCCTGCTCTAGTGGGATCTTCTCATGGTGACTGCCAAGGCAGTCATGCCTAATAGTGAAAAATGCAACGTTTTAGTTTTGCAGAATGCTGTTCAACAACCTGTGGGCCACCATACAACATGTGGCCACAGTACCTATTAATGTATCATAAATCTGCCAAAAGAACACATTCACACACTACTGGATGCAATGCTATCTGCTTGAAAATGAGGCAATTTTTGCTTTATAAGCAACTTTGGGCTCTAATGCACTGTGCAAAATTCCTATTTTTAATTCATAACAAAGTACAAGAAAAGATCGGCGTGGCTTTGCACTTTGTTAGACGTGGAATGCATACTTCTATTATGCACTCCTTCCCTGAATCAAGGAAATGCTTAATTCTCAGCTCCCTGTTAATCCCAATTTCAAGGAAAGGAAAACTAAAATGGAGGATCTCCAAAGAGGGAGCAGATGATAGAACACCCAATCCATTGCCCATTAAAGTGGGCCTGGTCTGTCTGTGGCCCTTCCATCACATCATCTGAGCATTTCATAATCTTTAATCTCTTGATCCTTTTGGCACACCAAAGAGGCAGGAAAGCACTGCTCTTCCACTGTTAAAAATGAGGGATTAAATGATTTGCCCATGGTCACACAGGATGTCTGTGACAGAGCAGGGACTTGTGCCTAGGTCTCCTGCATCACAGACTAGCACCTCGAACCACTTGACTAGTTTTCTCAGCCATTGCTCATCTGTATTGTGAGCAGGGCTGGACTCAGAAATATTTGCATTAGTAATACAAACACAACACTGAGGCAAGAATACTGAAACCTAATATACGGCTCTTTCTTTTTCCCTACCCTGGGAGTGAGCAGTGGGGTCAAGATTTCACCCTAGGGCTTGTGTCCTGAAATAACAGTAGCTAATTTTCAGAACTACCCCAACTATTTTCTACTAGTCTATGTCATATTGCATAACGCAATTCAGGAAGGAGAGTCAGGCCATTGCTGTTCTGATATGAGCTCTGTCCCTAGTGAACTGGAGTTGTCTCCAGTTGCCCAGCACCCAATTATGGGCTGCAAAGTGTAAAATTCTAGCTCTAAAAAGGAACTATTGCTGCTGATGATTTTCTTAATGGAACTGTAATTAGAACATGTCTTTGTCCATTTACCTATCTACCAGTCCCGTGGTATTGAAGTGCCTCCAAGCAATACACCTGCATCTGCAACACGTGGTTCTTGTCATTAGTGGACATGAAACTTTTTAAAACTGCTTTCATCTGGCAGTGTTACATGTTACATATGCAAGCACACACATTTTTTAAAATGGCAAGTCATGTGATAGCTGAAGCCGTCGGTCTGGGAGTCATGTTAATTATAACGTGCACCTCAGCTGCATGGTTGCAGACAAAAGCTCAAAAACACAATCCAAGCGTGCAAAAACCAGAAGGCAAAAAGGAATCCTCTCTCTTTTCATAGGTTGTGATGTTATTTTGAATGCTAGGGGTTGGCAATACTTAGTATAGCTGGCCTCTTTCTGGTCTACATCCTGACCCAAAATGCTTTGAACTCTGTGGAAAGACTGGAATGGGCTTCACATGGGGAGCTGTGAGATGCATGTTCAGTGGGCCAAATCCTGAAGTACTTATCTAGTCTACAAGAAAATTTCCTCTCTTCAACAAGAGTTCCCTGACTAAGGTCTAAGAAAAGTCCAAAAAAGCATTTTGCAATTTAGCTGTGGAAGAGACCAAGTGACTCCTTGGAGTTTTGTGAAGCCATGAAATGAGTTACTGAAGTCTTCATGTCCAAAAACTTGCAATGAGAGTGTGAAGACTGAGCAAATCTTCTCTGGGAGATCCCTTTGGAAGACTGCAGCAAATAAAACTGCCTCATATAACAGTCTTGGTCCAACTTATTTCAGTGAAGTCATTTGAAATCCAGATTACCCTATGATCACTCTGTAGGCACTAATGATACTGCACCCTGCCTATGGTGATGCACTGTAAAAAGCTCTCAGCTGTTTATATTTAAAAGGCCTGAGTCTGCAGTTAGGAATAACTCATGCATTGATTGGGGCACCTCAGATACCCTAGAGGAGGTTTGTGCTTCTCCACTGTCTTAAACTAACATTCCTTGTCCCTGTGTAATCTGTTGGTCATGGAACAATCCTTCAGGCAGCATGCAGTGGCTGTCAGTGATTGCTACCATACATACATCCCCCTGTGGCTGATGCAGCAGCTATGTGGGGGTGGGAAAGGTTCACAGCTTATGATCTCCAGGTGGTCAGGGCCATACCTGCCTCCGGGGGCATCACTGGCTGGGGGAGGGACCCAGGGCATGGGCCCACCTCCGTCCCACAGGCCCCGCCCCCCGGCCGGGGACAGGACCAGGCCCTGCCACAGGCGGCCGGGCCCCGCATCCCCGGCCAGGGACAGAGCTGCCATGGCAAGACCCCGGATCCCCGGCTGGGGACGGGGCCGCCGCAGCCACTGGCGACTGGGCCCCGGATCTGGCACTGGGGTTTGGGGCACGTGCCCATGCGTGCCCAGCGCCAGCAATGCCCCTGCCTGCCTCCCTGTTCTTCGCCCAGCAATGAACAGTTTCTTGGGGCACCAGCTTTGGTGCAAAATTCCTGTTCAGCTCTGTGGGGTTTTCATGCCCCAAGCTCTAGGACAGTACTGCATTGTGACAGCAAAATTTATCTGCTTTTGCAAATTTGACCCTGGAAGCCTCAGAAGCGTAAGAGTCTTCTCCTTCAGGGCTCATGCTCGGAGCCATCCTGAAGCTTTTGGAGTTTCCAACTCCTGGCCCTGTGATCCTTAGACCAGTAGGAAAGCCATTCTACACCAGTAGTCACATCAGACATGGGAGACAGCTGTCTGCCCAGGCATCCTTCACAAAATGGTTAGTTCAAAACAACTGGAGGGAGAGGCTGAGATGTTCTGCTCCAATCACTAGAGCCCTGCACAGATACAAATAGGTAGATCTGTATCCCATCTGCATCTGCAAGAAATGGTCTGTGGATATCCATGTTGTATCTGCAGATGTGGATAGCTGGGGATATCCGCATATTTGCGGGGCTCTAGCTCTGTGAAGAGAAGATGCGGATCTGTGTCCGACCTGCATCGGCAAGAAACGGCCCGCGGATACCCGTGAGGATGTCTGCGGATATCTGCAGGGCTCTAGCGGCCGCCCCTCCAGCGCCGGCGGGTAGGCGCCGCCCCACCCCACGCCACGAGGCAGCGCCTGGGCTGTCCTCCCGGCCCTCCCCCGAGCTCACCTGGCTCCTGCCGGCGAGGGCCAAGGTGGCCTGGCTGGAGAACCTGGCCGGGCCCGCCGGGGCGGCCCCGCACTCCGCAGCCCAGCTGTCGGGCAGCCCCGCCGACCTGCCGAGCGCCTCCACCTGCCTGGCCAGCCGCTCCACCTGCGCCCGCAGCCGCCGGTTCTCCTGCTGCAGCTCGGAGACGGTGCGGGCCAGCGGGCTGGCGAGCCGCAGCACCTCGGCCACCTGCCGGTCCACGCCCTGCTTGAAGCCCTGGATGTCCACGTGGATCTCCCGCACGGCGCCCCGCAGCGTGTCCTCGTAGCGCCCCAGCGCCTCGCACACGCTCTGCGCCTCCCGGCCGCTCAGCTCGCCCAGCTCCCCGGCCACCGCCTCCATCCCGCCGACCCCGGCCGCAGCCCCGCGCGCCTCCTCAGAGGAGCCGCGAGGCCAGGGCGCGAGGAGGCGGGTGACGGAGGGGGCGGGGCTGCGGAGCCCGCCCTGCCTCTCTTGCCTGAGCGCCCTGGGGAGCGGGTGGAAAGGCGGCCCCACAGTGAGGGAGAGCTGCCCCTCGCCTGGCCCTGCCCGCCACACACCGAGCGCTGCGCACTCGGACGAGGAGGCCTGTGGCACTTGCAGAGATTAACGTTTATTTATCACATGGGCTTTGGTGGGAGAAAATCCCACTTGGCCAGTCAGGGAGTGAGCCTTGGCAGGCCGTCCAGGGTGCCTGCTGTGTCTCTCCCTCTCACCCACACCTTCCTGGGTCAGGGCCGGCTCAAGGGCTTGTGGCGCCCCAAGCCAAAGTTTGATTTGGTGCCCCCCCATCTCATTCACAGAGGTTGAAAACACTTTTCCAAGGTGCAGAAATCTCCAGCATCCGCCTGCAGAGGGATTTAAAGTGCACTCTGCCTACATGACTTAAGCTGCAGGTTGACCGACTGGGCCTGAGCTGCTAGGGAAGCGTTGAAGAGACGGGAGCCAACCTGATCTTCAGCAGGGCTAAGCGCCCCTAAGAACTGGCACCTGAAGCCATGTCTCTCTCTTGCCTCACAGCAGAGCCGGCCCTGCCCTGGGTATGCATTTATTTATGGTGTTCACTCATGGCCTCAGCTGGCACTAACCTTCCCCCCCACTTTCATCTTTCTCTTTCCTCCTTGACTTGTGTTTTTTATGCCCCCTCCCTCCAGTATTCTCCCCAGGACTTGAAATTGGAGGGGGAGGGTTGGGGGAATGTAGGGGGTGATCACTAATTTGGTATAACACTGTTACTAGCTGACAGTTGGGGGTGTTGGGAAATTCAGGGGGGTGTTAGGGAAATCCCTGCCCTCTCTCTCCCATCTGGGGGAAGAAGGGGCCCCGTTCACAGCTCACAGTCAACCCCTACAAACAAATGCCAGTGGCCTCCAAGGCAGTAGTTGCTTTTCTGCTACAGAAAGGGGTCAGGGCTCAGCAGTTGTCCGCTGACAGGCAGCAGCAACAGGGCCTCCAAAAGCGGAGGGTTCCATAACAAGCTGCAAACCTGGTTAAATGCTGCCTTGATGTATAGCCCAACATGAAGCTGCGCAGATCAGAGGAGAGCAGATCTGGCGCTGTACTGGGCCATGTTTATCCCTGGGGTGACTCCTCCAGAGCCAGTCTCTATCCTGCTAAGGCGTCAGCTTTAAAAATCAGCTACTCCTACAGTACAGGTTAAGATTCTTTTTGTTTTTCTCAAAGCCCCAGACTGCTGGAATTAAGTTATCAGCTGGAACCTAGGCTTTCATTCATTCACAATAAGTTTCTAACCCTCATGGTTGCAGAGGAAAGGATGACAGCATGACCCCTGGATGCTCCAAAGAAAAAGAACCCCACATTTATTTTTAAAATCTCATGATTTTCAGCCAGTTTTGTGATTTTTGGCTGAGGGGGGCAGAGGGAGGAATCAAGAGACTGACTCGTGATGGTTGAATTCGTGTGTTGGCAATACCAGCCACACAAGAAAATACAAACAGAGGGCCCAACTGGCTGTGACAATGACAGCAGGGCAGTTGGTCAAATTATTCTTTTCCTCATTGACAATTTAAACATTCAGTAAAAATAAAAATATTCTTTCATCCAAAACCTGAAAACAATCATTTTGGAGCGTTTGGATTTTTAATAAAAAAAAAATTAAGGGCAAGCAGGTAGCTTTTATTAATTCTAGACAGGTAGCCATGTTAGCTTAGTTTAGGAAAATAAACAAGGAGTCCTGTGGCACTTTTAAATACTAACAAACTTATTTATTGAACAAATATCTTTTATGAAAATTTTCATTTAGTTGAAACCTCAATTTTCAGTCACAAAAAAAAGCTTTGATAGAGATTGGCCCTAAACAGCATATACCTGCTCTAAAAATATCCAGTTCTTTGCATGTCCAGACCCAAATAAGTAAAGAATAATAACATCAAAACATTATTTATAAAACCACTTTGCTCCTTGTTGAGGTATATAGAACATTGCACAATACAGGTAAATGTAATGGCAGAGTCTTCCTGATTTTGGAGGAAATTACAATCCTGTTTCAAAGTCTCGCTCTCTCAGGGCGAGGAACTCTTCCTGTGTGTTTCAGATATTTAAAATCATGTTTTGTTTAAAATCTTCCTCTTCCAAATCAGCACAGCTGGATACAGCCCTGGGAATATAGCAGCCGCTACAATGACAAACCCGTCATGGAACAGATAATATAAAAAACAAACACAAAAATGAAAAACATAAACTGAGAGGCAGCATTAAAAGGGGAAGGAAAACAGATACACTTTGTCCAAAACCATTAAGGCTGTCTAAGGCAGTGGTTTTCAAACTTTTTTCTTGGGACCCAGTGAAAAAAATCATTTATGCCCACACCTCAATAATTATGTCTTTGAGCATTGCATTCCAGTCTTTTGGCAGTGGCAACAGGGGATGCCACAACCCAGTACCTGAGGGTCTATGACCAAGTACTGAGTCCCAACTCTAAGTTTGAAAACCACTGATCTCAGGGATTTAGATGCCTCAATTTCATGAGGAATTTGATGTCCAAATCCTCATAGGCAACTTGGAAAATCCTCTCTCTCTTTAGAGTTTTGTTTGGGGGGGGTGCATGGGTGAGTGGGTGGGTGCGTGCACATGTACGTGTGTGTCTCTTTTCTGAAGTCATGTCTGATTTTTTTTTTTTTTAATCTAATAATTTAGGTCTTCTTTTCAGGCTTGAGTCAAAGTCCATAGGACTCCACACATTCTGGTTCTTAGTTTTTGTGCTCCACTATGTAGGATCAAGCCAAACAGAGGCCTAGGTTAGAGGGTAGCAATAGTGCCCAAAATAGCTGTGACAGGCCATCTTGTTAAAACAAAAAAACTTTGGTTTGTTTTTCCTCTTCAAATGAGATACTTTTGGAAATCTGTCCAGTGTAATGAAATCCACTTTTTTTTCCCCCTGCCAGCATTAGAGAGGCCCTCATCTACGCTGGGCTTCTAACTATGTCTTGGAACTACAGCAAAGTACAGTTCCAGCTAAAAAGTTTCAGGTACAGCTTCAGTGGTTTTCAAACTTTTTTCCTCGGGACCCAGTTGAAAAAAATTGTTTATGCCCTTGACCCAGCAATTACATCTTTGAGCAATGCACTCCAGTCTTTTGGCAGTGGCAGCAAGGGGTGCCAAGACCCAGTTCCTGAGAGTCTGACACCCAGTATTGGGTCCCTACCCCAAGTCTGACAACCACTGGCTTGGCTGACCAGTGAGTTTCAGGGCCAAACCTTTTTAAAAGTGTGAACTGGCTTTAGAATTGGGCTTCTAATCACAGTGTGGAAATAACTTTGCACCATCCTTGTTGGCCAAGCAAACCATATGAGAAGTGATTCAGCCAGAATTGTGTCTCTCCATTTACTCATCCAAACATATGAAAAAAACACTGTGCTGTTCCCAAACACCACATCCTATAGCTGCTAGAATTGTTTGTATTACTGTAGAACGGTGTTGCATTTTCCCCTCACTTACAAAGGCCAGTCAACTGCTATGTACTAGTCTACATTATAAAGAATAAAAAAAGTAAATATCTATGTGTGATAGATGCATTCTCATTACTAGGAACGTTTTATAAAGCTTCACAATGGAATAAATAGTGCGATGGTTTACACAAAAAGGTTTTAAAATGTCTGAGTAAGGGTTTTGCAGCTTTTCCAAAGCACCTAACTATCACCAAAAAAAGCAAGGAGTCTTAAAGACTAACACTTAAAGACAAACAGACCCCTTGCTTTTTTTGCTTTACTAGACTAATACGGCTGCCCCTTTGGAACTTAGCTATCACCAGAGTATCTAGCCATTAGTGTGAGTCCTAAACATGCTTTAAATATGCAGTGTAGCTGAACCCTGGGGCATACTCTAGCGTACAGAAGCTCCACTCTGAAAATGGCAGACATTGTATCTCAGTGAGTCCCAGAGCAAATGTATTCAGTTTTACAGCTACAAAGATCTGTTTTTAATAATTGCCAGCCCAGCACACTCCGCCTGGGCTCCGAGAACTGAGTTGGTCCACCCTGCACGTCATCAGTGGTGACAAAGGTTGGCAAGTCAAATTATGCCCTCGTTGACACCGGTCCAGGCCCAGTGCCTTCAGAAGTATTGCATGGGAGTTCATAAACCATCCCAGAATTCTGTCATGCAGCATGAAGTTGTTGCTACTTCTTTGTTTCTGGTAGCCCTCATGACGTTTTAGATTTGTACCAGGAAAAGCTTACACAAAAATGGAATACTGTGCTTCTACACACTCACAGACCCAAAGCATCTATTTTAAAGGGATTTATTCACATGGCATATGGAATTTTTAATTTCATTTTCTTTTTTTTTGTTTGTTTGTTTTTGTTTTGACAACTGTGGCTCACCTTTTGGGGTTGTTCAGTTTTCTTAGTGTTAATGTTGCTCATGCAAGAAACACGCATGTAAATAATCCCATTGAAAATAGAGCTGCTCCCATAAGGGTTATTTGTCTGTGCAGCAGGTTGCATGAGCATTTCCCTAATGTTTGATGGGAGAGTTTATCAGATTTAAATATATTTTTCCCCAGGTAATATCCTTCAAAACCAGATCCACATTATATTTAAACTATTCTTGCACCTTCAGCTGCTGAACATTCATTTCTAAATGCAGAACATAAACACTTTCACAAATCTTGTAAGAATCCTGCATAGATTATTTTCCTAAAAAAATATCCATCTCATTTGATTGGGAGACAGGAAAGAACACTCTATTACTTAATCTATTAAATGTTCCAACAGTTATTTCATGTTAAAGCTTAATGCCAAATTTTTTGTGTGTGTGCATGTGTTTTTGTAAAAATCTATATAGCTATTTTGGCAGGTCTGTGCTGACTGATTGCCATATTTTTGCAGTGTTTGGAATCTTTGATATCAACATTGCTAGAGTACAACAGTCTTAGACAAAAATAGCTTTATTTGCAGCTATAACTCTTTAAAAATTTTTCTGGAGGTTTGAGAGTGAAAGTCTGGCACATCCCACCAGCCATGAGATCATCCAAATTAAACTTAATCCAATCAATTAACTCCTACCCCTGTAAATGCTGTCAGTAAATGTAAATCCAAATGCTATCAATTGACTTACATTCTTGGATTATTTGCCAGCACATACAGAGTATGATAAAATAGGCTGTTAGTCAGTCAGCAGTGTAACGCGGAGCTAAAACAAATATTAAGTCAGAGTTAGCTGGCAAGGAGAAATTCTGCCGTGATTCAGATGTTCCCTTTAACATTGAAACTTGAGTTTGGGATCAGTGCAAAGGGGGAAAAAAAAGGTGATTATTATGGGTTCTGTGTGCTCACTCTTTAGTTCCAGTTCATGTGGCGTTAAGTGCGTTTACATAATATTTCGATACTGTGTTTGGCCTTTTAGATGCATTTTTGATTATAGCATAATTTGGTCAATAAGTATTCATTGTGGACATTGAAATGTTCACGGCAAGTCTGCCGGATAGGATATCCATCAGGCAGAATAAAGTTTCCAAGGGAACAAAGTAGTTTTTCTGGGGATTTCAAACAATCCTTGTGTTTCCAGGCCAGGTCCTCAGCATGTGTAAAATGGTATATAGCTCCATCCTATCTAGGGGAACTTGGCCGATGTATCTTAACTCAGGATCTGGCTGTACGTGTTTACCAATCACTCTGAGTCTTATTGAAGTCCACTTTGGACTTCGTTCTGCTCTTGTGCTAGTTTTACACCAGCCTAGCTCTTGTGATTTCAATAGAACACAGTCCTAATTGACTCTGGTGTCAGTAAGAGGTGAATCAAGGCTTCTCTTTTAAAGTAGCTTAATCTGACTGATGCCCATTACATGAGTTACTCCATCTTAGGTGCTGTGAGCAGGATAGCATCTCCTCCATTCTCTCTGAGGTGTGGGGGGAGGAATGGATAAAAGCTCAGAGGCAGCAGCTACTGGTTTGTTTTCATTGTGAATGCAGCAGCCCAACAAGGGGTTAAAAAGGAGGCACCCAGCCTTTGTCACATCTCCTTGGGCTGGAGGTCTGTTTTCTCTCAAAAGATTCACGTCAGTGTGTGAAATGACATCATGCTCCTTATCTCCCTTGGAACAGGCTGAAGTTCCACATGGGGCCTTCCTCTGCTGCTTCCTTTTAGTCTCCAGAGGCATGTTTGCTGCTGTCGCACCTGGATCTCTTGTGAGCAACCCGAGTGGCTGTCAGACTGTGTAAGGTCCTGATTCTGCAAGATGCTCCATGCAGACAGACCCCGACATACCTGGAGGGAGCTACCTGCAGAATCAGGGCCTAACTCTGAACCAGAGGTGCATATGGTAACTGTCTTGCATTTTCTTTTGGGGTACTCATTGATAATATCCATCCAATTACATTTGATTGTGCCATGACTTTGACTCAGAACATAATTTTACCACATTTTTTTTTGGAGATAGATCCTGCACAGAGCTACAATAGTGTAATTACACCCCCCCCACACACACACACCTCCTCCCCCACACACCCAGTCTTGAGCAAAGGACTCGAGGTTAGAACAAAGCCTCTATCTTCTGCTATTTTGATATGAGATCTAGGAAAGTCATTTATCCCTCATGCCTCAGTTTCCGGCTTTGTATACTGCGGTTAATTATACTGATTTGGCCTTAGAGGCATTGCGGGAGTTCATTGCTTAAAGGGACACTCAAGTCAATGAAGCAGCATAGGCATATACACTAGCCAAGACATTGGCCTATTAAGAGTCAGTTGGTTTGATACATTGTGAATTACATCCGAAGAGAGGATTTATCCCACACTCTGTGGGGTTTAAGTGCCCTTCATGTCGGTTCTTTAAGTTAGCATGGTACTGGATGTCAGGTTGTTTTGCAATTAGTTCACAAAGGCGTCTTTTGTTGCTCCTGATATTGTTCTAATCTTAATGTGATACATCTGGTCAATGTAACACTAACCAGTGATTCAATTAATTTCTTAAAACCCAAATATAGACTGTCTTTTTTAAAAGCGTTTGAGATGGAGGGAGGAAGGAAGGAAGGGGTGGGGCTCTCATAGCAATGGGATTACCATCTGTACTGAAGGATTCTTATACAGCGTTGTGCTGTCCACTGACCCATGTGTTTTCACAAAACTTCCAGATCATCATCACAACTGACTTTCCCCACTAAACTCCAGTGTATGAGATTGGGAGGACCAAAATGATTTGAAGGCAATAGTGATTAAAAGTGGAAGAGCAGAAAAGAGGCTTTGACAAGAGGTAGCCCTAGTTCCAGTCTCCTGTTCCTAAAAAGACCCTGAACTTTGAGCTGAAAATGTTAAGCTGGATCTGCACACAGTTTTGGTACTGATGTAACTAAGTTTAGGAGTGTGGGGGTTTTTATTATTAAATATTACCAATATAGTTAATTGGTACAGCCCCTAGTGTAGATGCACTTCCATAACATGAAGGTGCCATGTACTGAGAGTTTATTCCCCTTCCCATAAAGGAGCAAACCATTCTGCTTATACAGGTATAGCTGTGCTCATACTAAAAGGAGTTATACCAGTTTGGATTGTAACTAGTTTACTACTCATGTAGACAGTTAAAGCAGGACAGTTAGTGTGTGGAAACAAGGCCTTATTAAAGCTTTGATTCATGGTAAATAAAAACAAGAATTCAGTGTAGTTCTGAATGTTTTCTCTCAAAATAGTCATGTTCAGCTTAAATCTCGCTACTTAAAGATGCTCTAGTGTGCTGCTGTAGTGCAACAGTTTGTCAACTACTGTGTCACAAAACAAAAGTGTGTCGTGATGACACAGTGACTGAGTGCTGTTGTGGGCTAGCAGCCTGTGTCCCCTTGCCCACTACTGTAGAGCTGCAGAGGCAGGCTGCTGGCCCTGTAAAAGCTGCTGCTGAAATGCAGAGCAGCGGCAGCAGTGAGGGTTCTGTTTGCAGTGCATCTGCCAAAAGCAACCAGGCAGCCATTTTTTTTCAGTGGCATGGGCTGTCTGGCAAGCCTCCTGCTGCTGAAACTGCCTTTCCAGGCACTTTTCTTTTGGTGGCAGGGGCCACTAGAAATTTACTCACCATCAAAAGGGGAGCTGCAAGGAGAGTTTGGCGTCAGGGGAGCCTTGATGTGCTGAGCACGGCTGGGAAGTCTCTCAGCTGTGTCACAACCCTCAAAGGGTTGAGATACCTTGCTCCAGTGCAGTGGTTCCCAACCTTTTCTCTGCTGTGGCACACCTTGATACCTTCAAATTTTTTGAGGCACACCACCATTAAAAAAAAACCCTCATGAATATTCAAATTAACTTAAATTTCTTATGAATATTCATGAACAATGACACAGTGTTTTGGAAATGCTGCTATGTGGGGTAGTAGGGGTGGCAAAATACGGGAGGTCAGGAGTCGTGTGCAGTGGCAGGAGTGAGTGTGGGGAGCAGAGCAGGGCAGGGGTGGCAAAAAAGGACAAGGGCAGCCATATGGGGAACAGCACAAGGGTGGCAGGAGAGGAGAGAAGAAGGAAGAACAAGAGTGGCTTTTGGGAGGGCAGGGGGAGCCTGGAGAGTAGGAAGGTAGGGCAGGGGAGCATGGCACAGCACCCACTTCCCCCTATTCCACAGTGGCTCCCTGCCACCCAGGGCAAACCCTCACCCCACTGCTGCTCCCTTCCACCTCAGTGGCTCTCGTCCTCCCCTCCCCCTGCCCTCTGTTGCCTGTGATGGACCCTCCCATCAAAGCAGGGACCAGAACTAGGCCTACCACCCCCAGCTACACCCCCCCACACACAGCCACCCCCCCAGCTACATCCCCCCAACCAAACAGCCACCTCACCCCCCAGCTACACACCCTCTGCTACACAGTCATTCCCACCCACCTCTGCTACACACACACACACACCTGACCCACACAAACCCCAGCAGCCCTCCCTCCCAAAGCCCTTACCTGGGCTGTTTGCAGGCTGCCTGATACAAGCTGTTCCACCCTGCAGGGGGAGATTCACACACTCCTGGCCTCCCGCAGCTCTCTGCTGGCTAGGTCTAAGGTGGAACCACTGGAATGCTGTGTTCAGGCTGCTCCTGCTATTTTTAGGGGAACCCCTGGAACTCTGCGTTCTGGTGCCTTCCTCTATTTTTAAGGGAGCCAGAAGGCTGCCTGCTTAAAAATAGGGGGCCCTGGAACTATGTTCCGGTGCCTTCCCCCTTACTTTAACCCTTGCCTTTTCCCAGCCCTGCACAGCCCACGTGGCTGGGCTGAGCAGGGAGGGAACTTTAACACCAGCTCTCGGGGATGCTCACGGCACACTTTGGGTGTTGCCATGGCACACCAGTGTGCCCTGGCACACTGGTTGGGAACCACTGCTCTAGTGTACCTCTGAATGAACAGGCTTTAAAGAGCATGTGTCTTCACTGCAGAGTGAACTCAGGTTGGCACCAGGGCTAGTTTAGTCCAGGTGTGAGCAGCAAGCAAAGCTCAACCCGAGTTACTGGGAGCTTAGTATTGCTGTGCTCACCCATGTGCATCCTAGGCACATCTGGAGAATCAGCCCTTCATTCTTAGCACTACAATCTATTGGAGTGCTCTATAATTCTGTTTCAGTGATCATGGGAGGAGGGAAGTGTGGGAACGCATTGGAGGAATGTCAAAATTTCAGCAATTTATTTTGTATCTTCATTGCAAAGTGGGATGGTTACCAGCCCGGGTGAAACCCAGGCTCTACCAGCCAGCAGGGCCAGACTGGGTTAAAAGCACCATGAAGGTGAAAGGGGTTTGTGTACAAATGGGAGAGTGGGGTTAGGGGCAACATATGGGTAAGACCCTGCATTAACCTTGGAGTGAAGGCCAAACCAAAACAAGTGTGATTGCACTTACTGATCCCCTTCTTACTGCCATCACAAAGTAAAGTGACATTGGTGTAATGAGAATCTGGTCTGTTATGCACGGTGGTTTGAACCTAGGCTGGGAGTTCAAAGGCTGACTCCGACAGCATTTGTGTCCTTGAGTGCATCACTTGATCTGTGCGTCACCTTTCCTGTAGCTCAGTGGTTCCCAGCCTGTGGTCTGGGGACCCCCAGGGGTCCGTGGACATGTTGCAGGGGATCTGTAGAGTCCCTCGCTACCGGGGCTGGAATCCAGCTACAGCCTTGATGCTCCCCACCAGACCTGTCTCTTCCCTCCCATGGCTGGATCCTGGAAGGGACATGGGGCCAGAGCAGCTCCCTGGCAGAGGCAAGGGCAAGGGGCCATAGCTGCTGCAGTTTGGCTCCCCAGTGGCGTGGGCCATGGTAGCAGCAGCGCTGCTTGCTGGCTGTCCCAGTGGCACTGCCAGAGTGGTGTGGGTCAGAGTCTGCCTGGGCGGCCCAGATTACATAATCAGCCGGGGAGGCTGCAGAGATTTTTTTTGGTTAGAAAGGGGTCCCCAGCCTGAAAAGGGTTGGGATCCACTGCTGTAGCTAAATGTGGAGAACATGAGCTGGCTGCCAGTACTTCAACAATGTTGCAAAGACTGAGGGTCTGATCCTGTTCACTTGGAGAAATGGGCATGTCAACATAGATCTCACAATTGGGTTCCAATTGATTAATGTTTTCAAAGAACTTTGACTGAAGCCAGGGTCTTGGGCCCTTACTGATGGAAGCAGTCCTTACACAGATGTGTGAAGCCTAGGCAATAAGAACTACTCTTGGAAGTATTGCAGGATTGGGTTGGAAAAGTTTCTGCTCTAAAACTCAGTGACAGCAATCAAAAACACTCTTTTTGACTTCAGGGGGCTTTGGATCAGGGCCGTAAATGAGAAACTGTAACTATAATATCAGTGCTGCCCAGACAGCAGAAGCTGTGCCAGGATTTCTCCCATCATGCATGATGGCTATGCACACAGGATACGGTATTTACAGCAGGTTGCCATGTACATAGAAAGTTTAAAGTTAGTTTGTCCCACAGACAGACACATTCCATAAAGCCCCTGCAGCAAGCTGTCCTCTAAATAGAATATTTACAACAGGCCACACTGCAGTTGCCCTAATCCAGAAATGCTTGGCTGCCTTGTGAAATCTTCAGCCTTGTAAAATATATAAATGTGTGATTTATGCCCATAGTGGAAATTAGACTTGCAGGCTCTTTACCAAAAAAAAAAAAAAAAACAAAAAACCCACAACTGGTGACAGAGATGGGGAGCACAAGGCAACAGGACCTCATTACTATTGATAAGCAGTGTAAGCACACCAGCTGCCTAGTTAACTAGTAAATTGTATCCCATTTTAACATGATCACAAGGAGCCAAATTAGCTGATATGATGCCGACTATGATTATTGGTCAGTATAGCCCAGGGCTAATTATGTTGAATGTTATGTCAGCTAATCATGACTATGCTTAGTCTACACTGACCAGTCAGCTAACTTGATTCTTCAGGTTGGTGTCTGAAAAGGATACTGGTTTATAAAAACTGCTATTGGTTTCACTGATCAAAGACACCAGCAGGTATAGGTACATTCTCTCAGTCTGGTTTCACAAGGAGATGTGGTTTCTTCCAAACGATTAATGTTTCTAATGCCCAGCTTTTCCAGTGATCTCTGGTGCAAACAGAGCTACTTCTTCTCTTTGAATCTGATTTGTTGGAATGGCCATAGATGCTGTTGCATCCCCTGGCCTGAAGTAGTTTGCATCATATCCAGGGTTTACAGCTTGATTCAGTGGTGCTCAGCAGCCTCACCATATAAATTGTTCCAGCACCCCTCAGAATGCCCTGAATTTCTGCCAGCTGGGGAAATTAATATCTGCATTGGCAATGGTACATGAGGTCAAAATGCCCCTCTTCAGAAAACAGACTCTGTTATGAATCACCCACCCCTGTCATCATATATTTTGATCATGTTGGGATGCACTAAAGGGCAAAGGATAATGCTGTCACATCAGACATTTGAAACTAGAATGGACAAAGCAATAGTAAACATTCTGAAGGAAACTGACATAGAGATGGACATGGGACTTAAAGATCTCAAACTAAAAGGTCTTCTGTAGCATCTATGGTTCTGCAGTTCATGCAGATCTCTTCTCTGGCTTTCTCTCCACTACCTCCTTTTTTTCTTTTCAAAACCATGCCCAGTTTAGTTCCTCTCTTACCTCTTCACTCTCATTCCTTACACAAATAATCCAGGGCCACAGCAATCACAATTCTGAGGTGATGCAGTCATATTGCTCTCTCTGTGGAAGGCTTGGAAACATTTATGGTTACCCTACAATCACCTTTTTTTATTAAATCTAGCTGGTTCACCAAACTCAAAAACTCTGCAGACAATTTAGGAGCTCTGGCAGCTCGTGGGGAAACATGCTACCTCACAGGAAATGTTGAGTATTTCTTCACACCATTCTCATTTGTTAGCAAGTCAGGTAGGGATATGACCTTTTGGAGAATTCTAAGGTAGAGAGAGAGCTTGAAATGGAGTAGGACTTGACTGCTATTTGACATTTAGCTTTTTTCTTTTTTGTCTTCGAACCTTTTCCTTCCCTAAGGCATGTTTTTCAGTTGAAAGTTAGCTACAACATCAGGGGCCCAAGTACAAGCATAATTATATCATCTTAAAGGTGCCTCATGCTGATGCAGTTGTTCTCCGTCCCATTTGGAAAGAGCTGTCCTGGTATAAAGCACTGCCTTTACACTGACATAACTGCAGCCATGCTAGATGGCGTTAATAATACTTCCATAATTAAAGTGGTTAAACTTATCAGCATGGCTAAGGCATGATTTCTTGGGGACAATATTGTTAGTGCAACTACTGTACCTCTTCTGTGAACAGAGGACTCCCATCTTCAGAGCAGAACCAAATAACCCAAAACCATGATGAACATCTCTGGAAAAAAAAAAACCCCACAGAGTTTTTGCTCTCTCTTACTTACTGTAGGTATGAATGGTTCAAAGGGTTTTTCTGCAAACAAATGTGCCATCCAAAAAACCAAGCTCATCTCACTATAGAATCAGAGCAGGACCTGAATCAAAGTCTCACTTTTGAACCTCCAAATTTTGGTGCGTTCCATTCCAGGTTCTAGATCTGCCCGTAATGGGTTGGGCCAAAGGAACAAATGTCTCCAAGCCTCAGTCTGATTTCCTGAAGGACCCCAGAAAGACCTAGTCAGAGTAAAAGCGTAAAGCTGCCTTTGTGGAATGGATTTTAATCAGATATTTCTATAACAGGCAGTTGATAGGCATTTATCCAGGCATACAAGCTATTAGTCAGATATTCTGGTTTCTGTGTTTTTTCTGCCAGGTCCTTCCTTGTTTTTTGATAAAAGGTCAAATCACTACAACTGCAGAAGAGATGATGACAGCCAACTACTTACAGTGCCATGTTGCTCTGCAGTTTACAACAGGTAGAGATTAATTATGAAAACAATGAGGTCACTAGTATTGTCAGACTTGAAAGCTCTGCAAACTGTATCTCATAATTAATAGGCAACTAACTTCTAGGCTTTTGTAAATATGTGCTTTTGGGTGATATCATTTACCCTCCTGAGGTTTGCTCTTATCTTTTCCTGCCAGAACACTGCATACGCTGGCCAAGAATTATGAGACATATGATAGTTAGAATTTCTAGATAATGGTTTAGGAGCCTAGAAAATTCCCAGATTATACAGAGAAACTCTTGCTTATTTCCAGTTTTGTTTCACTTAAGGGGGGGGGGAGGGGAGGTCTTTAGAAGGATCAATGACCCAGATTTCAATTTCCATTAAGATCCTTTTATACCACTGTGGCAGTGTATAGGGACTAAGGACCTTACATTTTAGTTGCACCCACTATAAGGCTCCTTCACACTGTCAGAGCAGAGAAAAGTGAGTATAGTGTAAATGAAAAGCAGATCCTCTGCGTATTGTTTTTCTCTAATTTACAACCTATTGGAGGAAGAAATAATCAGACAAATGGTAATTTTGTGCTGCTACATTATACCAGCTCCATAAGAGTGTACAAACCCCATGTTATTAATACATCCCTGAGTTCTCCCAGCTCTGACTGCTTTGCGCACCTCAGTCACTTGGAACTGTCATGGGGCTAACAGTACTAGAACATGGATTCCCAGCTCAAAAAACACAGGACCCTGCTACGGTGAGCTAATGGAGAATCTTGGTACTATCAAATTTATGAGACACAGGTAAGCAGTTCAAATTTCAGGAAGCAGCAGACAATGGTGAATGGTTTGGGGAACATTAGGGTTGCAATCACTATGTATTGCCCCAATACAGGTGATGTATGTAAGGAGACTGATGGCCCCTTACTGAAACTGAATGGGCCTTTTTGCTCGGCCACTGCAGCCTGGAAGCAGGACTCAGAAACAGACAGCCCTAGGGCCAGTGGGAGAGGCCAGTGTTCAAAGATAATCTTATTGACTGGCTGGACAGGACAACGAGGGAGCCAGGAGAGTGCTCCCCCGCCCCTGAGCTGAAACTGCAGGCTGGACATGGCTAGGGTTACCAGATGTCAGGCAAAAGGAGGACATGTCCTCCTTTTTACCTTCACATCCTCCGTCTGGCAGGCATTTTAAAATACATGATTTTGTCTGGCTTTTTAATTAACAGGGGTTAAAGTATGCTGGAATGCCATGGAATACCTTATTTTTAAGGGAAAGTGTTCCAGGGCCCCCTAAAAACAGAAGAACATTACGTTAATACTACATTTTCTCCATGTGTTCTCCAATGTCCTCATTTTTGTACATCCCTGTCCTTCTTTCTAGGCTTTGGTATCTGGTAGCCCTAGACGTGGCTGGGCAAGCGAGAAGGTGTCTGGGGCCGAGCTAAGGAGGAAGCACTAAGCAGCCAGCAGCTGGGAACCAGAGAACCCAGGCAAGGGAGCTGGGCTGAGTTGATTTGTGCAGAGCAGACCCACAGCAGCTGCACCAGCAGAGAGCCGAGCAGAGCTGGAGCTGGAGATGTCAGGAGCTGGGTGCAGGAGGCCAGAGAAGGAGCCAAGGAGCTGATCTGATCTGCGCAGACTCACAGCAGAACCAGAGGGGCCTGAGGAGCATTCTAGAGAGCCACGCTAAAGCAGAGCGGGGCTTGGAGCCAGGGCTGGAGCCGTCTGGAGCTGGGTGTGGTGAGCAACTGGGAAACTGTGAAAGGGGGTCTGATGCTGGGGTCCTAGAGCCTGGGGATGTGTGGCCACTGCTAGAGCCTGTGTCTCTGACTCCCTGGATCAAAGCAGTGCTGCCAGGCCTGGACAGAGGGCCTGTGACATGTAAAACAGACTGAGAATGTCCTCTACACCCCAGAGATGCTATGTGATGTCCCTGTGCCAGGGGACTTGTTGGGTGTTTTACCTTTAACCTTTCTCCTCTTTTTTTTTATTTTAATTTGATTCTTGACTGCTGTTTGTTTAATAAATTGTATTACTGTAAATTGCATACAGTGAGTGGTGGGCCAGGGAAGTGCCCAGTGCAGTCAGCATCCCAGAGTGAGGACACGCTACCTCCTGCCCTGAATGACTACAAGATTGGGGTTCAAGCCACCAGGAACTTTGGGGCCAGTCTTGTTGGGGTTACAGGGGCCACACCCTGCAGGAGAGTGGGAGGGGAGCCTCTGAGGTCAGGCAGATCCCTGGGTAAAGGAAGTGGGAGCAAGGACTCAGAACTTGTTGCTACCCACCTTCACCAGGGTGGTGCATAAACCAGAAAAGTTCCCCACAATAGCAGGTACATCCCCCCACTTACATATATATAAGCATAGCAGAAGACATTCCCTGCTCCCAAAAGCTGAGAGTCTGAAAATCAAAGGCTGGAAGAACAGACATATCATCCCCATTTTATGGATGTATTGAGGTCCAAAGCTGTTAAAGGGCAGGTTTTCAGATGTACAAAAGGAGGTTACTGTGCTTTGAAGATCTCTCCCTATGTGAGATGCCAAAAGTCACACAGGAGTCTGTGCAAGAGATCTTCTCAATTCCAGCTCAGGACATTAATTCACAGATCAGTTTAATAGACAATATGTTGCACATGTCAGATAGGAACTTGATACAGACACCAGTTTGACATGAGGAGCCCGATCACTGCAGGAAGTTGGAGCAGCATGACTGATATAAGAGATCAGGTCCAAGTCTTCCAAATAGAATTGTCCTTTTAAAAAAAAAAGAAAAGAAAAGAAAAGAACTACCAGGAGAGGAGGTATGAGTCAGACAGTGGCTTTTTGTGGCTGAAATACAATATGTGATCAGAGTGGTATCATTCCACTGGACAGGGAAATGTCACTCATGTACTCTTTCCTAAGTGCCCAGTAGTTGGGGTGATGCCAAATGCTTGCTTGCACTGTCCCATCTTCGCTGCGGGGGTGGCTACTGGCTGCTTGAGTTACTGAGTGGAAAAAAACCAACCAGTTGTGTGGCACTTTAAGACTAACAGATTTATTTTTCACATGAGCTTTCGTGGGAGAAAATCCCACTTCGTCAGATGCTTTGAAGATGGGTGAACTTACAGAATGGAATGAAAATAAATGCAAGGGGGTGTAAAACATAGGATCAGGTCATATAGTAACAGCAAATCAGAGCAGTTGTTAGGTTCAAACCATGGGAAGCCTGAAGTCAAATTACCTTTTGTAATGGGAAGAGAACCCATAGTCTCGATTAAGTCCTGCTTTCACAGAATTTAGCTTGCATATTAATTTGACTTCAGCTGTTTCTCTTTGAAGTCTTGTTCCAGCCACATCTCGGACGACAGTCATTAACAAATCATTTATCGAGTGATTAGAAGGATGGAAGTGCTCAGCAACTGGTTTCTTTGTTTTATGATTTCTGATATCAGCTCTGTGTTCATTTTTCTTTTGTGCAGCGATCTTCCTGTAGATGTGGCTGGGACATCATGCCAAAAATAAATGTGTTAGTCTTTAAGTGCCACGGGAGCCCTTGTTTGTTTGTTTCAGAGCTGTAACACGGCATTTTGCCGCCCGGGGTGCGTTCTGATCAGAATGTGCCCCTTCCTATTAGTGCCACTCAAAGCTGGCACTGCAGAGCTGCCTCTTTAATAGCATGGCTCAATGCCACTTTGTGCTGCCCGGGGCTGTGCCCCATCGGCCCTGCCATAGTTATGGCCCTGGTTTGTTTTACTGAAGTAGACTAACACAGCTACCCCTTTGGATCTTGGATTTATCATGTTATCAGTGTAGTGATATGCTTGTAGAAGGCTGTGAATTTAGAGACACTCCCTAGCATGGGCCAGTGTTGTGTAAATTGGGAGACGTGCCCCAGAAAAGATCTAAGGTGGCTGCTCCCAGGTAAACACCTGGATACCTGTCTGTATGATTAAAGTTCTGTTCCTTACTCATTCAGTAGTATCGTCTTTAATGAACCCTCAGGATCATTACATGGTGTCAGAAGTGGGTGAATGAGTTTGGAAACTAAAAAGACTTGGAGGAAAATTCCTGCATTTGCACCTGAAAATAGCAAAACATCAGGGATCTCTGAAAACAAAGAAAGCCTTCAGCAAGTAAGTGTAAGCGCTATACATGGATGTTTTACAGGCTTCTTCACCTCTCCAAATGTCTGGTAATGTTGCAGAAAACTGGCTAAAGTTTAAGCAGCGATTTCTGTTGTATTTGTCTGTCATAGGAGTGCAGAACAAAGATGAAAACCAGAAATCATCTATATTTTTGCATGTTGTTGGGAAGGAGGCACTGGATGTATATACAGGTAGTCCTCACTTAGTGACCGGGTTCCGTTCCTGAAACCCGGTTGATAAACGAATTGGTCACTAAACGAGGAGCAGCCCTTACCGGTATTTCAGGCATAATGTACTTTACTGGTAGTGGGTTTTTCAACCATCGGTAGATAGTTTTAATGTCACCTTTGCATCATTTATAACATTTTTCATATATATTTTAAATGTTTTAAGCTCTAATGTACTGAACTTAGTTTGCATAGTGTACTGTAAATATAGGTAATCTGAGAGAGTTGATGCGAGTTCTCGTACATCGCCATAATACCAACTCATCAGAGAGCCGGTCATAACTCTGAGGGGTCACTAAACGAGTAGGTCACTAAGTGAGGACTAGCTGTAATAACTTTGAATTCTCCTCCGAGCGCTGCTCGGATGCATTCAGTAATAGATTTCTCGATGCTGGAGCACCAGATTGGTTGGAAAACTTTTGTCCCAGCCTGTCAGGAAAGGGCAGGCGGCCACTGCCCCTCGCGCCACCCCATTGCTATATATATGGCTGCCTCCTGACTCCTCCTCAGTTTCATTTCTTCCACTTTGTGTGTCGGATCTGGAACGTCCACTCCTTGCGAACGCAAGCAGCCTGTCCTCTCCTTTATGAGCTTTTTGCCCAACTGGGAGTGCCTCTTTGTGGACATAGTTCCACCACAAGAGCCTTCCACCATCGGACCGGAACATTGTTCGATCATGCCAGGGTTCAAACCCTGCGCCGAGTGCGGCAAGGCCTTCCCCCTGGATGATCCCCACGGGAAGTGCCTCAGGTGCCTGGGCAAAGACCATATGGTCTCAGCCTGTTCCGTGTGCCTCTCCTTTAAACCTCGAACCATCAAGGAGAGGGAACAGCGACGCTGTGCCCTAGCCTCTGAGGAGGCTCGGCACTCTTCACCCAAAGCTTCGGGTTCCCACCCGGCACCGAGACCCAGCTTGGCACTGGAGCACACACAGCACCATACCACTGGTAGCCGCCGCTGCACAACCTCGGTGCCGACTCTGGCACCCCAGCGCCAACCTGGCACCCCAGCTTCTCGGCACCGCTCGAGGTCACCTATGGGCAGCCCAGCACCACCGGTACCTGGATCACCCCACTGGCACAGCTCAGTGCCTCCAGTGTTCGGATCACCCCGGCGCCGTTTGCCGTCATCTCGGGCACCGTTGGCTTGGCACAGCCCGGCCTTGCCGGTGCCAAGTTCACCCTGGCACCGGCCACAATCACCCTTGGCACTGCAGGCTCACTGTAGCTTGGTGCTGCAGAAGCAGGAGTCCTCCCGACCAGGCAGTCCCCCTTCCCTGGGTGAAGACTTGCCATGGGGCCACGCAGAGTCACTCCTCGTACCGTCCACCCCTGAAGCAGTGGAGGCTGCTCGAGCCCTCCTCTTACTCCCCACACCACCTGCCCCAATCCCAGCTAGAAGGGGCAAACCGGCCTTTACTTCTAAGGCCTGGATTCAAGGTGGGTGCTGCTCTCCTTCGCCATATAGCTCCCCATCTTCCACTCCATTTGGACCCAGTACCGTAGGGCCATCCCCATGTCAACATATCACCTTGCCATCACCAGTACCACCCTTGGAGTCTTGGTCTCCTTCCCCCACTTCCAGTTTGGAGGAAGGGCCATCAAGGGGCTCTAAGAGACCCCGCTGCCGCACTTCGGCACCGTCGCCATTCCGCTTCCGCCCACAGGAATGGTCCCCCCGGGAGATTCCCTCTCCATCACAGCAAGCTCCCAGTACCGCTTTGTCCCCAGCACCGGGGTCCTATACGGGGAATTTGTCGGTGCGTTTTGATTTGATGCGCCGGCCTACAGCCCATCTAGAAATGGAGGTGCAGCCCTCGGGTCCCCCTATGGATACCCTCTTCAGGCCAGCATTTGCCTCAGTAGAACCCCTGACAATCCCACTCCACCCGAGTGTCTGGGACCTCACATGTTCCCGGTGGCAGAGCCCAAGCTCTACTGCCCCGGTTTTGGACACGGCAGGCATTAAATATCGGGTCCCCGAATCAGACTTTCCCTCCCTTGCCAATCACCCGGTTCCTGCATGGGATGTGGTGCAGATGGCATTAGGCCCAGGGGAGCCCCCCAGCGACCCCCTTCCATCTTCCAGGAAGGCCAGGGAACTGGACCTCTTGGGCTGTAAGGTCTACTCCTCCTTGGCCTTTCAACTGCGAGTGGCAAACAATCAAGTTATAAGCAGCAGATACTTGCTGGATGTGTGGGAGTCAGTCGCGAAATTCCGACGCTTGCTCCCACCCAAGGCCAGAGAGGAATATGATGCCTTTCTGGAGGAGGGTAATAAAATCTCCCAAGACCTCCTCTCGGCCCATGATGCGGTGAATACAGCTGCCTGCACTATGGCCTTGGCAGTAACTATCTGCTGGATGGCCTGGCTCAGGGAGGCTAGAGCGCTGCCTAATGCACAACAGGAGGTGCCTTTTGGAGGTGACGCCCTGTTTCCCCCAGAAACTTTATCGGTGGTGGGCACCGCTCGGGACCACAGGGGAGAGGCCAAATAATTCAGCCTCCTCCCTCCTGGACCCGCCCCTCCCACATAAGCCCCACCCTCAGTTCCCACTCATCTACATCATCGTGGGAACACAGCGAAATTTTTCCTTTCCACTGTCATCACTCCACTGCAAGGTGCTGAGACCCATTTCCTCTCTCACCTGCAGCAAAGGGGTCCACCCAATTAGCTGCCACCCTAGTTTTGAGTTATCCGGGGTACAATAAGACTTCACTGCATTGTCGCAGTGGACAGTTGACGTCCTCTCCCTTTCTTGGGAAAGGGGAACGGGGCTCAATCAGGACCAGCTTCCCTCCCTTGCACTAATTCTGGCTGTGTTCCCCGCCCCCTGGTCTCGGGCAAACACGGGCCACACAAACCAGCCCCCGTCCCCTGTAAATATATATGTATGTAATAAACAGAGGAAAACAGGTTACAATTCCCATTTCTGAAACATTCAGAATTCAGAGGCTTGTACCCCCCACGAGGAATGCCATCCAGTTCCTCGACTGGAAATAACCCTCCACATCAAGTTCTCTAAACCCAGGATGCTTCTGGGATTCCGCGGTCGATACTCTGCGGGTAGTTTCGCTTCCTAGGTGATCGGAAGATGACTTCTCTGTCCCCTGACAACCATATTTGGGGGTAGCTCCACATCAACGTGTCTTCCCCCAGTGCTCACGTTGGCACAATGTAGCTGTGAAACTATCCTTTTGGTGGTGCCCTAGGCACGCGAGACCATATCCCTATACGGCATCTCTACGAGCCGTTTGGCCACCTCGACTGGGTAGTCAAGCGATAGCTGGCATCCTTCCTGCCCTCCCTTCCCCCCTTTGACTGCATCCTTGTGATGCTGGAATCCCACAGGATTACAGGCCAAGAAGCGGCCTCTCTCTCTCTCTCGCTCCCTCTCTGCGAGTTCTCACGTTACCCAGACTCTTATAGGTACCAAACCATCAGCACCTCTCAAGGCTATTCCGCCGCCTTGGGGGTGCTAGTGTCCTGGAGTACCCCTCCAGCAAGAAACCCCAGTTTCAGTACCATACTCAGTTCGAAGCATACACCTCACGTACTAACTTGAGATCCTGTAACCGGCATGCCCTGTGCTTCCCACCACACCACTTTTGGCTTTGGCCTTCAGTGCACTGGCTTGAAGTGTCTTGCCCAGACCCTTCTCAATCGATCTTGGGGTTCCCTTTTCCCCCTGTACAAATGCGTAATTTCACTACTACTCTCATCGACTAGATTCTGCTAGGGCTGGTTGTGGTCAGTCCACGGGATAAGGTTCATCCCTTCTGCGGCTACCTGCCTGGCCCGCATCCGCCAGGCTACACCGTGACACTTTGAATCCCGGCTCAGGCCTTGATGTGCTCAGCCCATGGGATAATATTTATCCTTTCCATTGTTTCTTGTGCGGGCCACAGCCATTATGTCTAACCCTGCTCCCGTTGGCCTCCAGTGTTCCCTAACGAGCTCACGCTGGAAGGCCCCATGGCCAGACGCTTATCTTCTAGTCTTCATACCTTGTGTTATACCATTTAGGTGGATCATCCAAACGCAACCCTCTGTTTTCATGTTGTGGTGTTCATCCTCGTTATGGTGACCTTGGTCCATCCTGCCCTCACTTATATGTCTCGGCGGGTTCGGCCCTGCCCCTGACCTTGGGTTGGCCCTCAGTTGTTGTTTCTGCTGTGCCGTGTCAAGAGCCTAGTTCGTCTCTTGACTCTGGTTAGAATCTTCTGGGTGGGCCTCTTCCCTTCTGGGGTGTTTTTGCTGTGCTGAAGGCAGAAGACCCAACTCCACCCACCATCCATCAGCATGGCTAGTAGTCACCTATTACTGAATGCATCCAAGCAGCGCTCGAAGAAGAATGGTGGGTTACTCACCAGTAATCGTCCTTCTTCAAGATGGGCTGCTTGGATCCATTCAGGTCCCTCCCCTCCATCCCCACATCTGGAGTTGGCGACTCTCAGGAACTGAGGAGGGGTCGGGAGGCAGCCATATATATAGCCACGGGGTGGCGCGAGGGGTGGTGACCACCTGCCCTCTCCTGACAGGCTGGGACAAAAGTTTTTCGACCAATCCGGCGCTCTGGCACAGAGACACCTATTACTGAATGGATCCGAGCAGCCCATCTTGAAGAAGGACGGTTACTGGTGAGTAACCCACCGTTTCAAGATGGTGAAAGCATGAATTTAAACACTATACTGACTAAGTTTGAGGAATATTGCTTGCCAAAAATGAATGTGACTTTTGAGAGGCATAGATTTTTTACATGCATGCAAAAAACGGATAATACCATAGATCAGTATGTTAGGGAATTAAGGAAACTCAGTAAAAGCTGTCACTTTGGTGGCTTGGCAGAGTCTCTGATCAAAGACAGACGCATTTATGGCATTACAGACAATGTGTTAAGAGAAAGACTGTTCAGAGAGGGAGAGATCTCTTTGAATGAAACCCTTCAAATATGCAGGGCCACTGAAATGGTAAAAACATAAGTAAAAGAGCTGAACTCACCAGAAGGGACAGTGCATGCACTTAGACAAACAGCATATCTCCAGAATGGTTCAAATCACAATGTGGAACCAACCTCTGCTATCAGGAAGACTGAGTTCAGACAGTCATGTGGCAAGTGTGGATTACGGCATGGTCTCAAACAGTGTTTTGCCTATGGAAAACTCTGTCATAACTGTGGGAAACTTAATCATTTTGCAAACTGCTGCAGATCCCAAAGGTGCAAAAATCAAGTGCATTTAGTTACTGACAGTGAGACTGAGAAGTGCTTTGTAGATGTACTGGGATCAAGCAAACCTAGTGAAAGGGACTGGATACTGCCTCTGTCAGTGAATGGAACAGTCAATCCACTGAAACTAGACACAGGAGCTCAGGTTAACATTGTGTCTGCACGAGATTATGAGAGACTGAGAATAAGACCCAAGCTGGGACCAACAAACATAAAAGTAACTGGGTATTCTGGAACAAATATACCTGTGCAGGGACACTGCTTCGCTAGCGTTAACCATAAGAACACCATGTACAGGCTGCCTTTCATTGTAGTGCCACAGGAGATGACACCAATTTTGGGCCTAGCCGCCTGTGAGAAACTGAATCTGGTAAAAAGGGTGCTCTCACTACAAGATAGGGCTGCATCTGGCTATGAGGCACTCTTTGAAGAATATCAGGATCTGTTTCAGGGACTGGGTTGCTTGCAAGGTAAACATACAATCCGCATAAACAAGCAAATCCCTCTAGTTATTCATCCATGTAGAAAGGTGCCATTTGCACTCCATGAAAACTCTAGGCTGAACTTGAAAGGATGGAAGCAATGCAAGTAATACAAAAAATAGAGGAGCCAGCGGAATGGGTGAGCTCCCTGGTCATAGTGCAAAAAAGTAATGGCCAGCTACACATATGCTTAGATCCCAGAGACCTCAACAGAGCTATACAAAGAGAACATTTCAAACTACCAACCAGAGAAGAGATTATGGCTCAATTTGCAAACGCTCAGTATTTCAGTAAATTGGATGCATCCTCTGGATTTTGGCAGCTAAAATTAAAAGAGGAAAGCTTGAAATTATGCACCTTTAATACTCCTTTCAAAAGATACAGATTTTTACGCTTACCCTTCAGTATAGTTTCAGAGGTGTATCACAAAACTGTACACATTATCTATCAACATATTAGCATCGTGGACACCTCCATGGATGAAAACATCATCTGGGGCTCTACGAAAGAGGAGCATGATCGTCGGCTTTGGCAAATATTGGATGCAACTAAAGCAGCAAACCTCAAACTAAATAAGGACAAATATGTGTTAGGAGTTAGAGAACTGACTTTTATAGGGGATATTGTTTCCCATGAAGGTGTAAAACTGGATAAGAGGAAGACTTCAGCCATTGAAATGATGCCACATCCCCAGTCAAAGAAAGATGTCCAATGGTTTCTGGGAATGGTTAACTATCATGGAAAATTCATACCCAATCTTTCTGCCAAGGCAGCACCATTGAGACAACTCCTACAGGAAAAAAATTAATGGTGCTGGGATGCTGCACAGGAGGAATCATGAAGAAGTTTAAAACAAGACTTGATACAGGAACCAGTAGTGAAATTTTTTGCTCCAGAGAAGCCCATTAAAATTTCAGCGGATGCATCACAGTCTGGGTTGGGTGCCGTGATTTTACAAAAACATGAAGATTGGTGGCAACCTGTGGCATATGCATCCAAATCACTGACTGATGCAGAAACTAGATATGCACAGATTGAGAAGGAGCTTTTAGGAATCTTGTTTGCCTGTGAGAGATTCAGTCAATATATTTATGGACAGAGAGTGGAAGTTGAAACAGATCACAAGCCCTTGATTGCATTAACAAGCCACTAAATGACTGTACCTTAAGGAGTCAAAGAATGATGATCAAATTGCAGAAATGCAATTTATTGATGACCTATACACCTGGCAAATTTATGTTCACAGCAGATGCACTTTCCAGAGCAGTAGCACCCATGGTACCTGAGAAGACACTGGAAACAGAAGTGCAAGCTTATGTAGATATGATTGTGAGCGCAGATCCCATAACTAACAGAAGACTGCAACATGTAAGAGAAGAGACTGAGAAAGATGAATCATTGGGACTCCTCAAAGAAGTGATAATTAAAGGATGGCCTGAAATAATAAGCAGTTGCTCTCTAAGTATAAGAGACTATTGGAACTACAGACATGAACTGACTGTGGTAGATGGGGTGATTTTCAAAGGTGGTAAGGTTGTAATTCCACGGAGCCTCCGAAAAGAAATGTTACAGAAGATTCATGAGGGTCACTTAAGAATCGAGAAGTGCAAAGAACGAGCATGAGAGGTCATGTATTGGCCATGGATCAATCACGACATTACCAATATGGTAAAAAACTGCTTTTCGTGCTTGAAATACAGGCCCTGCCAACAGGCAGAGACACTGAGACCCCATGCTGTTCCACAGAGACTTTATGAGAAGGTAGGTGTGGATTTATTTACCTGGCGTTCCAAGGATTATTTAATAGTCACTGATTATTACCCTTTATATCCAGAAATTTGCACACTGAACAGTAGTAATAGTAATTCAGTGATCACTGGCATGAAAGGAATTTTCTCCAGACATGGAATTCCTGATGAGGTCTTCAGAGAAAATAGGCCACAATTTTCAAGTGCAGAATTCAGACAATTTGCCTCAGATTGGGATTTGCATCATGAAACCTCCAGTCCAAATTACCTCCAATCAAATGGACTGGTGGAAAGGTCTATACAGACAGTAAAGAACCTGATGAAAAAGACTTTTGAAAGTGGAGGTGATCTGTATACAGCATTGCTGGTCTACCAAAGTACACCCCTGGAGAATGGCTTTTCTCTGGCTCAGCTGTTAATGGGAAGAAGGATTAGATCTAATTTACCCATTACTGATAAATTGCTGCAATCTCAGAACAATGCTAACATTCGGAAGATGAAAGAAAATCAGAAGTGGAAGCAGAAATATTATTTTGATAGAAGGGCTCATGATCTTCCATCCGTTAACCCAGGCAATAGAATATGCCTGAGGAATCACTCCTCTAATACCTGGGGACAAAGAGGTATGATTAAAAAACAGCTGCATCCATGGTCTTATGTGGTCCACACAGATCAAGGGGACACATTTCAACGTAATCGACGGGATCTACGACTTATTCCAGAAAGTTCCAACACCGTGGAAGTTGAGGTAGATTCTGGCATGCCTCCCCTGACTGATCCGATATCTTCAACGGTTAGGGAACAAGAGAACTCAGACCTGAACAAAGGACCAGTACTGAGAAGATCTAGTCAAGTCATCAAACACATCCAGAAAGACTCATAGAGACTTGCTAGGATATGTAAGGGAAGTGGGTGGTAAAGACTCACTTGAGAGTGATGTGCTAGTAACCTCTTCTCTCTAGGTAGTTCAAATCCTGGGTTTATGGACTGATCTTTTGCATGTTCTTTTTAGATAGCTGTTATGTGTTGTTAGATGTTAGTGCATGCATTATTAGCTAGCTTTTATATGTATCTAAGTGTTTACTTCTTTTCCTTAGGGAGGAAGATGTAGTGATATGCTTGTAGAAGGCTGAGAATTTAGAGACACTCCCTAGCATGGGCCAGTGTTGTGTAAATTGGGAGACGTGCCCCAGAGAAGATCTAACATGGCTGCTCCCAGGTACACAATTGGATACCTGTCTGTATGATTTAAGTTCTATTCCTTATTCATTCAGTAATATCGTTTTTAAGGAACTCTCAAGATCATTACAATCAGATTGTTACCAAAGAAAATATGCCCTCTGTGAATAATTTTAAGAAAAAGGGCCAGATCCCCAGCTGCTGTTCACTGTTGTAATTCTAGTGGCTTCAGTCTTCAATGGAGCTATGCTGATTTACAGAAATGAGAATCTGGCCTGAAGCCCACATGACAAATGAGGATCAGGCTAACTTGTGCCCTGCAATTAACCTACAGAACAATGAATGCCACTTTCTGAACCATTTTGTATCTTCAGCTTCCCATTATGGCACCTAACCCAAATGTGCAATCACAAGTAAGTTATGAAAACAATGAAACAGGATGGATCAGTGCAACTACTCAGGGGCTATGTCTACACGGGGAGTGCTTGTTTCGAAACAA
>ML681971.1:17726080-17835826 GCA_007922195.1 Podocnemis expansa | reverse complement strand
TGCAGACACCGGCAGCGTGCGGCGCAGCCCCGCGCCCCTCCCCACAGCCCGTGGACACCCCTCAGCACCCTGGCCAGGGTGCTGAGGGGGCAGCCCTTCCTCCCAGGGTGCTTAGCACCCTGGGAGGAGGGGCACATGTTGTCTCGGAACGCTTTGTTCCGAAACAACATGTCCGAACAGGGCTGTTTCGAAACCTCTGTTTCGAAACAACCCTGTTTCGACAGGTAACTAGGTTTAAGTTATTTCGCAAAGACCACGGCCATTTCGAAAGAAGCGGTTTGCTTCTTTCGAAATGGCCGTGCGTCGTGTGGCCATGGCACTCCTTATTTCGAAACAACCTCTGTTGTTTCGAAATAAGGAGTGTGTGTGGACATACCCAGAATGATTCCACCCTAGATGGATCTTCTGCATCCCTTTTAGAAGTTATCACGTCTCTGAAATAAGGAGTAGCAGCAAATAAAACCCTTAGTCCAGAGGAAGGAAGTCACACCCATAGGGCAGAAAGAATGGCTGCGAAACGGCATTATTCAGGAAGCTGTAATTTAGAGTCTAAAGTCAAACCTCTGTCCATCAGTGGAAACGTATACACTAAGAATTACTTTTTGCAGTTCCTGCATAGGTCAGTTGTCTTAGTGATCCGTTTTTGTCCAGCACAGGGCAACAGATTTCCACTCTTCTCCAATTTCCTCCCTGGAAGATTGTATGTAATTGGTCTTTTTTCCCCCTTCATGTGTATTAAGGTTAAAGTCTAGTGCTTCCTTTAATGGTTAGGTCAATAGCGACTGGAAGACTCTTGTAATTTAGTTCCTCTCCTGATTTGTATCTTCTCTCAGAGCTAGTCTACGCTTAAAACTTGCATCAGTACAGCTGTGCCACTGTAAGAGTGCTATAAAATAATGTGTGCTATAAAATAATGACTGAAATAATAAAACCACCTAAACAAGCAGCAGTAGCTATCTCAGCAGTTGATGCTGTCCCACTGATAAGAGCTTATGCTAGCAAAACTTCTGTTGTTTGGGGGGAGGGGGTGGTTCACACTACTGACTGATAAAAGTTTTGCTGTCATAAGTGCTCATGTGGATGAAGTCTATGAGGTCTTAGTCAAAGCTCCTGATTGTTTCCTCTCCATCAGAGATTCTGGACAACTCTTAGCAAGTTGCTTTACATGCAGAAGGTCCTGGGTTCAAACCCAGGGGGTTGGAGTAGATGATCTAGTGAGGTCCCTTCCAATCCCATGATTTGATTCTATCCTAAGTTCAGCCTGAAGGGAACAGATGAAAACTCATGCAGCACAATGTACTTGCCTTCATGACCCAATTTAAGTAGGAGCCAGCAGAAGGTGGGGAAGGGTGAGGATCCAGTTCCTGAAAATCAGGCATAGTACAATAACTTCTCTTCTCCAACCCCTTTCATGTACAGAGCAAAGCAGTGGGATAGGCAGGCTGATTCATGTGAAGGTGTCTCTCTAGCTGCACCACATCATCATTAGGATTTCTTCTATTGGGTCTGGCTAGGTGTGTCATTCCCCAACCTAAAGCTCAAGGGCTACAAATGTCAAAAGCAGTTTAGGCATTTTGGTTAAGCCAGCTAGATCAGAATTTTCAGAAGGGTTCAGCCTTGAAAATGAGATCAGATTTTCAAAAAGAGCTCTGCACCCAAGTGTCACAATAGGAGCCCCTGGCTGTTGAGCTGCTTTGAAAATGTAGTTCTTATTTAGAGGCCTGGGAGGGAGCAAAGTCATTAGAAATTGATCCAAATGGAGGACGCTGAGCACTTGACAATCTGTCCTCAACATGTCTGAGTGACATGACTATGCAGATTTCAGATGCAATCTTAAACTGATGTAAATCAGCATAGTTCCATCAAAACCAACAGGGTAACAATGATTTATGCCAGAAGGGGATCTGGCCCTTCATTAAAACAAACAGAAGCTTTCAATCAGAGGTAGCAGGAAGCAATTACTGTGTTCCCTGCATGGAAGTTCTCCATTGTGGCAAAGTGTGTGGGAATGTTGCTTTCAGCAAGGTACGGGAAGAGTGCTCCAATTGGCCACAGCTGGGCCAGACTCACATTTTCCATGTCTCTATTATCCTTCCTTCTCATGGAGCTTCTGGCATGGTTTATCTCTGTGGAGGGGGAGCCATTTGTCTCCTACACTATCATTGTTCCTCAGAACAAGGCTTTTCAATTTTTTTTTTTTTGACTGGATGAAAGGGAAGGCTCTTAATCCTTCAGATAATTGGAGGCTGCATTGCCTATTACCATGACAACATGCTATTCCCTTAGGGCCTGAGCTTGTAGTCCTCACTCAGGCAGTCAGGTTTACATGGCCTGAACAGGCCTCCTGATGGAAGATACTATTCAGATTGTCTTTCTTCTGGAGGCCAGGGATTTAGCAGACCCTAGCATTGCTCTCTCCCCAGCCCCTGGCTCCTGGTTGTCAGTGGAGGGGAGCATCTTCCTTCCAGTAGGTTCTGTTGCATCCTGACAACTCCACTTTGAAACTGCCAACCAGCTGGTTCTGTGGAGAGGGCTTTTGACACCTCCCCATCTCCCTCAGTTGTCTGTTCCAAACAAAGGCTTGTCAGGAGTGGCAGCATCTTTTCCCTCCAGATGACACCAAAGGAAAGTAACCTGACTGCAGCTGGCCATGGTCAGCCTAGAATCCTAGCCCACCCACTGGAGAGGGGAATTCTCAATTAAGTTATAGTCAATAGAGTGGGCTTCTCTGTCAATTCTTTTCCCCCAGCCCTGCCTCCCATGGCATAAGGCTTTGAATGAAGCCCTGCAGGTCCAGTTGAAATGAGGACTCAGATCTTGATTTGGCTGTGTTTCTGCAGAGGAGTCGGATGAATTTACTATGTAGACTAGTAGTTCCCAACTTGTGGCCTGTGGGCCAGACATGCCCACAGGATCTTTCAGAGTGGCCTGCGGTTCCCCTCCCACTGGCTGCAGAAGGGAACCTCTGCCTAAGTACCCAGGTGGAGTGTGTTGCTGGTGCAGGTTCCTTGCTCTAGCCAAAGGGATCAAAGACCAGTGCTTCCTTCCCCTTGGCTGTAGCAGGGAACATTGCAAAGTTTTCTGTTTGGGTCCCTAGGTGCAGGGGTGTCACTACACATAAATATTGGGGGGGCGGCCCCCACCAGCTGCTAGGGCTCCAATCCATTCCCCCCCCCCGGGGGGTGGGTGGGGCCCGCCCCCCCCCCCCCGGCCACCCCGCCCCAACCCTTTCCGGAACCCCCCGGTCCTGCCGCTTGTCCACACTGCCCCGGCCGACCCCCTTCCCTGTGCCCTTTCCCCACCGGGCCAGCATGCCTGCCCCCGGCCTCACCCCTGGCTCTCTTACCTGGCCACCGGAGGGAGAGTGGGGCTGTGGCACAGTGTGAGGCTCCCAGCATGACCCTGCTCTGAGCATGCTCAGAGCAGGGTCAAGCCAGGGCTGGAATTTGAAAAACTCCCAGGCCCAGCCTGGGGCAGCTCCCTCCCAGCCAGAAGAGGCTGCGGCTGCTGACTGCCTGCTGCCTGGGCAGTTTTCCCTGCATGGGAGTGTGACGGTGCACCCCCGTGCAGTTTAGATGCATGCTGCTTGGGGGCTGACCCTGAGTTTCAGGGGGCTGAGGCCCCCCGAGCCCCCAGTGATGCCACTGCCTAGGCAGTCCCTGCATGAGCCAGAGTAAGGGAGGCATTGATCTCCCAAAGGCAGCTGGTGAAGCCAAGGTGAAGCTCATGGTTTCCATGCTGCAGCCTGGGGGACGGGAGATCCTTCTTTCTGAACTCCTTCCCTCTGGATGCAGGGGTTGGGGATGGCTGGGAGGAAGGCTGCTGGCAGAGACCAGAGACCCTTCAGGGCAGTAAAAATTGTATTTGTGGCTCTTGAGTCAAAGAGTTTGGGAACCGCCACTACAGATGGTCAGTAAGCAGCAGCCGCTCAGGTTGTATAATGAAAAAACCCTTCTGAGTGAGGTGATGCTTGTACAGAAACATCCCCTTCTTATCCCCACCCATCCTGTTTGCTTGTCCCCCACCCCCACCCCCCCCAGTCCTGATCCAAATAAATGAAACACAATAAATGCAGATAAATGGATTCCTCAAGCTGATCCTAGGCAATGTACGCTTGAATAGACAGGCTGTGGTTCCAAAAGGCTCTTCTTTTGCTGTTAGGAAGTCTGGTCACTCAGGCCTTCAGTGAGAGGGAAAGGGCTGTAAGGGACACCAGATTTATAATTGCCTCTCAACTGCTTGTGTAAACCTACTCGTGTTCCATAACTCTTCTACAGGACAAATATTTTGTTGTTTCAGTCAGACACTCACAGCAACAATTGCTCTGTACTAGATCAACAAACGTCCCATCTGACTAACATTTTCCACATTGCTTTCGGCAGTAAAACATCCCTCAGATAAAAGGAGCACCTCCTCTTCCCTGGCTGCAAAACGATAGGGCAGGGGTGTGTTTCCTCTCAGAAGAGGAAGCCCAACCACAAGTTCAAAGGCTGCAGTCTGAGGACCTAGTTACCACTTTGCCACAAATCATTGCTAAAGTTAAGGGCTCCAAATCACAAAGGGATTGAACATTTATATCGACAATAAGACCGCCTAGAGTTATATTTGCTAATACTAATGAAAAATTGGAAAGGGATATTAAGCCTTAAATTAGGGCTTAAATCAGTCTCTATCTATCCGAGATTTAGATGAGACCTAATATCTATCTATCAAAAGTACGTCTGCAGTCCCTAATACCACAGTAGTTATCCTACTGTCTCCCTTCACAATACCCCTCTGAAGTAGGGCAGTGTTACTGTCCCCATTGTACAGAGGAGGGAGCTGAGGCACAGAAATTGCTACATGACTTGCTCAAGGTCACACAGGAAAGGAACGGAACACAGTTCTTCCAAGGTATCAATTAACCAGTGGGCCACCCTTCTTCTCTAAGATCCTTGTGGGGATAGATTATCCTGTATTTGCCGGCTGCAGGGTTTTTAACCCCTTCCTCTGAAACATTTAGTTCTGGTCATTGTGGAAGACGGGTTTCTGGACTGGATGGACGAGTGCTCTCATCGAGTCCTATGTTCTTATGCTGCCTCTTTGGTGCAAGTGGGTTCTCTTGCAAAATGTAGAACAACACATCAGTTCTCAGGTTTCATTTCTGGACTGTCACTGGTGTTGTTACATAAGGCATGTATTTGTCCAAGTCAGTTGGTCTGTGTGGGACTGAATCTCATGCTGGTGACAGCTACTAGATTGACAGCCTTGAGGTCACTCTTCGCATTCAGAAGTCCATGCTTACAGGTGTCAGTCAGTTTTGCTTCAGAAAACATTGAGGATTTGGCCCTCACAAAAGCAATGGAGGCAGGTCAGAGACTTCTGCAGACATTTGCAGACCTTCCTACTCATCAGTTCCCTCAGTGTCCCAAAATGTTGCTTACAGTCTGCCTTATTTTGAAAGGAAACATACAGAGGGGTTTACTGTCCACATGTTTTGACTCTATTACACGTGTCAACACAGAAAACACTAATAGTGAACTCTGCCCTCATTCCAAAGTATGGTACTGTATTCACCTCAGTGCAGGGCATTCCACAGTGCATAGGCCTTGAGCTGGGCATTAGCCTCTCCACAGACATGGATATAACTGTAAGCTTGCTGTCGTACAAAGAGAATTAATCCATTAACCACCACAAGGAGCAGAAATGACACCAGATCTGCCCTGGAGAAATTTTTGTTTACACTCGTCCCATCCAGTCACATGAACTCTTCAGCTGATTTGACAGCCCGATGTTCATGTTTCTCTCTCCAACTGCAGAGGATGCCAGGCTAAAAATAGCTTCATGCCTTATTTGTGAAAAATATAAATATTCTTTTCCTTGGGGTCCCAGTGGTAAGTGTCCCCAGGGAACACTGGGAATCAGTTTTTCCTTTGAGAAGTGGGTCACTTGGACGCCCTGCCACTTGTTTCCCTTTGCGCTTGCTCGAGTCTGTAGTGCATGCCCTCTCGCCCCTGCTGATCCAGAGGGAGTTGGCTGTTTTCCATTCCATGCTGGGAAACAGACTAAATATAGAGAACAATTAACCAGATTCTCACTGCCAGTTGATATCCTTTGTGAGGACAGATCAGAGGTGATCCGAGGCTCCCCATACCAATTGAAGCCATTGATGAAACTCCCACTGAATTTAATGGGGCTCCCATAAAAATCAGCGGAGTATCACTGATGATTTCAGTGGAAGAGCACCAGGACATGTCTTTTTAAGAAGGCTTAAGTTCATGGAGTAAGGACCCACTTTCCCTAGAGACAACTGAGCTGTGGCTGAGTTACAACACAGCCCAAAATGTGCAGTGCAGACAGGACTCAAGCGAGGAAAGGACAGGGATGCCTGTTTCATCAGGGGCAAAAAAAGTAATTATTTTTAAAAAGTAAGTCAGGTTTTTAATACAAAATGGATCTAAAATTAAACATGAGGGTGGTTAATGCACCAGCCAGAGTTCTGGAGACCTGGCTTTGATTCCCAGCTTTGCCATGGACTCCCTGGGCAAACATGGGTAATTCCCTTTGCTGCTCAGTGCCTCATTTTCCCTATGTGTAAAATGGGAATGACAACACTTCCTTCTGACCACTCTTTGTCTGTAGTGTGTAATTAGACTGTACATTCCATGTCTCTCACGATCTTTATGTTCAATGCCTAACGCAATGGGGCATCAATCTCAACTGAAGGCCTCAAGGGGGTATACCATATTAAAGAGAATGATAACCACACACAATTTTGTTTAAAAAATAGCACATCCCCTTAGCCACAACCAGGCTGACACCTCCACAGTCAGAACATTATCAGCTTGGAATCTCAATGACTATAGTGGCTGGCCAGCATTTGTGCCCAGCTGTTAGGGCATGGCATTTTGCCCATCTATGCTGTTTTGCTGAATGCCCTCGGAGGGTTCCATGCACCCAGAGGTTTAAATGGGACACTTGCATAAGAGCAGGACTGCCATTTCTTTCACAGGAAGCCCCTCCTCTGTGCCAGCTGCCCTGGTGTATGCACCCCTCCCATTGCTCTCTCCCACCTGTTGTCACTTGTGTAACAGACCATAATCCTTTAGCAGAAGAGGGAGAAGGGAGTAAAAGGACTTTGTAGTCCTCATTGGCTGCCAACAAGACAGCTTGTATTACCACAGGCACATATCAAACCCACTAATGTCTGGCGTGTCAAACTACATAACAGAGAAATCCAGTGCGATAAGCAGGCAGGCCCCTGGCACCAGAGGGAAAGCTGAGCAGCCGAGGGAATTGATACAAAGTTTTAATCACTAATGGCCAGGTTCTCCAAGATTAATTTCAGTGGGAGTTAGGGGCCTAAATACCTTTGAGGATCTGGTCCCATGGCCAGCAATGCACCTATGGTAAGTACTTCCCTAACTTGAGACATGTGGGTGGTTCCATTGGCTTTGAAAAAGTCATGCACGTGCCTAAAATGAGGTATGTTCTAAGTGCCTGGCTGAATGGAGGCCTTAACAGGCAGCTACTCTGCAAGCGTGTAACTTGAATGTTCCAGCTGTATTCAGGGACACCCTTTTGCATGGGGTAGAAGCAGCCCTCCAGAGACCTTGCACATGTTCTGTGGAAAAAACATCCCAATTTTCAGCAACATAGTGGAAGATCAATATAAGTAAGATACACTGGCTGTGGCTCTTTATAACTGGCCACTGCAGATGAGTGCATCAACATCATGGACTGTGATCTAGCACTCTTAAAAGTCTTCCACACCGCAGACACACACCTGAACAATGTCTATGTGCCCTTCAGACTTACTGGCTGCAGATTTAACCTCCCCAAGTCTCTTTTTATTTGCAGCCTTATTAGTTGACAAATCATTTTCCGTCCATTCAGAAGATTGGAGCAGGAGCTAGAAAAAAGAATTCCTGGATTCTATTCCTATCTCTGCTATTGACTTTCCATGTGATCTTGGGCAAGTCATTTAAACATCCTGAGAACTGCTTTTCATTTACAATAAGGCCTTTTTACACAGCTCTGGCAGTGGAAAGGGATCTAAACAAGTATATATTTTATATTTAAGTTCACTTTGAGGCCCCTTGAAACTGCCAGAGCAATGGAATGTGCTGTAGATTAAACTTCCCCAAAATAATTCCTAGAACAGATCTTTAAGAAAAACAGCCAATATTTATTTAAAAATAGGGATGGAGAATCCATTGTAACCTTAGTAAATTTTTTCAAAGGTTAATTTTCACCCTGTTAAATATTTACACCTTATTTCCAGTCTGAATTGGTCTAGCTTCAGCTTCCATCCAATGGATCACATTATATCTTTCTCCACTTGATTGAAGAGCCCATTATTAAATATTTGTTCCTCATGAACATACTTAAAGACTGTAATCAAGTCCCCCCTTAATCTTCTCTTTCTTAAGCTAAATAGATTGAGCTCTTTGATCTCACCAAAAGCCAGATTTTCTAATTCTTTAATCATTTGTCTGGCTTTTCTTGGAACCCTTTCCAATTATCAACCTCCTTCTAGAACTGGTAGCATGGATACAGTATTCCAGCAGTGCTCACATACACCATTGCCTAATATAAAGATAAAATACCTCCTCCAATTCTCTATTCTCCTTCTTATACATCCCAGGATCATGTTAGCTCTTTTGGACAGTGTTACACTGGGAGCTTATGTTCAGCAGATTATCCACCTGACCTGTAAATCTTTTTTAGAATAACTGCTTCCCAGGATAAAAGTCCCCCCTTCTGTAAGTACAGTCTATTCTAGAGTGTTTGTTTCTAGATGATTTAGGTTTATTTAAATGCATATTGTTTTCTTGAGCCCAGTTTACCAAGCAATCTAGATTGCTCTGAATCAGTGACTGGTCCTCATTATTATTAATCAGTTCCCCAATTTTTGTGTCATCTACAGTCTTTAGCAGGGATGATTTTGTTTTCTTCCAAGTAACTGATAAAGAGTTTAAAAAGTGTAGGGACAAGCACTGATTCTGTGGGATCCCACTGGAATATACCCACTTGATTCCCCATTTACAGTTACATTTTAAGACCTTTCAGTTAGCCAGATTTTAATCCATTTAATGTGTGTCATGTTAATTTTACATCATTTTAGCTTTTAATTAAAATTTTGTTTAGTGCCAAGTCAAATGCTTTATCAGCACTATTTCATCTAAAAAGATATCAAGTTAGTTTGGCAGGCTTTATTTTCTAGAAACCCATGCTGATTTGAATTAATTACATTACCTTCCTTTAATTCTTCATTAATCAAGTCCCACATCAGCTATTCTGTTATGTTGAGATTCAACACTGATGTCAGACTGATAGGCATATAATTACCTTGGTCATCCCATTTACTATTTTTAAAAATTTGCACAATGTTAGCGTTCCTCCAGCCTTCTGAAACTTCCCCAGTGTTGCAAGACCTACTGAAAATCAACATCAAAGGTCCAGCAAGCTCCTCGGCCAACTCTTTGAATACCCTTGGATGCAAGTTATCTCAACCTGTGATTTAAAAATATCTAAGTTTAGAAGCTTATGTTCAACATACTCCAGAAATGGCAGAGCTACATTTGTATAAATCTGGTGTAAGTAAGAGATGTTCTCAGCCTGTATTGTTAAAGTCACACTGTAGTTCTATATTTGGTCCTCAAAAACAATGGCACTGAGAGTGAAGGTGAATACTTCATTTCTGTTCAGTTATTGTTTTCACAGTCTGTCATTTCTCTCCCTCCCTTATCTCTGTGCTCTTTCTATCTCCTCCTTCTCTCCTTTTGTTTTCCTCCTTTCATTTCTCTTCCTTTCCTGCCCCCTCTTTTTCCTTCTAGCACTTCTCTTCTTTTCCTCTCTCTCTGGTTTTCTCTCCTTTTTTTCCTCCTCCATTCTCATCACCTTCCCTCACTTGCAGCCCGTCACTCAAAAAAGGAGGAGGGTTCTTTAAAACTGTCTATCCTGTAATATTTCAAGATCAAGACTCCAATAGAGGGAAGGGGATGTCGGTGACATGACAAGAAAATAGTGAAATATTTGGAGCAGAGTGGAATAGCAGAGCTGATCAATTTTCAGTGGATTTTACAGGATCAGAGACAAGTATATATGTGTCTGGGTACCACATCTGACTGTATGCATGTGCACAATGTGGGGGCTAGCACCTCTGCTTAATAGGCAGAAGGGGCTAGGTTCAAGCCCCTGGGGGTTGGACTTGATGATCTCATGAGGTCCCATCCAACCCTATTATTCTATTCTACATGCTAGTTTTTGTATGGGTGTATTGTGTGTGTGCACCTTGTGTGCATGTGCATACTGTGTGTATACAATATTTGTGTGGGAGGTGTACAAAATGCATGTGTGTAAACGTGTTCTGGGGAATCCTAAGATTCAAAGTGTATCCTTTCCATTTCCATCACTGATCTCAGATCATGAGATAACATATGTGAGTCAAGTATGAACCATGAGGAAAGTAATTCATCATATTTATTTAGCTAGGACCTTAGATGCTTGCCTAAGGCACAGTGAGGCCTATACGATCTATAACATGGAAGCATGTAACATGTTTTATGGAACTAAATGCCCCCAAAGACACATGTACAATAGCTGTTAGCAGAACAGGTCACAAGTTGGTGGTATATAAGGCCATGCAATTTTACAGATTTAAAGAGCATAATCAATGTTAATTGTAATATATTTATCTTCTTATTGCCTGCCCCAGGGATACTAAACTCAGGCCATTAGTACTAATCTGCAAAGCTTCTTTGAAAACAGCTGAAGGTAATATTCAGTTCATATGGGCTTGTAGCCAAAGGTCTTTAGCTGTTTAAAATAACCAACGGGAAACTTTTCTGTGTCATCTATGTTTGGGACTGGGGATTATCACAATGCTAAGATTCTGATGGCAGAGAAGTAACAGAACTCACATTCTCTGAGCATGTGTGCATATCAAGGCTCAGCAAAAGCAATCATTCCCTGCTCGGTGCTTCTGCGCTTGACTGTTAGCCCAGCCAGTCTTTCCATTACCTTCATGCCTAACAGAGCAAGAAGCACCTATGGAGATAACCATCTACATTACAGTTCAGGATGCCAGAGCTCTTCAGCCTGTAACATTTGAGAGCGGGGGAGAGCGCTACCATGGCTGCAAACTTTGTTTTCTCAATATTGATTTCAGATAACACCAAGACCTGTCACCTTCTTTTCAGCCAACCGTTACTCGATCATGTGTTTGACAGCATTCCGCAGGTGGCTCCAATTCTTTCCAGATCAAAGTTGTAGCTGTTCACGGCACAAGGCAACTTGACACCATGGCCCAACTCCAGCTGGTGGGGTAGAGTGGTCTTGGAGATGGGACATTTGGTGTCAGCACCTGTCCCAAAGTGCTCCGTTACAAAAGAGGTGGAAAAATGCATGGCTGCTTCCCCAACACCGTTTCCTTAATCACCAGCTCCTACTTAGCACCTGCTTCCTCATGTACATCTTACAATGTGGGTTTATTATTAGTTATTTTTTTTCCATGGAACTCTGCTTAATTTAATTCCTTTAGCAATTATTTCAACCAGGTCACTGGCCCAGAAGTGACACTGCTGGAGATCCAGAGCCAAAGATGTAGGCAATCCAGCTGAGAAGAGCCCACAAGTCTTATAGTGCTCAGGTGTGTTCTGAAGATGGTGCTGGTTTACACTAGGAAGGCCTGAAGGGATACTGGCCAATCATCTGAACAGTGACCATAGTATCAATCACTCCTTGGCTTTTACCACAACAGCAGCTGCTCTTTGTGTTGAGAGAGTCTGGTTGTCCAACTAACCAGTTCGTAGAAGGCAACAGCCTCATGGTCAGGGCACCAGAGTGTCTTTGGGGCAGGGATCTCTTTGTGTTCTGAATTTGTACAGCATCTAGCACAGTGGGGTCCTGGTCCATGAGTGGGGCTGCCAGCTGCTACTGCTGTACAGGAAAATTACTTTTAATTATGGAGTGGGACTCAGTCCTGGCTCTGCCTGTAGCCCTGGGCAAGCTTCTATAATTTCTTTGTGCTTCAGGTGCTGAGGCCAGTTGAAGCTGCGGGGGAGTGTACTCTTTTGAAAATCTGGCTGTAGTGCTTTTCAGAATGATGGGCTGTGTAGCTGCTCAAAGATACAGATGCCTCAAAACAGACAGGGCTTGTGTTTGCCACCAAATAAGCTTGCTGTAGAGCAGTGGTTCCCAACCTTTTTGAGTATGAGGATCCCTTTTTAACATCAAAAAATTTCATGGACCTCCAAATGATAATCGTTATGGGAGACTGACTGCAGGCAGAAGCACTGCAGAAGGGCAGTGGGGGACCTGGCCCCCACTTGCTCCCAAGGTGTAGGGACATATCAAGGGTGAGGCTGCTCACAGCAGGCAAATATAATTCATTTATTCCATAAATTTTAGAGCCCTCTCCAGCATGAATCACTGGCCAGCAGTGGCTGGAGCCAGATCAGGCCCAGGCCGCCTGCTGGCTGGGGCCGGATGTATTCACGGACCCCTTGCAATTACTCTGTGGAGCCACAGGGGTCCCCAGACCACAGGTTGGGAACCACTGCTGTAGAGAGTGCCACTCATGTTTTTGCATTATTCCAGGAAGCACCTTTCCAGAGCAGCTGACTAGCACCAGAAATGTTAAGTGGCTACTGCAGGGGTGTTACTCCTCATTCCTTCGGTGTAATCTGCCCTTGGGTTCCCCACTATCTCACTCTACATTCCCCAGGCACTTCATAAACTTCTCCAGCCTCCATTATGGCATTCTTAGAAATTCTTCTGAGACTTATCAGACCCATACATTGATAGTGGTTTTCTTGCTTGATAATAGTCTGATTGTTATGCTCCTCAAGTATCCTTCACAAACCCTCCAACACATTCTTGTGGTAGGAGAGAAAATTCCTGCCATTTGGATCATGCTCTATATCCTGTCTATTCCAACAAGCTGTGATACCCTCCTTTGGGACCCCCTTGCCCCCCAAAGAGCTAATTTCTATGTGATTTGCTCAGGCTCAAAATATAGGGTGTGAACAGATACAGACAACCTGTGACTCACACTTGGGTTTGGTTGGCTGTTGGTCTACACAGATCAGCACAGTGCACAAGATGAAGCACCTACTTCTCCCGTGGCTTTGCTGGAGAATTTTAACTCTCTTGTGACTGTGTTTACAGAGCTGGGGTTTATGTGACACCCTTGAAATGGTTAATTTGCATAAAGCTGCTGGCTCCACCAGGAGGTAGCAACAGTGTCAGTGACTGCCAGACCATGATACCTTGTTGGATGGGATGAGTTTCTAATGAAAACAGACAGACCCAGAATTCTCCTCGCTCATGCAGTTTCAGGGCTTCTCTACAGAGGGACACTCAGGAAAAGAATCTGAATTAACTAAGGTTGTGAATTTAAAGTGAATTGCACTGAATTGAACTGCATTAAGCTTATATAAACTTTTAAATTTTAAGACTAACTGAAAAGTACTAAAGACGGTTTCAGATATTTTCCCATCAGATTTTCCCCTTGCTGCAAACTAGTATACAACTGACATTTTTGCTTCCTGTACTGAGCTTCTGAAGGCTTTTGCAGGGTAGGGGGGCATCTTTTACTTTCTATAGGGGAAAACAGATGGTATTAGGGAGAACAAAAGTCTGTATTCCACAGTTTTAGAAAGTCATCAAACATTGCATATTAAGCTTGGCAAAAGACATAACTGTATTTCTTCATATTTTTGCATAGATGGGGGTTCGATAGCCGTTTCTGGTGTCTCATTAAATAGTCATTTGTTAGTTGCTACTTACATGCTTCAGATCTTAAAACACAAGCACACTTTCACAGTTACCCAATAAAACAAGATGCCCAATGTCGCAGGTGGGCTCTCACTTCAGTTCATTCTTTTATCTCACTGAATGAGTGGTGATGACTCCCTCCTTGTCTTCCTCTGGGGGCTTGGCTGACAACATGCTGGAGGTTCAAGGAAGTGTAGTTCTCAGGAAGTCTGAAAAGTTCCACGAGATCCTGCAAAGGTTCAGAAGATTCTAGTAGGTTAGTGAAAAATGAATCCTCATATGGAATACCTGATAAATATCACTTCAACCATTGTTTTCCCTCTTGTCACAAATAACAAAAATAGCACCTCAAGCCCAGTACTCCTGAAGCCCAGCACCGCAGGCAACCACACTGACTACAACACAGCAAAGACCAATCTTTAGCAAGAGTGTCTGCAGACACATTTAATATGGTTTTACTAATCCACTTTAAAAATTAGTTCAGATTAATTTTTCTGAGTGTCTTCTTTTAGAGCCAAGCCCTCATTTAAACTCGATGATATTCATTAATCTCTAACATTTCAGTGAAGGTAGATATGCTTTGCACTTTACTGGTTCATTAAAAGATACCAGGCCAGATTCTGATCTCAGCTATGTCAGCCTAGTCTAAAGCTGGAGTACTCTGGAGTTACCCATGTCACTAAGATCAGAATGTGACATGTGGTCTCTATTCTGCAAAATCGTATTCTCTAAACAAAATCAAAGCCCAAAGGGGGAGGGAAGGGGAATAGTGGGAAGGGAGTGATATAAATACACACAGAGGAATGTTAAAGGGGAAACTAAAAATAAATGGGATGGGTCAGCTGAATCACTGGCATAACTCACTCAACCTCACTGGAGTTGCTCTTTGGAGTCATTGGGCCCATTAGTTCTAACTGAAGCTTCCTATTAAGCCTTTAGGATTTTGTCATTTTGCCAAGCCCTAGCCCCAACCTTCTTTGCAGGCTGCTAAGGACTCGGGAAAGGAAAGCAAGCCCCTTTGCCTGCCCCAGCTGTTTACATACCCACATTCAGAAACTACTGAGTGCCGGGCAGCAGAGTTGCATTTTGATTCTAGCTTGCAGTAACAGTAACACTGGTGCATTATTTGTCCAGGGAATTTTTGGCACTACAAACCAGTAGAACCCCATGGTAGATATTAAACTTACAGGGCAGTGTAATATCTTTCCAGAAACCAGCTGTTCAAATAAGGTAGGGGGAGGGAGGACGAGAAAGAGAGAGGAAATCTCACTGTGATTATTTTTTCTTGAGTACTCGGGTCCTCAGGGAGGAAAAACAATTCAGGCTCAGATCTTTTTTATTAAGATGCCCATATATTTTTAATGCAAACCCTCTGTGCCGTAGGCCTGATTCTGCTCTCACTGAAGCCAGTGTAAGTCCATTGATGGGGATGGAATTATTCCTTGTTTACCCTGCTATGCGATCTGGACAAGGCCCTGTACATATATCCAGACCCACCACATAGTCACATTTGGCTAATGATTAGGTCTATTCTGCTATCAAGAAAAGTGATGAAAGTTCCACTGGATGAGTCATTTAAAACTAGATTGGCCAAACACTAACCGCCATTGACTTCGCTGGGCTTTAAACCAGACTGTATAGTTCTAGTGGACATGCCTATATAGGGGAGAGCTGCAGCTGGGATGAACCTAGCTGCAGTGAAGCCAGTGGAACCAGCACTCTTTACGGCAGCTGTCTGCATGTATGGGCACTAGCAGTGAGCTGAATTAGACCAGTAATTCTCCAGCTATGCACATCAGCACTCCATTGGTTGGGTCCACAGGTTGCGTTCAGATGGGTCTGCACAACAGTGACACATCAGCCAGATTTAGAAGCTTACAGACAATGACTTAGAAAAATCAGGGGCTCGATCAGACAGGGTGCTGATCATCCTTCAGTCCCACCAAAATCAGTGGGAGAGAGGCGCTCATCCCTTTCCAGGATGAAGTCCAAATGCTGTGGAAAGAGCAGGCAACAAGGGAGCCCACTGCCAAAGTAAATAACTTGCATAACATTTCTCACACTGTTACCAAAGTACTTGGACAGCTTATCTGAGCATTTCACTCAAGTAAGTAGTTATGTTTGTCCAAGTACAGCAGTTCTCTCGTGGGGTCATCAGGGAGGTTTGAACCCACAAACTTCAGCATGAAGACTAACTACATACCCAATGGCTTAACACTATTAGCTGACAGCAGTAGTTGGACCCTTCCTCTTATGTAGATCAGTCAGCAGAGGGGGACAAAGACTCATTCTCAATCTTTGTTACATTAGCTGTTGAAGTTAATGATCTGTTATTAGTAAAAATACTGTGTATGTATGTTGCTGTTTTATTTGGTAAATGACTTTGATCTGGGTAGTTGCTAACCTTTTGCGAAGCATTTCAGAGAAATTGAGCTGCAGACTTTAGTTTAGAACCTGCCCTTAAGGAGAGGAAGTGAAAGCAGGGTGTATATATGTGTGTAAACTACCTGCAGTTTCATCCATCCTATTACAGAGTGTTTATTTTCATCTTACCTAGTTTATTTCATTTCACAGATTATCCTCATCTGCCCTAATTAGTGCTGTCCAACACTACATTTTAGATGTAACCTATAATAATCCCAGCTCTTCCATAGCACTATTCATCTGTAGATTTCAAAGCAATTTACAAAGGAGTCAAGTGTCATCATGCCCATTTTACGGGGGGGGGAAACTAAGGCACACAGAAGTGAAGCAACTTGCCCATGGTCACTCAGTAGGCTAGAAGCAAAGTCAGGAATGGAATACAGATCTATGTCCCAGTTCAGTGGTCTAGCAGCTAGGTCACACTGCCTGAAGAGCGTTCATGAGGAAGTTACAGGAGGCAGTCACACTCTCCCTAAGAAGTGGTCTATAGCAGTGGTTCCCAACATTTTCCATGGTGGGGACCCCTTTTTTATTAACAACAACAAAAAAAGCTCTGCAGCCCCCCAGCTACATTTTTATCCTAGAGGTGTGGCCGCTGTGTGGCTGCATTGCCACGGGGCAGAATGTGGCCCCTGCCAGCAGAATGCAGCCCCCGCCACTCCGGGGGAGCCTCCACCAGTGGAATCCAGCCCCCCCATCGCTCCATGGGAGCCTCCCTGTCCCTGTCCCTCCCCCTGAGTCTTCCCCGCCCGCTGGCCCATTCTCCAACCCCTTCCCTGGTACCCCTCACCCCTCTCCAGGGCCCCTTCCCCCATCCCCTTACCTAGCTGGAGCTGCTGCACCTGGGCACCCCATAGGCTACTCTCCTGAGCATGCTCTAAGCATGCTTAGGAGGCAGGACTTTTAAAAACTCCCTGCCTGGGGGAAGCTCCCTGCCAGCCAGAAGCTGGGGTCTCCATAGGAAATCGAGACCCTGGCAGCAACCGGTCCCAACTCCCAACCTGTCTGCGGACTCCCTGGAGCCACTCTGTGGCCCCACAGGGGTCCATGGACCACAGGTTGGGAACCACTGGTCAATAGTGTAGAAATATTTGTGATTCCACTGCTAAAGATAATCTAATACAGGAGTGGCTAAATTTACGGAACTCAAGAGCCACACAAGTCAATTATTAAACCTTCGAGAGCAGCACTGAGACATATAACCACATATTTTTACCTACTCCAAAATTACTAAGCTTAAAATTCATTGCATACTTTAACTTTATTGTAAAAACAGGGGAAATATTGATCCTACTAACATCAGATTCTAATAATTATTTAAGGTTACCATGAAAACTAGATGTGGAACACTGCAGGCTTGTGACACATTTTTAAAAATCTGGTCAGTAACTTGTCAACGCAGCAGGTAAAAGCTCTCTCAGATGCTGATCTCTAACTATTGCACAATGTTTGAATGTCATTGTGGAATACAATGCTTCACAGCAGTAAGTTGTGCCAAAAATTGAAAGTAATCTACATTCAGTTTTAAACTTTTCTCCTTTGTATTTTCATTTCTCAGTATTCCACATCACATTTAGGATTTGTAAAACACAATTTTATTGTAACAAGTAAGCTGCATTAGGGCCTATGAGAAAAATCTAAACATGCCTGGGCTTCTCCAACCATGCGGTGCTTCCCTCCTCCACCCCTGTTGCTGCTTCCCTGAAGTCTCTTACTACACTGTTCCTTCTCTGCTCTCCCAGACCATGCCGCACTTCTGCCCAGCCCAACCCTGACCATGCTTCCCTTTCCTGCTGGCTGGACCGTGCTGCCCTTCCCTGAAGTCCCTGACCATGCTGCTTTTCCCTGCTGGCAGTGACCATCCCCTGCTTCTCTGCCAGCTGTTACCATGCGGCCATGTCTCTGCGTCCCTGACCATTGCACACTTCTCACCCCTGTCTCCCACCATGCCACCTTTCCCTGCTGTGCTCGTCGGGGGAGCTGCAATTTTTCTTGGAAGAGCTGCATGCGGCTTGCGAGCCACAGTTTGGCCACACCTGATCTAATAGGTCTTCACCATACTTATTTCTATGGCCAGTGAAAATGGACTCCAAGGAATCCAGCAAAATATTCAGGCTTTAAAATTTTCCCAAAGGAATCCACTGTTTTGTGGCTGAAGCTGTTTCTATGCCTTCAGCCTTATGAGGACAACTGTGTGGGCTGGTGTTGTGAGGGCTGGTGCTGTTTTACCCTGACCTATGAAGGAAGAAGGAGCAATGTTTGGACAACGTTTGGACCTTTGTTCTTAAACCGCACATGGGGCGACCACCAAATGACTTATGGGCAGCACAGTTGTAAGAGCAGGCTCCCAAGGGCCCTTATGCTAGCCAAAGTCCACCAGAACTCAGCCTGCTCCAGCTGCACCTTTTCCCCCAGACATGCTCCAAATATTGAGGGCTGCTGTGGTGACTGACATAGGCCTTTCTAAAGGCGTTGTATGCTATCCCCATTAGGGGACTCCTCAGGAGGGCAGTTAGTGGTGGCAGTGTTACAGGAGTGCTCCGATGTTTCTTTGCCCATAGGCTAGCCTTCACAAGCTGTCTCAAACCCAGCCAGCATGGGTAACAACTGCAGGGAAGTCAGCACAGTCTGGGTGCCAGAGGGGGTTGGCCAGGTTCATACAGCCTGTGCTGGACTGACTTCACTGTTATTGTTAGCCATGCTCACAGGATTCAGACTAGCCCGTGCACAGCTTTCGCTGGGTACAGAGGATTTATGGACAGCTGGGCCTAGCTGCACAGACTTTCTGCCCTTCAGAAAAAGTGCCGGCCAAAGCCAGATAATGGGCAGCCACAATACCTAAGCTGACATCCTCTTGTTGTGAGGAAGCTGCAAGTGAGGTACTGGCCTTGCTCACTGGTGTTCTGCAAAGGTCAGCAATCCATCTGGCTGGGCAGCTACCAGGAACTGAGCCATAAAGCAAGTGAGGGTGGTTGTTTGTGATGACACCCCCATTGAATTATGACCCACAGCAGCTATGCATCAGCAGCAGGAAATAATGCGCGGTAACTTGAGTTGGGGCTCGGACATTGCAAGCATTTAGGGCAGTGGGGTATTATTTCCATGTAATACAAACATGTGTTGTATGAGGCTGAAGGGAGGGTGATGCTATTAATGGCCTGGTGAGCCCATGTCTTTAGGAAACAACAAGCTCTGTAACAAGACTCCCATTGTAACTTGGAAGTGCCACATGGTCATATTTGTCTTCAGAACAGACCATCAAAAGCTTCTGTATGGATCATGATAAGAAGGGTTTTCTTATGCTATTGGGGGAGAGTGTAGTGGGGTCCTGGTAAACAAGAACTTATCTCCAGCTCAGTTTCCTCAATGTTTTGCATGGGTGCTCAGGAAAAGGCATATTATGTAAGAGGTTGTTTGGGGAGGGTGTAATTTACATCTCAGGGCTGAGAGGGTGTTGCGAAAGCACTGTACTGGAACTCAGGAGAGCTGAGACCTATTTTTGACTGTGTCGCAGACTTGCTATGTGTTCTTGGGCAAGGTTCTTTGGGCCAGACTTTTAAAGGTATATTGATGCCTAACTCCTGTTGAAATCAATTAAAGTGAGACACCTCCCTACCTTCAAATATTTGGCCCTCAATCTTTGGACCTCAACTCTCTCTCTGATTAAAGAAAGCCAAGGTAACAATATTTTCTTTCTCTCCTCTGTTTTACAAGCTCTTGAGAAGCAGGAATTTGTCTCAGTCTCTGTGCACACAGCACCTTGTACAACGGGGCTTGGATCTCAATTGGGGGGCCTCCATGTCCCAAAGTAGTATAGTTCCTCATCAGTGTGATCCAGGCTTCTGAGAGGGAAAACTTTACCCACAAAAGAAACGCAGCACAGAGGCCTATGAAACATAACATATTTTGAATGCTCTGTCCATTGTATCTGTGGCAAGCAAGTGTTTCACATTTACTCCGTAGATGGAAAAATCTAGGAACACCAATAATGAAGGAACATTTTGTGACTGGAGATGGTAACTTGGCATGCTAAATGAATGAGATACTTTCTAAATAGTGAAATGGGGTGATTTCAATGAAACAGTAAAACAAAAGGTGATCAGTAAGGCACTGAGGTCCACATCCTTGAAGATACTGAAGCATCTAACTTTGATTGAAATCAATGGGCTTTAGGCACATACATATCTTTGGGAATCTGAGATTTAATGTGATACAAGCCACAGAAAACCCATGGACAGGTGGCTATGTCCATAAATCATTTAATTTTTCATTCAAAGCTGTTTATGTAAAATAACTCTGTGAAGTGACTGAGTTGGGGCTAGATGGAGGATTGCCATTCTTCTTGTTTATCAGCTCCTTCTGCTAATCTTTGATTATTATTTCTCTTTATGTAATGATGGGCTCAGACCAAAACCCCAAAGCAACATTAGAGAAATTGTTTAGAAGGTAAATCCTCACTTTGTCTACACTAGGAACACTCTGCCAGTATCGAAATACCAGTATATTATACTGGCAAAATGCTCCTGGTATAGATTTATGTTATACAGGGAAAACTGCACTATTACCTTTATATCTTAGCCATCTATCTCTGTCTGACTGTCTCCCCAAAAGGAAACAAGCTATATGAGTAAAAGTACAGCTTTGTTGATACAACAGGGTCTTGTGCTGTCAGACCTAGATCAGCCAGAGATCACACTTCTTCAAGCTCCCAATCTACAACTATGCCAACAGAAATCTGTGGTGTAGACAACACTATCATTACTGTTATTTGCAATGTTGTTCTAAAAAGGTTTCAGTGGTACAGCCCTTGGGCTAGTCCTCATGTGGCCCTGTACGAGTCTTCATGTGGCCCTCGTGGTGATTTGAGTTTGAGACCTCTGGTCTAAATCTTAATCCCTTCTCTCACACTCTCACAAAACCTATCTATCTAGTTTTTCAAACTGTATTCACCACCCATGGTATCTGAGCTCTTAAGATAGCTACATCAGCTTTGCATATTAAATATTTTCCAAGCTTTGTATTCAAGACACAGTGTTGGCTTTTTGTTCTGGGGAGCTATTTGAATATCTTCGGAGAACTGCTAAAAGAGTTCATAATTATTCTGTGTTCCGGCTTACTTATAATATCTATGGCTATGTCTACACTTAGAAGGTTAGTTTGAATTAACTTAATTTGAACTAATAATAATTAGTTCAAATTAAATTAATTCGAACTAACATGGCCCCACTAGGAAAACCAGTTCAAACTAGCATGTTTATGGACAGGACTTGCTAGTTGAAATTAGGAGAAGGGTACCATGAGAGGTTTGGCAAGATGGCCCCCAAGAAGGGCCATGCCCCACCCAATATATAGAAAGAGGAAGGCACCCTGGGAAGAAGAAGGTCAAAAAGTATTAATTCGAACTAATGGTTAGTTTGAATTAACACGGCTTCAAAGTAAGCTTTCATTAATTCGAACTAAAGAATTCTTTAGTTCAAATTAATGAAAGCCAGTGTAGCCATGCATGAATTTAATTTGAATTAATCCTCATTAATTCAAATTGTAAGTGTGGATATACCCTATCTCTTTACCTTATTTTAATCAAAATATTAATTAAAAAAGTAATACAGCCTTTTTTTTTAGGTGGACAATGGCAACTGTTTAACAAGGTAGAGCACCACTATAAAACAGGTTAGGAAGTGCAGAATGCCATCTCTGGTAGACTCTAGGGGGAAGTTAGGCTAGCAAGATTTAAGTAGCTGAATGGAAATTTGGCCAAGGCACTGGGGTTATCATCGCTACTTTCATTAAATGTGTTATGGAATCTGCAATGATCACAGTGGTCATCCCTCAAGTTTTACTCCTCAGCACCTCCAGAAACTCTTAATTTAACCAGACTTGTACTGACTCAGTTAATATGCAACCTATGGGATTCTCTAAGGTGTTGTTTTGTATCTCCTATGAAAATGCCGACCTACCCCATTGGTGAGATTTGTCACCAAGGGTAGGATAAGTAGGTGGTTATGTCTTTGGGGCATGTTATACACTCGCAGGAGAAGAAACAAAAACAGGGAGGTGCTCAGATTTTTTTCTAGAAGCATCCAAGCCTCATTAATTCATTAAAAAAGCTGACCATACCGCATACTGTGAAAACCAGGGACAAATATTCGCAAGCCTTGAGTTTACAAATGGGTTAAAGTGCCAAGAATTTCAATCCAAGTTGCCTAATACTTAGTACTCACTCTGTATGGGGCATTCCAAGCATAGAGGTGATTTGTTCATAAATTGTCTAGTGTTACTCACGTCAGCAATATCAGGGCAAAACCTAATCAAAAGCCCAATGAAGTCAAGAAAGTCATTCCATTGTTTGGAATGGGCACTAGATCAAGCAATTAAAAGCTGCAGTTTAGTCAGGCCTGTCTCCATAACTGGGTTAAAGACTTGACGTAAATGGTTATGTTCCTCTTCTTTTTTCACTTAAACAAGAGATAGATTTAAACTAAAACTCTCTGAACTCAAAATACCCCCTAACCTATTCCTTTGGCTGGATGGGGAGAAGCAGGGCAGACTGCCAAAAGATTGATTCAAATTTATATTTAGCTTCTCCTTCCTCCATTATGAACCAACACCGCAGGTCTGGACTCCTCTAAACCTTAGAGGTTTGTGATCTGAATTCCATAGGACCATCTCTCAGCTGTGAATTTCTTATTCAAGATGAAAATTCAATTGGCAGTTTTTATAGAAAGGAAAGTGATAGCTCTCGGTTACACAAACATGGCCTGCGCCTGCAGCAGTAAAAGGGAGACTCAAAATAAGATAACATGCTGAGTCAGGATAATTAAGTATGAAATTACAAGAAATGCCTCAAGCTCGGAGAGGCCTATTGGGGAAAACTGTACAAACACACAGGCGAAGGCGAGAAATCAATTATCCCAGAGAGCGTGAGCTGGTTAGCTGATCAGCTGATATGAGGATTTCAGTCTTTACTGTTCTTTAAGTGAAAACTAGAAATGGATTCAGAACATAGCTCTGGGTTTGAGATCCATGAACTTTTGAAGTGTTTGAACCAGAGCTGTAACTTGCTGTCTCACTGCCCGGGGCACATTCCGATCGGAACGTGCCCCTTGCCATTAGCAGTGCTTGGGGCTGGCGCCACAAAACGTGCCTTTTAAATCAGCAGCTCTATTGAGCCACTCTGGTGCTCCCAGGGCAAAGCCCCCTTGGCCCCGCCATAGTTACAGCCCTGGTTTGAACTCCAAACCTGGATCCAGATCCAAACTTTGCAAATAGCCCATGTCTTTCTAATGGACCAAACCAATGCCCTCCTCCTGCCCCACAGCCCTGAATACAAACTTACGAGTGTTTGAAATCTGAAGCTTCAGTCCAAGTGTGAGGTGTTACATTTTCAAAGTACCATGAATCGATTGAATGAGGTGTTCCCTCTAATTGTTCATAGGCTGTGTGCACAAAAAAATTTCTTTTGTGCAAATGTTTGGAACCAGTGTCCAAATTTGTGTGCACTCCAGTGAGTGTGGTCAAACTTGTGAGCGCAACAATGCAAGTATGTATGATGCAAATAATATCTAGATTTTATTTTGATATGGTGATGGAAATGATGTTATAAATCACAAAACCTTATTTGAAACATGCTGCTTGAAACTGCCTTTTTAAAGCAGCATAAAAATATTAGCACTGTTGAATTTTTGTATGTGCACTTTATTTTGTTGTGCGCACAGGCTTCACAGCCTGTGGGAATGTGCACACATGCACATCTTAGAGGGAACATAGGATGTGTATATAGATTGCCTACTTTGAACTCTGAACTTTCTCAGGGCTCTGTCTGAGACTGTGGAATGAACACCCGCAGGAACTAAGGACCCATCACAAACTTTGCCACCTTCTGCTCCAAGTGGAAGGCATGTTTCTTTGATCTGCCTGCTCCAGCATAAACACAGGGCACCAGGTATATTAAAACAAAATTAAAACAATCAATCTCCCCCAACAGAACAGAGGATGAAGGAAAAAATCCACACAAAATACCTTATCAAAGCAGGCCATTCCCATTCACATGGAGAGAAGATGAGATGACAAACATGTAACAGATATTAGGCATCCCACTTAATGCACTAATGGTAGGTGCTCTGATTCTGAATATATATATATATAAGAACCTGAAGAGGAGAAAAGAGGAGTCTCAACATTGTTAAGTAAACCTAAATGAATAGAATCATCTGGTAAGAGAAGAACACAGGGTAGGGCTGACAGAAATAACTGACCTGGTGTAGTTTGGCTGGTATCAAATTTTCCTGGTACAGAAATCAAAGTCTGATTTGCCAGTTTTTCAGGCCAAGGCAAGAGTGGCTATAGAAAAATGCCAAAAGCTATTTGTTTTTCACCCCCTGTGTGAAAAGTTTGAATCCATTACAGAAGCCTGAGACCAGAGGGAAGCAGTGACATCTCAAGTGAATAGCTGGGCTCTGTGCTAACAATGTACATGATGGTAATTAGAGGAACTAGATACAAAAAAGAGTGTCCTGTGGTCAACAGGACTAGTGTGAGTGAGGTATCACAACCTGGGCCCAAAGGAGGTGAAATTCCCCATTGTTCCTCCCCTCATCAGATTTGTAAAATAGTACCAAATGAGGTATGCCATAATTACATGACATTTGTGACTATGGAGTTTCTGGAGCATTGTTCTCAGACATAAAGTGTCACACAGTCCCTGTCCCAGAAAGCTTATTCTCTGCATGAGATGAAACAATAGTGAAGCAACAGAAAAAAAAAAAAAACAGCACAAAAATATTACGTACCTCAAGTAGGAAACAAAAGGTGAAACTGAAGTCAGTGTTGGCAGTGAGATGGGAACCACATGCTGACTGCTCAAAGATCTGCAGCTCCTCAAAACAGCAGTCAGTCAGCAGCTAAGTGGGCTAAGATAAAAAGGTTAGTGCAGCCAAGATCTGTTTTCAAGAGGGAGTGAGGAAAATCACAGACCATGGCCAGTGCAGCAGACTACAGTGCAGTGCGTGACTACTTACACTTAACAAACAAGGAGTCCTGGGGCACTTTTAAAGACTAACAAATTTATTTACAGCAGGACTTTCATAGGAGAAAATCCCACTTTGTCAATTGCTTGTTCACTTCCACAAAAGCTCCTGTGATAAATAAATTTGTTAATCTTAAAAGTGCCACAGGACAGACTCCTTGATTGTTTTGCTGAACTAGACTACCACAACTACCCCTTTGGAACTTACTTACACCTTGCCCTGTTAAAATAAGTACCACATTATCTTTCATTTGTATTATCACAATGCCCCAGTCAAGATCCTGTCCAAGGAATTGCAACACAGCAACAGTAAGCAGCATGCCCAAGATCACACACTAGGTCTGTGAAAGAGCTTGGAAGTGAAAAGGTCTTCTGGTCTGAGTCCAAGGCTTTAATCACAAAATCATCTCCTTTTCTGCCTGGGACTAAACTTTTGATGCATATATTCACAAAGTGCAATCAGAACAATGGGCGATTAGTTAGGAAGACAACAAAAGTTAATGTCCTTGGAACTGAAAATCATTGCAACCATGGGGTAGTTGTTAACAGGCAGGTTTTCTAACCTCTTCCTGGCATGGAAATAGATGAGAAGTTAATCCTGTGATTTGAATGCACTATGCAACATAACTGTCATTTGCAGCCACCCCTGGGTGGAATATAGCTGAAGTATGAGTGGAAACACATCTCCAGAAGCACTTTAATCAATTAAGTATGTCACAAAAATGTCAGTCAAAAAAAGAACCCCCCCCATCTCCTCCAGGAAGTCACTTATAGGATTGGTTACCGAAAGAGCTGCGTGAATTCATCCCTAGCACTAATCGGCATAGCAGCCACCCAGACTGGGACAGAAATAGAACAGGGAAGAAAACCGCCGTGTTGGCAAGCATGATGTATGGATAAGCCTGTCTCAAAGTGTGCTGGACGCAGTAGTTTCCCCAGAACACACACAAGCAGCAACTGCAGAATCATCTCCTCATGGGAGAGGATGCATCAAACCAATTGTCTTGTGAGCTTTGCCATGATTCAAAACAGAGGGGGAGAGAGCATTTGTCATCGTGTATACGTGTGGTTTTTCCAAAATGTCAACAAAAAAGCAAAAACTGGTTTTAAAACAGAGATAGTAAAGTGGTATGTAGACAGCCCCTGTATAAAAGCACAGTAGGGTAGGCAAGGAACCACTAATCAATCCTTTGTCAGTGAAGCAAAATAAAACCATGCCTTGTATTTACTCCAAAGACTGGATACAGGAGTCTAATGTTAAGGGTCGTTTGAAGCTGAATTGAGACAGCAACTGTCTGAAAGTGCTCCTCACCTAGCTCCCATCCCAAAGCACTCCAAAAGGTGGCTGTTGTTTGAGGACTGTTGGTTGCTTCCAAACATTTCATTTTTTAGATGGAGAAATTAACAACATAAGAATGCCCATATTGGATCAGATTGAAGGTCCATCTAACCTAATGTCAGATATGTCTGAGGAAATGAACAGAAGAGAGCAATTTTGAGAGATCCATCCTCTGCTGTTGAGTCTCAGCTTCTGGCAATTGGAGGTTTCAGGAGACCTTGTGTCCTTGACCATCTTAGTGAGTATCCCCCTGAGCATGTCTAAAATGGTACAAACCTGTCCCTTCAAAGTTTGCCAAGCATCAATCCACTCCCTTGCAGGCAGGCAGAAGTCAACATTTCTTGCATTCTCCACAGCAAGGGTCCCTGGCAAATGAGCCCTTCTGTGCTTATGGGCCTATGGTCACTTGCTCACTCAGCCACCTCACCTGTCCCTGCAGTTAATTCCAGTTTGGCTTACATGGATCACAAATGCAAGTCCAGATTTTCAAAACTGGGCACTGAGCTCTTCTGAAAATCAAGATCCAAATGGCATGCCCTTTTAAAGCTGTCCTGATCTCTTCTGAAAATGTGAGTCTGTGACACAGTCCAACTATTTGCCTTCATTATGCGTGATAGTTCTACTGTGTAAGAGTTTGCAGAGCTCTGTGTGATGACAGACTGCAGGATCAGGTCTTTCCTGTGTGGGTATTTCCAACCTCCAAGAGAGGATGGACAGTAATAGTGTTTAGACTAGATTATTGCATCCAGATCCTGTCTTCAATGTGTGAATCAGCAAGGCCAGGAAGAGAAGAGATGCAAAGGAACATGAGGCAATGAAACACTTCAAGAGCTTTGTTTTTGAGGCGTGTCAGACACAAAAGGGACAGCTGAGGCCAGGAGGGGGCTGAGTGTAGAACAAATGATGTAACATAAATCTGGTCTAAAGCACACACAGCCGTTTTGACTTCATCACATTTTATGAACCTGCAAAACAGCCCTTATGTTTTCTCCATCGAGCTGAGTGAAACTCCCTCTAGGCTTGTGAGTCTGGAAAACTTGCTTGGTTGTCATATTATCTCCCCTTTTATTTGGATACAGGAGCAGAGCTGGGTATTTTATGTCTTGTTTTGGAAATGTACATAAACTAAGCCAGAGTTTTTTGGTTCTGTGCATTTAACCAAGGACTAGGAGTGCATGAGTTCTGACACCAGCTTTGTGCAAGCCCCTAACTTCTCAATGCTTCTGTTGCCTTATCTGTAAAATGAGTATAATCATTCTCCCCTAATTCACAGGGGCTATGTCCACATGTACATCGTTATTTTGAAATAACTTATTTTGAAATGAGTTATTTGAAAATAAAGTCCTTATTTCTAAATAAGTTAATTCAAATTAAGGGAAAAGTTCAAAGTGAAATAGCATGTCCAAACACAGGACTTGCTATTTCGCTTTAGGAGACAGGCACCATGGAAGGTGTGGCAACATGGCCTCCTTCCTGGGCCATGCCCCCACCCCATATAGGCTAAAAAGAAGGCACCCTGGGAAGGAGAAGAGCAAAAGTGTTATTTCAAAATAATGGTTATTTTGAAATAACACGTCCGAACGGCGTTATTTCGAAATAACCATTTGAAAATAACAGCTGTTTCAATTTAAAGTAGGTTAAAGCTATTTCGAAATGAGAATATGTCGTGTGGACCTAATCTCTTTTATTTTGAAATAACCAGTTTTATTTCAAAATAAAAGAGACATGTGGACATACCCTGGAGTATTGTGAGACTAGGGGTATTGTGCTGCAAAGATTTTAACAAGTGGCTCCCACAATATTTTCCACCGCCTTGGCTCCTGAGGGGCTGGAATCTAACCTGTTGGCCTGACCATCAGACAGGCATTGTAATAACATTGAACAATGCTATCTCAGTAGATTTTTAAAGGCAAAAGAACATCATCTAGTTTGACTTTCTGCATTACACAGAATTTGATTCCTACAGTAAGTCCATAAAGATCCAGAAAGCCTGGAAAATCTGCAGATATCTGTTTTATATGCATGGACTATGTCTGAGGATCACAGATCGGATGCAGATCCAGATTTTGTATCTACAGCAATCCAGTCTTGATTTTAAAACTTCAAGCAATGGAGAATCCAGTATCTCCCTAGATAAGTGCTTCCAGTGTAAAAAATACATGCCTGCCTTCTTTTAAGTCCAGACTCTAGCCTCAGCCTCCAGTCACTGGATCTTTTTATTCTTTTGCCAGCTAGAGTAAAAAGCCATCTGTAAAGATGAACAATGTCATACAATCTCCTAAATAAACTTTATTGATTTGTTAAGTTAACCCTTACTGAATTAGGTTTAATACCTTGGGGGGTGGGGTCTAGGTTTTGTATGCATAGGCTTTTATTGTTTTTAGTGTTTCCTCTCTAGTGCTTTTATCCTGAGAAGAAAGTAAGTTTGCATAGGAGTGCTGGGTGGGTAGCTAGGGGGCCCACATGGAGTTGTTAGCTGAGGCACCCCCCCATAACTGTCGGGAGCACAGAACCCCTCTAACCCCAGGGCCACAGTGGCGGGGCAGGGCAAGGAGCTTCTGCTAGGGCTGGAGTGGTAAAAGAAGAGTGAACTTCCACCAGAGTGGAGGGAAGCCACAGAATGTGCCCCTCCATAAGGAGTTAAAGTTAAATTTCTGGAGATGCCCCTGTGGGTAACTTATATGGGTAGCAACTGCACCTGTTAACTATCTCTGAAGAGAAAGCCAGCAAGTATCTTGTGACTGCCTGTCTGTTCTGGGAATAACACAGTGAGGGCAGGGAACTGCTGCCTGGAGATACCCCATTCAGGAGGGAGTGAGACATGGGTGTTCACCCAAGGGACACAGCAGCTAGGGAGCTAGAAGCCTGAAAGTGGAGGCTCTTTCTGGACCACTGAGGGGTAATACAGGTGCAGTTACCTGGAATGGACACCACCAACTCTCAGAACTCCCCACGTTAGTGCTCATAGCTCGTGATCACTAGCAGTAACTCACAATTGTTTCGATGGGCTCCAGAGCCCTCTTCAGTGCACAGCAAGGGCACTCTTCCTGCCAGCCTGGAATCCAATCCCATCTCAGGTTACTGCTGAGTAAAACATCATGAGCCAAGCTTGGTTCGTATCCAGCCGTCGGGGGGGGAAATGCAGCACCAGACTGCAGAGCTTCAGAAAATAAGGCTGTTGGAGTTTATCACTTGGACATTGATTTTGGCAGTCACTGCCCTTTGCTTCATGATCCCACGGTCACCCATTAATAGCATCAGTGGTGTCGTAAGGAACCCTGCTAGACAGGGGTTGAAGTATCATTTGGTGGGCCCTGGAGCCCTCCTAAATTAGTGGTCCCCCCTCACACTGGTGTGGGCCTCCCTCATATACCCCAGCTACTGCCCCCCAAACACCTGCCTCCCACTGCAGCTACTGCTCCCCACATGCCTACCCCCACCCCAGCTACTGCTCCCCATATGTCTACCTGCCATCCCAGCTACTGCCCCCCTCACGCCTACCCCTCACCTCAGCTGCTGCCCCAGCTCCCATCTTGCCACTGGTCCTCCAACCCTCCCCTAACCCCCCGCTGTGCCACACAGTCTTCCCCCACTGCCCCAGGCCAACCCCCTCCTCTGCACCCTTTCCCTGCTAGGCCAGCTTGCCTGTCTCTGAACCAGGGATTTCCCTAACACCCCCCTACACCCTCTGCACCCCCCTGAATTTCCCAACAGCCCCCAGTTGTCACCTAGTAACAATGTTATACCAAATTAGTGAGCATCCCCTACACCCCCCTAAACTTCCCCCTAGCCCTCCCAAATTTCAAGTCCCGGGGAGAATATTCCCCAGCCCCCTACCAGCACCAAGCATATACCAGGAAATCAAAGCACACTGAGCCCAGTTGATTGCCATTCTCTCGGTCCCACCCTGTGCTACAATGCAAATGGGATTTGTTGGGTTGGTGGGTGATAGAAGGGATAGTGCCACTTCCTCCCATTCCTATCACATCCCTGGAACCCTCCTTCTGGCCACGAAAGGACAGGCATGGGGCTGGATCCAAAGTTCAAATGTACGTGGAACAAAGATTTGACAGTGTATTAAGGCTCCTTCACATCACTTTGGCCTCCCTGAGAACACCCTTCACACAAGGAGCCTTCCCAGCAGGCCTAAAGTTTGCATAAAAGCTCCACACTGAGACCACTCCCCACTGGTATATGGAGCATAGGGGGACAGACAGAGAGAGGCAGGGGCAGAGCAGAGGTGTGGCCAGAGGGTGCACAGTGCTACAGCTCTTCTCAGATTTCCACAGCCCATAGGGAGCCATGGGGATTGGAGCGCAAGACAGAGCAGCCTTACTTGCAGATAATCGCCAGCAACCGCTATGTGACAGTGCAATTCCCCCTGTGCTTCCAGCGGTGCCACTATAGGGCTTGAACCACAAGAGATCCTTTTCCTCCAAAACTGTGCAGTGCTCATAAAACAGCACAGCTAAAAATGGGCATCCTGAAGGCAAGAATTTCAGTGATGGTGTGCAGTTGGAGCCAGGTAGCCCAGGAAGCTAAGCACAGCAAGTCAACATTTCTTGCTTCCCCTTGGTGCAGCCCTATCACTCACACAGCCCACTTTTCCCACAAATAGTGTACCCTTTGGTCCCTCATAAAGGAAAACATTGCCCCAAAATAAAGAAACATGTATGATTGTAAAGCTGCCCTTCATATGTTTTTCTGAAATACCAGTCTGCACAACCAGTCACAGCTGATAAGTAATTGAAACCATATGTCTTTCAGAAGCTCCTTTCCTTTCCCATGCTCTATGCTTATGGCTTTGCTAAGATTTACCATACATGCAGGTAGGGCAGAGAGAGGCTGAGATAATAATAAAGGACTCCTGAACATCTCTGAAGAAAAAGCAGACATTTTCAGGTAGGGTTGATATTTATTCCTTCCTTTCTCTTAACCCAGGTGTGATCTGGTTATATGGAGCTCATCTCAGCTGCAGACTTCAAAGAGCTTTAGGGTTTGTCTCCTCTTGCACTTAATGCTGGCAAAACATTTGCTGCTCAGAGGTGTGCAAAAACACACCCCAAAGCAACATAGGTTCTGCCAGTGTGAGCACTAGTGTGGAGCGCTCTAAGTTTGAGGGAAATGCTATGTGCTGATGTAGCTGCCAGCATCCCGTGTGGTTTATTATGTTAGCAGGCAGGGCCAGCTTGACCCCTAAGCAAATGAGGCCCTGGCTCAGGGCACTGCGCCAAGGGCAGGGCAGGCTGGCCCAAAAGCTGGGCCCCATGCTCCTGCCCCTCTCCAAGCCAGTCACTCCGCCCCTGGGGGCGGACTCTGCTCTCTCACCCTACCTCTGGACTGGCTCACCCAACCCGCAGTGAGGAATAGCTGGCTCAGGGGAGAGGTGGGAAAGCATAGCCTGGCCTCTGGGCTGGCCCGTTCTGCTCTGGGGCCAGCTGTTCCCTGCCCTTGGGGTGGGATAAGCCAGACGGGAGCAGAAGCTGGGTTCTCCCCCCCGCCCGGGGCACAATATCCAAAGCTGGCTCAGGGCACCACAGCCCCTTGAACCAGCCCTGTCAGCAGGAAAGCTGTATCCTGATAACATAACCCAGCTATCCAAGCACTTGCACTGTAAAACTTAGATCACTTACGGGAGCTTTTCTTTTCAATACACCTGAGCAACAGAAGTTTTGTCAGCATAAGTTTAAGTGTGGACAAGCCCTTAGAAAATGTGATTTAATTCTCCTATGCACTGTAGTTGTGGCTGTGTTGGTCCCAAGATATTAGAGAGGCAAGGTGGGTGAGGTACTGTCGTTTGTTGAAGCAGCTTCAGTTGTGACAGAAAAGCTTTCAAACCTGCAGAGCTCATCTTCAAGTCTAGGAAGGGCATTCTTCAGGTAGAAAAGATTGTTTAGCGTAAATAGTTAGCACATATTGCAAGGGACCATTGTATAGTTTAACCCTTTTGGAACTTGTATATTGTAAGGGACCATTCAATGTATAGTGGCCTGTTAAAACCTCTGCAGTCACAGGACAAAAAGAGGGGGTTAGTCTATCATTCCTGTAAGGCAGGTAACTATTATTCCAGTTTCACATGGGCACTGACTAAGGCCATGTCTGTACTACAGCATAATTTACCTCAGAGGGATGAAAAAACCATCTCTTTGAGCGACAGAACTTACATTGAGATAAGAGCTGGTATGGAGAACTCTCCCTCTGACATAGTTCTGCTGCTTGTGGACGCAGCTTTTATGCCAACAGGAGAGAGCACAGAGTGTACTCACCAGACACACTGCAGTGGGACAGCTATGTTGGCACACTGTAGACAGTGCTGAATGTCTGGACATGGCCTTAGAGAGCTTTATGGTGGGCAGCTGTCCCAAAGCAGCTGCCCCACTCTAAGCTCTTGAGTGTAGCATAGGAAGGGGGTTCATGAGTAGGTCTACACTGCAGCTGAAGATGTAATTTCCAGCTTGTATAGACTCCACACTAACTTTGATAAAGCTAAAAATATCAGTGTAGCCACAGCGCCCAGTCTCACCACCCAGTTACAGTTCTCTCAGGCCTTAGGTAAGCTCACAGCTAGTCAACTGCACCACCATGGTCACATGGCTAGCTTTAGCATTCTTCCTCAGTAAAAGCTATTGTGGTTGTGTCTCTACCCAAGCTGGAAATGACACCTGCAGCCTAGGTCAACCACAAGCAGTATAAGTCTGCTCAGGGAGTCAGTGACAGGGGTGGGGACTTATGGATTCCTATCCCTTGCTCTCACCATTAGACAGCACATAATGTAAATGGATTGCTTCCTTTAATATGCTACTCAGAACTTACTCAGGCAAAACTTCCACTGGGTCAGACCCCAACTGGCTGAATTCCTGACTCCTGTTGAAGTCAATAGGATGGGTCTGACCACTACTGAGCTTTATATCTGGATCCTAGCTCTCCAGCCAGCATCCCTGCAGCCACCCCCTCTCGCTAACAGCAGAGAGGAACAGGGGTGGCTCCAGGAAGTCCTGAACAGCCTCTGGATTATTTTTTTTCTCTTTATCTCAGTGACTTTGTGAACTTAATAGTGTGAGAGCTTCCCAGATAGCCGAAGCCTGAAAAGAAGGCAGGGAGACTTCAAAGACACCGTGGGAATGTAATGGTATGAGAAACTGGGGGCAGTCACATAGGCCAACAACCAAAATGTAACTTTCTGGCTCAACAGCAGCAGATCATCTGTGCCACTTGCCCAGCATACAGTCCTCATGAACAACCAGTTGTGAGATGTTACGTGCACTTTCCATGAGCGTACCAGATTTTGGAGAGTGAGTTTAACAGGCCTAACAGAAGGGACTGCTCCACTTCCGAAAGCACGAGCATTGCATGTACAAACCAACTGGCAAAGTTGTGCAAGCGAGTGGTTCTTCTGTCCAGTTTTGAAAGCCTGTACTAGAGCTGCAAGGTGGTCACACAGAGGTATCTTCTCAAGTTGGAAAGTGTAAATTCCACTTCCTTCTACTATAGACATACCCTAAGACACAAAGCACCTGGGAGCTTGTGCCAGGGGTCGAGAAAAGACAGAGTTTCAGAGTCCCACTCTCATCCCATAGTAAAGAGAGGAAGGGTGAAATTTATCTCTGTGCAGACTATGCACCATTTAGGTCCTATTTTGAAAGCTAGTTGCTATTGCACTTCTAGCAACTGAGAAACTTGCTTTGGTCCAAAGTGTTAGTCAGAGGCACTGGAATGCCATCAGTTCTCCTGCTGCTCAGAACATGTATGCCGCACAGCAGATTTGGAAACAATACACGTTACAGCTTTAGTTTGGAGCCTCGAGTCTGCCTGACAAAATGCTGATGAGATTATCCTTGAAGAACACAGGCAAATAGATCTGCTTAGATGACTGTTCTACCAAAACAGGAAAGCAGCCTCTTAGTCTAATAGAGCAATACACTGTCTTTGAAAAATACCTTCTCATTAGCCTACAGAGAGAGAATAGTCGTGGCATGCTCTAGTAGAGAAATAAAGTCACTTGAAAGTGCAAAGTGACCCAGAAAGGTACCTGCCATTCTCATTATCTCTGGATGGTCAATAAATGGCTTTACCTTGCCTTGGCATTTCACTGAAGAGGTAAATCATTGCATGGAGCAGGAACACAAGCCTGAGCTTGTTTGCAAAGGTCTGCAGGGCTGCTGTGACCTATCTAAAAGTAATAAAAAGGCCAATAGAAATGACTCTTGCAATGACTGGGTGACAGATTAGGTGACCTAACAGCATTTCCCTCCCTAATTTCTACACTGCTTATCTCCTGTAATAGCCCTTAGCCTGGAAAGAAAACTAATTTCACTACATTAAGCAAGTTTTGTTGATATTTGCCAGTGCTAGTCAATGGAAAAACAACTGGACCCTATCCTGCTCCTATTTAAATTGAAGGCAGAACTCCTACTGAATTCAGTAAAGGCAGGACTGTGCTCTTGCATAGGTTTTATGATCTAGTCTAGTTGCAAAAGAGATGACCCACAGAATCCCAGTTATACAAACATCTCAGGTGACACCTGGGGGAGAGCATTTTACCAAGAAGAGAAATAATCTCATGAACAACGGCATTCACAAGTGTGTTAAAACTCTGTGTACTGAAAGTGCATGCATCCAGTCACACAATTAATATCCTGCTGCATATGAAATCTAAAAATTGTAATCTTCACTGAAGATCTGATAGTGTCAGACAATCTAATGTAGACTCATTGTCAGGCCACAGGAAAAAAAAGGAGTGTTTTTCTGTAGTAAATTAAATCTTCATCCAGTTTATTTATTGGCCATTTATTTGTATTTTTTTAAAAATCCATATGTGCCATACACACTAACTAAACATTGTAGGTGCTTCAGACAAATGCTCAAACATAATATGTACAAAAAGAAACAGCAAGTTGCATAATATCCAATCCAGCTAAATAATCAGCAATGGGAATATTTACCCTCTAACCCCATTTTCTCTAAACATCACCCCTCATCAATATTTGCTTTGTCTGCAGCTCTCCTAAGAAAATGTTTGAAAAGTCAGAAGATTCAGGCTATTTCACACAAAGTTAGAGGATGGTGAGTGGTTCTGCTTCTTTTGGAAGTGGCTTCTTTAGACCAACCAGAGTTGGTTTCATCAACTTTGATTATGAATATAAATCCCACAAGGGGCTGAATTTAAAATAAAGAATTTTTTGACTGAGTTAAAAGAAGCACATCAGTGGTTTTTAGGTTATTTCACAATGACATATTATTCTTTGTTCTTGTTGCAATAGTGCCCAGAAGCACTGGTCAGGATTAAGTCCCATTAAGCTGTTCATATAGATATTATTTATTGTGTTTGTATTGCCATAGGACCCCAGTCATCAACCAGCATTCCATTGTGCTAGGTGCTGTACAAGCACAGAACACAAAGACTGTCCCTGTCTTTGCAGTCTGATTATTTTCCACTATCCTTATTTCTGCTGTTGTTCTTTACTTCTTTTCCTTTCCTTTTTATACTGTAGTGAGTTTGATTTTGCATTGACATATCCAGCAGAAGGTGGTGGGAAATGTCAAGGAAGCTCTGCTCAGAGGCAGTGGGTAAAGATTATAACATATTGGATTTAAAACAGTTTAAGCAAACCTTTCCTCTCAGGACCTTCCAATGCCAGTGGAGGTTTATCTGTTAGTGAATGGTTCTTTCACAGTTTCACTCTTGCACACAGACAACACATTCTAAGGGTGGATTAAGATGAAAGTTGTGTGTGTGAAACCAGGATTAAATTATTCTGACCATTAGCTCCACGCTACTTCAAGAGGCCTGTACACTAGAACATTGGGCCTGATCCTGCTCCCATTGACGTCAGTGGGCAAAACTCTCTTGACTTCACTTGGAGCAGGACTCAGCCACATTTTTTTCCTCTTAACTTTATTGGCTTGAGTGGATTTACACCAAGGATGAATTTGGCCCGTGCACTGAAAAACAAAATGGTTTGCTCCAGCTGTAGCTTTTACAGCCACCTTTCACTGGCAGGCATGATACTCTAATCCACGTGATTTACAACAAGATAGAGACTGAGATTAATTTAAACAAGATTAACAATTGGAGCATTTCAAACCAAAAGTCAACCTGCCAGGACTGAGATTTTCCACCTGCAAAAATTGATCCCACTACAAGAAACCAGACACGGCAGCAGGATAATTTTAAATTGAACTATTAAAGGACTAGGGATCCTCTATAAAGGAACGGGGAAGAATTTACTTTCCAGCTGCTTATATCTCCTTGGTGATTAAAACTTTGAGAGGAAAAGAAGCTGTCTGCTGCAAATATCCTTTGAAGTTGCACCAGTGCAACAAGGATTTCAAAGCATTTTGCAAATGTTCCTTGATGAAGCCAAATGATGGCCTTATGAGGTAGGTAAGTGTGGTTGGATGTATGCAGACTAAAACACAGAGATGAAGCAATTAACTCTACCCACTTCCAAGGAGGACTGAGCTGACCCTTCCCTGCTATGGGCAGCAACCATGGAACTGGGGAAGGAGGTAAGATATCTCTGTGAAGTTTCCCTTACAAAGTTCCTCTCAAAACATGCAATTGGAGGTGTGAGGTTTATCCCTCCTTGGAATAAACATGGGACAAAACCTCCCAAACAATAAAATCCCCAAGATCAATGGAAAGACAGCACCACCCATGCCCAGGGCTGACTCTAGCCATGAGCCAATGAGGCTCTGGCTCAGGGCACCTAAGTTTAGGGGGGCCGGGGGCAGGCCAAGCAGGAGCTGCAATCCAGCCCCTGGCCTGAACCAGCCACTCTGTCCCTGGAGGCGGAGTAGGCCAACCCAGAGGCTGGACTTGGCTCTTTTGGCCCACCTCTGGGCTGGCCCTTCCTGCCCCTAAGGAGGAACAGCTGGCCCAGGGGAGGGTGGGAGAGTGGAGCCTGCCCTCTGAGCTGACCCGCTCTGCCCCTGGGCCGGATGGTCCCTGTCCTGGGGGTGGAGCGAGATGGCCCACAGCAGAGGCCAGCTTCCGTGCTCCACCCCCGTGGGGGGGCACAAAACTGAAAGCTGGCTTGGGGTTCCAGAAGCCCTTGAGCCAGCCCTGCCCATGCCATGACTGTGGTCCTCTGCCCCCGTTTTATGCCCTGGGCACCACTCCGCCTTATGACTTCAGTGGAGTCAGTGGGAAATTTCACAATACAGGCTAAGGCAGTTTCTTTTCATGGAGACTTTAATCAGGACCAGAGGTGAGACAATAAATGTGTCACATGGCTCCATCTTCATCCCATGTGGGGCTGCTAATTCCTTACCTTCAGTTTGCCAGGTCCTCTCACTTCACCCTGTAAGTGGTTCTCTCAACACCCAGGACAGCCCTCTGCGAGGTCCTGGCTGGCAGCATGCAGAGGGAGTGCCTTGGAGGCTGATAACCCTATCTGTTCTGTGCAGTGGGGATACACACGCCCTAAGGGTGTCTTCTCCTTGCAGATCTGTGAGCACAATCTGGTTTCAGGAGCAATCAGAACCCAGGAGATTTCCTAGTCCCCTGAACAAACCACTAGGCAGCATTCCTTTGCTATTTCTAAGAAACATCAGTTAGTCTATCCTCATTTACTGTGGTGATCAGTCAATATTTTGAAGGGAGAATGTGAATTCAGCTTTGAAAGAAAGGAATAGTGGCTGAATTGTGTCATTTACAAAAAGTGCCGTGTTCCTTCATACAGAATGGTACAGCTGGTTTGTAATAACACCTTCCTCCAGAACTCTAGGAACAGCAGCCAATCCGATCAGCCTCTCTACTTGCTGGCTCCATCTGCACACATATGGAACTTATAGCTGCAAACTTGAATCCACATGCCTGCTTCAGAAACCTTTCCAAAGATCTGTCTCATGCTGTCATTTCTGGACAAGCTACTTAAAGCGAAAACTCTAGCTTCCAGCCATGGATTTATCCTTGATCCAAATGACAGCACTCAATCAGATCAGCAAGGTACATCCTACTTAACAAGGCATGAAAGCCATGCCACAACTACATGGGGGAAATTATAGCACACATGGGGGGGGGGGAGTAGGAGGGGCGTTGAAGCTCATAATCTCTCTATGCTGGGAACAATTCATTTCCCTTTCAATGATGGCTTGTGGTTTTCAACCACTGTCTATGGCAGGAAGACGCATGGAGGTGCACTGCTCTGCCAACAACCCCCTGAGACATTGTAGCCGAGCCCACCACCATTGAAGGACCTGAGTCTGCATCCTGGAAGCCCAGAGAGATGACATCACTGGGTTCAGTGGAAGCCAAAGTAGAGCCCAGGAAGGCTGGAGGAATGTACCTCCATTACACCATTTCAGCCAGAGCAGCTCTCCTGCCTGGGCAAAGGGAAGGCCTACCTAGGCCCTGTTAAGTTTCTGACACTGATGTCAGGGTTTAGCACAATGGTTTAAACCCAACTGTGGTTCATATGGATCTGGTCCTAGGACCAATCCAGAAACAGCTTTGGAAACAAGGTGCTGCAACATATGGGCTTCCCTACTGGGGGCAGCAGGGGTGTTTTGGTAACTAAATCTCAGAACTGTCTTTTTTCAAGTCCAAGATGAAAGGAAACACAATCATTGACAGACTTTTCCCTCTCTAATTTTTTTGTTGACATCTTTCAGTGACCTTTTCCTGATCATAAATCTAAGGTGTTTGTTGCAACTTCGGGAAGATCAACACTGTTCCAGCTCGTTATCCATTAGTGAAGGGTCTTACAGAAATTAGCAAACCTTTGTATAGGTTTCCCAAAGCAGTCGATAAAATTTAATGGTGAATTCTATCCCTTGCACAGCATGCTATAGTTTCACAATCCTAAAAGGAATTTATTTTTGACTAAATTCAACAGGTTTTTAGAGGAATTTCTATAGACCCCTATTAAATTTCTGTGGAATTCTGTTTCAGCTCTATTAAATTCTGTAAGACTTTACCATAAGGTAAACTACATGTAAAACTGCTTGGCCTCTTCATACCAGCATAAAAAAAGTCACATTAGAAAGATGCCTCATCTGTGACAGACACCTACATTTGCACACTATCCAATTGCTGTCTCATCCTGGGTACTTATATGGTCACCCTCTCTGTCCTGCTGGAGTTTAAACTTGTACCACAGATAGACCTGATAGTTTCATTCTTGCCAACAGATAAATCCATCCATTTGAAGTATGTACATGGGCCATGTACATAGTATCTGAACACTTCACAATCCCCTGTAAGATAGGGCACTATGATTATCCCCATTTTACAGATGGGGAACTGGGGCTCATTGTAACAGGGCCCCTTCCCCTCCAGAGAGGGAAGGGCAGCCTGCCAGGGTCTCCAGCCCTGCTCAGGAGACCTCCAAGTCTTTATGTCCTTGCTCTGGGCAAGGCTACCCAGCTCCAGCCCAGCGTAGGGTGGGGCTACCAAGTCTCTGGCCCCTTGACTGGACAAAGTCACACAACCCTCAGCCCCCTGTGGGGCTGGGCTCCAAGTCTTTAGCCTCTTGGCAAGGTACAAGTAAAGTCACAACTAATGTCTTTTAGGGGATCTAGGGATTGATGGTGTCACCGTGAGGTTCACAAGCTGTGAGGAGGCTCGGGTTAGGGGAAGGGATCAGTGGAGGCATGGGGTCACTCCACTCCAGTGTCCCAGCTCAGGTCCCTGAAAGGTCCCGGGGCTTTGGTGCAGGGGGCGGTGGAGTCCTGGCCGCAACACACTGACCTCGAGGCACCTGAGGCTTCAGTGCAGGTGTCAGCGCGGTCTTGGCTGCAACACGCTGCTCCTGAGATGTGGCTCCCCACTGAGGGTTGAATCCCACACTCCCCTGGGTCACCCCTGGTCCCCAGCTCTAGCTCTACCTCATCATCCACCTCCTTAGGGTAGTCCCCCAGGGGTAGATTGTAAAGCCCCACCATTTTGGTCAGGCAGTGGTAAGTCAGGGAGTCCTTCTGGTTCTTCTGCAAGGGGTAACTCCTCCAGGTTGCAGGAAGTGGGCAGAGGCACAGGGTCCTCAGCGGCCAGGGGTAGCTCCTCCAAGTCACACAAGGTGGGTCAGGGTTCAGGGTCCCCAGCAGATGCCAACTCAGGACCGCTTGCCGGCCCCCCTACTAGCGGTTCCTCCTGCCGGTGTGGGGTGGCCCAGGGCTCGGGCAGTGGGCCCCAGTCACTGCCCATGGGAGGCCCTCGCCAGACCGACGGGCCTGGGTCCAGAGGCCAGAGCCCAGCTCCTTCACAGGGTGGCGCAGGGTCAGGAGCAGACCAACCTGCATCCTTCCCCTTCGCTGATCTGGCTTGAACTGAGCTGCCTGCCTCCCTTTTTATACTTCCTGTCCCACCCACTGTTCCCTCTAAGCTGTGCGCGTGTGCGTGCGCACACAGGTCATGAAACCTGCACACACAAAAAAATAAAGTGTGCACAAAATAATATTGGTGCTCACAAAGAAATGTTTTTGCGCACACAAAGAAATTGTTTGCACACACAGTCTACGAGTAATTAGAGGGAACATTGGTCCCGCCCCTCCACTTCCAGGCTGATTGACAGCCCCCTCCTGGCTCTGCCCCCCCCGGCCATCTTGCAGCTCTTTCTGGGCTCCCTCTGAGGGGCGCCATGCCTTCCTGTTACATCCATTAAATAATTTGACTAGGATGCCTATAGTAGAGCTCAGAAGTGAACCCAGGTCCTTTGTATTCTAAAGTAGCAGCCCTACCCTCTGCCTCCATCATGTCATAGTTATCCTTTCAGATTTGATACAGATGTTTTATGTTGGGTGTTTTGATAGCAGCGTATCAGTATCAGCTCTGCACCCCATTTAACCTGGTGATTCCATGGGCTCATCATCCAGTTGCAGAAATACCTGTCCTTGTTCAGCTTGCACACACATTGTATGATTCACTGTGATTGAAAGGTCTGCAGCTCTTAGGTCTTGCTCTGTGTCAGAGTGGCCAGGCAGGATAACAAAAAAAGCATTGTAGTGAGTAACATGTCTCTGGTCTGTTCAAGAGGTCAGCGGAATTTCATTTACTGTCTTACAATAGCCAGATTTTCCATCTTTGATAGTCATGCAGAACATGCCAGAAAAGACCCTCTGACCAGGTGCCGTCAGACTGCTTTTGTTCCCTACACCCCCAATTTTTAGCTTAGTCATAGAATTGTACATGAGACAGTGCAAACTTGAATTATAGTCTACCCTCCAACCTGACATGGTTAAGAAATCTTGTTACAAGAGCTCCTTCTGGTGGAAAATTATAACCCCAGCACTCTCATGCATTAGCATAGGAAAAAGCAGTAACTGGGTAAAGCCTCTAGAGCAGTGGTTCCCAACCTTTATAGCTCGAGGGCCATTATCACTGTTACAACCCTGAAGGCCCACCAGTCTCTTCCAGGAGCCCTCCCCAACACCCCACTGCAGCCAGACCGAAGGAGTTCAGTGAGGAGGCTATTTCCCTCCTCAGTAATCTCCTGTCCCCATGGCTGCAGCAGGGAAACTGCGCACATCCTGTAGCCCCAGGCACTCCCCCTGGTCCTTAGGCAGTGGCTCTTTTCTGCAGCAAACCGGACAGATCAGTGCCTCCCTTCCTCTAGCTTCAGCAGGGGCACTAACACCTACGTACTTAGGTGGAGAGTTTTGCTGCGCTCCCTGCTACAGCCAGGGGTGATGAGTGCTAATCTCCTGTTCCCTTGGCTGCAGCCAGGAGCCTGCACCTTTCTTTCAGCTGCATGGCAATGCACTCTACATGGGTCCTTAGGCAGTGACTCCCTTCTGCAGTCAGTGGCAGGGGTGTGGCAGGCCACTTCGGCTGTGGGCCACAGATTGCGAACCACTACTCTAGAGGTTTTGGTTTTCCAAAGGTTAACATTCTTTATTAACTAACTTGACTTAGTCCACCTTGTTAATTCGACCTAACTGCCCTTTATTCAACCTTAATAAAGGTAAACATTAGGTCGAATTAAAAAAAGGCAGGTTCACACACTGCTTTGTCAATTCGACCTAAGGCTTCCCTTAGGTTGAACTGAACAGAGCAGGCTTCGAAGTTATAAAACCTAATATAACTTCAAAGGAACTGTCAGTTTGAACTGGCTAGTTCAAATGGACAGTGTCAAGCTGTGTTAATTCAAACTAGCTTTAGTTCAAATTAACAAGCTTTGACCTTCCTCCCAGGGTGCATGGCACCCTGAAAAGAAGGTGCCTCCCCAGCTACTGGGCCCCCCAAGCTTGGGGAAGGGATCCCCCAAGGATCCCCCCAGTGTGGCTAGAGCCGTGCTCCCCCAGGTCCGGGGAAGGCACCCCCACCCTGGCTTCTCCCCAGGCAGCCACCAGGGAAGGCACCCCCACACATGGCTTTTCCCCAGCTTGTCGCGTGCAGGGAAAGCACCCCTACCCATGGCTGCATCTCTGCGGGATGCATGGGTCCAGCAGGGCTGCAGCCGCAGGCAGGGGTGCTTTCCCAGTGTGAGGCTAGACGGGGAGAAGCTGCATGCGGGGATGCTTTCGCCTGGGCCCCCCCACAGGAAGAAGCCACGCACAGGGCTGCTTTCCCCATGTGCCGCCAGCAGGGGCTCCTACCTCACGCGGGGATCCCTTCTCCCCTGCCCCTGCTGCGCTGTCAGTGCAGGGCCAAGGGACTCCCCAGGCCCCACGCGGACAGTGCAGTGGGGGCGGGGGAGAAGGGATTACCCTAGCTGCACTGACAGTGTGGGGCGGGGGGATCCCTTCTCCCCCACCCCCACTGCACTGTGTGGGGGGAGTGGGGGGTGCCCTGGCTCCAGGGAGCCCTGGGAGGGGAATACATTCCCTGCCAAGCTCCTGCCTTCTGAGCTGGGCATCGGAAAAAACACCCCCCGCCCATCTCTAGCCGCAGGGAGGCCACAGCTCGACAGGGGATGCTTTTCCCTCTGCAGGGCTCAGAGGGCTTGGAGCAGGGCAGGGGATTGGGTGGTAGCATAGCCCTTCTAGGTGGCCAATGTGCCACACCTCCCATGGTACCCCCGCACCAATTTGAATTAGCAAGTCCAGTTCATGGACATGCTAGTTCGAATTCATATTCCTAATTTGGCCATGTTAGTTCGAATTGTCTGAATTTGAACTAATCATAATTAGTTTGACTTCATTAGTTTGAATTCAGTCAATTCAAACTAACAGTCTAAATGTAGATATAGCCATTCAGTTTTAAACTTGTCTCCTTCGTATTTTCATTTCTTAGTATTCCATGTCATGTTAGGACTTGTAAAACACAATTTTATTTTAACAAAGAGTAAACGACATAAGGAGAAAATCTATGAGAAAATCTAAACATGCCACAGCTTCCCTGACCATGCCATGCTTCTCCCCGTCTCTGACCATACTGCCTCTTCCCCGCCATCTCCGACCATACTGCACTTCTCCCCCCATCTGACCATGCTGCCACTTCCCTACTGTCTCTTACCATGCTGCTGCTTCTCTGGTGCCCCCGACCATGCTGCACATCTCCCCCACCCCTGTCCTTGACCATGCCACCACTTACCTGCCAGCTCCAACCATGCTGCACTTTCTACCCATGCCTCTGACCATGCCAAACTTCCCTGCCAGCTGCGACCATGCCGAGCTTCCCTGCCAGCCCTGACCATGCCACTACTTCCCTGCTGGAACCAAGCATGCTGCTGCTTTCCTGCGGGCACAAACCACGCTGCCACTTTTCCCCTCATCCCCAACCACGCTGCCACTTCCCTGACATCCCCGACCACACCACTGCTTCCCTGCTATCCCCGACCATGCCGCCACTTCCCTGCCAGTCCCAACCACGCTGCCACTTCCGTGCTGGCCCTGACCATGCCATGCTTCCCTGCCAACCCCGACCACGCCACTGCTTCCCTGCTGGCTCAGACCATGCCGCTTCTTCTCTGCTGACCCCGACCATGCCGCACTTCTCTCCCCATCTCTGACCATGCCATGCTTCCCTGCTTTGCTCTTCCGGGAGCCGCACTTTTTCTTGTGGCTCTCAAGCTGCAGTTTGGCCACTCCTGGTATAGACTAACAGATTTCTTCAGGCATAAGCTTTCATGGGCTCCAGCCCACTTCATCATCTGACGATGGACTTGTGCTGCCTTTGCTGTACGCAGACTAATACAGCTACCCCTCTGGACATTTAGAAGATCATCTTCAGAAGCAGGATTGCTAGAGAATTATTTTTAAAATGAAACCATAGCTTGTGCTGAATCCACCAACATCATGTGGGCCTCATGGAGCATTCAAGCAAGACAGCACCTGCCCATAAACTGGAACTAAGGTTTTCAAAACCAAGCACCCCAACTTGTTAAACAACTTTGAGGAATCAGCCTAGGTTTGTGACATCTCTGACCAAAATGTATTTATTTTTGAATTCTGTTTAAAAGTATATCATTTTTTTTTCCCCACGGGGGACTCTGTTCCTTTACTGTAGGCCACCAGGGGGCTGCAACAGGGCAGAGAAAGACATAAAGGACGGAAGACAGGCTAATGATATACTTTTATGCTGACTAAGGTTCATATAAAAGTCTGATTAACTGGAATTATTTATTTTGCAGGCCTTTTTAAATGTATTCCCATTTCTACTTATTTTTTTAAAGCTGCACATGCTAAGACGTAGACTCTACCTCATTTTTGCCTAAGAGATTTTGATGGGTCAGCCCAATTTCTTGCTAGATCATGATGATGGAAAAATGTCCATTACCAACAATCCTCCCATAATAATTGTCTGTATTTTACCTGATTAGAAAAGAATGACCAGTACATCTGATGACTGTTTGGCCACTTATGTAAATGGCATCAGCAGTCTTAGCCCAGCTCCCCACATAGACAAATGGTTTCTACTTCTAGAGGTTCTTAAAAAATATTACACCACCAACTGACTCAAGCTCTCACCAGTCTCTTGGAAAATCATGCACTATTACCCATGTAACATTACCCAAAAAGCAATGATTCCTCTCTTGTACACGAGTCTGAGTGTAATACAGAATGCAAAAAATAAATCTGTTAGTCTTAAAGTGCCACACAACTCCTTGTTGTTTTTTTACTGTAATACAGAAAACATTTAATAGTAATAAATAGAACATAAAGAGGCAATATCAAAATGAGCACCGACTGGTGAGAAAATGCACTGCAGGATTTTTATGAAAACCAAAAAACAAAACTCACCCACCTAAAGGTACAGTTAGCGTATCCCTAACTTCTCCGTTAACCTTGTACAGACCCTTATAGTTTCAGCATCCACCCTCAACGGTGGGTTACTTACCAATAACCGTCCTTCTTTGAGATGGGCTGCTCAGATTCATTCAGTATCAGATGTCTATGTGCCACAGTGCATGATTGGCCAGAACTTCTTTTAGCCTTAGCCTGTCAGGACAAGGCTGGCAGCCACTGCCCCTAGCCATATATGTGGCCCCAGCCCTCCTCCTCCCCAATTCCCATTAGTCGCTAACTCTGAGTAGCGGGGATGGTGGGGGGCTCTGAATGAATCCAAGCAGCCCATCTCGAAGAAGGACAGTTACTGGTAAGTAACCCACCGTTCTTCTTCAAGCACTGCTCGGATACATTCAGTATCAGGTAACTGCTAGCCATACTGTGGATGGTAGGTGGAGTTAGAACCTTATCCGCCATCAGCATGGCTAACCACAAATGGCACAGCACACAAAATTGGGTGAAGAAGCAGTGGGCTGCCAGGCGAATGCCTACGGACACACACCAAGTGCAAGATCTTCGAGAGAAGGCGTGCATGAGAGTGCCGAGGGGTCATTTGCCACTCTGTCAGGAGACTATAACTCCAACAGGAGCAGTCCCCAGTTCATTGTTGGGGAATTTGCTATATCATAATAGCAAAGAACTTCCTTGTCACCAGCAGGACTGTCTAGTGTAGGAGGGTCACCCCTTCCTAGAAGAATCAACTCGTGAGAAAGGCAGTCATGATCCAGGGCAACAGACTCCCATAGCTGCAGGCAAAGGGCAAGAGTGGAATAATTGCCACCCTTGCCACCTCAACCCCAAAAGGGGAAGGTAAATTGGGTTAAGTTACTATCCAAGACTGGGACAGGAAAAAAATTGCCCCTTGACCAAATGGGGGATAGGCATGAGGCCTTTCCCCATTGACATACCGGCAGGAGATGCCATGGGTAGGATTGCTATGGGGTGCCCTAAACTGAGGCGTCCCAGCTTTATATGGGAGCTAATGCAGGAAGAAGGATAATGAGGAAGGAGTGGGTGGGGACCACTGTTCCGGATAAGCTGCGCAGGTTGGCACTGGCACAGCAGCCGCCACTCACCGATGCAGGCAACAGTGACCCCCATGGAAGCCCAGCAGCCACAGGCTCTGACACATTCTTCCCAGCACCATGCCTGGGGGCCGGGGTTGGGAAAGTTTAAAATCTCCCGCCCTGAGGATGCAGTCAGGGTGGGAGCTGCCTGCTATCACGTATCTCTGGCTGGCAGGTAAGTGGGGGGAGGGTTTCATGGAGGAAAGAAGGGGTTGTGGAAGGTAGAAGCTGGGGATCGTGCCACCAGGAAACTTACAGGGAGGGTGAAGGGGTCCGGCGGCAGAGGCAGAAAGCGGGGACCGCACTACAAGGAAACTGGCAGCGGGCGGGCTGTGGGGTTTACAGGAACATATAGAGGACTGGAGGATACTGGCAGCGGTGGGGCAGGAGGGACTGGAACAGGTGGGGGAGCAGAGGAAGCCAGTGGTGGCACAGGGGCAGCAGGGTCAGGAATGCCCTGGGGACTGGTGGATGCCTGCGGCAGGGGGGCAGGAGGCTCTGGAACAGGTCGGGGAGTGGCAGGAGCCAGCAGTGGTGGCAGTGGCAGGGCAGCAGGGTCAGGAACACTCCAGGGACCAGAGGATGCCAGTGGCGGCAGGGCAGGAGGGTCTGGAACACGTGAGGGAGCAGAGGGAGCCAGCAGTGGGGGCCGGGCAGTTGGGGAAGGAGTTGGAGGGGAGGGGCGCCACTTGCTGTAGCTCAGGGAGTTCGAGGTGAGGAAATCATTCTCAGGAGACTGGTAACTCTTTGCAGCAAAAAATGTTTTTCTATCCATTTGGTTTTCAGCATAGACCAGATAAAAATCATGAACAATATTAAAGTTGCTACATCAGTGGTTTCATCAAACTGCAATGCAAGGTGACTGGCATCACATATCATTTCATGAGCTGATCTTTCTTGAATAATGCTAATTTCACTGATAGACTGGCAGAAGACACTGGTATTAGAGAAAAGAATGCTTTCTAGCTCCTTGCAGCTTCTTTACTTAGGACGTCTCAACACTTAGCTTGCATGGAAGGTAAAATCAAATCCTTTCCAGCACAGTGGGACTGTTTTTTGTACTTTGCAATTCTCTGTACAACCAAATAGGATGGTTTTAAGCCCTTTTCTATTTGCAGTGATATTTTCTCCCGTACCGATCTCTGTTTACTCAGTTCAGACTCTAGGGGTTTGTTCTGCAATGTACTGTATTTTTGCTTCTGGGGCCACTCAGTTTTTAATAGGTTCAGGCAACATTTGCTAATGTTTTGAAGCAGATAACACACTGAAGCAATGGGCCAAGATCCAAAGGGGCAGCTTTGTTAGTCTAGCTCAGTAAAACAAACAAACAAGGAGGCCTGTGGCACTTGAAGGCTAACAAATATATTTTTCATGAGCTTTCTTGGGAGAAAATCCCACATTGTCAGGTGCTTTGAAGATGAGGAATCTTACAGAATGGGAGGAAAATCTCCCATCTTCAAAGCGTCTAACAACGTGGGATTTTCTCCTAAGAAAGCTTATGCAATAAATAAGTTTGTTAGCCTTTAAGTGCCACAGGACTCCTTGTTTGTTTGTTTGTTTTACTGAGACAATGGGGACTCATTTGATCTGGTAAAAGAGAATACAAACATTAAGTACATAACATATATTCTTAATTATTTTTCTGATAGTTCATTTTGTGTAGCTACAGATGGTCTGCGACTTTCATTACCTTCTCCACCAGTGTACCCCTCTCGGTTTTCGGGGAAAAAAAAATCAATCCATGCCATACTGAAATACTGCTTTCTGTTTTTTACAGTTCTAACTGGTGCACTGTGTCTACATTGCTAGGTTACATTGCAGTGAAACCCATCGTTGTCCTCACAAGAATTAAACTTGACATATTGCAGCTTGGCATGGCACAGGTCATTCACTGACAGCATGATTGCTTGCTATACTCATCTGTGGCTTGCGTTATCATTTGATGTATATTTTGGCTAAGATTGTCAAAAATGCTTAGAAGTGGCTGAACTGCTCCCATTGGAATAAGTTGTAAAACTCTCATGCAAGAGCACAGTATTAGGCCAACACTGAACATCTTTTATAACTCCACTCATTACATCTTTGTATTTAATTTTGTTCTTAGTTTCAAGCACAGAGAGTTGGATTTCCCCTCTCAATAGGGAATTTCATAAATAAATGATTGTAGAGAGGAATATGAGGTAATGAGGCATGGTATTAAAAAGGCTAGTTGATTGCTTTTAGTCACCTTTGCTTGCAACATGAGACTAAGGGAAAGGGAGTTAAAACAAAATTAGTTTTAAAATGGATATTGTTTACACATGTAGATAATCCTTGGAACTCATTGACCCAAGATATTAGTGAGTCAAACAACTTAGTGAATTTCAGAAAAGGATTGGATCATGATATACATAAGAAAATTATCTTTGATGAATCCTTACTGGGGTAATATTAAAAGGGCTAGTACTCATGTTTCAGAAAGTCAGGTGATCACTAGTTAGAGTACGGAAGAAATATTTCCTATGGGAGCATAATTTTTTGACAGGCCAATACAGAATGATTCAAAGGAAATTTCAGAACCCCATAGTAAGACTACAGTGTTCCCTCTAAGCCAGGGGTGGCCAGACTTATGGAACTCAAGAGCCACACAGGTTGATTATTAATCTTTCGAGAGCCGCACTGAGGCATCAAGCCATATACTTTTACCTATAAAATTGGTTTGCTGATGTTCTTCTGTGAGCCACACTTTTTCATTCAAGAGCCACATGTGGCTCCTGAGCCACAGTTTGGCCTTGCTTGCTCTAAGCTGATGATGCAATTGAGCAAGTTATGGATACTTTTAGGGAGCTGACAGGCCTCAGGGAAGGGGCCCACCCTGGGTCGGGGAACCAGCGAGGAACTTGCTCAGCTGCATCTACAACTTGCTTAGCTGCATCATCAGCTTAGAGGGAACATTGGTGGGGACCCCTGCCCTCCATCCAGTGACGCATGGGAATGGAGGGCCTGGAGGGAGGGCCCCAGAATAAGGCCTAGATGCTTGGTGGACCAATCTCTGGGGCCCAAAAGCAACAGAGACACTCCTTCAGGGAAGTCATCATAAAGAGAGAAGTGGACATCTTAGAATGGCCCTTCCTTAGAGGTAACCCTTGAGCAGGTTATAGTACTAAAAAGGGGAACCCTTAGGTACACCCATCCCAGTATCAGGAGAGAAACTGGGAGAAAAGTGATTGAATTCCCCATGTTAGGTTGTCCCTGACAAAAAGCGGGGGGAATGACCTGAGGTAGGGGTGGTGTGAAACCATCGCGGGGTTCTGGGGGTTGAGGGGAGCTTAAACAACTTCAAAGCTAGGTGTGCATTTCTGTCCCCTGCCCCTGTACTCTACTCTCCCGGTACACAGACTCTTGTAGGGAGAGGTGTGCTGAATCAAAAGAAGGAGTATCCGGCCGTTTCTGTAGACAAGTGAGGTCTACCTCGAGAGTTGTGCCTCCAAGCTCCAGAATCAGAGTGTTTGGATGGGGGCACATGGCTTGGAAGATATTCTCACTTCTTACTTCTATGGAGAGGCAGTCAACCATCATAACATAGCTGACTCATCTCTAGCAGTGGGTGCAGGTGTTGGATCCTGGCTGCAATGAGCCAACTACGAGGGATCTTGCATAGATCCTGATGGGGAGAGGAGATGATGCCTTAGGCAAGACACAAGTCAGACATGGTCTACAACGCCTGCTCCGAAGAGAAGGAGTGTTATTGGTGTGCCATCCCACGTATGGGAAGGGTTAAGGCTTGGGCAGGTCCCAGGTGGGAGGAGGGAAGAGGGAGAGATCCCGGGAAGAGGAGGAGAGCATAAGGCAACCACTACTTAGGGAAAACAAGGAAAAACCGCTGTCCTTTAAAGAACACAGAGGGGCAAGAGGGAATGTTACGAAATCATCACCCATGAGGGGTCAGGCTCTCCAGCCTATTAAGGGTCTGTAAGTTTCCCTGGGTCAGAATTCTGCAGGGAAACTACCCTGAGCTGAAGACCACAGGACCTCAAATGGCTCACTTAGGTGTACAAATACCGATGGTAGTTAGGAGTTCTATCCCTTACTATCCCCCTGCATTGCAATTCTAGGGAGGAGAGGGGTGCAATAGAGAGATCAAGGCAGCTCCTAGATGGCTGTCTAGGATTTTCAGGGGAAAGCGACCCTTGCCTGGTTAGCGGGAGGCATCAGAGCAGAGGAGATTCCAGTCGAGGGCTAAACTGAGGTCTGCCTGTGTACAGAGGGACCAGTGTAATGTGGTGAAGGTCCTTGGGGAGGAGGGGTAAGAGCTGAAAAGGCAAAAACCCCTACGGTGAGACTCAAGGATCCCTCAGGCAAAAGCCTAATACTAGTCTGAAGAGCATGGCCCCGATATTAAAGGGGGCACTGCTGGGGAGGTGAGGCGGGAGAAGATAGAGGACAAAGGGGTATGGGTTTGCCCTCTTACCCATCGCCTAGGGGGTGGGGTTCATCATCCCACAATAGTTTCCCCTGATCCATTGCAGGCCGACACGGATAAGGAGTGCTCTCAGGATAGCGACACAGAAACATACCCTTTCCAGTGTGCCCAACTGGGAAGGAGTTGGTAGAGTTGTAGGCATCCTGCCCTTGTCCCAGAAGGCTATAGTGGTTTTTTTGGTTTGTTTTTGGGTTTTTTCTTTTTTTTTGCAGGGGCATCATGTGCCCGCCTCGCATACCTCTATGACCTCTGGATTCCTACCAAGGCTCCAAGGGTGTATGTGACTGGAACCAAGTGCGTGTGAGGAGAATTCTCTGGTGGCCAGGCCCTTACTTGACCCGAAGGGTATGGGAAGGGAAAAGGGAGGCACATCGGAGAGGAGGAAGAGGTGTCTCGAGGCTGATTGTGAGGGGTCATTTAGCAAAAGCATTTAGGGTACTGCTCTGACGTTCAAGAGTTTGATGGAGCGAGAAGCGACCCTGTTGGAGTCGATCACCTATAATGAGGAAAGGGTACCATCATCCCGCGGTGCAAAGGCTCCTAAAACATAGCCATTTTGGTTGTGTATGTGGGGGGGGGGATACAACAAGGACCCCTCCCCCATGCGTTCAAGGGGTCGTGGTAGACTGGGAACGTTGACGCACCTGGGGAGTACGCATACCCAGGGCTCTGAGGGTCGACCTATGGACACAGTCGCCATGGATCAGGGAGTCAGTGGGTGGGTAAAGAGAGAGACTGTCCCTCTAAAGGGAAGTCTAATATGGCCTATTGTAAATTCTGGGAGAGGTCAAAATCCCGTAGTCAGGCTGCTCAGCACATAAACATGGCTATAGCAATGCTGCAGCACTTGGTCACAGGTCATGTTTGAGGCATCGAATGCCACTGTAAAGGCATGGCGAGAGGCCAAAGGCACCTTCCTTGACGAAGGCATTCAAATTCTCTAAGTGTTCTTGTGGAAGAAGGCCAGTGAAACTCTTCATAGCAGCTCACAGGTCTAGGGAATCTTTTAACCAAGGCCTGATGGCTAGGAACCCTCAGCTGAAAAGCTGAAAACTGAATAGGCTTTTTTTTACCCAGGAGGTCAAACCTTCTGGGACTCCTAGAGGATCCAGGATGAATCAGGGCACCTTGGGCCAGCATGTCCCAGCAATGTCAAGGACATGAGTACAAAAAGGGGGGGAATCATAATGGTGACCGAAGAGGTTTCGAACCCCAGGTCGAATAAAGGGTCCTGGTCTCCCTTGAGGGGTGTGACCCTGACCCAGGTAGGCAGTGGCCTGGTGAAGGGGTTCGAGTGTGGTAAGGTCTTCTCTGTAAGACCCTGGCCCCTGTTCGTGGCTGTAGTTGGGAGACGGGACAACCCCGGTACTGGGGTGCCTTCACTGGAGCCATGGCACCGAGTAGGGATTCTCCTTCTGGGGCCTCAGTAGGAGGTAGCTGGTTTCGAGTGCAGTGCCAGGAAGAACCCAGTGCTGCAGAGACTTCAGTAAGGGCCCGGGCCTCAGGAATGTACTCTCGGATTTCTTGCAGTGCCGAGGCAAGGGTGTCGGCTCCATAGGTGTTGAAGCCTGCAGTTTCACAGTGGCACAGGCCCAAGTAGTAAGCAGCTCCCCCTGGTGCTGGGCAAAGTGGAAGAAGATGGACTTAAGGATTGCTTTGGTAGCCTGGCGGCGTGTTCAGAAGCTGAAGGGCCTCTGCGACTTCAAAGGCCTCTGGTATGGGTGGCACCGTGATAGGCTCCAGGCACTCAGCCCGGAGAGGAGGGCCAGACACAGCGCCGGCACTTTGGTGCCAGAGTTGGCCCCGAGCACACTTACCTGAGTTCTGCTGGGGAGAGGCGTCGAGAGGGCCTTGGTGCCAACTGGCAAGTGAAGCTGCTGCCAAAGTGCGGAGCTCAGATGCTCCGGCCCTTTCTTCACTGAGTATGATGCCGGTCATGGCTCTTTATTCACAGCTGGAGAGCAATGCCAAGAGGGCTCCCATGCCAATCCACCATGGGGTGCCACATTAGAGGCTGATCATGGCTTTTAATCATAGCCGGAGAGTGGCAACGGAAAGGCTCCAGTGCCAACCAAGCACATAGTGCAGAGTTAGAAGCCAACCGCGGTTTTTATTTATAGCCGGAGAGCGGCGCCGAAAGGGCTCCGGTGCCAACTGAGCACGTGGTGCCAAATTAGAGGCCAATCATGGCATTCATTCATTGTCATAGAGCAGTGCCGACAGGGTTCCGGTGCCCACAGAGCCCATGGTGTTGAGTTAGAGGTCGATCACAGCTTTTATTCGTAGCTGGAGATCGGCAATGAAAAGGCCCCAGGGCTGACCAAGCACACGGTGCTGAGTTAGAGGCCGATCGTGGCTGTATTCATTGCCGGAGAGTGGCACCGAGAGGGCTCCAGTGCCAGCCGAGCACATGATGCCAGATTAGAGGCCGATCACAGCTTTCATTCATAGTCAGAGAGCAGCACCAAGAGGGCTCTGATGCCGACAGAGCAAATGGTGCTGAGTTAGAGGCCCGTCTTGACTTTTATTCATAGTCGGAGAGCAGCACTGAGAGGGCTCCAGTGCCTGTTCAGCAAGCAGAGCCGGTGAATCCTTGGGTGTGGCAGACGTACCCGGCGTCAGCTGCAGGGCCTGTTCTTGGGAGCATTGTGCAGCTTTTGCTCCCTGTCTTCCAGGGGTGTCACTGGCGCTGGGCACACGGGGCACATGCCCCGAATCCCAGCGCCAGTGCCCCAGATCTGGCAGCCCCCCCCGGTCCCCAGCCCATCCAAGGCCCAGTCGTCCGCGGCCGCGGCAGCCCCATGCCCAGCTAGGGATTCAGGGCTCAGCTGGCTTCAGAGACCACTCCTGGCCTTGGCCCCATCCCCGGGTCGGGATGCGGGGCTCAGCTGCGGATGGCAGCATGCGGCGGCTTCTGGCCCTGTCCCTGGCCAGGGGGTGTGGCCTGTGGGCTGGGGGGCGGAGCCTTGGGCCAGGGGCGGGGCCTGTGCCTGTGCCCTAGGTCCCTCCCCAGGGCAGGGACGCGTGTGCCATCTTCCTGAGCCCTTTCGTTTAAAAGGCCTGAAAATAGAGCATAATCCACCCAGTGATGCTCATGCAGGCATTAAGAAACCTCCTGTGGGGGTTGTCCCTCGGGTTTGTGTTTCTGTTGGAAGGATGCAGTAGGCGTGCTGGTGAAGTCAGCAAACAGATCTTCCCGTGAAAATACATGTGAAACAGAGCAGAGACAGGCACTTGCGTAAAGCAAGAACAGGCTGTTCTGTACCATCGCTGAGGGTGGATAAGATGGAACTGAGGAGGAGCAGGGCTGGGGCCACATATATGGCCAGGGGGCCGTGGCTGCCAGCCCTGTCCTGACAGGCTAAGGATAAAAGAAGTTCCTGCCAATCATGCGCTGCGGCACGTAGACACCTGATACTGAATGTATCTGAGCAGCACTCAAAGAAAAACCAGTTGTTTTCCAACACTTTGGGGACAGCTTACATGCCCACTTAGCTATTTCCACCATCCACTCACACCACCTATCAGTGTGAACAGGCATTACTGCTGCCCTCAAAAGCTTGCCAGGGCAGTTTTTTTTTCAACTGGGAAACTTTTTTCTTTGAGACCCAGCTGAAGAAAAAATGACATATGGCCATGACCCAACAATTACATCTTTCAGCCATGCATTCCAGCTTTTTGGCAGTGGCAGTCTTGGAGCCCAACACCTCAGGGTCTGCTTCGTAGTACTGCGTCCCAATGCATAGTTTGACATCTACTGTTCTAGAGCAGGGGTTTCAAATGCAAATCACCACATGGGCTGTGGGAGGACTAGTAAGTTAGCCCAAGGGCTGCACCACTGAAACCTTTTCATACAATGATATTGCAAATATTGGTAATGGCAGTGTCATTGCAGGCTGCGGGAAATAGCTTTAGGGGCTGCATGCGACCTACGCGCTGTGTACCTGAGACCCCCGTTTTGGAGCCTGGCTGTAGCCTTGCCTACCAGAGGTGATGAGGGCCAGACTGTCACTTCCCACGCCCGAATACAGGTACCTAATTTGCCGCTCTAGCCTCCCCCTGTACTCTATGGCTTTGGAGGACCGCGCTAATCTCCATCTCTATGGCATTAGCGGCGCTCTGGCCGAACAGCTGCCATCTCTATGGCTGTTTTGGCGCCGCTCTCTCCGCACCCTCTCATCTCAGTGGTCGGGAAGGCCGGCTCGGGCCGTGTCCCTGCCTCGGGCCTGGCGGAGCCATGGCGGCCGTGCGGAGCCTGCGGATCTCGGTGAAGGCGGAGGCGGCGGGGGAGCAGCCCGAGCCCATGGAGGTGGAGGAGGGCGAGCTGGAGGCCGTGCCCGTGCGGCGCTCGCTGCGGGAGCTCGTTCCGGTACGGGGGGGGGGGCGGTTGGAGCCACAGGCCCCCCCGTTTCGGAGGCCGGGCGGGGGGTGACGCGGCCGCGCGACACGACCTGAGTCCCAGTGAGGACGCGGCGCTGTTAGGCCGCGGGCGGAGGGGGGTAGCGCGGGGCCACCAGCCCACTCGCTCCTGTGAGCCTAGCCTAGCCCAGCCCAGCCTGCCTGCTCCTCGCTGGGCTTTCGCTCGGCCTCGGCTCCCTCTTGGGGAACCGGCTTTCCCTCAGTCCCGGGATTTCCCTAACGGCTCCCCTACTCTCCCCCTGCACCCCCCGAATTTCCCAACAGCCCCCAGTTGACAGCTAGTAAGAGTGTTACATCAAATTAGTGAGAACCCCCCAAAATCTCCCCTACACCTCCCCACACTTTCAAGTCCAGAGGAGAATACTGTCTCAATCAGTGAAGACAAGCCTAAGAGATGGAGCACACTTTGATTTTTTTTTTCTTCTGCCTCGTTACTCAGTCAACCTTGACAGCCTTTCTCCAGCTTGTTCCAAAGGGGGAGTCAAGATAGCCTTTCCAGTGGTTTGCAAATGTTTTTCCTCAGGGGCTAGTTAAAAAAAAAAAAAAAAAAAATCATGTGTGGCCATGACCCAACAATTAAATCTTTAACCAAGAGATTCCAGTCTTTTGGTGGTGGCAGCAAGGAGCATTGGGACCCAGGACCTGAGGGCCTGCAACTTAGTACTTGGTCCCGACCTATGGTCTAGTCTAGCGAAACAAACAAGGAGTCTTGTTCCTAGGAGGTGGCTGTGTTGTCTAGTTAAGCTAAACAAACAAGGAGTCTGATTCCAATGGGGGAGTCCTATTAGTCTGGGCTTAGTCTAGTTAAGCTAAACAAACAAGAAGCCTAGTTCTAGAGGGGAAGAGCCCTAAGATTTGATTGATTGATTGGAAGCCCTGTTAGTCTTTTGCAGTGAAACAAAGGAGTCCTGTGATGCTTCTAAAGACTAACACATTTATTTATTACCCAGGCTTTTGTGAGTTAATTTTTAGAAGTGCCACAGGACACCCTGTTTGTTTCCTCCACTCAACTCAATATAAAGCAGGGGTTCTTTGCCTTTTAGAGGTCCCGCATCTGCTACAGCAATACATGGTAACCCCATACCCCCACAAAAAAAAAAAAAAAGAAAAACATACAACGGTTATCAATTTTGATTGTGCTTTGAGGTCACGTTTGAAATATATTGGGTGGGCATGCTATGTTTAAATTATACATTACTCCTGCACCTCTTGGACTCCATTCCTGCACCCCAGGTTAACAACGCCTGATATAAACTAATACTTAAAAAAAAATGACACCTTATGTGAGTTGCGTGACTTCTCCTCCTCCCCCACTCTGTTAAGTTTTGCCCCGTTTCTAGCAGTGGGAATTGTTGAGACTGTTGTGCAAAGAAGGGGTGGATTCTCATTCCTCCCATCAGGTGGCAAATGTCTTTCTGGAAGATGAACAAGGATTCTGGTGGCACTTTTAAAGTCTGATAAATGTATTTATTGCATGAGCTTTTGTGGGAGAAAATCCCAGTTTGTCAGATGCCTGCATTTTCTCCCACGAAAGCACATGCAATAAATGAATGTCAGTCTTTGAAAGTGCCACCGGACTCCTTGTTTGTTTTGCTAAACTAGACTAGCATGGCTACCGCTTTGGTACTTCTGAAAAATGTTCTTTATTTAGCTAAACGCTTATTGTAACAGGATGAAATTTAATGACTTGTGATATACAGGCAGTCAGACTAGACGATCTGATGATCCTTTCTGGTCTTAAACTCTATGAATCATGTATTTACCTTCTATTTCCTTGTCTTCTTGCAGGGGGGAAGGAGTGGGAGGGACTGCTGAGTCCTTGATGCCAGAATGAGAGCGTAAATGGTCATTAGAAAAGGGGTGGTGGTGAAGGAATTGGATCATTGGCCAGGAAGCTTCATGGTTTTGTACGATCTTGTGAACTCAGCAGAATGGGTGACAATCATGCTTTTTTCTGTACGGCATTCTTAATTTTTTGACTTTCAGTGGGTTGATTTAACAAAGCAAAAGCAGAGAGAGAATATTAATGATATCAAGAGATTTAAAAGTTAATTCTTTCATCTGAAAATTGAATTTAACGTTATCTGATGCTAACAGATTGCCTGATAACTTAATACTAGTATGCTGGAACTTTCAGAGAGTCTAGCACAGTCAGGTTATTTTAAGATATTAAACACAAGTCTTTCACTTGGAAGACTATGACGCCTGAAAACCATGGAAGTTAGAGTTGGTAAAGGTATTGTCACCTTCCTGCTGTGGCAGAATATATTTCCCCTGTGATTGCACGGGTACTAGATCTTTAACTGATGCTAAAGATTTCTTGTACCAGTGGGAGCCGCATGGTTTTGATCCTTTCTGTTTACACATATCTCTGCTGATAGTGAGTGTTGTACATGTCTGGGTCAAGAACATACTGAAGTTTAGAGTGAGGACATAGTAGAAAAAAACAGGTGTATTGTAGAACCGATGACTAGGTAAGACTTTTTTTATTGGTCTAGCATGTTGCATTTAGCCTTCATCACAGTTATGCTTTGTTTCAGGACACTAGCAGAAGATACGAAAACAAAGCTGGAAGTTTCATCACTGGAATAGATGTCACTTCCAAGGTAATATATATTGTGAGCCTTTTAAAGGTTTTGTATTACTGTTGTTGAATAGGAAGCAGTGATAGTTGGTCTTCAGGAAGTTCAGAGAAATGGTCATTTTCAGGTTCACTTAGAGCAATGGCAAAAAGTTCTATTGGAGAAGTCCTGTCAGTCTTTTAAAAAGCTGTAGGACTCCTTGATTGTTTGTTTTTTAGAGCAGTTATACTCCAAGCATCTCTACACTGCATACATAAGGACAGCAGACATTAGGGTTGTCTGCACTTGTTCTGCTGTGTTGAGCTCCACACATCAATGCAGTGGGGTCAGTTGAGCAAGCAGTGAGACTCATTCACCCAGTTCTGGGAGTGCTGTTTGATGCAGTAACTCCACCCCCAGAAAAAGTAATGCTGTGTGGAGCAGAGGGCATTTCACATTGGCACAGCATAGTGGAGATGCCACTGTAAGGGAATGTAAGTAAATTGACAGGAGATACACATTCTACAGTACTTCACTTGCACAGATGGCTCTTTAATATGTCTCTTGCAGCTTTCTGCAGCTTTTAATATTAAAACACTGTGGTCTTAATTATTAACCAGTCTAGATTATTAACCAATCAGGATGCTTTTACTGTGTAGGTAACCAATTATAGTTAAAACCGAATATGAATATATAGTAGTATAGTAAGTTAAACAATAAATTCACAGTACTATGACTTTTTTGGGTAATGCTGATCATTAATTTGGCTCCTGAACCACTGAGGTCTGAGTATTACTAACTTAGATATTATCTTTATAGATGGTGAATACTTGTTTCGATGTTAGGTTAGTGAGATTTTTTCATGCTGTTGTGTCTGTCTTTGTGTAAATTATGAGAGGCAGCATTTGTAAGTCGCAAGACTACAAAAGCAAACAAGCTGTTCTGAAAATGCTGAGCCGAATGTGTCTCTATGATGTTTCTAGTGAATGATTCATTTGTAGACAAAGCTTTTGTAACCAATCAAAAATTTGTAATATTTCTAATAGCTCAGTGCATTTGCCAAAAAACAAGGCGATTCTGTTGGAATTGCAGTGATGCCACTCCACAGTGCAAAGCAAAGCCCTCCAAGTCAAGTCAGCTAAAATTTTCTTTATTGTGTGAATGACAGAGAAAGGAAAACAAGTGTTTGGCAGGCAAATCTAGTTCCATTGTTTTGAATATTCAAAGGGCATTTTTGTGTGTTTCCACTCACTAGGGCTTGCTTACATAAATTAACAGCCACTTCAAAATGAGATTTTTATCATTTTGTATTAATTTGGCATCTTAAACTTGCAGCTGTTCTCGTAATACCCAGTGCGACTTTAAAATCATTGGTGTCCCTATATGACGGATCATTGTACCTTGTATCTGGAAATTGAAAAGAAAATGTCCTATTTCATGTTCTGTGTTAAATACTCTGTAGTGTTATTAGGACTTTCATATTCTATTTGACTATGAAAATGTAGCCTTCAGAAAGTACAGTGAGAGTGGGTACATGAGTCGTTACTCGTCCAAAGGCACAAATTGAGTTGGTGTTAGAGAGAGAATATCGACATTTCTGGCTCCAAATCTCTGGCTTCTGTCTATCAGAGACTTGTAGTTCAGGAAGCAATTAACCTTTGGATCAGTGAGAAAGTGTCACATCTTTGTTACATTCCTTAATAATAGCTTCAAAATGGCATTCATAGTTCTGGGTAAAGATGTACAGTGCTGAATAATGCAAATGAGTTGTTGGGAAATGTTAAAAGCCTGTGATTAAAAGGTCAAATTATTTTGTGGTTATATCACAGAGGGCAGTTCTTGTTTAAGGATATTTTTATAATATCAGATTCATTTTAGTTAATTGAGAGAGTTTTTTTTTTTAAATACTTTGATTAAGAATTCCTCAGTCTAAAAATAATCATAAAAAAGAAAATTAGCATCTCTATTAAAGGCTTACATAAAATCTTTTTTTGTCACTGGTACTTAGAGACTTTGAAGGCCTGCCTGGAAATACTTTGGATTGCCAGTCCTAGCAAGATTTCTGTAGCCTGCACTCCAATTAGTACTGGTAAAGTGCACACACAAAAGGGTATTTGCAAAGAACCATGGTGCAGACACAAAGTGATACTCCCAAAGGCCACAGGTCTTCAAATACTTGTTTTTTTTAAACTGTCTGGAAACTGTGTGATTTATATTTTCTTAAAGTGTTTTTCTCTTTTCCTCTAAGTATGTAAACCAGCAGTTTCAGAATAGAAGATTAGTCTGCCTTGTTGAGGAAACATTGGCTTTAAGTAAATATTTGTTGAATTTTGTCTTTGATATAGGCTTATTTTAAGGATAAGTAAATTTAATGATCCATCTAAAACACTTATCCAGGATCATATAGTTGGTGGTGGAGCACACATGATTCCTGTTACACTGTTTGGGCCACAAGACAATAATAATTTGACTCTCAGTCAAGCTGTGAAAGAGTTTTTAATTTCATCCCTTTTAATATAATGTATTTATTGGTTCAGCCATGCCTACTGAGAAGAAATAGAATCTTTGTAATGATTAATTCCTGGCCATTTGAGTTTTATTAAATGTCTCTTATTGCTATAGAAATTGTTTGGACCAGTGCACCAAGTTCCTTTTCCTTTGGGCTTTGTCTTTTGCAGGAAGCAATTGAGAAAAAGGAGCAAAGAGCGAAGCGCTTTCATTTTCGAGCTGAAGTCAATCTTGCCCAAAGGAATGTAACATTGGATCGAGATATGATGAAGAAAGGTAGGGAAAGTGCTATGAATTTATCAAACTGTTTGAATGAAAGAGGAATCTCTAGACTGCTTCCTTTCTGTTTCTTGACTTGATAGCCATGCTACCTCACTCCTTTCCAGGTGCTCCTGAAAGAGGAGAGCATCAGTAGGAGAAATATCTTGTATTTTCCATTTCACTTTTTTTGTTGACTTTAACATTTAAAAATACACTTTAAGGTAATGTAAAAGTAAATACAATTAAAATAGTGGTGGGAAGGTGATGACACTTAAAAGTAACAGAACCATTTTGGGCAGATACTATTTTATTTTATTTTTTATTGACATGGCAGCAGCATCTACTACTGCATGGAGATTGGCTGTCCAAGGCTTTTTTGTCAGTTGACACAGCAGAAGTTGTTGGCACACAAACATTGTTACAAGGTTCCATAGGTTCTTTGTTCAGTATTTAATGAAACAGATGTTGGCAACTTTACAAAAGGCATTTTATAAAAAGGGTTAAAAGTGCCCTGAAAACCATGCAATAATTGCCTCTGAATCCCCTGCCAGTTTCTGTGATTTTAAACCATATATTTCTATATTATTTAAAATACTTTTCTATGTTGCTATGTGAAGAACATGCACACAAAAAAGAAACTAAAGGCTCCAATCATGCAACTGCACTTCTATGGGTGGATCCACACACATGTAATCCTGTTGAAGTTACTGGAGTTTAGTGTGGACATGAATCCACCCATGTGGATACATTTTCAGGATTTAGACCCTTTAGGTGTTTCTGCACAGATCCATTTGCAGGATCGAGACATGAGGAATTGATTATATTGAAGACACTTGAATCTGCTTATACAGGTGTTTTGAAAAACATGATGAAGACATTGAAAACAGGAAAATAACAACACTGATGTTCAGTTATGGGTAACTTGACTACTGTGTGTAACTATACTAGTAAAAAAATCTCTCAGAATGGTATGATATTTTAATTTGACTGTATCCCTTTAAAATGAACTAAAGATTGTACATATTTATTGAGAAGTTAATGACAAAGTGCATGTTGTCTTTAAAATCAAATTATAATCAGGGCTGGACAGTGCAATTTCTATAGCAGTACCTTCCTATAATTCTACAGATTTTGTGTTCTTAAGTATCCTGTTTTTATTTTCAACTGAAAAAATCAAACCATTGTGAAATTATAATTTGCATTCCAGACCTTTTGAAGTTCATGCCTTTAAGTTGTATAGGATGTACCTGACTTGAATAAATTATTCTCCATTTTTTTAAAATGATTTTGGTTTTTAATTCGACATGTTTCTAATACAAGAACTCATTTTGAAAAAATGAGCAGTGCTTTTGTTTCTTGTTCACAGCAATTCCTAAAGTGAGGCTGGATACAATCTACATTTGCGGAGTAGATGAGATGAGTACCCAGGACATCTTTGGCTATCTTAAAGAGTACCCCCCTGATCATATTGAGTGGCTAGATGACACATCATGTAAGTAAACTAAGTATTTAGTCTATAGTTCTTAATCTTTTTGGTATTCCAGAGTTCTTGGATTCTGTAGTTCTGCCACTGACTTACTTTGTGGCTCTTGGGCCAATCATTGACCTCTTCTCTGCTTTAGCTTCCTCATCTGTAAACTTAATACCCCAAATGAGTGTTGGAATGAGCTAGTTAAAAGAGCATGGTGAATATCAAAAGCAATACAGATATAAGTTATTGGTTAGTGAGAAAAACTGTCCCAGCTCTAGCAGGTTAGATTGGCTACACCCAGCAGCAATATGCAATGTTGTAAAAGATTGTAACCCTGATGAAAATGACGAGCTTCAGCAGCATGTCTTTCATTGGTGCAACAGTACTGAATTTTCAAAGCTCAGAGACCTATTGTGAGGTTATGCCTCGTTCTTTAGAGTGAAAAACAAAGGAAGTGTAGCTTTGAAAAATCTGAAGGTTGGAGGACACTTTTATCAGGCTTCCTTTACATTTAGAATATGGGGGTTTTCTCCTGCAGTGAATTTTATCTGTTCAGACATCTTAGTATATAACAAGATAAAATTAATTGCTCTAGTTTTTCCTGAATTATTAAACAGCAGAGGACCATATAATATTTGTGGCTGTATCAAAACTGAATCCATCTTTAGTAAAGGGGTTTTTGCTCAATGCTTTTTTTGAGAAGCAGCTTCTTTTTCCCACTTTCATCTTCATGTTTCTAGCAGTGTTGTTATCAGCCTGACATTTGACCAGTTTTCTTGCATATTATTGAAATTCTGTTTCTTCTTACAGGAATTTTTCTTGTACGTTCTGAATCTGCATTGCATTTTCTTATGCATGAGAAACTTGTTAAGCCTTGCATCACTTAGTTAGAAGTTTGCTAATCTGTACAAAAAACACTGAACAGTTTCTCCTTTCTTCTCAGCAGAGATTAACACCGGAGCTCTATACTGAGATCTCGTATTATTTCAGTTAATTGTTTTACAAAATATACTTCTGTCACACTTCCTAGAACACTGTCAAGAGTGTTACACACTAAAACTAAACAACACTCTTCCAAATAAATGAATGGATCATTTTGTGGTCCAGTATTCTTGATGTGGTCATGTTTGCTCACTAGCATGTTTATAAAATACACTTCTGATTATTGAGTGGGTCTTTGTTATTGGCACAAACAAATGAGCCCTTATTATGTTTGTAGACCTTACTCATTTCAGTGTTCTTTTAGTTTTGATCAGAAACTAGTGTGGTCTAAGGCCTTTGTAGTGGTGTGTGACAAGTTGTGTGTCCTACTGATCAAAGATGCTAAGGGATTTCTTTTCCCTTTATGAAAGACATCCTAATAATCTCCCTTCCTATTGGTACAAACAGTTTTATACATATGTAATGTTACTGAAGTTTTATTCTAGTAATTTGCCTTCTTTATCTCACAGTCCCTTAAGCTTAAGAGCCTGTGTAGAAAATTTCAGCTAACTAAAACTACTTTTGTGTGGGTTTTTGTTTAGGTAATGTGGTGTGGCTTGATGAAGTGACAGCAACACGAGCTCTTATAAATATGAGCTCCATGCCTGATCAGGATAAACTCAAAACCAGAGAAAACAGCAAGGAGAAGACAGCTGAAAACAACAAGAAAGGTAGATGCACAGAAGATATAGGTCATGCAGTTAAAAATCTACATTCTTTAAAATAGATTTTCTTGGCTTGGGTGCTGCATAATTTGAGTTACTGAAGGAGGTTCTGTCATGTAGTTTCAGGAAATGGTATTCTGCCACTTTAAAAAAGGTTTTCATCTTGGAATCTTTTTGAAGGAGCTGCTTCCTAAAAGGTGGGTTGGAGAGATACCAAAGTTAGTGATGTGCTGTGCAGTGAACATTCCTAACATAAGAACTAATTCAAAGGTGATTTAAGTAGTGGAGCAAGTTGTACCTCAGAGAGTCCAAGTAACTCTCAAGCTGAGTGGGCGGAAGGGTGGTGGTAGCATTGAGAAACAAACAAGTAGGTGTAAGAAGGCACTTTATCTTCTTAAACCCTCCTATTGGTTGCTTTTTCTTGTTACAACACCATCCTCTGTCTCTGCAAATGGCTTTGATTTACCAGTGTATAACTCCCACTACTGCTTATATTATCTCTGAATTTGATCCTAAAACCTAGGCTGGTGTCCCACTGTACACTCACAAATCTGTTGCAGGTGGACCCAAATGCTGGGTCCCATACGCTTCCAAGCCAAGTGGGTCTGTCTAGAGTCTAGCCACTGTTTCTAGCTTTGAGACCCTAGGTCACACTCCCTGACTCTGACCACTGCCCTTCTTTGCAGCGTGGGATGCTACTACTCAGGACCCTAAAATCAATGCCTGAGACCTTCTGAAGTCCCCATCACATATGCTGTCCCAGAGTTCAGTTTGGGTTGTGAGTATTCTGGAGTTGTAGCTTAACCCCTTTGGGGCAGCGTGGCAGGAAAATGGGTAACACTGGCTTAGCAAAGGAATATTTTTAACCACAGTGACTCTTGCAGCATTCAAGTTAAAGATCTTTGAACCTATAAGTCCTGAGGCTTAGTATTAGCTCAATGCTGCTCTGAGTCCAAGGTTTTATCAGCATTTCAACCTGAGCAGAGTTGCTCCTGTGGTCTCTTTCTCCCTCTCTTTTCTGTGGAAGTCTTTGTATGTAGCCTATAGTCACTCCCATCCTGCTCAGAGAGAACCTGGCCCTTAAATGGAATCTCTCAGAGATGTGCTCAGATTGAGAAGCTAGGTACCCCTTAGTCATTCTTCCCTCTTCCCTACTGTGGCCGCTGTGTAAAAAACCCATTGTTCTATGGAAGTGGACCAGTTGTTGAAAGACAGAGTTGTTGATGTGAGGTTGCAATTTTGATGGCTTTTAATGTAAGTCCTTGAAGACTGACACCTCCTTAGTGCACTTCTGGGCTTGTGCAGTCTCATTTAGAACAAAATAATGTTCATAATTTGATTCGGCTGTATTCCCCCATTATACGGTCTATAGTCTCCTTTTCCAGACAGAGCATACTGCAAGGTAAATTGTATAAACCGAAGCAGCAAAAGTGCACTTTGAAACTGTGATAACCCTACAACCTACTTCCTGACAACATCCCCCTACTGCATTATACCTCCACACACAGGAATTTGTGGCTTTTGTTACTTTGTTTTGCTATTAGGGTGAAGGGATAATTTCTGATTATGTGGTTCAATCCAAGATCTTGTTTTGCATGTTACCAGTCAATAATGACAATGCAATTCATAAAAGCATTTGTTTTAACTGTAACTATGTTTTACTTAGGTATGAGTTGTTTGAAAAAAATTCAGATCATCAGTCTCCACATTCTGAACTTTAAGTGCCAGTAGAAGACATTACATATAGTCTTTTTTCACAACTCTCTCATGCTTTCAGATGCCATCATAGCAGATTTCTCCTTGCAGCTTTCCACTGCAACTCACTGGCTTTCTAACACCCTGCCTTGGGAGAACTAAATTTATGAAAAATGAATATTGTGAGGAAGATATTAAGTGCATTTTACACTATTTTACCAGCTTCCTTTATACTGTGTCCTATATCTTTGGGCTGTAAGCTTTTTTAAATGCAATTTTAAAATAAACTTAACCTCTGATTTCAGGCAGATACCAAGATGCTACAAAATGTAACATTTGTGAAATACATCATGTGTCATTTTTGGAGGCTAGGGAAAGACCTTATTTAAATTGAAGACATATACTTGTACATTGATCCTGTTGCATGCAAAGCAGGATTATGCCTTGCTTGTGTATATATCGACAGTAGTGAAATATGTATTGACCTGAACTCTGCCTATGCACATTTCTGCACCTGATCATCTGAAAAAGCCAGAATATTGGGCCAACTTCAGAGTATTTAAGTTGGGAGGGATTTATGAAGTAAATTAAGGTATGAGGATAAATCCAAAAGATTAGGGAGGCTTTGGCTCAGATAAAAACAATAATTTGGGAGTTCCCTAAGTACATTTTGTCATTAAAAACCTATTGCATCAATTAAAGATCCTGTGACCCTTTTTGTAAGAGGCAAGATGTTAGCCTTGATAAGTTGGCCAAATTCCACTCGAGTAATTCCATTGTGCCTAACTGAATGTTCTCTGTGGTTTCATTTGATTTCAGTATTCCTTGCTTTCTGCTCATAACTTTTGTGTGCTATAAACAGTTATTGCATTGCACCATGGAAGTTGCTGTATTTCATAGCTGAATTAAGTAATCTCTGCATCCCCTTACTAAATAGGGGTGCTGAAAGGGCTTAATTAGTGTTTATAAAGTGCTTTGAGATATCTGAGTGAAAGGCACCATAAATATTTGAAACAAGGTTCTGCAAGCTTTATAAACAAAGTACTTTCTTATCCCAAAAAACTAAACTGGCAGCTAAATTAAGGCATTCAGTGATCTCTCTGCTGTCCATGAACTGAAATGCAGTGTGATTTCTTTTATCATCAGAGAACCTGGTAATCCACCTGCTTCTTCAACCACTTTTGTGGACAGAAGAGTGCAAACTCTCTGATTAGTTACAGTTATCTCCTGTATATTGGTTGAACATCAGTTTAAATTTTTTACAGATGTTTACTGTCTGAATTATTCTTCAGGTTACATAGAACAACAGAACTTCTTCAGTTTGGTTTTAGAAAAAAATAAGGAAATTAAAACCAAATGCTGGCAACATCATAAAATCAAGAAGAATTTCTCATATTTGCTTGTTCTTAGACAAACAGGAAGAAAGCTCAGATGATGAGACAGAGGAAGGCGAAGTTGAGGATGACAATCCAAGTGATGTTGAGGTCAGTACAGAAAGAAGAACGTTAACATGAGAAATTCAGTTTTTGGCATTGCCTTTCTTCAAATATTCAGCTCTTAATGCAAACATATTATATAGAACCTAAATTCTGACAGAATCATAAATTAAATGAGTAATTAAATTACTACATCACATGTATTACTTATGCAAACATTTATGGCAAGGCAAACTCCAGAGACTTTGTCAATGTTGTTATCAGCATAGGAAGGTTTTTTGAAAGTGAGTTTTTTGAGGTGAAAGGGAAGGCATTTGGCATATGGGATGTCAGAAGCTGCTCCATCTATTTGAGGACAGTAGGAAAGCAAGGGTGAAAAAGCCTGGAAGGATAGATAAAAGGAATAATTAGTAGGAAGGACAAAGAGGAGCTGAACTGTTCAATTTTGGCAAATTGTATATAAAAGTACGTATGGAGGGAGTGTGTATATTTTAAAATAGTACAGTTCTCGTTTATTTCACTCTTACAACAGCAGGGACAGTACATCTAAAATAATGCTGCTTTTCAAAGAAACCAACTGAAATATGGTTAGAGATAAGATAATATTTTAAAAAGCTGTTTATTTTAAGATCAACTGCTTAATAGAACACTGTCAAATTAATGTAGGCCTAAATTTTAATTTGTGTTAAATGAATATGATTAATTTTTTAAAACTTCAATGGAAACTTTTCTAAACAAACTTATTTTATTTATTGTGTGTTTCCAGTGCAGATATTACAGCATTGTGATAGTGTATGACAATCTGACAATGAAACAGGCTAGAAACTGACTGTGGGCAAAATAAAATTGACTGCAAGTAGTTGCCTTTCATTGTCTGAGCTGAATGAAATGCAAACAGTAGGTAGCACTCAAAAGTAGTGGAAAGTAAATGAAATTTTCAAATGCTTAGTTTTAGTAACTTTGTGTGTTAATAAAATAGAGAGGGAGATCTATTTTTTTTAAATAACTTTATTATAAACTTTGCAGTGGCTTTCTCATAAATCAATCTGTTTAAGAAATGGTAAGCAGCTAAGTTCACAGATATACTGGAAAGCTCACATTACAAAAATAGGCATTTCATTTTTGTATCTAAAATATTTTCTTTCCAAAGTTGGATTCACTTTCCCAGGTAGAGGAAGATTCTCTCCTACGTAATGATCTTCGTCCAGCCAACAAGCTTGCTAAAGGAAACAAACTGTTCATGAGATTTGCTACTAAAGGTAAATGACCCACTGCAAAGATACTATAAAGTGTTTGCAGGTGACTAATGACTAAATGTTGTCTTCAGAAATGATTTTCTTTTTATCTGTGTTGTAAAGTGTTTGATTGCTTGTCAAACAATATACATTAAGACTTGTACGTAATTTTAATGTTGTAAAGAATGTATATGTAAAATTTATTGTAGGTGAAATTCAGCCCAATGCAGTTGGTCAGAAAAATGTATACCTACCACTTCCATCCCATTTAACCCATCTTCTACATAAGGGTGAATTTTGCCTTTTATGGGCATCAAAAATTATTTGTCATGCTTTTGGGGTGACATTCCTCATGAGATAGTGGTGAAGCTGTTACTAACTACAGTCATGTCAAAAGATAACATCAATAAGTAATAGTAAGGTTAAAAAACTCAGTTCTTTTCCAATTTAGCTGTCCTTTTTCATACAGCCCTGGCAGTGACATGTCTAAGCATACTCTAGCACTTAAATGATATATAATACAACAGGAAGATGATAAATGGAAACTCATATCTTAATGGAATGAAATTAGTTGGACCCAGTGTCTCTTAATATTAGTTATATTTTGAAGGAATTGTCATCAGGATCGCAATCCTTTTTGTTCCTTATAAGTACGTTGACTGACCTTTTATTCAGATGAGGGATCTTAGATATTTTATAGCTGAACGATATTTGAGGCTGCCTTTTACTATATATGCCGCATATTTTTGACTGGGGACTCAATTTTTGCTACTGTGTGGTGAGACTATCTGCAAGGGCGAAAGTATTCCTTTAACTTAATTATTCGTTTTTTCAGATGACAAAAAAGAGCTTGGAGCTGCAAGAAGAAGCCAGTATTACATGAAATATGGCAACCCCAATTATGGTGGCATGAAAGGAATTCTTAGTAACTCCTGGTGAGTATAGTATACCGTGATATACAGGATAGTATACCGTGATATACAGGATAGTATACCGTGCATGTGTCCAGCCATGCTAACCAGGATATTTCATTTGTGAGTTTCATTCCTCAAAGTTCTGTGGATTTGGGGAGTGGAGCATATTTTAGTAAAGTTAACTTGTTGACTTTACATTTATTACAATTAAAATTTTAATTCAAACTTAATAAGTGCTTATCTCTGAGATATTCAGACCAGGCAAAACAGAGGTATAGAATAAATGTGTTCAACAACTGCTGTAGTTAATGGAAGTAACAGTTGTTTACTCCATGGGTGAATTTAGTTCACTTTCTTTTGGCCTTTTACACAGCAGAAATGTTTTTGCTTCTGCTGACATTTCAGGAAAAGAAGATATCATTCACGTCGACTCCATCGTGATGTGATAAAGAAAAGGACACTTATTGGGGATGATGTTGGGCTGACACCTCCTTATAAACACCGGCATTCAGGTAATTAATGACAGTGCTGGGAACATACATAGTGCTTTACATCTTCAAACAAATTGGCTTGCTGTTGTTGTGAAACTGCAGAATAAAATAAAATAAAATACAGGTCTTTGTGCTTCACAAGCCTTCTTTTTCTGTCCACTCCCCCTCATGAAATAATTATCCAAAACTGACTTTAGCTCAGGACAAAATATGTGTTATCACATGCTGGTTTTGGGTGGAGGCATTTCTAATAGTTAAAACATGGAACTGAGTCAAGATACTAGGATTCTCAGCCCTGCTTTGCTTCTGAGTCACTTAAGTGACCTTGTTTTCCCTGTTTCCATATCTGCAAAATTGTGATTGATCTGTCTAGCCACTTTATATGGTTCATGGTAGCTAAATAAATTCATCCTTGCTATATTTGTGTGATAGGACAGCATTATTCTCACTTTACAGGTGAGAAACTCAGGCACAGAATGTTAAGGGCCAATCTACACTGCTGACTGAATTTGGCAGAAGTTGATGGGGGTTACACAAGCTACACACGGTAGTTTACATAATTCCCATCAGTTTCCTAACTCCTTTTTAGCATGGAGTATTCACTTCACATTGCTGCGTCATTTGAGGTGGTGATTTCACTAAGTTGATTTCTGCTTGGTCAGTCTAGAAAAATCGCCACTGCCGTCTGTATAGACATGGCCTATGTCACTTGTCCAAGGTCACTTATGAAACCTGCCACAGAATTAGGGCTCAAATCCAGAGATCTGTCTAGTACTTTAAACACTGTTCTTAACTTTTACTTAATAACTGTGTCTTAGGGACACTAAGAGAAATCAGAGTCATTTTAAGATCCTCTGATGAAAGGGGCTATGTAAATGCAAAGTATCACCTAAAGATCAATATACAGAAAGTAAACACTAAAATCATGCATTTGTTTAAATAAAAGTATGCTCCCAAGTAAAACAATAATTGAAATACTTATTAACAGAACACCAACCAAAATATAATTATTCTCTTTGTTTGTCAACCTGTTTTTGTTAATAGTTAGATTGTGCGTAATTAATCTTATAAATAGAATAGTTTCACATAAGTGAAAAAAAGCCTTCCCAGCTCTTACAGATTTTTTTCTTTAAATGAATCCTATTACTTTGCAAGCAACAATTCAGATGTGAAACTTCAGATCAGGTGCATAGTTCAGCAGCTATTTCAGTATACTTGATTTGTTTTCTTTTAGGGAGTGGGGGGGGGGGGGGCCTGGAGCATGAAAGACAAAATTCTCTGACAGACTGTTTACAACTCACCTTAAACTGTCATATTCGCCATTTCAGCTCTTGTCTTACTGTACATTATAAAAATAAACAAAGCATTTAGCTGGTAGGGCAATATATTCCAGAAAATCCTATCAAATGATCTTTGAATTGGTATGTTGTTAGCCTTTACAGTGGTTGTTTGATTTATGGATGTATTAGGCAGATAATCTGGAATGAAATATGTTAAGTGCCAAGGAAAAACTCTGTAGGGGATTGCATACCTGCTCACTGCTTTGTTAAAAGGCTGACACAAACAACATTCAGTAGATTTTCTAGAATATATTCCTGAGCATGTGATGTACCACATAAAGCTAGGAAGAGGATGCTGAACAATGCACCATCTTCCATTTAACAGTGTGTGATTAACACAATTATTTGATGGGGCAACATTTGTATCCTGTTGCATATGACCAGGCATGGCCAAACTGTGACTCAGGAGCCGCATGTGGCTCTTGAATGAAAAAGTGTGGCTTGCAGATAAACATCAGCAAATCAATTTAGTAAGTGAAAGTATACGGCCATATGTGTCAGTGCGGCTCTTGAAGGTTTAATAACCAACTTGTGTGGCTCTTGAGTTCTATAAGTTTGGCCACCCCTGCATATGACCCAGGATTACAGCATTGATTTTCTTCTAAATGAGTAGATATTATAAATTTAGACAATTGATAGTACAAGATGCATGCGTTTTGTGCAGTGCTGAAAATGGGATCAGGAAGGAATCCTTCCCTCTGTCAACAGCAGTGATCACTTTCAGCACTGTACAACCATGAGATTTAGTTATCCTTATTTTATCACTTCATGTTGTTGATCATACAGATATTCAGAACTTAAATATTGCAGCTGGATTTTTTTAAACTGCACTTCTAGGACTGGCACAGGATACAGACTACTGCATGTTTCATGGAAACTTTTTTCTGTGTTTACTTGCTATTAAATTAATCACGTGTCCCCTCATTTTGACCCTCAGGAACAGCATAAAGAAAAGGGAATGGTTATTTATAATCTATAACAGGTATGGCCAAACTGTGGCTCAGGAGCCGTATGTGGCTCTTGAATGAAAGTGTGGCTCGCGGAAGAACATCAGCAAATCAATTTAGTAGGTAAAAGTATATGGCTATATGCCTCAGTGCGACTTTTGCAGGTTTAATAATCAACTTGTGTGGCTCTTGAATTCCATAAGTTTGGCCACCCCTGATCTATAATAATTTTTCTAGACCTTAATTTTTTATGATCTTTGTGCGAAAAGAGAGACAAGGTACGTGAAATATTCTCTTCTATTGGACCAGTTTTTGTTAGTGAAAGAGACAAGCTTTTGTGCTTCATAGATCTCTTTTTCAGGACTTGAAGTTGGACAATGAAAGATGTCATTGACCCATCTTGTATCCTGAGACTAATATGATTACAAAAACATTGTAAATATTTATGAAAAAGATAAGCTGTAATCTCTCATAATTAATTGTTGTACATCAGGCTTAGTGCATGTTCCTGAGGAGCCTATTGAGGAAGAAGAAGAGGAGGAGGAGGAGGAGGAAGATCAGGATATGGATGAGGATGACCGGGTTGTGGTCGAGTACCATGATGAACTACAGGCTTTCAAACAGTCTCGAGATCGTAGTGTAACAAGACGATCAAGTGCCAGTGCATCTGATTCTGATGAAATGGATTATGATCTTGAACTGAAAATGATATCCACTCCATCCCCCAAAAAGAGCATGAAAATGACAATGTATGCAGATGAGGTGGAATCTCAATTGAAAAATATTAGGTAAAGATCTCATTTCTTATATTTTATTGAAAATCCCAGTCACAAAGTATTTCTTGCATTATAATACTCATTTTTGAAAGATTCTTAACTCAGTAAGGTACAATTTCTGGGCTCAAATAACTATATTTGATTTGGTTAAAATTATTTTTTTAAAGCTTGAAAGTGATAGAAAATAAATACATAAATTGACAAAGTCAACTAAACTGCTCTTCTAAATTTAAAAAAAAAGGATAACTGTTCACGATCTCAACTCATTACCTTAAGTATAGAGTCACCCTTTAATCATTAATGCCGATGTTGTACAGGCTTTGATTCTGATCCTGCAAAGATGTACACAGTAATTTTATAGATCTGACTTACTCCAGTGACATCACTCGGGGAGGCTCCAGAGGCCTCAGCCCTCCTGAAACTCAGGGCCAGCCCCTGAGTAGCCCCTCTAAACTGCATAGGAGTGCACTGTCGCACCCTCATGCAGGGAACACTGCCAGCAACTGCAGCTTCTACCCGGCCGGAAGACAGAGTTTTCCAGCCAGTAGGGAGCTGTCCCAGGCTGGGCCTGGGAGTTTTTAAAACTCCCATCCTGGCCTGACCCTGTTCTGAGCATGCTTAGAGTAAGGTCATGCCAGGAGTGTCAGGCTGTGCTGCAGCCCAGCTCTCCCCTGGTGGCCAAGTAATGAAGCCCTGGAGGGGAAGCCAGGGGCAGGCATGCCAGCCTCGCGGGGAAAGGGCGCAAGGGAGGGGGTTGGCCAGGGGCAGCGGGAACCAGCGGCAGGACCAGAGGGTTGGGAAGGGTGCGGGAGGGGAGGGGTTGGGAAGAGCTCGGGGAACCAGCAGGGGAGGGGAGGGGGAGGGGGAGGGTTAGGGTTAGGAATGGATCAGGGCCCCAGCTGCCAATGGGGGCCAGGGCACCCTCCAGTATTTATGTGTGGTGATGCCCCTGAGTTACTCCATTGCAGTCAAACTCAAGTTTAAATTACTCATGTATAATAAGTGTCTATAGGACTAGGACCGTAGTTTTGTAGTATATACTAATTAAGTAAAATCTATGAAATAACTTCAATAAATAGTAAATATAAAATAATTGTCCCAAAATATGTTCAGTTGCTGGTTACATTTTTATGCCACAAAGAGTGTTACCATCTTGTATTTTAAGATGATTCCATTTTGACTCTGTATCTCCATAACATTCATGATGAGCTTAACAATTTCAGTATTTTTTGTACTTGATATACTATGTAGTCCTTCTGATGTAGCCACTGTAGCATGACATATCATTGTGCAATTCTTAGCACTGAGTAATGATTGATTCTCCTTGAAACCTTATTCTATTTAACTCTTTGTTAAGATCAATCACTTGTCATTTCAATGGAGAATGGTAATGGCTTAAATGAAGTGGCAGCATCAATGTATCCTCTTTAGCTCTGACATGATTTATTGGAAGATATTTAAAACAAGAAATACAGAAAACTCACTGAAATTGACACTTAATTCAAATACAATTTTTAAATAAATATTTCCTTGCAGTGTTTGAAACCTAACATTGTATCATTGTGTTAATGAATGAGAACCAGAAAGTTACTAAAATTGACTAAAATAAATAGAACTGACTGATGGGTTTTCATTGCTGAATGTAAAAAAAGACAAAACCACAAACAACCCTTTAGTGGTAAAAATCTCATTTTGAATATTTTCATTATTGGTAATCTCATGTATTTGTTGGGTGGATCTGAAACGTTACTTTAAAGAAATTGGGTGCCCTTCAATAATACGATAGAACATTCTGGGACTGTTATAACATGAATGAAATCACTTTAGTAGTTTTGAGACTGTTCATTTGCTCAGAATTAATTTTGACCCCAGGAGAACTGATACGTTAACATTAACCTTGTGCATTTGAAATAGATATACTGAGTTTAATATCACTATTTTTAGTTTTCAGAGCACCTCACAGTGGTCTAGAATACTGTCAGACTAGTGTTGATAGCACTTATCACTTGAGATAGGTAGCAAATCTCTTAAAGAAAAGACAGTTTCTCTTTAGCGAAAGGGATTGCAAGCTCTGTACTATCAGAGCCTGCAAATGTGTCCCGTAACAGCACTGTTTTTGGCAGGTAAGGTGCTTAAAAGTAGCCACAGTGCATGTGGTTTATAGTCTTGGATAACAAACAATGATGACCATAAATCTTAAAGAAGCATTGGTACTCTACTCCGTCTTGTGTTGTTTTGACAAGTCATGCTTGTATCCTGGTTTAAACTGGAAAAACATTACAATGTATTTCTTACAGGCTTCTAAGCCATCCTGGATGGAGGGATATCAGCATCTAATACTCTGAATTTATTGATAATTTGCTTGAAAAAGAGCTAAGACTGTGGAATGCAGTCTGGTTTTTAAAGTAATCGATTTTGTGTTCTTTGTTTCTTAATAGGGAAATCCTATTAAAATACCAAGGATATCACTAACTTCCACAGTGTGTTTATGCACAGGACTTCTTGAGGACTCTCTTAGGCTTTATTCCTGGGATTTCATTTGCTGATTAGAAATACATTATGTCTTTATTTAGGAACTCTATGAGAGCAGATAGTATAGCATCCAGTAATGTCAAAAATCGGATTGGCAGCAAAGGATCATCAGAGAAAGTTACAGATGTAAGATTACTGTTAGAAGAAAAACGTCAGAATAATACAGGGCAGCGTCAGCCAGTCAGCACTGCAAAATCAGGTAATGCAAAACTAACCTTGAACAGAACAGATGACTTCTGTTTCAGATGGGTGTATTCACTTCATGTAACTTCAGTACTACAATTTATAAACCTGTAGGAATTTTATTCAATTGTTGGTTTCGCATGTATGTAATTCACTATCCTCTCAAGTTTTTCACACCTCATAATGAATATAAAGAATCATAGGTTACCAGACTTCGACAGCTCATGTATGAGTGAAGTTTCAGGTGTCTTGTATTCAGATATTAGGAGCTTGTTGAACCAAATGTGTAATGCCTACTTTTTTATCTGAAGAATGAACTGCTCCCTTATGCAGAGGGAAGATTAATGTTGTGTGGGAAGGGCATAAGAAAATTAGTGATGAAGCTGGGACTTGCTATAGTTAAAAAGGAATGGTTGACTGGAGATGAGGAATTTATTATTATTGCCTGAATTACTTTGCATGTATCAATTTGACCCACTTTTATTTATTTATTTTTTAAAACTATTTTTAGATTGCTGGCTTTATGGGATAGAGAGTCTATTTCTGTGTGCAAATACCTAGCACACTTTAGGACTAACATAAAACAAATAACAAATGAGAATCACTCAATGTCTTGAGTGAAAAATCTAGCTTAAGGCAGGATGTTCTGGTTGTTTCTGACTTGCAGTTTTTGAGTTTTAATTGTAGTTGATTGGTCCTTTTATATTATTATTTTAAACTAGAACATGTTTAACTTTTGTTGCCTTCTTGTGTACATAACTCTTCTAGAGGCTCATCATCATCACTTAGAAGGAATACTTCCTTTCTGTAAAGTTTACTAATCAGTTCACCTTGTCTCTGGTCATTCTCTCTGATGGTAAGCACTTGCTGATGGAAACCAGGAGTATGAGACTGACCAGCAGATTAGTGCAGTGGCTGTAATGATGAGGGTGCTGTATCAATCCATGGTGGTGAAATGGGAACTGAGTTTTTGGACAGAGTTCTGTGTTTGTGTCAGTCTGTGTTCCCATCCTTACCTGTGGTTATGAATGTTGGGTGATGACTGAAAGGACGAGGTCATGAGTGCAAGTGGTTGAAATGAATTTTCTCTGCAGGATGGCTGGGCTAACTCTTTGAGATAGGCTGAGCGACTCAGCTATTCTGGAGAGCCTCAGAGTATAGCCACTGCATGTCTGGGTTGAGATGGCTCAGTTGAGATGATACTTTGGCCACCTAGTAAGGATGCTCCTCTGTAGACTTCCTTTAGAACTCTACCGGGCATGTCCCAGTAAGAGGAGGCTTTAAAGCTGATCCAGGGCATGCTGGAGGAATTATACTCCTGACTGACCTGGGAATCCCCTGTAAGGAGCTGAAACAGAGAAAAGGGGTGTGTGTGTGTGGGGGGTAGGTAGGTAGGTAGGTAGGTAGGTTCAGGTTCCTCTTACTCTCCATATTGCCAGTGTGACCCTCACCAGAAAAGATAGCATAAATGAAAAGTAGCACTAGTAAACCCATCTGTTTAATACCTACTTCTAGTCTTCTGTGCTCTTCAGATTCTAACAGCTTTCTATATATCTCTTCCTGTATCATTTTCTTTCATATTTTTGTCTTGAGTCCTAATACCAAAACAGAGACCAAAATCCTACAGTTTTCAGTATGGTAGGGTTCATGTCATGGGTTAAGTTTCTATATAGTGAGGTTCTTTTGCACTGATTTTCAGTTTTGTGTTCTCTAAGATAAACAGGATGCCATACTGTAATTTTAAAGCAGATTTTTTTAAATGTAAAATAAAATGTAATTAATGAAAGAGTCATAGTTTTTGTATAAACTGCCACACACTGGACAGAGAAGCTTTTTCTCTTTCTTCAATATTTATATTCCTGAAGTAGAAATGTAATCCAAAACAGAAATGGCACTCAGCAGTCTTTTTAGTCTTTGGGAAAAAGCCCAACCACATAAGAGTAAATATTCCAAATGGGGCGCCTTACAAAAATGCAAAGTGACAAATGTGTCATAGAAATAATCCAAGCTTGAGTAAACTATAATACAGGAATTCAGAGGATTTCAAATACAGTGAGCATTGGAAAGATTTAACTAATTCTAGATTTTGCCAGTGGATAAAGGACACAGGATTAGCTGGAAGAGCTAAAATAAAAGTAGTATGTTGTTATATCATTTTAATCCCTGTGACACATTCTTTCCAGATGTACGGCAGAGACTAGGAAAGAGACCACACTCCCCAGAAGTTAAGCCCCCAAGTAGCACCTCTACCCCCCGTCGGGAGCCTATATCAGATGTACACAGCCGGCTAGGGATACCCAAACAGGATGTGAAAGGCCTGTACTCTGACACCAGAGAGAAGAAATCAGGTTTGTTTACCGGAGAGAAAATATGAGTGCCTAAGTAATGCATATGTAGCACGTGACTATGGATGATGATGATGATGGTTGATGCTGTTAGTGGCATATGACTAGAAAATAACTGGATATTTAACTTAAATACAGAATGTTATTCCTCAACATTAAACCTTTGCCATTCATAGATAAAACTCCAGACTTCATAATTTTGCATAGACATTGCATCTCATGAGCTATATTACAAAATCCTGATGCAAATGTCTATAATAGAAAAAGCAGTTTGAAGGCTATTGAAGATTATAAATGTTGGTTTATTTCCTTTAACATACTGCTGACTTTGGTGAAGAAAAGCCTGTAGGGTAGCCTAGGCCTGAGTGAGATTGTACAAGTTTAACTATACCAGTGGTTCCCAACCTTTTTAAGGTCAGGGACTCCTTTTTGATTTGAAAAAAATTTGCCCCCCCCCCTTCCCCCCGGCTGCAGGTGGGGTGCTTTTGCACCGCTGCGGGAAGAATCTGACCTGCATGCTGGCAGAATCTGGCCTGCGCTGCTCTGGCAGCACTGCTGGGACTGGCCAGCGAGTGGAGCGGCTGCAGTCATAGCCCCTTCCCCTGCCTTTGCTGGGGAGTGGAGCTGCTGCGGCCAGCCAGCCCCTGCAGGGGAGCAAAGCTGAGCTCTCGGGCAGTGAGCAGCAGCACCGCTGCAGTGGCCCTCAGCCAGCCCTTGCAGGGGAGCAGAGCCAAGCCAAGCTACTGCTGGCATCGACAACCCCCGGCACTGCCCCCTCTACCCGTAGTGGGATCCAACCTAGGTGGAAGCATTGGGGCCGCAGCTGGGTTCTGGCCTTGGCAGGGAGCAGTGCCATGGGCCCCTCAGGTTTGGAACCACTGAAACTATACTAAAGTGGTATCACTTTACAGTATAGACAAGGCTTTACTGGAAGCTATGTTGATTCTGCAAAAGTAAAATGAGTAGTAATGAGCAATCACTGTTATAAGCAAGGATTACTCTGGATACATACAAAGGTAGAACTAAATAAAAGTGCCATTTTTACAACAGGTGATTTGACCTCATCTTCCTCTGTATGCTGAGTCCCTGTGTTTGAATCTTAACTATTTTGATTTGCTGTTACAGTGTGATCTGTTCCCATAACTTACACTTCCCTGCATTTATTTTCCCCCATTCTGTAAGTTCCCTCATCTTCAAAGCATCTGACAAAGTGGGATTTTTCTCCCATGAAAGCTCATGCAATAAATAAATCTCTTAGTCTTTAAAAGTGCCCCAGGACTCCTTGTTCATTTTACTGCACTAGACTAACACAAATACCCCCTTTGGATCATATTTACACAGTTACTTTTTAAGAGCAGGTCTGCACTTTAAAATATGTTAAATTCTGTTTTAAAAATTGATGACAACAATTAAGGTTGCATGGATGGTACATTCAGAATTTAAGCAGTAGTGGTTAAAATTGAAGACATTTTTGACCTTGTGTCCGTTTTTCATTACTATCCATTTCTGTTCTTGTTTTCGAACGTGTTCTTTTTTAATTCATTTCAGGTAATTTATGGACCCGCTTAGGATCAGCACCTAAGACACAAGAAAAGACTCCAGATAAATCAGAAAACTCAGTAGCATCTCCAGAGGAGGACGATTCAGAGCTTCAACGTGCATGGGGTGCTCTAATAAAAGAAAAAGAACAGTCTCGACAGAAAAAAAGCCGATTAGATAATTTGCCATCTCTACAAATTGAAATTAGCCGGGAGAGTAGTTCTGGGTCAGACACTGAATCATGATGATCTTTAGACTCTGATCCTCAGGATTTAGACTCTGCAGCGTGGCAAGATCCATTGCCCAAAAACTGAACGTTATGGAGCTGTGGCAGGACTCAATAATTGAGGTTCCAGGAGCCTCTCCGTTCTGTTTACACAGAAGTAAAGACCTGTATATCACTTGAAACTTATAGCAATCATATTTGTTTTCAGTATGTGTAGCCCTCTGTTGTATAGGGCATTGTCATATACATTTATTAGAGGAAACCTTTAGTAACTAGTGCAGAACATTTTTCCCCAAGCTTCAAACTTTAAAGAAGAGGCAGAACTAATGGATTTTGTAGAAGACCTTTTGTTCTTAACCTTTTTAACATGGAGTCTTTTAAGAAAATGTTTTACACAGTTCATCCAAAGAACAGGGACCTTCATAATAATCACTATTGCCTTGCCCTGATAGCTATTACCAGCAATTTTACCGTCCTCATAGGGTAATAACAATTATGCTTCCAGGGTAGAGCTTATAAAGGAATTGCTGACTCCCACTCCTCCAAAATATTGAATGTAAATCTAAACTAGACCTTCTAGTACAGTAGTGCTTCAAAATATCATCAAAGCAGCACCATATATTAGTCTCAAAAAGGATTCTGCTTGGTTCAATTTGGTGATAACTTTTTGCTTTAAGTGAAGATTGACAAGTTTAAGACTGCAGAGTTGAATTTGTTGACAGAATTGTGCAAAGTCCTGAGATCACTGATTTTTTTTCAGTTTAAATGTTGAAACCATTTTTGAAATTTCTTTAAGTACAGCTGCATTATGTTTGAAGAAATCTAACAATTTAAAAGCTTAAAATAATTTTTATATTTGTGAAAATTCTGTTGGCTACAGTGAAAGCTTATAGTGGTGTTTTCATATGTGCTGTTCAACTATAAATATATATAAAATATGACAAAGAGGAAAAATATAGGATCAGTGTTTCATGTCAATATTTTTGAATGTCCTGATTGTATAGTACATGTGGATGTGCTCATGGTTCACTTTTCTTACCTCTGCCCTATTCCCTAGTAGGTAAAAAAAGTTGATGAATGTGCAACTGGACTTTTTTTTAGTGTGGCATTTATTTTTATAGTCCACAATTCCAGGAAAGGAATAATGTACATCCCATTTTCATAAATAGACCATGTAGCAAAATAATAGCTGCCAAGATGTGACAGCCTGCAAATCTGTTTGCAATGTATCCAATTCCTAGGTGCTGGTAGCCCAAAATGTCAATGTGGTCCTTCCCCTCCCTCCTTTTAAATGTTTTCTTCTGTTTCTAATATTTTTATACTATGTTGAAATATATTTGGGGCTTTGCAAAAGCCCAGGAGTCTGCAGTTAACCTTTCTCACATCAGTGTGCATAAGAACAGCAGTCTCCACGAAATGGAAGATAAGCTATGGTGACTGAATATAGCAGGGTGAGCTGGAGACTGACTGGGTTTTTTGCCTTCACTGTTTCCTTGCTTTTTGTGACATTCACCTCTGTTTTCATATTTAATAGTGAATATTGTCTGAAACGGCTGCCTGAAAATTACTGTTCATGACAAGAGTAAATGACTGCAATATCTTATCACTGTAATGGGTTATTTTGATGTGTATTTTTATTAGTATTTCCCTTTCTGAAGCTTTAAAATAGAACCACATATAAAAATATATTTTGACACCTTATCCATATAAGTTCTGATAAAAAGTTCTCTTAATTGTTTTATTTCTGCCAGTAGATCACTTGAGTTGTATTGCTGCCTTGACTCCAATATCATATATCTTGCTCTTTCTGCAAGTGGAGTTGGGTGTAGGCCCCTGATTCTGTAAAGTGTTGACAGACCCTTGCACTGCTAGGGAGCCCATGGAGGTTTCTGCCCAGGCAGAGCACCTGACTTTAGCTTCCTTTTAGTGTTTTTGATGGGCATGCTCCTGTGTCTTCCCTCTCAGCCAAAAGGCAGCTTTACCTTTCCCACATTCACAGTTAGAGGGTCCAGTATCTTCAGACTCTTTAGGATTGATTTCCCCTAGCCCTAATTGTGAGTGTAATGTAAGAATTGCTAAAGGGACCATACAAAGGATTCTTTTAGAATTGACCTTGTGCTCATTTTTTCCTTTTTCTGAAGCATAAAGAGAGCTTGGAAGGTTTTTGACAGTATCACATACATCACCTTTGGTTTAGCTAGAGTCTCCCATTAATTGTCTGGGATGGAGTCTGTATTATTTTCTCACTCACCTTAATTAAAAGTGGGTATTGAGTCTTTTTAACAAAGATATCCTTTCCCCAAAATGTTAATCACTAGTCAGTGAAGTTAAGAAGATGTTGACAAAAGACAGGAAACAGTTTTAAGCAGATATACTAAAAACTCCTTTTACCTTCTCATTTTACTGAGTTTTTTTGCACTCTCCTGATTCTTATGTGGTTGTTGGCATTTCACTAGTTCTCAAGTCGTTATTGACTCCTCTGTGCTAGACAGGAATCAAATTAGTAACATTAAAGGCAGGCAGGAAAATAAATGAAGCCTTTAGGTCTCTCTAACATAATGAAGAAAAAACCCAAAAACACCCGCAGATGACCAAATAAAGGTGGCACCTTTAATTGATTAATGTTGATGATAAATATTCAGATAGGTCAAATTCACTATCTATTTGATTAGACTAAATTAAGTCTGTTCCAGGTGTTTCAGATTTTGGGAGTGAATGCTTTGCCTTTGCTGGAAGACCTACACTAAGGAAGAGAAATGAGCATTCTTCAGATATAAGTGAATTGTTACAGGGGAAAAAAAAGTGACTAACTTTAGATGGATTTTTGCTTAAGGGGGGAAAAAACTATTCTAGTGAGTGATTCAGGTGACTTCCATTCTGTTTTTCAAAAGAAATGAATATGTGGCATTTTAGGCCCCAGTTTTTCCAAGCTCTCTGTTTGGAAAGAGCCTGGCCTTAGGACTTTAAAACCAAGATTTTCTTTCAGGTAAGTGCATCCCATAACAGACTGGAGAAGAGGTGAGCAAAAGAAAACTTTTTCAAGGCAAGGAATAGAATGTGAAAATATTTAAACCTATTTAAGCAGATGTTGCTGGAGTCTGTTTGCTCTGTCATCTTTCTTCCAAATAAAAACTGCTTGAAATTACATCGTCTGATGTTACTGAAATTCACTTTAATAGTCATATTAAATCAATTCATGGAAAGGGCTGATTGCAGTCCAGGCAGGATCCAGTAATTACATATATCAAGAAAAATTGATGTGATTATTTTAATAGAGGGAATCTGGGTGCATCAATTATTCATTCGTGTCCATTTCTTATGTGGGGTCCTTGGGGATGAAAACCAGTTAATCCGAGTTAAACAACCTTTACTTCATGGCCCTGTAATCCAACTTCAAACTGGTCATAAAGTATTTCAGTGTAAATTAGTACTCCCTGATCATGTCAAAGTTAAAGGAACCATACTACTTTGAGAGCTTTTTCTTTTTTTTTTATAAGTGTCTTGCAAATTATTTTAAAACATTTGGGTTTGCGACCCTTTTTCCTTTTGTGATGCATTTAAGAGTACAGGAACTGATTGTACAGTGCCATGTGCAATAAGATCAAACCTGGTTGTGGCTTTTAAGACATTATCTACCAATATAAATGTTTAATTTGTGCTAGATGATTGAGATGAATAGTAGGAAGGGAGCTTAAGGTTCAATTTAACCAGCTAATGTGTCTTTAAAATACTTATAATTTATGTTGTGCTGGCAGATAATAGCCCTGTCACACATGGCTTTCATTTTGCTGTGTGTTGTACAAATAAATATCAAAAAGACAAACAGGTTCTGTGGCATTTTAAAGACTAACAATAAATAAATGTTAGTCTTTAAAAGTTCCACAGGACTCCTTGTTTGTTCTGCTGAACTAGACTAACACGGCTTACCCCTTTGAAACATATCAAAAAGGCAATCTGCCCCCAAAGAGCCTATAACTTTAAAGACTTGTTTACATAGGGAAGTTAGTGGATTTACCTCCACAAGTGGACACTCTATTCTGGACTAAAGAGTCCCTTTGCAGAATAATTGTGCTTCTGGAGGGGAATAATTATTCTGGTGTAAAATCACAGTTATTCAAGAATAGTGTTCCCCGGAAGAGCTGTTCTAGAATAGCTTTTGTATAACTCATTCTGCAATAGTTACGTCAGTCAATTTCTCCGTGGACAAGTCTTTAGTAAAAAGTAGATCTCATTAGAAAAAGATCAAATGTTTTGTGAATAATTTTGAAAAATGACAAGAGGGAGGGGGAACCACTTTCTTTCATTTTATTTTTCCACACTGTATAAACAAAACCTGGGGATGGGAAGGGGGACGATATAGTTTTTAAAACTAAAAAAAAAAAGTGAATGGATTTTCCCCCACTATTTTGAAACCATCAGCACTTTTGTCAATTTTTCTATGTGTCTAAATCTAGTCTATCAACTCTGCCTGGCTCCATAGTTTAAAAGTGGTTTCAGCCCATACATGGTGGTACTGATAACTTCCTCTTGCAATGCTTGGGATTAGAACCCTGTATCTATACAAATATGGAGATCTGCCTTGTAATAATTTTGAGGGTTCATGAAAGGCCACGCTATTGAATGTTTGAGGAACTGAACTTTAATAAGGCAGACAGGAGTGAGTGCCAGATGTGCAGCTGGGAGCAGTCATGTTAGATCACCTGCGGAGCAGGTCTCCCCGTTCACACAACACTTCCATGCTAGGGAAAACAAACAAGGACTCTGGAGGCACTTAAAGACTAACAAATTTATTTGTTGCCTGAGCTTTCATGGGAGAAAATCCCGCTTGGTCAGATTTTTCTCCCAGGGAAGCTCATGCAATACAAATGTGCCAGCCTGTTAAGCAGGGCCATAACTAGGGTGGGGCCAATGGGGCAAAGCCCTGGGCAACAGTTTAAAGGGCACCAGATGACTGACCCTACCTGGCCCTGAAGAGGAATGTGCCTTTGGCAAAGGCACATTCCTGCTGGGGCAGGTCATCATCTGCCCTGCTCCTGAGCCACATTCACTGGAGAAGGCATTCCGGCCCTGGCCACTATCTGCTGGTGGTGGGGAAAGCCGGAACCTCCTGCCCGGCCCTGGCTGTGGTCTGCTGGTGATAGGGAAAGCTGTTACCTCCTGGCTGTGGTCTGCCATCGGCAAGGAAGTGTGGAGGAAAACTGGTCCGGGTTCTCAATCTGGAAAGAGAAATGAGGAATCCTCTCCAAAGATGAAGGCCCGTTCCCAGCTGAGACTTGAATAAGCAGAGAATGAGGTGTGGTTCAGAGTTTATTATTTAGCTGAATAATAACAGGAACTGCATCAGAGAGGAGCAAAAAGAAGCTAGCCTCTCAGAGCAAGAACCCCCAATATATGGGTTACAGGTCATACATACCTTCTAACATGCAAAATATGATGTACATAATGCAACAAGCTCATGCATAATACAACAAGTTACATCATGCCTAAAATCCCTACATGCTGTTACTACTCTTAAAATGCAGGTTACACAATTAGATTATACTTAATAGGCAGCATATAATTAGCCTGCCTCTGTTGTTGTTTACAGCTTATTTGGGTAACAGTTACTGTCCTTGACCAATGAGAGTGGCCAGACTCCTGTGACCCCTCAGCTACCTGGCCCCCCGTCAACCTGTTTGCCAGACTAGGTTGATGGCTTCCCATCAGAGTCCAGACAGGAGGGATTGTTTTATAATCTAAATTTGTGGATTACCTTTTTTTACCTATAGAAACAGTCTACCTTCTTATCTAAGTCACTAGCTCCCCTGACTTTATATTCTGTAATTAATGTTGTCTTAGCAAACACAGAGACTCTCACACAGAGCTTCCAAACCAAACTTACTCCATCTTGCAATTTCCTTTACAGGAGGCACCTGCCTGGCCCAGGGCAGTGGGGCTGGATCATGGCCTGGGGTGGGTGGGTAGGGGTGCCTTGGGGGCTACTTGCTCCAGTCACTAGATAGCCTAGTTACAGCCCTGCTGTTCAGTGCCACCAGACTTCTTGTCTTTGCTGAACTAGACTGGCATGGGGCTACTGCTCTGGCACCATGCTAGGACATTTAAAGCCATGTCTCTACACAAACTTGCAAAAGAAATGCTGAGGATATCTGCATCACCTCCCTGGATGTGTACAGCTGTGGATTTACACGGCTCCACTTACGATGGCCATCTTAATATGAACTTTCATCTGATGCCAGTTGTTGCGGATAATTACTGTGCCCCTGCTGCGCCACACCCGCCTCAGCAGGGATGCAACTGATGCCGCTGAGCCCTAAAACCTCCCCAGTCGCGTGGAGGTCCTACTCCTCCTCCCCTTGCAGCTGAGATGGTATGTTCCACGAGAGAGCGGCACGACGCGGCGCGCTCTACGTTGCGCCTCCCCCCTCCTCGCAGGAGGATCGTTCCTTCCAGTGCTTTAAAAACGGCTGCGTGAGAACTTCGCGCTCTTTTCATTGCCGGCGGCGGGTGAGTTGGGCGGCCCCTTGCTCGCGCCTCAGCCGGGCGGGCCTGCTGAGGAGACGGCGGGAAGGGGCTGCGGGGCCCTCAGGCTCAATGGCTGGGCTCCGGCCGGCGGGGCTGGGCCTGTCCCTGTCCCTGTCCCGAGGGGCGCAGGGGAAAATGGCCGCCGCCGCTGCTCGGCTCCTCGTGCGCCGTTGAGGGGAGGCTGCGGCCTGTTGCCCCCTCAGCCGCCGGGCTCTGCTGCTGAAAGGGGTGGTGGGCAGCTCCTGGGGAGGGGGGTCGCCGAGCCCCTTCTTCCTAGCAAGCCTCATGGGGCCCGGGGGGGGGGGAGAAAAGTTTCGGGGCGAAAGGGACCCTCAGGCTCGGCCCTGTGAGGAGTTTTGCAGGGTGCCAAACGCCTCGCTGGCTGCGACGCTGCAAATAAGATTTCCAGGCCTCGGCTCCTCCAGCCAGGGATGGGAACACAAGATTTAATTCCCCGAGTAGTTTTAACGCCAGCGAGGAGAATAAAGAAGGGGGTTATTTGCTGAGTCGTTGATATGCGGAAAGCATGCAACTTTTGCAGGTAAAAAAGGTGTCAGTGGCTAGACGTTATAAAAAGAGGCCTGCACAAAGCTGGTTTTTGTCATTATGGCGGCTAGTTTTAGTATGTTTGGCCTACTTCCACTGCAGAAAAGTAAAATTGCTGGCACCTAGCTGTGAGCCTATTCTGTCCACCCCACTATAAAACTTCACACATAGCAGTAGCTTTGAATTTTTCATTGCCCTTGCATTCAGATCCAAATGTTGTTGCAAGCTGTAATAAAGGAATTACAGAAGTTTAGAGCCAGAGATTCATAACTGGCAAGTTTCTTTCAGATAACTGAGTCTTAAAACTCATTTTGAAAGCAGCATTTTAACTATTCTTGTAGATTGAGTTAAAGCAAAGGTGGGTAATGAAATGAAACCTTAAATTGCTGGACTTAACTGACTGGTGGTGGTGCGAAGGTTTTTCTGAATAAACCTACAAAATATTTAATAGTGTAATATTGTCATTTAATGTTCTTTTTTTAGGGCAGAATGGTGTCTTGAAGTATATGGTAAGCTTTATTTTTTTTGCACTTGTGGAAGTTCTGTAGCTGTTTCAGAGATTTTACTTGTATGTTGACAAACTAATATTGTGATGTGGCAGCCTCACTCATCTGGGTGAGGTGGGAGATGCCATATTTAGGCATTTCACTAATGTTGCACCCCGTGAACTGCCCTAGTGCACTAACAAGAAGTTAATTGAAAGCTTTATTAAGGCTATTTGGAGCTGCTTCAGGAGTTTTGAAATCTAGAGGCACTTTAGTAACTTACAGGTGACTACATGTGTCTAAAGCTGATCATTAGACTTGATTAAGTAAATTATGGATTTTATCAGCTAATGCCCTGTAAATAACTCTGAACTGGGGAGGAAGTTAGAGCAGAATTCACAAGTGTTGGGCTTGTTTTACTGCTTACTTACACAAATAAAGTGACTCAAAGCTGTTGACATGATGATACCCCTGAATAGGAAGTGCCGTCAGATGCGAGAACTGACGATAACCTCCATTTGTCTGAAATACAGCTTTGTGTATATTGACTTCAAGTTGTCTGGAGGCTTAAATGCAAGAATTTAACTGTTACTCTATCATGCAGTGTTTCTTGACCCTTAGTGGACCAGAGAACATCTAAATGTATTAATTTTGTTACACAGAACACCAAATGAAACCTTTTTTAAAAGTTGGTAACAGTGGGAGGTTTAAAGTGCCTCAGTCACAACAAAACTTTCAGGAGTGCATCAGTGTTTGCCACTATGTGCCTGGATGCTTCGCTGTTTCTGGGGTATTTTAAATTACTCCTTCCCCGTTCAGCCCCCCCTGTCAGGGTGGGGGACTGTCATGGAACACGTGCACTGTGTCTGAGGAGCTCAGGTGTTCCATGCGATGTTGGTTGAGAAACACAGATGACGTTGGTACTGGAACCAAAAGATGTCAATCAATCTGTTTATCTGAAGACTGGATCTCCCATAATTGCTGTTGTCACTCCTGCCTCAGTCGGTTCAGGTCATCATGTGATATACTTTTTCTTGTTTCCATTCTTCATGGTCCATCAATAGACATCAGTGTTTCAGAAGAACAAGATGGCTGCTGGAGGAAGTGAAGTAGCTCCCTTGGGCTCCACAGGCCTTGGATGAGACCTGATCTCACTGGAGGAGGAGAACTTGGGTTATGGCTTAACAACACTGTGGAGAAGTGGAGTCTTCTCTGACCCTCTTAATGCATTAAATCAAAGTTGAGAGCTGAAACTGGATGGTGTATGACTTATGTAAGTTGTGACATAATTTTGTCCTCTTGCACTTGCCTGTAGTTTACTGTACCTAAGGTGTCACTTACATTTTGCTACCTTTCTAAAAGACATGCAAGAACAAGAGTAGCTCCTAGCAAAAATCAGGTGTACAGCTCTCTAACGTGTGGAAGCAGTGGATTGGTAGTGTACTCATCAGGAGTCTAACATTGTGTCTCCCAGTGTAATTTTTCATTCCAGATTACTTATCTGTGCATATTCTACTGTACCATCACATTTTGGCAGGAAAGAGTGAATATTCTTTATTCTGTATACTGTCTTGAACACAATTATATTGTTAAAACCGGTTTCCACACACATGTCCTTAGAAATCAGAAAATAAAATGAGGCCAGGCAACTCTTAATCTAATCCTCTGTGTTTGGTCACTGATAGTTTTGTATCTAATATTAAAAATCTATTTTAATGGCTAAAATCATTTAAAAATGTAACTGCTGGTGTGCTAAATCATGTACAAGAGATGGTTGTCCCTGCTTCATCATAAAGTGGGGAAAAAAATTGGGGTGTGGGAGGTAAGATTAAAAAACAAATCCCAGTGATTGAATTTGATATTGTAAATGAAAAAGCCATGTTCGTAGCTTTTTTTCATTGTTTCAGATGTTCTAGGTTTCAGTGACAATTGTGGGATCTTTTTATAAACTCGTATCACTTGGTGCAAGATATCAAATGATGAAATTCACCAAAAACAGCTGGAATTACCGGCAGATTGATTGGTGGTGAGCAAAGGTTTTCTGAAGATGTCTTGTATACTAATTAATGAATGGGTTGAGTAGAAGTTCATACTGCACTGTGGCTGATCTGTTCTATTGTGTTGCAGGAGTTCATAATACAAGCCTGTTGGTCTGAGAGAGAAGGGGATGACAAAATATCCAAATGAGTCTGAGGACCGGCGTCATTTTTGTGAGCACTACCAAGTGGGTGTGGTCATTCAGTTAGAATGTTTAAGGGAAAGATGCATGCTGTTGCATACATAAATATTAAAATTCTTGAAACCTCTCTGCTCTTGGTCTTTATTTAACTTGCATAACGAAATGCACTTAAAATACAGTTTTGTATGCAGGAACCAACACTACACTATGCTGGAAAAAACTGCACCAAACAAACATACTATAAGAAATGCAAATACTTTGTGAGTAGAACATTGGATTTTTGATGTTGGCCACAGACTGGGTTTTAAAAAATGTGTTTAAGCAAACTGTTTTTCTTCCAGAGGTTGCTGAGCCTTTAACTTTAGTGAAACATTCCTCAAATATAGTTGGAGAATTCAAATTCTGACATGGTATGGCCTAATTTTAAAGGAGACCAGAGATAAGATCTTGAACCAACTTGTGCTGGAAAATGCATGCTTTCCTGAAGAGATTGGTAACCTCAAAAGCTTATGTTGCTTCAGAAATTGGTTGTTACCTTGCATGCTTTTTTAATATCCCAGGATCAACACTATATGCAACTTAGCTGCTTCCTAGGGCAATAGCTGTCTAGCTAGTTATAGCAAGTACAATTAATATACACGGTGGTGCTTGGTGAACTGTAGATCTTAAGAGGAAAATGAGTCAGTCCTGTGGCACTTTTAAAAGTGGGAGAAAATCCTGCTTCATCAGATACTTGAAGCAGGCTTTTTCTCCCATGAAAGGTCATGCAATGAATAGATTTTAGTCTTTTAAAAGTGCCCTAGGACTCCTTGTTTTTACTGCACTAGGCTAACAGCTACTGCTTTGAAACTTGAGGAAGTGTTCCTACTGGTACTTGGAGTGCACACAACTTATCAGTGAAGCCACAATCCTCTATAGCAGATGTGGCCAAACTGCAGCTTGAGTGACATGCAGCTCTTGAACAATTTGTGGCTTCTGGAAGTGTGTCAGCAAATCAATTTAGGAGGGGGTTGGGACTGTGGGGAGAAGCACAGCATGGTTGGGGATGGGGAGAAGTGCAGCCTGGTCAGGATTTTAAACTTAGTAATTTTGGAGTAGGTAAAAGTATGGCTTTAATCAACTTGTGTGGCTCTTTGGTTCCATAAGTCTGGCCACTCCCTCTCTATAGCTATCAAATGCATACCAGGTGCTTCACAATCTCTTAAGGTGTGTAAAAATGTGAACCAGACCTGAAGTTTCAAGCAAATAATTCCACAAGAAGCAGACCAACAAAATTGAAATAAGGGTTTCCATTCATTTGGTCTTAAATGGGAAATTATTTGAAAAATGAAAATTGGTGTTGATAGTGCCCCAATTACTAGATGGAATGCTTTGTTGTAATGTTACATGGCTTGAAAAGAAGCCACATTGCTATAGTTTTGTGGTTCAAACAGGCTGTCTAGCCTAAGTACAGGGTTTGAAAGCCACAGGCCTAAGCTGTGATGTTTAATATGCTTTGTACATTAAGTCAACATCTCACATTTAATACAGGCTGTTAATATAAATCTTAACTAGTGGTTTCTACCTACTGTCTAATTGTCTAGCCACCAAGAGTGTTTGAGTAAAACAAAAATATTAGCTATTTGCTTATATAAAACAGGACTGAACAAATGTATCACAGTTCCCTTAAAGAATTATTAAAGGGTTTCATAAGCATACTGTCCTAGTGTCTGCCTGCTTAGATGTTTGAGACCAGCCTGCCCTGTTGATTAATGAGTGGCAGGTGTTCATATGAGTCTGCTATTAAGGAAAGAGAAGTAGGAACAGGCTGTTAGAGGTAAGGGGGGCAGTGGGAAGCTGGAACAGCAAAGTAGTACCCTGCAAGAGAGGAATAGGGCCTTGGGACATGCAGAAGGGAGCTCTATTTTTAAAGTTTGTCTATAAAGATGGTGAGACTTGCTGAAAGTAAGTGTGATGTGGCAGTCAATTCTCTGTTAGTGCTAGTCTGTTGGACATTAAAGATTTTAACTTTTCAGAGTCTGGGAGGAATAAGTGGGTTTTAATAGATGAGCCCAAAGAAAGTCTGAAAGAAACAGCACCATCGTGCCAGATTTTGCACTAAGGAGATATGTTAGTGGGCTTTGGTGCTACCACATGAAAGACAATCTATTTTAGGCTGCCTCCCCTAGCTCTGAGATGGACAGGGCAACCTAGGTAGGAAATAAGTAATATGCACTGCCAGGGGAAAACCTAGTGAAGACTCAATTTAACTTACTCATTTTGTCCAACACTGGTAAGCATTTGTATTACAGCAGTTCAGTTCTGTGCAAATAAGAATTAGTCCTGCCTGGACTGCAGACTAAAATGCCCAAGAGTGGAGGTAGCATGTGTGGATTGTGAAATGTTAAGGGCAGCAGGGGCTCTAAGAGTGAGTCCTGTTGAATTGATGGTGCTGAGTGGGCATGAGCCCACCCTCTTCTAAAACACCTCACCCAGTTTAAGGGGAGGTGGCACTGGACCCTTTTTTCAAAAGATTATGGGGGACAACTAAAGAAATAACAGGGATGGGTGTGAGGGTCACAGGTTCAAAAGAAGGGCTTCAAAAGGGGACACTGAGCAGAGAACCCTAGACAGCACCCACTGCTCCTGGAAGGTATGAGTGAGGTATATAAACTGTAGAATGTTAAAAGCTTGTTTTTAGTAGCTAGCTGTGGTTACTGCAGGGCAATCAGAGGCCCCTGAGATCAATTAAAGCCTAGCCAGCTGCCTGATAAAAGCCTCCAGGAGAAGGAGCAAGGGGTCAGTGCTGTTCTGCAGAACTTTCAAAAGGTATTGAAGAAGAGAAGGCAATAGACAAAGTTAGGAAAAGGCATAGTTGGAGAAGAAACTCAACAGAAAGGGAGACTGAGTGAAAAACCTAAAAGGTGCAAAGGATGGGAGAGAACAATTTAGGGGAAAGGAGTGCAGGATTAGGACTTGGTCAGCGGTACATAGCTGTACTTATAAGGGCCCCTGGGCTGGAACCAAGAGTAGAGGGCAGGCCTGGGTTCCAGACTCTTTCTGCCCACCAGAAGCAACACCTGTGGCAGCCCCTACAGGTAGAAATGAAGAAGAGGACCCCTGTGACCCACTAGCCTTCCAAAGTGTGAGCCCCACCACCATGAAGGTCCTGTTGTTTTGTCTCTGGTTTTAGAGTAAAGTGAATATAAGGAATTGGTGGATTTTATTCATTCCTTTGTTGTTTGGCTTTTTCTTTGCTACCAAGATACAATACTTGTGTAGGGAAAGTAAATAGGGTGTCTGATGCTGATAAACTTTGCTATGGCTAAAACAGCCAGCATTCTGTAGTAATAGAGAAATATCTGCTATTCAATATTCTGCCACACAAGTCTCTGTTTCTATTGTATGCAGGTGGGATATCAAAGGTTATTTCATCATAACCGCTTTGATTGTGAACATGTTTGCTGAGCCTTGGAAACTAGCTACTTAATAACACTGAAAATTTTCTGAACAGTTTGCCCCTTTAGTGTCTGTACATGAGCAATTTTTAATTTGGTTTGCATTTGACATTATTTTACCTATGTAGTGCTAATTTGTTATAAGCAATGTACAAATAAATGACTAGATATTCTTCAGTTCAGAAGGTACTTGCATATCCACATACCAGAGATCCCAGCTGGTAGGGGCAAAAGTAGTCAAAACAGGGATTGCCGTATTCAGGGGGAGGAAAAGCCAGAGCCACTTCTCCCTACCTGGGAGGAGACACTCAAACTCAGAGGAGAGTGGAACCCACATGGCGCCTCAAGTCCAAAGGGGTAGAGGGAAGATACCTATAGAGGAGCCAGCTACAGATTCTCTAGTGGGTAGGGCTAAAAGCAAGCAAATCACAGGTCTCAAAACAGAATTTTCTGAAGTTGACTGGCCTCCATGCTTAGCCCTGTGTTTTGTTTAGAAGTTCTTTGACTCTTTGTTCAGTGCCTAGTATGATGGGGCCACGATTTTGGTCAGTCCTTTTAAAAACATGACAATATAGAGGTCACCGCCTATGAGAGAACTTCTCATTATGTACAGCACTTACTTTGCCTGTCTATCATGGGAATTCTGCTGATTTGTAAAATGGCAATGCTTGGGTAGGGCACAATGATTCTACTTTGGTGTGTTGTATTTTTGTTAAATTATTTTTGAGGTAGTGCCTATAGGCCCTAATGATGATCAAGGTCTCCAGCTAGGCATTGTATAACACAGAGTAAGAGTTCCTCCCTTAAACAGCTTGCATTCTAAAATAGACAACTGGGAGAGGAAACGAGATATAAACAAGACAACTTCATCTCAGAACACTTATAACCTCAAATCATAGCTAGAAAATCAACATGTACAGAAATGCAAATGAGAGAGTTGCCTGAGAGAATTTTATAATCCTTCATTTTTCATGTGATCACTTCCATGTTTTGTTTTGCAGAAAAGTGTATCTGTAGGAGTGATTTGAATGATGACCCCTTAGACCAGGAAACTAAGAAAATTCAGATTCAACAGAAACTACAGGGGCCATTGGGAGGGTAGGACGGGATTACCCAAATAGAACCAGTTTTTGTTTAGTGTAAAGAATAGTTAATATAAAAATAATATTTGTTTTATCTAACACTTGTTTAATTAAAACTTTCATCTAAGTCATGAGTTTTTCACTGTGCATCGCAAGCTAGTCACAAGCTCCCACCTTTCATGGTAAGCTGTTTTGTTAAACATTTTTGTCCTGAAAACATTTTTAGTTTTGAGATTTTTTAAATGATCATTTAAATATATTTACTTTGTTTTTCATTATCCTGTTTGTTTTTTCAAATTGAAAAAATAAGTATGATGTTCCAAAGTTGTAAAAGCAATAGTCCATTGGGGCTACTCCATTGATTAAAATTAGCCATGTAGGTAAGTCTTTACAGAATTGGGGCCTACATTTTTAAATCTCATTTGTAAGCCAGTAAGGTTACAGGATGTAGTTTGTGCTGGAGAATAACATCAGTAATATGGTAGGTGAACCCATGAAGCACATAAATATTTTGAAAAGTCATTAAAGCATGTTTATATATGCTACAATAAATAATATGAAACTGTATTCTTGCTATTACAAAAGAAATAGCTCAGCTATGCAATAGTTACCCAAAACATCTGGTGTAACAAGAATTTAGAAAGTGCTACATAATGCAGTAAATTTCTGACCTGTTCAACGGAGTATGCAAATTGTAGTGTTGGTGCTAATGAGATTCTGTTTTTTCAGATGCTTAGTGGAGCATTATGAAACACTGACTGTTCAAATACTGTTATCATTAATAGAATTGCAGTTTGTTCTGCTTTCTCATGAAGATGTAATCCACAGGACTTTTCATATTACAAGAAGTCTGAAGCAGATGGTTGGGCTTTTGCAGAGTTTTAGTATATTGTAAATTTTTTAGAGGCTTTTGTTAAGACAAAGCACATTACTTAACTGATGCTATGCATAAAAAGTTTATTTATACTTCAAGGTTTAAAAACATCGTATGCAAAGAACATAAATTTGGGCTGCAAGGGTATTTGACCCTTTATTAAATAAGACTAGAAACTCCGATGCTAATGCCCAGCATGTACTCTGTGATCTTTGATTAAACTGAAGCAATTCAACAAAAGTTTACTTGATGGTTTAGCTGGCTGGGGATTTTATTTTAACTTAGTCTGTGGATAAATTTGCTGCAATCTACATGGGTAGTGTTTTTGTGTAAAACCTCTTGGGTTTTACTACCATATCCATCTTTTCTAATATCAATTACCTTATTGAGAGTTGGAAGTGCTCCTGCTGAGTCAGTGAGCAGGTGTCAGTTTGGGAATATTTGCCTACATCCAGAAGACGCTTCATTTGCTGGAATTTGGTTGAAGTCATAACAGTGGCATTCATCATAAATAGCTATTATAGATTAGCTATCTTCACCATTAATGACCTTCAATTTATTGGTGGTTTGTTGATGAAATATCAACAATATAGTTTCCCAGCAGGGTTCCTCAGACACAATTTGTTTAAATGGATGTGAGCAAAGGCTCATCCTTATTAAAATTGTGCTTTGATTGAGATAACTTCTGTTTCATAAACATGAAGTATAATTGTCAGTACCTCCATGGGAAAAATAAAATGGATTCATTTTGCATTGAATTTGCAGTGTAGTGGTTTTTCAGTGTTAGAAAATAAGCAATAGAAAGCTATTACAATTATTTTGGAATAGCAGAAACTTGTGTGGTTGTCTTGCACTTCCAGAGCTTAACAAAAACAGCTCAATTCCATGAATAAATTTAAAATATATCAAAGGATTAAGACAACAAGAAAATAATAAACATTAGATGCTGAAACCAAGAATGGCTCCCAGTCTGAGACTGGAATGTCATGTTACAATTTATTTATGAGAGAACTGAAGAGTGGTGATACAAGTTGTCCTGAACACATGCTAGAACAGTTGTTTCTTAATGATAGGTCCATGGACCATCATTGATCCCTGAGCTTTCCCTGACACAGAAGAGGAAGCCTGTCCTTGTATCAAAAAAGAGTGAGAAACACCATTGGGGGGGGGGGGCACAAGGAGTCTTGTGGCACTTAAAGACTAACAGCTTTATTTATCGCATGAGCTTTCATGGGAGAAAATCCCACTTTGTCAGATGCTTTGAAGAGGGGGAATTTACAGAAAGGGATGAAAATAAATGTAGGGGAGTATAAAACATGGGATCAGGTCATACTGCAACAGCAAATCAGAGCATTTGTAAAGATTCAAACTCTAGGAAACAGCACATAGAGGGAGGGTGAAGTCAAAATACCTGTTGTAATGGGAAAAGAATCCATAGTCACGATTAAGCCCTGCTTTCACACAATCTAATCTGTATATTAGTTGAGTTTTGGCTGTTTCTCTTTGAAGTTTTGATGTCCCATTGACTTTCTTGAGGACCATCATTAACAAATAATCAGTGGAGTGATTAGGAAGGTGGAAGTGCTCAGCAACTGTTTTTTGGGTTGTGATTTCTGATGTCAGTTTTGTGCCCACTTATTTTTCTGCATAGGAACTGTCCTGTTTGTCCAATGTATATGGTGCGGGAGCATTTCCAGCACATGATGGCATAAATCACATTAGTGGATGAGCAGGTGAATGACCCTTTGATGGAGTAGCAGGCTTGATTAGGTCCTATGATGGTGTCTTTTGTGCAGATATGTGGACAAAGTTGGCAGCGTGGTTTGTTGCAGGGATGTGTGCCTGCTTTAATGTTTCTGTTAGACCTGTAGTTGCTGGTGAGTATTTGTTTAAGGTTGGGTGGCTGACTGTAGGTGAGGAGAGGTCTGACTCCCAAAGCTAGAGAGAGTGAGGGATCATCTTTAAAATAGGCTAGAGATCCTTAATGATCTGTTGTAGAGGTCTGACTTGAGGGCTGTATGTGGTGACCAGTGGTGTTCTATTTTCTTTTTTGGTCCTTTCCTGTAGTAGTTGACTATGGGGTACCCATCTGGCTCTGTCAATCTCTTTCTTTACTTCCCCAGGTGTGTACTGTCGTTTTAAGAAAGCTTGATGGAGACCCTGAAGATGTCTGTCTCTGTCTGAGGGATTAGAGCAAATGCAGTTATATCTTAGGGCTTGGCTGTAGACAATGGATCGTGTGGTGTATTTAGGATAGAAGCTCGAGGGGTGTAGATAACTATACCAATCAGTAGGTTTTTGGTGTAGAACGGTGTTGATGTGTCTATCCCTAATTTGTACTGTGGTGTCTAGAAAGTGGATCTCCTGTGTGGATTGTTCCAGGCTCAATTTGATTGTGGAGTGGAAATTGTTGAAATCTCTGGAAATCTAGAGGGTAGGTTATGACTGGAATTTTCAATCCTGATCTGAAATGGCCAGCACTGAGATGAAAGGTAATTATACTCCTGATAGCTATTCAGTCTCTAATTCTCTATGGTAAGACTGCCTGCAAGGATGCTATTTGGACTGTTTTTGTGTTGCAAGTACTTGTATAGTAGGAACTGAATGGAATCACTGAAACTAATTTTTACGTAGGCCAACAAGGAGCCATCAAATGGTCCTGACCTTTAATCTCTATGTGTAGACTTTGTGAGATGAAGGCAGTAAAGAATGAGAGTAACAGGCAGGCATCTGAAGGCAGAATTAGACCTGTAGTGTACTGGTCTCATCCGGAAATGACACTTCCCATGTGCTTAAATACCCAGGATACTTGTAAAAATTTTTACCGTTTAAATGTAAGAGTAATAGGTGGGGTGCTATCACTGAGAAAGTAACTGAAGTTACCTGTGATATTTTTATTTTCCCTCTATGTTCGTTTGTTCTTTCTCCCTTTCCCACCCATCTATAGTGGTAATTCTCACTGAAGCACAAAGTCAGTGATACTTAGGCTTCTTAGTCACTTAGGTTAAAACTTTGAAAATCCTATATGAATTTTAGTGTTAAGTGTAGTTCCAGAAATAAGCAGGTTCTGCTGTAGACCACTTCCATCATGCATAGACTTGGTTGATGGTTAAAGCACAACACAGAGTTCACAGATGTTCAAATTCAGTTCCCATTTCTGCCACAGACTTGGGAGAAATTATGTCCTTGTATCTTTTTCTCCCCCTCTGTCAGATAGCAATGGGATTCTTATCAGGCTGGGGTACTAGTACTAATTCATCCATGCCACTAATGCAGTGGTTCCCAACCTTTTCTCTGCCGTGGCACACCTTGATACCTTCACCACCATTAAAAAACTCATGGATATTCAAATTAATTTAAATTACTTATGAATATTCATGAACAATGGCACAGTTTTTCAGAAATGCTGCTGTGTGGGGCAGTAGGGGTAGCAAAGCAGGGATGGCAAAACACAGGAGGTCAGGAGTCGTCTGCAGTGGCAGGAGTGAGCATGGGGAGCGGAGCAGGGCAGGGGTGGCAAAAGAGGACAAGGGGAACCATGTAGAGAACAGCACAAGGGTGGCGAGAGGAGAGGGGAAGGGAGAACAAAAGTGGCTTTTGGGGGGGACGGGGGGAACCCAGGGAGTAGGAGGGTAGGGCAGGGGAGCATGGCTCTCTGCCACCCAGGGCAAATCTTCACCCCACTGCTGCTCCCTCCCACCCCAGTGGGTCCCATCTTCCCATCCCCTGGCCCCCTGCTGCCTGTGATGGACTCCCCCATCGCTGCAGGGGCCAGAACTAGGCCTCCAGCCCCAGCTACACACCCTCTGCTACACAGCCACTTGCACCCCCCTCTGCTACATACACACCTGCCGCTCACAACCCCCAGCAGCCCCCCCACCCCTCCCAAGCCCTTACCTGGGTTGTTTGCAGGCTGCCTGACACAAGCTGCTCTGCCCTGGGATTCACACACTCCCAGCCTCCCAACCCCCCCTGCTGGTTGGGTTAGGTGGAGCGAGGTTTAAGGTGGAGCCCCCAGAACACTGTGTTCAGGCTGCTCCTGCTAGTTTTAGGGGCACCCCTGGAATTCCGCATTCCAGTGACTTCCTCTATTTTTAGGGGGGGCTGGAAGGCTGCCTGCCTAAAAATAGGGGGCCCCAGAACTGTGTTCCAGTCCCTTCCCCCTTACTTTAACCCCTCCCTTTTCCCAGCCCTGCACAGCCCATGTGGCTGGGCTGAGCAGGGAAGGAACTTTAACTCCAGCTCTCGAGGATGCTTGCGGCACACTTTGGGTGTTGCCATGGCACACCAGTGTGCCCCGGCACACTGGTTGGGAACCACTGCTCTAATGGCCAGTGAGAGCCACAGATGGTGATACTGAAGCATAAATTATTACTGTATTACTAAGAGCCCCCTACCCTGCCCCTGCAGGGGAACCACTATAAAAATTGCCCCAATTTCTGATCTGATGAGCCATTTCTCCTTAACAGCAAACCACTAACTGTCTTGGTCATGTATAAAAACTTGGTTTTTCATCATTTTGTAGTCTTAATATTAGAAGTACTTGCACTCAAAATCTGATGTACTGTCTCCTCCTATATTGCATTTGACACAGCACCAATAACCCGTGTTCTTAAATCTGATATCCATCATTAATTCATGCAGTGTGACAATTTTGTTTTAAAATTTCATATGAAAAACTAAATTCTCTCCATCAGCAAGACACATTGCAGCTAGATCCTCCCTAAGGGAAGTGCCGCAGATATTGATGGATAGTTAGTGAGAGACAACCTTTAAAAATTAAACAAAGATGAAACATTTGCATTTGATTCTTGTGTGTTTTTTAAATTATGAAAGAAGGGGACTATTTTTATTATTTCAAAAGAGCCATTCTAGCAGGTCAGACTGCCTGGCTGTAATCAATATATCCCCAGTCCACTGCATGGGCTTGAAGGTCTGCTCTCATAAATCTCATTGCAGAACGAGGGCTTCTGAACTCAAGATACAGCAGCAGAACTCCTGAATTTATGTAGGAAACATTAGCCAACAGGTGCCCTGAACAAATAACCTGTATTTTCAGGAGGAAAAAAGCACTTGCTCTCCAACTAAGTAGTTGTCTAAACTTTTTCTGCCTACCTTCTATTATAGATAAATCAAACAGTCTTCATTAAGAGTGCATAGGTATTTCTGGATTAAAAATCATACAAGTTATCTACCAGTTTTTGCTCACAGAGAGTCTAGATCTCAAGAGGTTCTCAGTTTATTTTTTTAACTTCTTTCCTAAGGAGGCATACATTAAAATTTATTCTGAAAGTACTTTTCTTCAGACAATACATTCATAGCTATAGTGCACCAGTCCATGGACAAGCTAAAATGTGAGCCTTTCCTCATTGACAATTGTGAATTAGTTTAGCTAGGGATTACATCTAGTTCCTTAGCTGGGCTAGTTTAGTTGGGAACAACAAATTATTAAAATACTTTCTCTTGAAAGCCACATATCTGAATCTAATCTATCTTTTGAAATATCTCTGCTAATGCTAGGTTCACTCTGTTTTAGTGGATGCTACCAAAACCCAGTTGTGAACTGGGGTCATTAGAATTGCTTTGGAACAAATATTTATCCTTATGTGGGGGAGAAAAAAGTATCTTTGGAAAAACTGACACTTCTCTTTCCTTATAAACTAACCCTAAAACATTGTCTGTTAACTGGAAGGCATCTTGTGCACATACAAACCATTATACTCTTTTCTTTGGAAACGTCAGCAACTGCAAAATAGTGATTTAGGCTAAAGGGATAGATACACCTTGGAAACACAGGTTCAGATCACATCTTAGGCATCCCAACCCTTAGGTGATGGATGGAGTGGTTAGGAAAACTTAGGTCTTTGGTTTCCAGGCTATCTGTCATTGGCATTAGACCAACTCAACACTTCCCACCTTTCAGGTACTTTTCCATACTTGTAATTACAATTTTAGTTTGTTTCTTGCCAATTCCAGTGAAGCTGAACATCACAATCTGTTTCATGTCCATACCTTCAGGTCAGGCTCACTGTTGGATTACTTTGTTAGGCCTTGAGCCAACACCTAGGCATTTCTACTTATCATTCTGTTTTAACCTTTTACTTTCTCCTACACTCTTAACTCAGTAGAACTAGTTTGTGTTTACAGTTAAGCACATGCTTAGGTGCTTTGCTGGAGAAGGGCTCTGGTGCTAGGCACCTTGTGGGACCAAGCCCAAGGTGAAAGAAAGGTAGAAGATTAGGGAAAGGAGTTGACTAGAGTAGTGCTGTGGTCACTCTAAATCGGGTTGTCAAGGCTTTCTGCGTCATGACATAGTTGGTATTGTACCTAATCACACGACACAGAAGCCCTCTGCCAACAGGAGACTTGTTGGTGGCACAAACTTGAGAAGTCCCCTGCTGCTGGGAAAAGCTCACCATCATCAATTCAAGCTACAGAAGTCCCTTGCAACTGAGAGAGGAGCCACTGCTGTTGTGTGGTTCAGCAGTGGCATGAGGCCCCACCCCATTCCTAGCTGCAAGCTACCCCTGATACTTGTGGCAGCAGCACAGACCTACCTGGCAAAAGAAACCCTGCTGCTGGAAGAAAACCCCACTGGGGGGGTGGGGTTGTTTCAGTGGCCGGGTGGGGGTTGTTTTTGTCTGTTCAATTTGTAGTAAATGATTGATACAAATGCTGGTTAGATGCTCACAGTCTCTCCATTGTTACTGGAAAGCAATCAAACAGTTGGGCATATTAATACAATGGTTGAAAAAACAAAATTTACAGTATTTAATTCCTGCAAAACAAATCTGACATCAGATCTATAACATTTGAGCCAAGCTCAATTTCTTGCCTAGCTGACTGTTGTGATTAAATCAATTTTAGTTTACTGGATACATATTTAGTAAACAAAATGACTTAATATGTGCAGTGGTTAAAGTAAAATTTGATGGGCCCTGGAACCCTATATTGTCTGGGGCCCCTTCGTGTATGGGCCTTAGCCTAGGCAGGTATTTTTGAGCCTCACTAGCTATTTCCTCACAAATGAGGTGCAGCCTCAAATCCACATCATCACCCCAACCTTGTCCACTAGTGCCCACTAGACCCTTCTTTTTTCCCCAGTCCCACCCAGCCCCCCATCCCAAATCCTTGCTTCAGTGACTTGTGCTGCTCTGGACCCTTCCATTCCCACCCCTGGTCTCTGGCTCAGCACATCCACAACCACCTCTCTCTGGTGTAGCACCTTGTGCTTCCCCTTTAGGCTATCCCCAAGTGGCAGGGTAAGTAGCAACTGTGGGGCATTGGTGGGTGGAAAGCGCATGGCATGGGGGCGAGGCTGCCAGGGAGTAGAGTGAGTGGGGGGGGAGTCTCTGTGCAGGGGTAGTAAGAGGGAACACTACGTTCTCCTCTATTATTCTATTTTTAGGGGTGCCAGAACACTGACCCTTAAAATTTGTGGGCCCTGGAACGGCGTTCCGATGCATTCCCCCTTACTTTAACCCCTGAACATACATGAATGTCTGAGGCTTAATTTCAGCAGTTGGTGGAAAATGAGATTAATCATTTTAGTTTGAGAGAGCTGATTTCAGGATGAAATAGAAGCTGAGCTGGGTGACTTGATTCATGTGCTTTGAAATGGGATGGGAGGAAGGCACTTATTTTTTCCAGCTTTTCCTCCCGGCTCTATCCGCAAGTGGGGCTAAAGAGAAAGTGAAGAACTCCCAAAGCGACGCATGCTTCCGACAAACTAAGATTATTTTGATATTGGTGTGAGGCAAATAAAGAGTTTTGTTTTTCCCTCTGAGCCCTGCTTTCTGGCAAACACTTCTGTGCTGTAGCCTAGCAGAAGCCTTTCTCAGAGATGTAAAACCTAAATCTTACTCAGCAGAATAAAGGTGTGTGCCTAAACACTGGTCAGTAGATAGTGGCACTGAAATTAGCAGTAGCTGTGTTTTTTCTGCTCATGCCCACATGCTGAAATCTTGCTTCCATGATTTATCCAGGATCTGACCACCAGGTGCTCTCTATTTAGATATTACTGTATATACTTGCATATAAACCACCCCCCCATAAGCCAACCCTCCCGATATGAGGCCTCCCCCAAAAAGATGGCATATAAGCTGAGGTCCCCGCTCAGCCTCGGGCCCTTAACCCCCCCCCCCCGCCCTGTGCTGCGGGTTTCCACTGCGTCCCTAACCCCCCCCAACCCTGCCACCCCTCACTGCCCTGCAGCCCAGCCACCAGCATTTACCCGTGGTGTAGGGGTTTGCTGAGGAGGATGATGAGGCGCTGCTGCTGCTGGAGCTGGAGGCCAATGGGGCAGAGGCAACCCTAACCGTGGTCTCTAGCAGCTCCAGGTGCAGAGTGGGCCCTGCATCTCAGCTGCCACCCACAGGAGGGGGCCTCGCTCTCGGCAGCGGAGACAACACTGGCTGCACTTTCCAAGGGCTTTGGGGACAGCGCTTGCCACATCCTGGCCACTGCCATGGAAGGGGGCCCTTGCACTTGGGCCCAGCAAGGCTGGGCCGCTGTGGGCAGGGCGCAGCACTCACTGGGGAGACAGAGGCCAGGACTTGAGCGGAGGGGAGGCCGGCGCAGGAGGTGGTGGGTGATGGTGGTGGTGACAGGGCTGGTGGAGCTCAGAGGAATCGTGGGAAAGGGGCCAGAAGGGAACAGCAGGTGAGAGGCCTAGGCTGGGGCTGCTTCTGGCCACAGCATTCTGCTGGATTTTTCTATTTCCAGTGCGTTGCAGCTTCTGACCTGCGTATAAGCTGAGTGCCTGTTTCAAAGGGGCTTTCCAGGACAAAAATTCTCAGCTTATGAGCAAGTATATAGTATATCAGTGCAAAATGGGGAGCGGGGAAAGAAACTACCCACCCTCAAAACATGACATGAATCAATCTGGGATCAAACTACAGTGTTATGGGCCACTACCAAGAAAGTCAAGGTGATGTATGAGCAATGTGGTGAAATTTGTAATAGCTCCACACTTCATCTTCCTTGTCATCAGGTCATGTTGTTTCTGTCTTTTTAAATTATCCATTTATTAAAGAATTTTAAACCAGCTATGATTTGATTGGGCCAAACTCTGCTCTAGGTTACACCCATACATACTTTCTCACATCAGTAAAGAGTGTGAGATTGTAACTGAGAATAGAATTTGACTCAATAGGTGCAAGAAGGAACATTTTAAAGAGATTAAGCCTACTGTATTATTTTTCTATGTGGGGATTTAGTAAATGGAGTACAGTAATAATATTTCCCTACTGGGCCCTTTTTAGGCCACAAGGTGGTGCAGTGTTCAAGGTAAGAGAATTTATTGTTAACCTTGAGAAGAAAACCAGGTTGTTTACCAAACACCAAGTCACTTTTATTATTTTTCTGTTCCTGACTCAAATCAGATATGCAACTTTGATTAACATGTAGACAAACCTTTATAAAATGAAATGTAACTTTTTAATTTATTGTAGATGTATTGTAACTTCGTTGTAAAGCCTTGTGGAGGGTAGACCAAGACATTTCATTTCCATTGACAGTAATGGAGTGAGAGTGCCAAAGAAGGCTAATGATTTTGTTTTCTTTTCCCAGTCCTTTAAAAAAAAATAAAATAAAGCTACTTGCCCCCTGTTTCTCTTGCCCCAACACACATTCTTTCAGCCCTGTCAAACAGGGAGTTTGACATAATCTGCTGGGCTAACCACTGAATTCCATTCCTATGGTGAGCTAGAACTTGTATTCCCATGCTGCCCCTATGGCCCATAGAGCTTCAGTGTCAAGACTTTCTACATAAATAGGAGAGCTTCTCCCATCACCTTGGTTAATCCACTTTCCAAAGAGATGGTAGCTAGATCAATAGATGAATTCTTTTTATCAACCTAGCACTGTCTTTGCTGGGAGCATCAAGTTGGTTTATCTGTGTTTCCCAGGGAAGAGAGTTTCACACCCCTGCAAGACACAGCTATTCCAGTGTACCTTTGCTACTAACTTTTCAGCTCTGAGTCCTGGAACTTTAATTGGAGTGGTTGGGACTAGCAGACAAGAGGCCACAAAGAAACTGTGAGACTGGTGGTGTTTGAGCTGATGTTGTCTACCTCCACAAATGAGAGAGAATGGGAAAGGGAACCACCAAAGCATGCAAGAAAAAATGGTTAACTTCAGTTTCTCACCAAAACTGGGATCTGTTCACTTTAGATCTTCATAGAAGTTAGGGGTAGGGAGATGAACATAGTCTTCAGAGGGGGGGATTGTTGAGTTAGATCTGAATTGCCTCCCAATGAGCCAGGCATTCAAGGGATCAGGAGCAAGTGCCAGTGTGTATTGTCTGTGTGTATGTTGTGATATGAATTGTTTGGGAGGGCTGAATCTGATGTAGAAGGGGCATATTTACTCTTCCCTAGTGGAAGAATGTGCAAGAAACTCATGACTGCTATCTGAATGTTTACTGTGCTCTATATAGGAAAAACAGACGGGATTAAAATACATAAAGTGTGGTAGAAATCCTGGGAAATTGGGTGGAAAGAGAATTATATTTAGAATTCTGGGACACTTTATAGAAGTGTATTTTATATTTCTAAGGAATAACAGAGCATAGCACTGATTGTGCACAAACATTTCAGAAAATGGTTTTGCAAAAAACTGATCCTATTACTGTGCTAGAAACCCCTCTATTTGCTGATGTCTCTTGATTAGCAATTACATAGTGAGAACCAATACTAATTCATTTAATATGGGACATATTAATTTTGCATTGTACTCATTTTTAAAAGTAGACAGTTGTATGGTAATCTGCCAACTGCCTTACAGAAATGCAAGCATAAAGAGCAGCACAACTGCCCTTATCAGCCAGATTTGTAATATTGCCAAACATCAGATTTGTTTGACAAGACTTCTTTGAGATGGATTTGGCATGAGAAACACAAGACAAATTAATACTGCATTTGCATTGTATGGGAGGTTTTCAGCATCAGAAAAACCAGCTGGATTGTTTATTCATGATAAATATCACTTAAATGAATAGTCTTTGCTCAACTAAACTAAATAATTTATTAGCTTGAAGGAATTCAATGTTCAAAGTAAGGGTGACACTTAAATGATCAAATTTTTCCACCCCTGAAATAAATAGAAAAAACACAGGCTTTTCCATTGGTCTACTTACAGAAGTGACTCCTCACAAAGTAAAAATGTGGCACTATAACTTTTGCCCTTTACTGAGGAAAGAAGCAAACAAAACTAGCAGGTGGGCTGGCTCTGTGCAATGGGTGTCCAGCAGCTGCCTGTGTTCACAGTCTGAGCCTCTAAATCACGGTGACATAAGGATTTGGATCATTAGCAGACTGGCTGACTCCAAGTACTTCCACATTCCCTAGGGTTCCATGGCACAGCAGGTCCACAGGACAAACGTCTTAAGGAGTCAGGCGTGGTAGCTGCAGTAGGACACAGAGGCACCTGTTAATGAAGTCCTGCCAGATTTTGCTGAACACACACAATTTTTGAACGAGCTAGTTAAGTTGTGAGGGGTTGAGCCATCAAACCTTATTCATTCAAGTAGCCCTACTCGAATGGTGGTATGTGCATTCATAATTACTACACAGTTGGGTCCTTTTATGTGCATGCATTCCCCCAAAGTTGGGAATTTTATTTTTAAATTTCATTGCAAACCCAAATTCCTGTCTGCATTATTTCCTACTGTTTTTTTCCCTTGCTTGTTAATTCTCTAGGTATGGCTGGGGGATGTTTGTGTTTTGTTATGGGGATGCTGCTGCAGCTACTCTGAAATTCACTGCAAGTCTGAAAGTTCTGTATGAATATTTATGGATTTATAACTTTATAGACTCCCTCTAGAATGCCAGCTTTGGTTGAGTGAATGATGAAGGCACTTGCACACAGAGGACTATTGAGGACAAACCTGGGTCACTTGGATATGCCTGCACTGCTTGAGAAGAGGCAGTTGCAGTACGGGTAAGTATGTCCACTGAAGCTTTAATCTGGCTTGCACAGATGATAGTAGTGTAGATGTGGCACAGCTTTCAGCATGGGTTAGCACCCCAGTACATATCTAGTGTCCCTGGAAGGGTTAGCATCTGGTTGCTAGCTCATGCCATCATATCTTTATTATTATGTGCTAGCTAGATTAAGGCAGGAGTAGGTGTGCCTTCCCTTGAGGTATAGACATACCCCTGCTAAACAGCCATCAGAGGGCATGGGGGATGATGTTGAGTCACTGATGTGAGCTGAGGTTTAAACCTACAGCCTAGAAATGAATTCTGTAAACTATAGGCCATGTCTCCTGAGCTATCTAGGCCCTTATACTGATATTTTAGAATATTCTGTTGTGTTTGTCCTGACTGAAAAAATGGATCTATCTTACCATAGTGTCAGGGCCAGATTTTTAGGATGTGCTTCTCACCTGTTGAAGGCTGGGAATGGAGCTTTCTTGAAAATCTGATTATCTTGTTTAAGGCCCAACATGGAGGCAGTGCTGAGATCTTAAAATCTGATTGTAAGCATCTGACTCAGGGCCTGAGAGTCTGTTAGCCCAGAGTTGGCTGAGTCTGAAATACAAAGCCCAGCCCTCAGGCAGGGTGGGGCAGGCAGCAGGCCCTAGCCCTAAGTAGGGAGAGGCAACAGTGGTAACTTGACCGTTAGCAAGGGAAAAGCAGGTGATGCAAGTTTCTCCAGTGTGTCTAGACCAGTTAGGAAGAGGAAGGAGGGTGGGATGCAAGCCCACCCAACTCCACTGTGTCTTACCACTTTTGAAAATCTCTGTCTATATTTCTATGCATAGTGTTCAACAGCCATTTTGTTCTTGAGGTTCATGTAGCAACTTACAAAGGAGTCTCATACCCTGTTCCCTTTTGGATCCTTTATTTTTATTCTTTCTTTCCTATTCTTATTTAACATAAAGAATCCAATTTAGACTGGAAGCGCACATTCTTTGTTGTTTGTGGATGGGAACATGACAAGGTGGGTGGAAAGCGAAAGTGAGGTTTATTCCAAACTTCACTCACTAGGTGGTGTTTTCCAGTTTATCTTGACTCACATACAGCTGTTGGCGCCAACGCCTGCTGCTAGTGGATGGCCTCTCTTACCTTCCTTGCCTAGCATTTATTAAAGAAAACCAGCCCTAAATCTCCACAGTAATTCAAATAGTTTTTTCTTATAATGCTGACTGACTTTTGTAAAGCATTTTGAGATCTAAGCATTAGAAGTGCTATGTGGGACTGAGTCTGATTTCACTCACATCAGTCTTCCACCAATGAAATACTAATTGAAACCAGCAGAGTCGCACCTGATTTACACAAAAACTCCACTGACTTCAGTGACGGTTCACTGGTGTAAAACTGGTACAAGTGAGATTAGAACAGACTCTTACTGGCCTTGCACATGCAGATCTTCAGGGCAGGGACTATGTTAATATTCATATCATATTCATCACAAAGTGTCTATGATCCTGATGGGTGGGGGCTCAGACCACTACCCTAGTTCAATAAAATTGACAAAGGACATCAACACATCATTCAGGTTATGAACAATTACAGCTCTCATTTTACAGATGTGGAAACTACAGTATTGAGAGGATAAGGGACTTACTGAGAATAACACAGAGTCAGTGGCTGGATCAGGAATAGAACTGAGAACTTCCAGTCCACCTGTAAACAGCTAAATTCAAATCCCAGTAAATACCTAGGGCCAGATGGTCAGCTGGTGTAACTTCATTATCATACTGCTACATGGGGCCCATTGTTGTTGGGGGGTTTTTTAAATCTTAAATATTGCATATTCTTCTACAAACAATCCCCCAATGATGTAATAGATACAGACTTACTAAAAAGAAATGCTTCAGATTTAATTCTTTAGCCAAATCCCTCCAGGACTTGTGGAAAAAACTTTGCTTAAACTATGACTGTGTGTTGCTGTGCAAACACCACTGATTTGTTTTCCTCTCAAATTGAATTAATAAAAGAACAAATTATAGTGTGCAAGTTATACAATTAATAAGCTATTAGCAATCAGCAAAGCTAATGAATGAATTTATTGTGCTCTGCATATAATTAAAGGCGGGGGGGGAACAGATTGCATCTTATCTGCCTACTATATTAGGGTTTCAAAAGTAAGCAGGCGCTTATAGGAAATCAGAGAGACCAAGACTGGAAAAACAGAGCCAAAAATTGTGGTTCTATTCTGGAAAGCAGCAGTATAGAAAGCATAGTGGCATTCAGTGTTATCTCTTTGAGCCTCAATGAGGTCTGCTGAGTTTGCAAGCAGAGAGATTACTACTTGTTTCCAGTCGCTGTCCTATGTTTTCGCACTGCAGCCTGAGAGCCAAGATGGGTTATTTCTGGAGTGCGTGTTACCACCACTAACAGAGGCGGCTTTTGGGGTAGGCAAAGCAAGTGCCCGCCTACAGCCTCCAAGCAGCAAGGGGCTCCTTTGCCTACCCCAAAAGTGGTGTCTTGCTCCCATCCTGCAGCACATGTGGCAGGGGGCTGGGACTGAGGCCAGAGCCAGCAGTGAGGGTGCGGCTGTCTGAGGAGGTGAGGCCCAGGGCCAATCTGGCTACAGGAGCCCTGGTTCTGGGGAAGAGTGTGTGGGGCAGAGTGTGCTGTCCCAGAGGCAGGGCTCCCCTCCACCCCTGAGCTGGCTGCTTCTCCCCCAGGGGCAGGGTGGGCCAGCCCAGAGGCCCCAGATCTGTGCTCCTGCCCTGCTCCTTGCTTTTTGGCAGTGGGAGATTTGGGGCCCCAGCAGGGCACTAGGGCCATTTTTGGGGCCCCTGGCAGGGCACCAGAGCCTTGGAGGGAGCCAGCCACAGGGAGAAGGGGTCATTGGGGGGGGGGGGTTGGGGCTGCAGGGGGAGCTAGGATGGTGGGAC
>ML681971.1:17646636-17725980 GCA_007922195.1 Podocnemis expansa | reverse complement strand
GGGGCTTCTGGTGGGCAGAGAAGGCTGGCCCCAGGAAGCCAGAGCCATGGGGAGGGTGAGGTGTCATGGCTGTGGGGGTGGCACAGACAGTGGGCTGGGGCCCAGCAGTGGGGAGCCAGGGCCATGGCAGAGGTGTGCGGGGGAGAGCTGGTGTTGTGGGGGCCTATAGGGGGCCCTGCAATGGGTCTTTGCCTAAGGCCTCCTCTGCCCACTAATAAAGTTCTTGCAGTTTGCATTTTACATTTTTGTTACAGTATTTTCTGTTTCATGAAAGAGCAGTGGTTTGTGTCACTTATCCCTGCTGCTGTTACTTGCTTTTTCTATAATGTACTTCCTCAAAAGTCTGTAGTTAATTAATTAATTTTTCATGCATCACCTTTTTCAGTTCCATGGGCAATGAACAGAATAGTCACTGGATCCACTCAACCCAGTTGTGAAATGTTCCCTCTAAGGGGCTGACGCAGGTGAGCAGCATGTGCTGCTCACTGCGAGCTGAACCCCCCCCCCCCAAGCTCCGCTGCCTGCCGGGCCTCACCCCAGTGAGGCAGAGCAGCCAGCCAGCCTGCCTCCAGCTGGTTGTGCCGCCCCGGGTGGCAGAAGAGGCCAGCGCTGAGCTCTGGGGTGCAGGGTTGGGGTGCTGTGAGAGCCTGCTCTGAGCAGGAGTTTCAAAAACTCCCAGCTCAGAGTTGCTGCCTGGGCAGGGACTCTAACTGCTGGCCATGTGTGGCCAGCAGCTTTCCCTGCGCCAGGCAGCTTCAGGGGGCTGTGCGGCCGCACAGCTTAAAGGGAACACACAACTTGTGACCTCTGAAAACTGCTCCACTCACATTTTTTGACTATACTGTAGTAAAAAAGTGCAAGAACAAACTAAATTTAGTTTTGAGGCTTTCTCTGGCTACATACCACCTTAAAAGTCTAGGACATACCCTTAGATTTCAAAGATGATTCCCTAGATGTTTAATCCTGAGAAGTAAGGAGGCTTCTTCAATAAATTCATTTTGCCCCAGGGTCCTCTTTCAAATGTCATTAGCTTTGACCAAATGTTAAAGATGCGAAATTAACTACATTTTGTCCAGTTATTAGCAAGTAATGTAGGTTTTTGAGGACTAGACTTGCTCTTACATTATTATTTTTTTGCTTTTATAGATCTCCTTAATCTCCATATCTCAAAGCCCTGCACAAATATAATAAAACAGTAACATCACTGTGAATAGTATTCCCATTTGATGGGTGGGAAGATTGGAGCAGTGAGTTTAACAAATCAGTGATAGAGCAGAAGCTAGGACTGTTAAGGGAGGTGTGTCTCAGGATCAGCAAGGGAAAGGTATTCTAAAACTCTTGTTTCCTGGCACAACACCATAAAGTGTAGTTCAGGTTTTCAGATCAAGTTATTTTCTTCCTGCTATTGTCACAAATGCTAAAATGTCTTTTCTCAGTCATGCAGGAAAAAGAAGAAATAGTTAAAGCATTTGAAATTTTAGAAGTTAAAGGTTCAACTCCAACAATTTCCCCCCTTTTCCTGGTGTACAGTGGGTTTTACACAGGAAGATCACCTGTTTGACAAGATTGTATTCAAATACAGAATTCAGTTTTTTATTAATTGTAATATAGCAATTTAATACCTTTTGTGGGTGGGGGGAAGCAAGTTGAAGACCAATCCTATTTTTTAAGGGAAGATGAAACACCTGCACCCCCAAGTACAGAAAAGACAAATGAAAATAGAAAATGCAACTTCTGTGTGTCTCTTGTTTGCAAGAGACCTGCTGGAAAACCAGTAACAATGCACATGGCTGTTTGACACTGAGAGCTGGCTGTGATGAAGTGGGAAACCCCTCTTGGGCTAATGTGGGATGTCCTGGGTGATAACTCCACTCCTCTTTATTTCTGTTCCTGTATGCTGGTGATGGGACACAGGTGTGAGGTAGATATGAGCCACTAGAGGGTAGAGGAGTTTTGGGGCAGATTTTGCCTGGACCCCCTGCCACTCACACAGGTTGTGGCTGGTTGGACCAAGGGGCAGGGCTCCCTAGCCTGGGAGGGAGAACAAAGGATCAGGGAAGAGAGGAAGTAGTAGGAAAACGGGGTCTATGAGGCAGGATCTCTGGGGCATGAACGTGCTCATCCTGGGGTTTACTACTATATCTCCTGGTAAATCTGATAGGCAGCTGTCCTAGCTGCCCTGTGAACTAGATTGTTAATAAACCCTCTGACCTCCACACTGGCTGAGAGTCGCTTCTGATTGGGACTTTCTGGGACCCTCCTGGAGGGTGGCCCCCCAAGGGACTCCAGATGGAGCAGGGGTTGGACTCTGAGACTGGATTTGGGAGCTGGCTGCACAGTAGTGTGGAGACCTGGGCTGGATGGGAGAAGACTCCACTGAAGCAGAGTCCTCACTGGCTGTGAGCAGATGGGACCTGGGAGTGCTTTCTGACTTGCTCTGTCACACTGGCAAACTTTTTACCAAACTGGGGCTAAAACATTACATAGCGCTTGCCTTTTTAATTGCAACTGTGTGGCAAAAGATGGAGTTGTCCTGGCTGGCTAACTCGCTCTTACTGGAAGAGAAGATGGGAAATAAAACAATTAAGATACAGTAGGGAAGGTGAGATACTCTGATACTGTTGATGGCAAGAATCTCAAGATCACATCCCAGGTGCTACTCAGGAATCTGCTGAACACACTGGCAGCTGTGATGATGTTTGTTACCCTCACCTTACCTGGTCAGGATGACTCAGGATCAGAAAAGCAAGGGCCTAATGGTGGGAAGGTATATGTTTGAGTCCCAGGGACTGGTGTTATCCATGATGATGAAACAGAGCTTAGCACAAGCTGTTCAGTCCCAAACTGTCAACCTTGCTTAACTTGAGCAAGCTTCTCAGTGACCCCTAGAAAACCTGTAGGCAAAAAGGGATGGCAGCTACCTCCCACTAAAATTACTCCATCAAACCACACCGCCAGTGCCAGTGTGTGGATGATTCTTTCCAGTTCTAGCACTATCTTGATGTGTTGTTATAGCAGTTTTGTAACCACTGCAAGAACCCTGAAGACCCGTTGGTGATTCTTTACATAACACATCCAACTTGTACCAGTTTTGCTGTTTCCAACTCACATTAAATTGCTTATAAAAATGGCTTTCCTTCCACTTTCCCCCCACTTGACCAGCTGTGCAGCCTTGAATGATGATGTTGCCACACACCATCAGGCAATCTACAATCACTATGACTGTGACTCCACAGCTCTGCCTCTGGTGCTGCCTCCCTTTTCCCTCCAATGGGAGTCATCCAACTGTTTCAAGCACTGCCTGCCAAATGCAAGTCATTGCCTCTGGTGTGAGCCACTCATGGCAGTCACCACCCCATCTCTTACCAGGGTGTTGCTGGTGCTGGGCTTACGGGGCCTTTCCCAGGCAAGGGGTGCTCCTGCCCCTTGCCTATTTTAGTTTCCCTCAGGAGCTGCCCACAGGCTGTGCAGTTCAACATTTTCCTGCCCAAATGCAGTACCGCAGGCACCCCACCATAGTTGAAGCAATCACTTTAGTATGGGAAACTCCTTAGAATCACCTACCTACATTCTTTTTAGTGCTTAATAGCTATAGTATTCCTGTAGCATTTCAGATGCCTCTTTTTCTTTCCTATGGGTTTTCACAATGGAAGATGTAATATTTAGCTCCAAATATTCTAGCCCAGGACAAGCAATCTTTTAAAGGATTTCTGCTACTTTTTTTTTAAACATGATCTAATGTTTAGAGGACTGAAATGGGGCAGGGGAGCAACCCCAATCCCCCATTTTTTATCTAGACAAACTGATTAAAAATAAATATACACGCCCCCCCCCGCCATCAACAGAATGAAAACACATGAAACTTAACAAAATACAGAACCACCTAGCTCTCTAGTTTTATCACACTTGATTTCCTCAGGATTGAATCCTCCAAGGTTTTGGCAATCCATTCTTCAGCCTTCCCGGACCACCAGGTCTCCTTCCTCCTTTTGCAGGATACTTCCACTGAAAGCCAAATTAATTTAATAGAACAGTCTCCATCTCTGTAGCAGATTTAACAGCTCATTTGCTGTAGGAAGAGCCCCAACAAACTTAGCACCCACCCAAAAGGAGCCACCATACATTTGCTATACAGCCACTCCATGCAGTAAATACAGACATGGGTTCTCTAATGCAACAGCTCATGTTAGCATTGCTCTGTTCCCAGAGATTTAACACCATAGTTACTGGTGCTTGGATCAGTTTAACATTGCATGGTGCCATTATTGTATGCCCATCCCCTCTAAATGCAGTTAGTGTCAGTAATTCGTGTCAAACAGATGTGAAAAGTAGATTGATAGTTTCTGCCTGAGTACACTATTCCAATATGTATGCTGAGGAAATTCTTAACCAAAAAAAAAAAAAAGTCCATTACAACTAAAGAATTCAAGTGAATTTTTATTGAAATCAAAGGCTTACTTATTACCATTTAATATTCTTAAAACTGTATTCTAAAAACACTAATACAACCATTTCTAGTTTCCAGTGATAGTGTAGTAATTTTACCTTATGTTCTTGATATTTAAGTACCTCACCAGTACAAATGATACACAAGAAAAGGCAATATTGCCATCCCATTAGGAATTATATACATTTATAGACAAAGAAAAGCTATGCAATACAAACTATGCAATACAAAACTTGAGCCGTAAACTTGTATCTATCTTGCCATGACAAGAGGCACTTTATATGACCTTTTATCGTACTGCAGCCACAATTATTTCTCCCAAACTGCTTAAAACCAACATATAAAGTGTTGGGAAGAAACAGGGAGAAATTCTTGAAAGATAGCATTGAAGTCACTAACCAGCCAGGGGATGATGACAGTAATAAAACACTGTGTGTTATGCAAATACAGTAATTAGTGACAAGGCATATGTAAGAGGTAACTGATAAGAAAAATTTAGTAATTGACAGTCAGTCAGTATTGTCTCTCATCTCACCCTCTGATGACATCCCACAAAAGTCCCTTAGGTAGGCCTGAAAATGCTAGCCCTCACAAAATCCCCTAAATGTGCCCTAAACAGGTCCCTTACGTAGCCCTTAAAATTCTGTCTCCCAACATCCTTCCACCCTCTACTGTTACCCTATGGTCCTTTATGGAGACTTGATTCACTGTTTCTCTGCATTCTCTCAATGACAGATCTTTCTGGAAACCACTCTTGCTTCAGTTTATGAATAGCTGGCAACTGACAAGCTGAGTCACTACTGACTAGGAGAGAGTGAATGCTGTCTGGAGGCATTGCTGGAAGATGGAAGTCAGAAGGGGAAAGCGAGAAGAAAGAAGCAAGAAGCAAACTTGACATAGGGTAAAGATACCTTGGTTCCGGACACCCCAGCTAAGAGTCCTGGCTCTGTGACTAAGCCAATGGTAACCTTAACTGGTGACAACCCAGCTAACTGAGTTCTGGATCTGTGTCTAAGCCAATGGTAATCCCGGTGTTAACAGTGACAGAGCAGAAGGACCCTTACGGATGACCAGAGGGATACGAAGAAAATCCTATGAGTTCTGACTATATGTGTGAAGGTATGCCTGTCAATAAAACTGGATGCCTGTGTTAAGTATGAGACTGTCCTCCCTTTGAGTATTCATTCAGCAATCACCTTACTACTGCTTCCTGAATGTTATAGGTTGTTAAGGATTTATATAAGGATTTGTTAAGGCATATGGTATAGACTGTTAAATGTTTTTATTATGTAACTGTTCAACACAACAAAGAGGAGCACCAGCAGGTAAGCAAGGTCAGATAAAGAATTAGTAATTGTTGTATGGATATTGCCACTATAGCTGGGCACTTGAAGCAAGTGTAACTGAACTGTAGATCTCAAGTTGAACAAGTAAAATGTTGCTCATTGGAATGAGCAGAGACTCCAGTTAATTAAAAATCCTGGGTAAAGTTGAGTACAGTGTACTGTGCAGTCCTTGAATGCTAGAAAATGACTGACAGGATGAATCACTTGATGATTACCCTTTCTATTCCTTCTCTCTGAAGCACGTGGGCATTGACCATTGTTGGAAGACAGGATGATGGCTTAGATTGGGGTCTCAAACATGCAGCCCGGAGGCCACATGCAGCCCCTAAGGCTATTTCCTGCAGCCCACAACGACACTATTGTTACCAATATTTGCAATATCGTTGTATGAAAAGGTTTCAGTGGTGCAGCCCACAGGCTAAAGTACTAGTCCTCGTGCGGCCCTCGTGGTAATTTGAGTTTGAGACTCTAGACTTAGATGGACCATTGGTCTGACCTAGTCTGTCACAGCTAAGAATGTGCAATTGTTTAGTGGGAAATAGGAAAATTGGGCATTTGGTAGGATACGCCTGTTCCTGGTATTATGTTCTGTTGCCTGCATAATTCAACTCGAGACAATCAGACAGATTCTCAATTCACATCAAGTGCCATAGCTCCACTACGGTAAATAGAGCTATGATAATTTGCCGCTGCTGAGCATCTGGCCTGTTGTCAAGCTCTGCCAACCAAGGCTTGTGTATGTGTTTTTTGAAAAAGAATGAAAAGGATTCCTAGTTATCATAGTTGTTTACTTCATAGGGACATAACATGAACAGTTTGGGGTGGGGTGCTGATGCAAAAGATTTTAACTCAGCCATTTAATACAGGCCAAAAGTTTAAAAAGCCATTTATTTAAACCCATCAAGTCTAAGAAATTAATTTATATGAGAAACTAGTAACAAAACCAGGTAGGCAATTGCTGCAGTTACCAAAAGAATATTTAAAAGTTACAAATGGGAAACTAAATGGTCTGTCGATGGGCAGGTGGTTCACAAACCAATATTAAATGTGTTTTAGAGAGTGTACGCTCCCTGGGACATAGACTGTCACTTACTGTATATTTCCACAGAATCTAGCACAATGGGTTCTTGATCCTGTTTCTGTCCTGTAATAAATACAAACAACATAAGAAATTAGATGTTCTGACCCCTGCATCTAGTACGTATAGGGAAATTTCACAGCTGGGAACAGTATTTTATTGCTAGCCCTCACTATAGCTGAGAAGATAGCTGACAAGCTAATAGGTAGAATTGCAAAGAAAAAAAGTCACCTATCTTATAGTTAGAGCCTGCAGCAAGGCAGACAATGACAGTTACTTTTGTACTTGTCAAGTAAAGAATTACTAGTATAACAAGTCCAATTAACTGCAGCTGTGGAAAGAACTGACTTTCTATAGCACAGCCAGTCCTTGTCTGTGAATCTAGAATCTTAGTCAAATAAGAATGTTGGTGATGTCATGCCTTGCTCCTGCTCTTGCCAGAACACATGGGCACCATACAGCAGAACTGAAATGTAAAACAAACAAAAAAGAAACACAGTAAGGGCATGTCTACATAGCTTTGCAGTGTACACCAACTTGCTGTGCTGTAACTTCCCCATGTGGATGCTGTGGCCATGAACTTAAAGGTTACTAGTTCATGTTAACATCATTCTGTTCAAACAGGAAACCACTTCAAAGTGAAACAAACCAGGAATTTTAAAGACTAATCGATTTATCTGTCACATGAGCTTTAAAAAATATATACATATAGTCTCTAGTGAGCCCCAAGGTGATAGTGTCAGATCTGCATATGAATTCAGTTTCTCTTTGAAGCTGTGATTTGTTATTCATTTCCCTGAGTATGATTATTAACAAGTCATTAACAGAGTGATCAGGATGACTGAAGTGTTCCCCTATTGGTTTTTGAATGTTGTGGTTTCTGATGTCCATTTATTTGTGTCTATTTATTCTTTTGCACAGAGACTGTCCTGTTTGTCCAATATATAAGGTGTGTGTGGGAGAGGCAATTTTATAGATCACATTGATGAATGAGTAGCTGAATGAGCCTTTGATGGAGTAGCTGGCTTGATTAGTTTGAAGCAGGAACCTTTTAGTTCATGCCTACAGCATCCAGACAAGAGAGTTACAGTGCAGCTGTCTGGGTACTTCGGTTCACACCCCCATGCATTCAGTGTAGGCGTGCACCAGCACGTCACCCTCACTAATACAAACCTCCAATAAATGAGGGTTTTTTACCGTTGGGGCGAGCAAAAAAGGAAAGCAAAATGAAAGGGCAAGCTTGTGATTAAGGCACTAGATTGGGTGTGCATTAATTCTTGGCTCTGCCACAGAACCCATGTGTGATCTTGATCATGTCTCTTAGGACTAGAATTTTAAAGATGCAGATAGGTGCATAGACACCCACTTCCCAAATCAAGGGTGCTTTTCAAAATTCTAGTGCTCACCTAAATGCCTTTTAAAATCTGCCCCTTAATGTCTTGCCTCTCAATTCTGCTCTCTTTCAGTTCCCCATTTGTGAAACGGGAATAATATTTTCTTTCCCTAATTAAATTGTAAACTGGATAGAACAGGGACTTTGTGTCTACAGTACCTAATACAGTAAGTCACTAATCTCAGATAAGGCCTTTAGGTGCTACAGAATACAAATTGTACTATATTAATACTGTAGTAAATTGTATTAAGGTAGAAGACTGGCACTAGCCATTTCAAAATCAGTTTTTGAGAAAACCTTAAAGGCATTTACAGAGGTAGCTATGGATAAAATTAGATGGTTCAATTGGATGGACAACCACAGCAAAAAATCTGCCGTTTCTGCTGTCTTCTAAACACTGAATGCTGAGTGAAGGCAGATGCCCTGCAGAATGAGACAGAAGAAGCAGTATGGAATGCAGCCAGGAAGAAGATGAAATTGAAGTGAGTCTAAATGTACCACAAAAACCCATTCAAAGCCAGACTCCTACTCATGTGAAAGTCTCCTGATTTCCATATTCCATCACAACCTAGTCCACCTCTGAGTCTTTTGTTCAATCCAGAGGTTTTTGCTAAGAAAACAGGTGAAATGGAAACTTCAGCTACATTGGAGTTTGACTGGGGGTGGGCAGGTGGGGAGCATTTTATGCACTTGAGCCTCACAAAGACGGACCTGCACTTCTGTGTCTCAGTTCAGTGCATGGTAACCAGCACTGCCTGCGCAATTTTCCATCTAGAACATGTTAGTAAAGAGTTCAGTTGCTTTGTGGCTTACTAGAGATTTGGCATTGATTCAAATTGGATTTACTCCACAGAAATCAGTAGAGTTACCCAAATGGAAATCCTGTGGGAAGGAGATCACAATGGAGACTTCTGTGTCTTCTTAAACTGAGCGATGTAGAGCAATTGGTAGAGAGAATAAGGGACTAAGAAACTTGCCTAAGAATTTTTGGTATCATTATAAAAGTTATGGGGTGGGATGATTCCTTGGGTGGGGGAAGAGGCAAATACTGGGGGTTTAACCTGCAAGACACCCGATTCAATCCAAGGGAAGTCAGGAACGGTGGGGTTACCTGCAGTAACTGTCCTCCTTCGAGATGGACTGTTCACATACATTCAGCTACAGGTGTCTACGTGCTGCAGTGCACAGTTGGTCAGAAAGCTTTTTGTCCTAGCCTGTCAGAGCAGGGTCAGTGGCCAATGCCCCCTCTGTGCCACATATGCAGCTATACATATGACCCTGACCCTGACTCTCCTCAGTCCCTTCTTTTCACCAGCTCCAAGTAGCAGGGACAGAGGGAGGGATCTGAATGTATGTGAGCAGCCCATCTTGAAGAAGGACGGTTACTGCAGGCAACCCACCATTCTTCGAGCACTGCTCACATCATTCAGTTACAGGTGACTGCTAACCATACCCAGGATGTAGGGCCATCCCTAAGGGGTGCGGGGCCCTGGGCAAATCGCTCTCTGTGGGGCCCCCACCCACCCCAGCACTGGGGGGTGGGGCCGGCCAGCCCAAGGGAGTGTCTGACAAGGCACATCATTCCCTAACCCCTCCAAGTTCCTGTTGCTGAATATCAGGAGCCAAGAAGCTCCGCAAATAGGAGTAGGAGGGAAGGTGATGAATCATACTGTCCCTGGGACTTCCAGCCCTGCCCCTCTCATGAACTTTGCTGTGATGCTTGCCTTCCTGACAATCTTCTGAGTGGCAGCATGAGAGTGGGGAGCAGGGGAGGATAGAGTGGGGTGTCAGGAGAGTAAGAGAAGTGCAGCTGGGTGGCAGGCGCCAAGGAAGGCAGCACAGCATCTGCAGTTTCCCATGCTGTTCCTGCCCTAGGCCAAATGCCTGGACATGCTGCAGGGCAGAACATTTAAAAAGGATCTGGCCTGGTCCCAGCTTACAGGTGCATGCAAACCAGGTGGGGAAAGCTAGGGAACCCATGAGGCAAACAAATCCATTTTACTCAGGATGGGAAAAGCAAGAAGGATCCACCCAGAAAGGAAAAAGAAAAAAAATACAAGATGCAAGTCATGTCTGATCACCAGCCATTTACAGTGATCACACAGAAGCTCTGAGGAAGCAAGACACAGGAAGTTCCATAGATTTACTTGAGAATCAGCAAATATAAAAGATGGGTAAAAAGATGAAAACGTACCCAGTATCTGTGGTAGAAAGAGCAGGCAACGCTAATTGTTACGTACTCACCCTGGGATGGGTAGGGGGAATTCAAACATCAAGAGAGTAGTTTAAAAACACAGTATAATCTTGCCCCTTCCCCCAAGGACTTAATTTTGCCATTCTTGTGATGTTTGATCTCTTGAAACTGGCAATACTGCATAAATTAATACCATATACTGGCCGCTCCCTCTCTCCAGTCTTCAGTGATTTCAGCTCAGGGAGAAGAAGAGTCTCCTCTCTCAGTGATTTCAGCTCTTAGGGAGTCACAGTCCTCATGATATCAGCTCTTAAATACTGCAAACAGCTCCTCTAATCAAAATACAAAAGGCAGGCTCCACAAGAAGCCTGGCCATAGATCCGTCTTTTAACAGTGGGGCAGGGGGGTGAGGCAGTGCCTCAGGCATAGCTCTAAATGAGCTAATGTTAATCCCCACCCGTTCTGCTTTTCTTAGGCTGAAAGTAGGGGAGGGGTGGCCCCTTTTTCAAGTTCCTCTTTGCTAAAGGTAACTTCTCACCCTTCAACTAACCTAAACACAGTTTGAACAATCAGAAGAGTAGCACATTACAAAAGACAGTATTCTGTTTCTTTTCAGTAAAATTACAGATATAGACAGATTTGTGCTCAAATAAACCCAAATACTATTAACCATTATGTTTTGCATCAGTGAGACTATATGCTAATACCTAATGGTGCTCCTTGTGCTCATGCAAATACAAAACCCATGCAGATTAGCTGCCCCCCTTAGAAGCTGTTAGGCACAGCTTCTGACCCTGCCTTATACTAAAACAAAAATGTACTCAGCCTCTTTTACTGCATTTCAGTCTCTGGCCCCCATTAAGCACTGGGTCTCATAGAGAATCATTTAAAACTCCATGACTTTTACCAGTGGGTCTCTCCTGACCCCAAAGTATTAGCCGCATTACTAGAGCCCTGCACGGATACCAATAAGTGGATCCGTATCCAACCTGCATCCGCAAGAAATGGTCCACGGATATCCGTGTTGTATCCGCGGATGTGGATATAATGCGGATATCCACATATTTGCAGGGCTTTAGCTCTGTGCAGATAAAAATATGTGGATCTGTATCCGATCTGCATCTGCAAGAAATGGTCCGCGGATATCCGTGTTGTATCCGCGGATGCGGATATAAGGCGGTTATCTGCGGATATCCATGGATTTGCAGGACTCTACACATTACCAGATTAATAGAAGTTTGGGTCTAACCCAAAATACCATGCTGCCAGCCAATCCTTTAGTAATTAAAACTAAATGTTTATTATACAAGGGAAAAAACCAGACTATAAAAGATCTGTTTAAGGATTAAAGCAAATCATATACATACAATGATTTAAAAGTTCATATATATCAAGTCCTTGGCAATATTTGGAGTTTGCACTTTTTATAGTGCCTCTGGTTATATCCAGTACCTGTGTGGGTCTCAGTCCTTTGATTTACAGCTTCAGTTGTAGATGAATAGATTCCGAGGTAGGTGTTGGCTAAAGACTATAGATTAGTTTAGAATTCAAGGTGGAAGTGCTACAGCTGCTTTTTATGTCCTTTGACATTTTTTCATGCTGCTCATGGCAATTTACAGGCATAAGATGGAGTCCAGAGCCACAAAAATAAGCCCTGGTGACTCTCCAGGTCTTTCCTGAGGTCCAGTGTGCCTAGAGTTTTCTTAATGGTCCATTAAGCAGGCTATGGGTGCAGTCACTCTGCTAGGTGTGGCCCAAAAACATAGCAGAAGTAAAAATACAGACCTATTCATAACTTGCAATACAGATATGACACCTGGTGGACATAAACAATATCATACTTAGCAAATTATAATATCTCTAATAGTACCTAACATGGTATCATGGATTATTGTAATTTTGACATATCAATGTTAAATAATGTCACGAATGGTCCCCTAAATCCAGTAAGCATCACAGGGTAGTCTTAGGGGGCTTCAGTAACATAAACAATAAATAATATTTGTTATTCATGGACATTGGTGCTGTTGGTGGTGATATTCTCTGCATGATATTATAAACCTTCCCTTGTGCTCCATTAGTTCTGTATATAGGCTTCATCGTACTGTAGTCAGGGCTGGCTCGACCAATAAGCAAATAAGGCCCTGGCTTGGGGTGTCATTTACTTAAGGGCAGCCATGGCACCATGGCTCAAAAGCCAGATCTCCCCCTCCTCCGGCTCCTGTTCCTCCCCAAACCAGTCATCTGCAGTGGGTGGAGTAGGCCAGCCCTTGGGGTGGGCTCCACTCTCTTACCCTGCCTCTGGGTTGGATCAGCTCTGTTGTACTGATGGTTTCTATTGTTTTACTAGAATTGCTCTAGTTCAGGTCTGTGAGCATTTTCTAGTTTAGGAAACATAGCCATGCATCCTCCCACCTGTTTATAACTGATAGATTCCCAGGAAACATCTGTCTCTTTACAACCTACAGGCTTCAAAATAGAGGTGAGGGGGCAAGAACCAAAATAAATCCCCACAATCCATTCACATTTCATTACAATTTCTAAAGTTGCTGTTCCAAAGGGATCACACACTAACCTATACAAATCAGATAACTGCAAAGTGTTTCCTCTAAGGAGTTTAGGAGGAAATCAAAATAATTATAGTACAAGAGTTTGGTTTGGTGTTATATTGTTTTTGGGTTGTCTTGTATATAGACTAAGTCCAGTAGTGTTTTGTGAGTGCAAACAAAAAGCCATCTGCTGGTTCTCCCTTCTCAATTCAATCTCGGGCTTATACCATGGGGCCCACAATTGCTGATTCTACGTACAACAGTGCACATCACAGGATAGTTAGCAGAACCCTGCTTGTGCTAATTTGCCACTAATCTTGATTCCACTGAGCAACTAGCTCCTTGAATATTCCCTTATAGTACATGCATACTGAAAGTATGGTAGCCTATACTTTATTTTGATTTATTTGCTGATGGATTTTCTTTTTTGAAATCACTGTGTCCCACAAGCTTACTCTGCCAGTGATCTCTAGCAGGCGATAGAGTTTTCCAGGTCAAAGCATTTAGACAAAACATAGATTGTCTTTAATGGGCTTTGTTTACCTTTTTTGGTCTGCTTTAGTAAATCAAACACACATGGTTTTGGTGCCCTAGAAGCCAATGGGTCCGGATCCTACAAAACTGCTAACACACACTGTGGAAAAATCCACGCACCCCCCTCAGTTTCACCATGAGTGCAGTTGTCTTCTCTAATCGAGTAAGCTGGGGTAAGCCAGTCCCCTGGATGAGTCCTTTATTTCCTCCTCCTCCTCAGTGTTTCTCTTTGCCAGAGCTTTTGGGGTTGGGCCTTTGTCATGCTTGGTAGGATACCCTCCTTCACACTGAGGCATGGGCACAGGGAGAAAAAGAATGAATTAGTAACTCTCTGAAGCCCAGACTTCAGATAGTACCTGTCCTTGGGCTTCTCCAGTGGTCTTATAGGCATGGTGGCTCTGCCTGGAGTCAGAGTAATCTCAGTCATGCCCACAGACTAGTGCCAGTTCTTTAGTCTTCTGCTTCCCAGCTGAAAAGAAATGCTGTCTTTTTGCCTTCTAACACAACCCATCCACAAGCTTCTCCCTCTCTTTCCTTCTAGCAGAGACAGGGTTTTAAAGGGCTACAGCAGCCTTTGAGTAGCCTCTGCTGTTTCTAATCAGGCTGTAATCACCTTCCCCAGCCTGCACAGAAAAGGGCTTTTATCATTCTAGGGTTGATATATTTGCCTTCAAGTACCCTTCTGTAGCCCTCTGGCCTGACTTGATCACAAGATGCTTAGCTTTTTGCATGTGGGTTGTCTGATCGAACCTAACATAGACCTGCAGGTCTATAAAGACACAGCTCACAGGCTTTCTAAATCAAGAGCCAGAATGGGCAGGGTGCTACACTAATCCCAGCCAGTGATATGTGCATGGTTTAGGTGGAGGAAACATATAAGCTTATGGCTGGGATTTTCAGAAGTGCTCACTACTGCAACTCTTGGGGTATCCCTGACAATGCAGTGGCATATCTATAGGCACACTCAGATATGTTGTAAGTTCCCACAGGGTGGCTGTTCAGTTCCCCAGGCTAAGCATCCACATCACCAAACCCACAACCCTTGGCTCTTTTGGCAGCTCATCAGAGAGGCTAAAGAGGGTGTAGAGACTGTAAAGGCCTTCATTGCAGGCAGTGCTGAGGCACACTGGAAGGCTAAAGCATTGCTGAGGCTCTGTCAGTGCATCCAGTTCTGTATCCAGGCTATGGTTCAATTCACTCACGTACACAAAAACAGGCTTGTCGCAAGGCAGAGTTCTCCTTCAAGCACTGCTCACATCATTCAGTTAGAGGTGTTTATGTGCCGCAGTGCACGGTAGCTCAGAAAGTCTTCAGCCTTAGCCTGTCAGGTCAGGGCACGTGGCCAATGACCCCCTACGCCATGACCGTGGCTATATAGGTGACCGTGACCCCAGGGACGTCGCTGGCGCTGGGAACCCTGGGCACGTGCCCCGAATCTCAGTGCCAGTGCCCTGGATCCGGTGGGGTCACCCGTCTCCCGGTCTCCGGCCCAATCAGCTGGGGATCCAGCACCCGGCCTCCCATGGCCATGGCAGTGAATCCAGGGCCCGGCCGCCTGTGGCTGCAGCGGGGAATCCGGGGCCCAGCCGCCCATGGCCATGGCAGCCCCATCCCCGGCTGCCCACGGCCACTTCCAGCCCTATCCCTGGCCAGGGGGCTGGGCCAGTGGGCTGGGGACAGGGCCTGTGGGCCAGGGGTGGGACCTGGGCCCATGCCACGGGTTCCTCCCTGGGTCAGCGACGCCCCTGCGTGACCCTGACCCTCCCAGTTCCTTTTTCCACCCTCAGCGACGGTTTCAGATCAGCCAAGAAACTTGCATAAGCAAGTGCCTGTCTTCTACCGCAAAATACAAGATGCCTGGCTTCAAGCTGTGCCTAGGATGCTGCAAAGCTTTCACACTCGATGATCCACACAATAAATGTCTCACATGCATTGGTGAGTCCCATCTCGCCGAGAGCTGCCCTCTCTGCCAGTTCTTCAAAAGGAGGACTCACAAGGACAGGGAGCTGCGCCTCCGATCCCTTGCCGGGAGCAGTGCGCAAGCCTCTGATGCCGCCTGAGCCCTGAGTGCTCTGCCAGCTCACCCATCAGCCCAGGCGCCGAAGCCCCAGGACTGATCTCTGGTGCCAAGCCTAAAGTCTCAGTCAACGCCCCCATCAGTACCATTGGAGCATCGAACACCTCGGTCGCCGAATCAACCTAGTGCCAAACCCAAGGTAGCACTGCCAGTGGCACCACCAATGCCCCAGCTTCCATGTCAGCGCAGCCGCGTTCTCTGGTCCACATACCAGCACTGCAGAAGAAAACCAGCTTGATGCCAACCACAGCACCAGGAGCCCAGTTGGTTCAGGGAGTGGCTCTGCCCACCAACCCAGTACAACCTAACCCGCCGCCAGTACTGCAGTCCGGCACTGGGGACTGCTCTCCCAATCCGGTGCCATCCAGCCCGCCCTCGGTACCGCATTCCACGGAGGACTGCTCCCCGGCCTCCTCCCCACGTTCATCCCGGGACGTGTCAGTGCCGTGTTCCCAAGCCTTGGGGGCCCCTTCCCACGGATCGGCATCGACTTCACCTCCAGCCTCAGTACGCTCTTCTCCTCTCAAGATGGTAATAAGGGTAGGAGAACATTTAGGGAAATGGTGCTGTAAGCATTTTCCCTCACCCACACCTTGACACAAGAACAGACCATTGGAGCCACCTGAACCAGTGGGCACTCCCCTTCGGGTACCGCACCGCAACCTAGCCGAGGCCATTCCCCTCCGTGCCATCTGGAGGCCAGAGCGTCTTTTAACGACTGGTCACATGACTGGCTGGATATGGCTGCCAATGATACCTTAGGCTATGTCCACACATACACCATTATTTTGAAATAACCCATTTTGAAATTAGTTATTTTGAAATAAAATCCTTATTTCGAAATAAGTTAATTCAAATTAACAGTTTGTTAATTCGAATTAAGGGAAAGCCTGCTTTCGAAACAGCTGTTATTTCAAATGGTTATTTCAAAATAAGGCTGTTCGGACATGTTGTTTCGAAACAGTTGTTTTGAAACAGCCATTTCAAAACAACGGCTATTTTGATATCGAAGCAGGTTTAACAGTTTAGAAACAACGACCGTTGTTTCGAAACAATGGGTCCTGTTGTATGTCATGTGGACTTGAGAATTTTTATTTCAAAATAACCTCTGTTGTTTCGAAATAAGAACCCTGTGTGGACATACCCTTAGTCTTATGGCACTGCTCCGTCTGGTCCCCCTCACGGACCATGGATTCGGACCTCTTAGACAATGAACCCGATCCCAGCTCCAAACGTCAGAGTAGATCATGGGCCTGTTCTTCTTCTTCACCTGACGAATACACCTTTGAAAGACCAATTGACTGTAACAAGGACTCTTGTGCCCACCAGGAGTTGCTATGCCATGTGGCAGCAAACCTGAACCTGGAGCTCGGGGTCATCCAAGAGGAGACGAACACCCTCTTCAATGTCGGCCAGAGGATTCCACCTGCTAAGGTGTCTGTATTGCTCCACGAAGGGGTATACAGCATCGTCAAGGCCCTCTGGCAGACCCTGTCTTCGATCCCGCCAGTATCCAGTGTCACAGACCGTAAGTACCACATCCCTCAGGACAAGTTCTCCTTTCTGTTCCAGCACCACACTCCTGGGTTGCTGGTCATTGATGCCATGAACCAGAAAGAGAGGCAAGGTCAACCGGGTTCCAGCCCTAAGAATAAAGAGGTGAAGAAACTCGACCTGCTTGGCAGGAAGGTTTACTCCACAGCAGCCCTTCAGCTGCACATAGCAAACCACTCAGCCCTTATGACAAGGTATATCTTTAACCTCTGGAATGCCATGCAAGGCTTCTGCGCCGTTATCCCAAAGAATCGCCTTAGAGACTTCGACACAATGCTCGAAGAAGGGGAAATGGCATCCAGAGATGCCCTGATGGCCATCTGGGATGCCATGGACACAGCCACCTGTACAATGGCATCAGCTGTAGTAATGCATCGCTCGGCCTGGCTACAGGGCTCGGGCCTGCCGCCACACCTGCAGCTCACTATTCAGGACCTCCCATTCAAAGGCCCTGACCTCTTTGCCGAGTCCACAGATGTGAAGTTCCATGGCATGAAAAACTCGAGAGCCATGCTCCGGTTGCTGGGAATTTACACCCCATAGCCTAACAGACGCTTTCTAAAACCCCATCAACTCCTCCAACAACAACTTCAGCAGTTAAAACAACAGATTCAACTGCAGAGTACTTTCCCGAGGTCCCTCCCCTTTTCCTAGCGCCACCTTGGGGACATGGACAAGGACAAGGTCCGTTCAGGAAAGAGTGAGAAGTCCCATGTTCCCCAATCGGGTAGGCATGGGCATGCCTCCGAACACTTGTCGGGGAAGAAACAGCGTTTTTGACAGTTACTATATGGCCAGCAAACCCATGAATCAACTGGTCCCCAAATGCTTACACCGCTTTACACACCACTGGGCCAACATCACATCTGACCAGTGAGTCCTCGAGACAGTCACGGAGGGGTATTGTATTCATTTTCTTTTGATTCCTTGGGACAGAAAACTGCCCCCTCGTTCATCCCTTGGAAACCAGGAACTGTCCTACCTTCTCGAGATCAAATGCCAGAAACTCCTCTCCCTCAGAGCCATAAAAAAAGGTCCCCAAGTGGGAGTGGGGAAAAGGGTTTTACTCCCAATGCTTCCTGGTCCCAAAATCCAGTGGGGACCTTTGACCCATTCTAGATCTCAGAGCCTTAAACAAACACATAAGGAGAATAAAGTTCTACATGGTTTCCCTATCACAAATCGTCCCATCTCTGTCTCCCGGGGATTGGTTCACGGCCCTCGATCTGAAAGACACCTACTTTCACATAGCCATAAGACCCCACCACAGGCGGTTCCTAAGGTTCATGGTGGCAAACGACCACTTCCAGTTTACCTCTCTCCCTTTTGGGCTCTCCCTGGCCCTCAGGATGTTCACAAAGTGCATGGTGCTGGAAGCAGCATACTTGCAAAGACGGGGCAGAAGAATTTATCCCTACCTAGAGAACTGGTTAATAGTCGGGAAATCAAGCTTGCAAGTAGAGCTCCCTGTCAAAGCAGTAGTGAGGCTCTGCAACTATCTGGGCCTCCATATAAACCAAGAGAAGTCAAAGCTCTGCCCGTCCCAAAACATAGAGTTCATAGGGGAATGCAAGGGGTTAGCATTCCTACCCTGCTCCAGATTTTGGTCCATTTGTACCACCATTACAGAGCTGCAAACGTCCCCCGTGACCATGGCCCGACGGTGCCTGCAGCTCCTCGGTCACATGGCAGCCTCCACCTCAGTGATCCAGACAGTGCGCCTGAGGATGAGGCCTTTCCAAATCTGGCTTTCCACAGTATTCCACATATGGAGGGACTCCCTGAACAAGGTACTGTCTGTCCCCCAGGATACTCTGGGGACACTTCAGGTTTGGAGGGATCCCCGCTTTGCCTTGGGGGGCATTCCCTTCAAAGACCTCAGGCCATCAGTGACCTTAATAATGGATGCCTTGAACACAGGGTGGGGGGCCCACATCTCTGGGGGACTCTCTACTCAGGGACTCTGATCCCACCCAGACAGTCCTCTCCACAGAAATGTGAAGGAACTAAGGGCCATTAGGCTAGCCTGTTTGACCTTCCTGGACAAGATACGGGGCAGGTTGGTCCTGATCCTCACGGACAATACCATGGCTGTGTTCTACACAAATTGGCAAGGGGGAGGTCTGTTTTACGCCACTTTGCGAGGAGGCGTGCAAACTCTGGGAATTGGCCATACGACACAACTTCATCCCAGTGGCCTCCCACCTACCCAGGGTGGACAACGGGCTAGCAGACTCTCTAAGCAGAAAACCGCTAGCAAACCACAAGTAGTCCCTTCAAGACAAGGTATTATCCCTCCTGCTAGACAAATGGGGTCTCCCCCAGATAGACTTGTTTGCGACATGACAGAATCGCAAGTGCTCCCAGTTCTGTTCCCTCAGGGGCCAGGAGGAGGGGTCCCTCACCGATGCCTTCCTCATCAACTGGTCAGGGCCCCTGATGTACGCCTTCCCACCAGTTGCCCTGATACAGAGGGCTCTCCTGAAAATCGACAGGGATGGAGCAAGCATAATACTAATAGCTCCGGACTGGCCCAGACAGCTTTGGTTCCCACTCCTGCAGGACATGTCCATAGAGAGCCCACTCCGCCTCCCATGGTGGGTGGACCTTCTGACGCAGGACTCGGGGTGCCTTCGGCACCCAGACCCGGGCCGCCTACACTGATGGCCTGGATGCTCTCTGGCTCAGCTAGCAGGAGAGGCTCTGCTCAGACAGGGTTAAGAAGGTCCTGGTTGGTAGCAGAAGACCATCCACTAGGTCCATGTACACAGCCAAATGGAAGCGATTCTCCATTTGGGCTCAGGACAAAGGCGTAGACCCTATATTAGCCCCGATTCACCTCATCCTCAACGATCTGCTAGACCTAAGGGAAGGAGGCCTTTCTCCTTCCTCATTGAGAGTCCATTTAGTGGCAGTCAACTCTCCATGAGAGTGTGGATGGGCAATCAGTTTTTTCCCATCCCACCTCCATCAGATTCTTAAAAGGGGTGGAGAGACTTTTTCCCCAACCTCGTAAGCCCACCCTGCCTTGGGATGTGAATATTGTTCTCCGGGCAATAACAGAGCCACCCTATGAACCCTTTGACTCAGCCATCCTCCTGGTCTTCTCCTGGAAGGTGGCCTTCCTAGTAGCAATCACCTCTGCTAGAAGGTTTTGGAGTTGAAAGCCCTCTCCTCGGAACTCCCATACATGAGATTCTACCCGGATAAAGTGGTTTTACGTCACCATCCATCCTTCATCCCTAAGGTGGCCACCCCTTTCCACCTTCACCAGGAAATTTGCTTGCTAGTTTTTTACCCAGATCCCCAGGTTACGCAGAACCAGAGGAAGTGTCATACACTGGACATGAGGAGAGCACTCCTAACTTACATCAAGTGCACTCGGCCGTTTCACAAGACCCCCCAACTGTTTGTGGCAGTCGCCGAATGTAAGAGAGGTTTACCAGTATCCTATCAGTTTATCTCTAAAAGGATTGTGAACTGTATCAAGGACTGCTACGGAAGGTCGAAAACGCTCCTTCCTGAAACTGTTAGAGACCACTCTACCAGGGCCCAAGCGTCCTCTGTGGCCTTCCTTGCCAAGGTCCTGATCCAAGAGATCTGCAGAGCTGCTACGTGGTTGTCGATTCATACCTTCATGATGCACCATGCCATCACCCAGCAGGCTAGAGATGATGACACTCTGGGCAGAGCTGTACTCAATGTGGGCAGACTGTAACTCCTCCCACCATCCATGGGTACAGCTAGCAGTCACCTGTAACTGAATGATGTGAGCAGCGCTTGAAGGAGACAGCAGGTTACTTACTAGTAACCGTCCTTCTTCAAGACGAGCCGCTCACATACATTCAGGTCCCTCCCACCATCCCCGCTAACAGAGTTGGTGCAGGTATATGGGACTGGGAGGGTCAGGATCACGGTCACCTATATAGTGCGGTCGTGGCATAGAGGGGGCATTGGATGCATGTCCTAACCTGACAGGCTAAGGCTGAAGACTTTCCAAGCTACTGTGCGCTGTGGCATGTAGACATCTGTAACTGAATGCATGTGAGCAGCCCATCTCGAAGAAGAACGGTTACTAGTAAGTTAACCCACCCTTCCACCCCAGAAGGGAGTGAAGGAGCTGAACTAAAGCACACAGGAAAGCAAGAATGGGGACCTAAGGCGGTGTTATACATCAACAGGAGGGAGGCCTAGATCATCATGGCCTGACTCTACTTTCTCTTGTGCTGCTGTGAGTTAGGAATAACTGCTGAAGCTAGTGGGCTGTCTCATGAGAGTGGGGCTCGTGCAGCCTATGTTGGAAAGCTGTGCCCAGCTGTGTGGTAAGGTTTCTTTTATGTCTCTTATGATCTCAGTTTCTCTGCTGCATGTTTTACAGCAGGGGGTCTCAAACACACGGCCCAGGGGCTTCATGCAGCCCCTAAAGCTATTCCCTGCAGCCCGCAGTTACGCTATCATTACCGATATTTGCAATATTGTTGTATGAAAAGGTTTCAGTGGTGCGGCCCTTGGGCTAACGTACTAGTCCTCATGCAGCTCTTGTGGTGATTTGAGTTTGAGACTCCTGTTTTACAGTATAACTGTGTTTCTACATCCTGCTAGTAAAAGCCACGTGTCCCTTCCTCTCACCTGGGAGATGGGACCCTGGCCTTTGTCACAGACAGTCTGCTTATGCCTGCAGCTTGGTAACTTGGTGACTGCAACAACACAGTGTCATCACTGACCAAGTGATGAGTGGATACTGCATCTACTCTTCCTTTGCCTTCTTTCAGGGCATGGATTGTCTTCAGTGGTGGATTTTGGGGTAGGCGAAGTAGGGAGCCGCCTAGGGCCCCAAGCAATAAGGGGCCCTGTCCTCAATTTGGTGGACAGAAATGAAAATTTAGAAAAATATAGAAATTGTTCCCATCTTGCAGTGCTAGTAGGACTGGAAGACTAACAGTGGGTTACTCACCAGTAACCACCCTTCTTCGAGATGGGCTGCTCGGATCCACTCAGTAATAGGTGTCACCATGCCGGAGCACTGGATTGGTCAGAAAAAACTTGTCCTAGCCTGTCAGGAGAAGGGACGCGGCCTCCGCCTCTTGCGCCACCCCGTGGCCATATATATGGCTGCCTCCCAACCCCTCCTCAGTTCCTTAGAGTCGCCAACTCCAGATGTGAGGATGGAGGGGAGGGACCTGAATGGATCCAAGCAGCCCATCTCAAAGAAGGATGGTTACTGGTGAGTAACCCACCATTCTTCTTTGAGCGCTGCTTGGATGCATTCAGTAATAGGTGACTACTAGCCATGCTGATGGATGGCGGGTGGAGTTGGTTCTTCCGCCTTCAGCACAGCAACATGCCCCATAAGGTAGAGGCCCAGCAATAAGATCCTCACCGGACTCAAGAGGTGAACAGGACTTGATGGGGCTCAGAAGGATCAAGAGTTGAGGGCCAACCCAGGACAGGGGCAGGACCGAACCCGCCGAGGCATATACACATAAGCAGGTCGGAACACGGTCACCATAACTGGAGTAAAAGACACAACCTTAACATAGGGTGTTGCATTAGATGTTCCGCCTAGGTGGAAATGTGGAGTATGACAGACAGTGTCTGGTCATAGGTCTTGTCGCGTGGACTCAAAGGAGAACATTGGATGCCAACAAGTGCGAATTTAGCCATATTGGCCATGCCTCGCATGAGAACGAAGAAAGGGTAGAGATTAGTTCCTGAACTGATTGTCCAAAGGCTTAGCTGGAGCCACGTGGTTATGAACTGATCTGGCAACTACTGGGTACGCAGGTAGTCGTAAGGGGTGACCATACTCCCTGTCCAGGTTGTAACCAAACATAGCTGGCTGGTCAATGTGAGTGAGGATGGGGATACAGGGTTGTAAGATGGGCTCGAGAATGCCTGAGAAGACCACAGGATACTAAACAGCAACATATGGAGGCCAAGCCGAGCAGAACAGAGGTCTATGGTATGCTAGCTATAAACTGGGTAGTGTGGGAGCGCACAATTTCAGCCAAACAGGTACCAAGGACCAGGTTCTCACAGGGGAGAGGCTCTGGAGCATAAGACCCACCAACAGCAAGGTGGCCTGAAGCAGCGTTAATGAGTTGGTCCTTCTAGAGCCCCCTGGAGCAGGAGAATTCACAGGAAAAAGCCCGCTGGGCCTATAAACTCACAGGGTTTTGCATCATGAGGGCCCTCATGAATGCGTGAGGGAGGGAGAAGAAGGGTTGGGAATAGCGCCTGCTATCATTTGGAGTTGTGTGGCACTTTAATCTGTTAGTCTTAAAGTGCCACACAACTCCTTGTTGTTTTTTTTACTGGACTAGACTAACATGGCTATCCCTTTTGAAATTGCTATCATTCGGTCACCCCATCGATGACCGAAAGATTCGTAGAAGTGCCATATAAGGTCGCGGTCTCAGCACCTACAGTACTTCCTGGAGGGATAGCGCTACCGTTCTGCCATGCCAGAGGTGCTAAGGATGAAACTCCCTAATACGTGGATATCCAAAGAACCGCGACGCCGAGGGAGGTTCCTTCCTATGAGCTGGGAAGTGAACCCGTTACAGGGTGGCAACTGCAGCATCTCAAGGACACTCCGGGGTTAGAAAACCGAATGAAGTGTTCCCCCAGGCGGGAAGCCGGAAGGCAAATTAAGGGAGTACAATCCCCAAGTTCTTGGATATTGTGGGAAAAATAGGCTCTCTGTCTATCACACCAGTGGGTGGGCAGTGGATATGAATGGGTCCTCAAGTATTGAAGAGGAACCGCAGTACTAAATGGGCGCCACCAACGCACATGGGGGTAACCCGCGGTAGCACTATAAGTCTACGATCCAATGTAGTGAGATGGTCCCAAGAAAGCTATGGGCAGAAGGGGGGGAAACGTGCCCTGTCAGGGTACAGGACCGAGAAGCAGAAGAGGTAGCTACAAGCCCCCTGGGAAGAAAAGCCCCTCTGTCTGCACATGGACACCTGCCCAGAAAAGTGACTGGTGACGTGGGGAGGTGTGTTGGTGGGAGAACGTCTGAAGGGGTGGATCCTTCGCAGTTTCCCTACGTGGAGATGTGACTAGTTGTTCTCTCCTGGGTTCCCTGTCTGGGGTTTGAAGGAGGTACTCCTGGCCCGTGTTTATGGGCGAGGGTGTAAGAGAATTGGCCATCTCAATGGGGAGGCAGACTGAGGGCGAAGGTTCCTAGGGTGGGGGCCCTGGTCCTCGCTAGATCACCACAAAGTGAGAGAGTGGAACCGTAGTTCCCATAAGGAAGGGGAATGGTAGGGGCGGGCCGTTTACCTTGGCCCCCTTCAGAGGTAAAGATCTGCTCTGGAACGCGGATGTGTCCCCTTCAGTGAGCAGGAAATATTCCTGTCGAATTGGGGTTGGGGTCACAACAGCTCGTTGCCACTGAACCGATGGTGCGACCAGAGGTATCCCCTCCCCTTCCCCTGACCCAGACACGAGGAGGCCTACCTGAGGAGGGCATCAAGGCCACAGGCACAGTTCTGTTGCAGGTAGGCTTCGAATACGCGCATCTCAGAGTCTCCACAGCTGGGCTGGGGCTACAACGAGACACGCTTCTTGTCCCTGGCGAGATGTTGGCGTGGGGAACGTGTGGTAGGGGGAATATCTGGGAAGAGTGAGATGCGAGGAGAGGAAAGAGGGACGGTTTTCCATCTTTGGGGAAGTCGCTGCTTAAAGGGTATAGGGAGGGGTAAACCACAGTACTCGGGTACTGTCAGTGTAGGCGGGGCATCATTATATTTTTGGGGCCTTGGTGCCCCCAATCCAAGGTCTGCTCATGCAGTAGCAGAAAAAGGGAGAAAACAAAAGAGAGGTTGGGGATGGTTCCCACTGAATCTCCCTTCCCCTAGAGAGGAGAGGGGGTGTTGTGGCCATCTGTGGTGCTGACGCCCTTATGCCTCTGTGCCCGAGGATCAAAGTGGGGTGGTTGTAAGTAGAGGGCCCCTCCCTGTGAGAGGAAGGGCAAAGGCCCAACCTTCACAGCAAATAAAGCAGGGAGGAAAAAACTGCCCTGCAGTCCCTTTCTGGAAGAAGATGGGGAATTCGAGGGGAACTAAATCGGGGGAGTGGGTCCGGGAGGGAGGAGGCCAAGGTACTTGGCCTCTCCCCAAGGATCTCAGGCTGTGCCCACCACTGAGAGGGTTTCAGGGGGAAACAAGACATCTCCTTCGAAGGGCAGGTCGAGGACTGCCTGCTGTGTGTTAGGAGGCGCTCTAGCTTCCCTGAGCCATGCCACCCTGCGGATGGTAACTGCCGAGGCCATGGTGCGAGCGGCGGTGTCCACCGCATCGCGTGCTGAAAGGAGGAGGTCCTATGAAATTAAGTTGCCTTCTTCCAGGAAGGCATCATACTCCTCCCTAGCCTCAGGTGGGAGCAGGCTTCTAATTTCCCAAGTGACTCCCAGACATCCAGCAAATATCTGCTGGTTATAGCCTGGCTGTTTGCCACTCGTAGTTGGAAGGCCGATGAGGAGTAAACCTTACGGCCTAGCAGATCCAGTTCCCTGGTTTCCCTGGAGGGTGGAAGGGGATCCCTGGGGGGCTCCCCGGGCCCCATTGCCATTTAGACTACGCCCCTTCGGGGAATTGGGTGGCCAACAAGGGAGGGGTAGCCCAACTCGGATACCCAATACTTCACGCCCACCATATCCGAAACCGGGGGGACAGAACTTGGGCTCTGTCACCAGGAACGTGTGAGGTCCTATATGCTCAGTTGAGGCGGGACTGCTAAGGGTACCATTGAGGTGAAGGCTGGCCCGAAGAGGGTATTGGGAGGGAGACTCAAGGGCTCCACCCCCATGCCTAAATGGGCCGTAGCCCGGCGCAACAAATCAAAATGCGCCGATAGGTTTCCCGTGTAAGACCCCTGTGCCAGGGGGAGAGTGGTACAGGGAGCTCACCGTGGTGGAGAGGGAGTTCCCTGCGGGGACCATTCTTGTGGCCAAAAGTGGAAGGGTAATGGGGCCGATGTGTGGCACCGAGGCCATTTGGAACCCCTGGAAGGTCCCTCCTCCAGGCTGGAAGCAAGGGAGGGGGACCGAGATTCTCGGGCTAGTACCGGTGATGGCGGGTTCATGCCAGCCCCCACTGGAGTGGAAGACGGGGGGCTGTGCTGTGAGGGTGAGCGTCCCAGGTGGACCCAGGCCTTCGAGATGAAGGTCTGTTTGCCCCTTCTCGTGGTGTTGGGAGAAGCAGGCGGGCTCGTGCTGCGTCCAACGCTTCCAGGGTGGATGGGATGAGGAGCGACTCCATTTGAGTCGGAGGCAAGTCCTCGCCAGGAGACGGAGGACTGCCTGGGCGGGAGGACTCCTGCTCCTGCAGCACTGGGCTCTGCGGTGCCGAGGGTGGAATTGGCCGGTGCCGGGGCAAGCTCGGCACCGGCGAGGCCAGACTGTACCAGGCTGTTGGTGCCAGAGATGATGTGACGCAGTGCCGAGGTGAGCCCAGTACTATTGGTGCTGGGCTAACTGAGGGCAACCTTGAGTGGTGCCGAGGCACCGGGTAGGCCCTGAGGTGCCAGAGTCAGCACCAAGGTGGTGCAGTGGCAGCAGCAGCTACCAGTGGTACGGTGCCGCGTAGGCTCTGGCGCCAATCTGGTTCTTGGTGCCAGGCATGAACCCAAAGCCTCAGGTGAAGGGTGCTGGGCCTCCTCCGAGGCTAGGGCGCAGCGTCGCTGTTCCCTCTTCTTGATAGTTCTGGGTTTGAAGGAGAGACAGATGGAACAAGCTGAGACCATGTGGTCTTTGCCCAGGCACCTAAGGCACTTCCTGTGGGGGTCGTCCCAGGGGAAGGCCTTGCCGCACTCGGCGCAGGGTTTAAACCCTTGCATCGTCAATGCAATGTTCCGGTCTGGTAGTGGGAACTCTTGTAGTGGAATTAAATCCACAAAGAGGTGCTCCCAGCTGGACAGTGAGTTGAAGAACCAGGGACAGGCTGCTTGCAGTTTGCAAGGAGCGGACGTTCCAATTCTGACGTGCAAGGCAGAAGAAATGAAACTGAAGAGGGGTTGGGAGGCGGCCGTATATATGGCCACGGGGTGGCATGAGAGGTGGAGGCCGCCTCCCCTCTCCTGACAGGCTAGGACAAGTTTTTTCCGACCAATCCAGCGCTCCAGCACGGAGACACATATTACTGAATGCATCCAAGCAGCACTTGAAGAAAAAGCACTTTTCACTCTTGGCTCATCAAGGCAAACTATCATTAGGATCTGTGCTTTGTCTAAATTGGAGATTTCACCATTTTCTGCTCATCACCTTCACACTGACATGCTAAAAAAGCAGGAGCAAGCAATAGACAGCACAATAGGAGGAAATTTTCCAGTGGCCTCAGCTTTTAATTCCTCAGTGTGGCCATTTATTCTGCCATTTTTTAATTTTGTGAAATATTGCCTTTTCCTTTTCTTTTTTACCTGTTCTTTTGCCTTTCCCTTTGACTTTGTGACAATTTTTACTTTGGCTTTGGTTAGCTCAGGTTACCAGGTAGGTCCATATAGGCTGCTACATATAAATACAGTGCTGCCCTTAGGCAATCAGTATAGCTGTGTGTGATGTCTGTGCTGTATGTCTCTGTTTTGGTAAGTAATTTTTTAGCTTCTTCTGTACTTAATATTTTTGTGGAGGCCAGAGTCTTATAAACTTGAGTACTTCAGAGAATTTCATTGAAATTTGGTATTTTTCATTTATAGCTACAGACTAGAAACCTGCTTTTCACTTATTTTTATTTATTATAATTATTTGTATTAAATGTCTAGTGCAGGGGTCTCAAACTCAAATCACCACAGGGCTACATGAGGATTAATACATTATCTGAGGGCTGCACAACTGAAACCTTTTCATACAATGATATTGCAAATATCAGTAATAGTAGTGTTGTTGCAGACCACCAGAAATCGCTTTAGGGGCTGCATGTGGCCCACAGGCTGTATATTTGAGAATCCTGGTCTAGTGCACATAAACCTAAGCCTACATGAAAAATTTGTAAGATTTGACTGCCAAAATTTTAAATGTGGTATTTTAGTTATTTTTGAGCCATCATTAATGTTACCACTTTTTATTTATTAATTAATGCTCGTACTTTAAAAAAAAGTTTAAAATGTTCATTTTAACTTTGTAGTCAAGCTTTAGCTCATTTATGTTAAGTGAAAGATGATCAACTTACAAGCTTCTTGATGGGAAATCTTTAAAAATATCATACCCAAGAATAATACAGGTTCTAGAGAGATAGTCATGTTAGTTTGATTCAGCAAAACAAAGAAGGAGTCCTGTGGCGGGTGGTTTGGGGTGTAGGGGGGATGGGGGTCAAGGGGCAGGTAGCTGTGGGGGCTCATAGTGGGCCCTTTAGGGGGCCCCACAATGGGCCTTCACCTAAGGCCCCCAATTGCCTCAGGCTGCCTCTGACTATCTTACTGTGTATATGTGAAGTGCACAATGGGACCCTGAGCTCAGTGATAAGAAAGAGCTGTAATGTATGAGCTGCCTGTTCATGTGTGATTAATGTTCACAGTTCTAGATTTAACCTACAAAGCATTTAATGGACTTAGCACCAGGCACCCTTCACTCTAGCCTTGGGCCAGGGATGGAAGGGCATTCTGGATTGTGAAGCACTATAGGTGAAGAGGACTGTTACAGACCGTCTTTTTGCTTCCGTAGCATAGGGTCTCCATAACAATCACTGGATGGTCTGAAAGATCATGGATTTGGCTTCAGTTTCTAACTAAGTCCTTGTTGTTTACATGTGCTGCTGAATCTAGAAAAACCTTGTGGGCTTATCCAGTCCTGGGGGTCAGAGCAGAATTGTTCCCTCCTGTAATTATAGACTCATAGACTCTAAGGTCAGAAGGGACCAATATGATCATCTAGTCTGACCTCCTGCACAGTGCAGGCCACAAAACCTCACCCACCCACTCCTACAATGCACCTCAAACCCATAACTGAGCTATTAAAGTCCTCAAATCATGATTTAAAGACTTTAATACAGAGAATCAACCAGCAAGTGAGCCATGCCCAACGCTACAGAGGAAAGCAAAAAAACCCCAGTGCCCAAGCCAATCTGCCCTGCGGGAAAATTCCTTCTTGACCCCAGATATGGCAGTCAGTTAAACCCTGAGCATGAGGGCAAGTCCACAAAAACCAGTCAAGAAGAACTTCTCTGTAATAACTCAGAACCCACTTGATCTAACGCCCCTTCCCAGGTACTATTCTACCCATCACCAGTAGTAAAAGACAATGGCCAAGCTGCACTGTCCATCATATCATTCCCTCCATAAACTTATCAAGCTTGGTTTTGAAGGCACCTAAGGTTTTTGTCCCCACCACTTCCCTTGGTAGACCATTCCAGAAGTTTACTCCTCTGATGGTTAGGAATCTGCATCTAATTTCAAGCCTAAATTTTTTGAAGGACAGTTTGTATCCATTTGTTCTTATGTCCACATTGGTGCTGTATTCAAATAATTCCTCTCCCTCCCTTGTATTTATCTCTCTAATGTATTTATAAAGAGCAATCATATCTCCTCTCAGCCTTCTTTTGAGAAGACTAAACAAACCAAGCTCTTTAAGTCATCTCTCATAGGGAAGATTTTCCATTCCACGAAACATCCTTGTAGCCCTTCTTTGCACCTGTTCCAGTTTGACTTCATCTTTCTTAAACATGGGTGACCAGAGCTGTACACAATACTACAAGTGAGGTCACACCAGCGCCTTGTATAACGGTACTAACACCTCCCTACCTCTACTGGAAATACCTCTTCCGATGCACCCCAGGACCGCATTAGCTTTTTTCACTGCCACATCGCATTGGCTACTCATTGTCATTCTGTGATCAACCAGTACGCCCAGATCCTTTTCCTTCCCCATCACTTCTAGTGATGCATTCCCAATTTATAAGAAAAATTCCTGTTATTTGTCACTAAGTGCATGACCTTACACATCCCATTGTTGAATTTCATCCTATTTCTAATGCTCCACTTTACAAGGGCATCCAAATCATTCTGTATGCTATCCCGATCCTCCTCTGTATTGGCGATACCTCCCAGCTTGGTGTCGTCTACAAACTTAATTAGCAAATTCCCACTTTTTGTGCCAAGGTCAGTAACAAAAAGGTTGAATAAGATGGGTCCCAGGACCGATCCTTGGGGAACTCCACTAGTAACCTCCTTCCAGCTAGACAGTTCACCTTTCACTATGACCCTCTGTAGTCTCCCCTCTAACCAGTTCTTTATCCACTTTTCTATTTTCCTATTAATCCCCATCTTCCCCAATTTAACTAATAATTCCCTGTGTGGAACTGTATCAAATGCTTTGCTGAAATCTAAGTAAATTAGGTCCACCACATTTCCTTTATCCAAAAAATCTGTTATCTTCTCAAAAAAGATCAGGTTGGTCAGGCATGATCTACCTTTTGTAAAGCTGTGTTGTATTTTATTGCAGTTACCATTTTCCTCAATATCCTTAAGTACCTCCTCCTTCAAAATTTTCTCCAAGACCTTGCATACTGCTGAGGTCAAACTAACAGGCTTGTAGTCACCTGGATCACTTTTACTCCCTTTCTTGAAAATAGGGACTACATTAGCAATTCTCCAGTCATAAGGTACAACCGCTGTGTTCACCGATACTTTAAAAATCCTTGCTAAAGGGCTGGCAATTTCATGTGCAAGTTCCTTCAATATTCTTGGATGAAGATTATCTGGACCCCCTGATTTAGTTCCATTAAGCAGCTAAAGCTTCCACCTCAGATATGGTAATTTCCACTTCTACATTCTCATTCCCATTAGCTGCCCTACCTCTGTCTTCAATCTCACCATCACCCTCATTAAAGACAAGAGGCAAAGTACTTATTTAGATATTCAGCCCTGCCTAGATTATCTTTGCTACCCCATCCTCCGTGTATAGTGGTCCAACCTCCTCCTTCTGTGTTTTCTATTTATATGGCTGAAGAACCTTTTACTATGGGTTTTGATTCCCTTTGCAACGTCCAACTCTGCTTGGCTTTTGGCCTTCCTCACTTGATCTCTACATGCTCTGACCTCTAAAAGGTAGCCCTCCTTTCCTATCCCTCCCAACTTCCACTCCTTGTAGGCCTTGTGTTTCCTCCTAATCGCCTGTTTAAGGTGTACACTCATCCAGCTTCATTTAGAACCCATGCCTGAAATTTTTTTCCTCTTCTTTGGAATGCAGGCTTCAGTTAGTTCCTGCAGCTTTGTCTTGAAGCAGTTCTAAACATCCTTAGTGTTCATATCCATGAATTCTTTGGTCCAGTCCACTTCCCTAGCTAATTCCCTTAATTTTTTGAAGTTAGCCCTCTGGAAGTCAAAGACTCTGGTCACAGATTTATTTTTGTTTACCCTTCCATTCAGTTTAAATTGGATTAGCTCATGATCACTAGAACCTAGGTTGTCCCCTGCAACTAATTCCTCTATGAGGTCCTCACTACTGATTAATACCAAATCTAAGAACGTGTTTCCTCTTGTTGGTTTGGAAACTGCATGATGGAGCAATTCATCTGCTATCACCTCCAAGAAAATCTGGGCCCTTTTATTGCTGCTAGTGCATATCCTCCAGTCTATATCTGGGAAGTTAAAATCTCCCATAATCACACAGTTCCCAGTAGTGTTTACTTCCTTAAAGGTCTTAAAGAGTTCTCTATCCATGTCCAGATCAGATCCTGGTGATCTGTAACACACCCCCAAGCACTAATCCAAGAGAAACTCTAGTAGCTTTCTTCTCCAATGTGATTTTGAGCCAGATAGACTCTGTCCTGCTAATTTCATCACTCTGAATTTAATTGCATTCTATTGCATCATTGATATACAGTGCCATACTGCCACCTTTGCCATTACATCTGTCTTTCATAAAGAGCACATAGCCCTTAATGCCCGTACACCAGTCGTGACTACTATTCCATCACATTCCCTAGTGTCTTGTCCAGCCAGAATTTTCAGAAGAGTTCAGGATCCACTCTTATGGCCAGAATTTTTTTTTTCTTTTAAAGCAACTCTGCTCCCATTTAGGTAGCAAAGTAACAAGCTGAATTTTTAAAAGAACTCCACCTGCTGTGTTTGTGCTAGGTGGTGAGCTCTTTGGAAAATCTGTCCATAAGTGTCACCAGGAGAGCTGGAAGCTTCTGAAAACCTTGGTCCCAGCTGTGGCTGCTGAGTCCCTGGAAATCTTTCCTGATGCTCTTTTAAAAATCTCTCTCTCTCTCTCTCTAGAGGTGAAGGGGCAGAGCTTCTATTGCATGAGGTTGTATGGGACTGTGCATGGTGACTCCTTTTTTGCTGTTTGTCCTTTAGAATTTAATGCCAAATAAGTATTAAAATGGATGAAAACAGCCTGATACATCTAATCTGCATGTGGAATTTCTTTTCCCAGGTAGGCAGAGATGCAAATGTATCAGCATTTAACTAGGAGCTTGGTAACTGTATGCAGGGCTGTCCCTAAGGGGTTGTGGGGCCTGGGGCCAACTGGCCTGTTCAGGGCCCCACGCTGCACTGGGAGGGCACGCGGTGGGCCAGCCTAGAGGCTGGTCCCACACTACTACCCCTCTCCTGAGCCGGTGGTGGAACAGGCTGGTCTGAGGGCTGAGCTCTGCTCTCCCACCCTGCCTCTGGTCTGGTCCACTGTGCCCCTGAGCTAGATATTCCTCCCTGGGGGTGGGGTGGACTGGCCAAGAGTAGAGGCTGGTTTCGCAATCCTGGTCCCCCTCTCATCCCCCTCACCCTACTTCCTTCAGCTTCATGTCGAAGGCAGCAGGAGTGGGCGAGGGACAGCACAACCACGGGGGGGGGGGCAGCGGTTTAGACCCCACGCTGCCCTGCTCATGGCAGGACATCACAGGTCCCAGGGAACCACAGGGCCTGGGGAGATCGCCCCTCTTGCACCTCCAGGGACAGCCCTGACTGTATGAGCAGTAGTAACTTTTATAGTGAAAAGCAGCCCAGTGATTACAAAGGGGTCAGAGAGGAACAGGGATTATTTCTCCATTGAATATCTGGCTAGGTTTATTATGATTTTGCAGTCCTGCCTAGAATCTGTCAGAGAACATGGCTGGAGATGGGATAGTGAGTTTCATGGGTCAAAGCCCTCACTCTGACTTTGTAACAGCAGCTTAAGACAATATATTACATGTGATGAAACTTGGGACCATGTGAAGGCCCTGCCCCTCCTCTTGTTGCAATTGTGGGATTTGGAATATTGAACAATTGAACGTGTTTATCAACGCTTGGTCTGTATTCCTGTTAATGTACGTCCTCTATGTTGATCTAGAAAGCAGTGCATTATAGATGATGACTATGTATTAGAGCTGGTCTAAGTGTTTGGGACAAAATGTTTTGTGGCAGACTCTTGATACAGTATTTGGGGTTGAGAGAGACTTATTTGCCCATCGTCTGTAGCCTGGTGACTAAGGCAGAGTTCTAGGACATAGGAGACCTCAGTCCCTGCTCTGCTTGAATCAGTGACCTGGGATGAAAAAGTCTGCTTTGAATCACATTGTAGGCCAGTCTCTAGTCTGGGCACTCATACTCAGTCTCTCAACTAGTTTGACACCTGTTTTTGAATCAAAGGCCTCCCATTTTTTAATGAAAACTTAGATTTTGACACAGTTATTCTCCTGAAAATGTTGGAAAGGTTTTGCTTTTGTTCCAGTGGCTACATCCACACTGCCCCACATTTTTTGAAAAAAGGTTTTTTTCGAAAAAGCTATTTCAAAATAAATTCAAAACAGTTTTTCTGAAAAACACTTATTTTGAAAAATGTTAATTTGAGATAGGAATTCTCAATCTCAAAATAAGGTAGGATTTTTGTTTGTTTGTTTTGTTTTTTGAAAAAGAGAGTCCGTACTGGATTCTCTTTTTTAAAATAACCAGAGCCCGTTGAAAAGATGGGCTGGCTTTTTCAAACCCCCCCCCCCTTTTGGGGGGGCGGGGGGGTGGGGCTAAGCTAGAAAAAAAATCAGGTTTGTATTTAGAAATACCAAGGCACCCCCCCCCCAAGCTTCTTTCAAAAAAAGGCATTTTTTCAAAAGAAGCCGGGGTTTCACAGTGTTTTGATACACCAGAATGCTTTTTTTCAAAGAAGCAGAATGGCTCCCCGGACACAGAAAAGTTTTTCAGGATCAGGTTCCTGATCCTGAAAAAGCTTTCCAGTGTAGTCATGCCCAGTGAGAGCAGATTTTGAAATTGCCATTGTCTGCTCAGTGCTACTCTGTATATTTTTTTCTTTTAATGATACAGGTTAGAAGGGAGGAAGTTATGGCATTGGGCTGAGGTGAAGATGATCTGTTTTCAGTCCCTGCACAGCTTTCTCAACAAGTCACTGCAGGTATAACCTTTAAAAGCAAATAAGTTCCATTGACTTTCATAGAATGTTGGTTGCTAAGTCACTTGGGCGCTTTTAAGATTATGCCCTTCATCATTCTATGCCCCATCTATAAAATGGGAATAATATTATTTCTTCTATCTTGTCTCTCTGCTTAGATTGTATGCTTTTGGCAGCAGGAACTTACTCTGTATCTTTGGAGACCAGCACAAAAAGGGTTCTCATCTCAATTTTGGCATCTAGGTGCTTCTGCTGTACAAATAATTGCTGTTACTCTAAATTTTAAATAAATATATTATCACGCTTGCACTAGAATGCAAGATCAATCACATTAGACAAGCATGGTAAAACTTTTATCTTCCTCCTTCCCAAACCCACCACTCTTATTTTTCATTTAATTGATTATGACACGCAGGGAGGGTAGAAGCTTATTCAGGATAAATATTTCAATTCCCCATCCCCATCCCCATATCTTCCTGAACCTCTGTTAAATTAGAGCATTATGTTCATCCATTTCCATATATCATTTGAATTTTCTTATCTTGAGTAAATTTGTGAATTGTATCTGGTCTGACAATTTTGATTCCCATTATTGCATCCTTTGGCCATTAGGTACAGAAGGAGGTGTTGATCCCATTTTCCTATATTTGTTTTTTTTTTTTAAATGTTTTGTATTTTCATAACTACTGTTCCCAGCTTATGCTTTCTTACTACTCTAAGGCTATGTCTGCACTGGCAAGTTAGTTCGAATTAAGGAGGCATAATTCAAACTAACTTCTTACCTATCTACATCAGGCTTTCCTTAGTTCAAACTAAGGAACGCTTAGTTTGAACTAGTAACTACGGTGCTTAGTTTGAACTAAGCACTTAGTTTGAGCATTAGTTTGAGCTAAGTCCAGTGGAGACCAGGACTAACTCTTAGTTTGAATTTATTAAGTTTGAACTAAGGGCACTTAGTCTGAACTAACAAAGTGGACTAGTTTGAACTAATGTTAGTTTGAACTAGTCCATGTTGTTAAATCAAACTAATAAGCTCAAGGTTAGTTCAAACTAACTTTTCCTAATGTAGACATAGCCAAAGGGTCCCCCACCTCTTCCTCAAAACGTAAACCTTATTTTAAACAAATATTCACTTTTAAATTTTTTTTTAAAAAGTAGGGGGCAGGACCCAGTTCTCCTACAAGTAGTGTCCCTGTGGATGCTTCACCTTAGGTGAGGGGCATCCCGTCATCCTGGATAGGAAATTTTCTAGCCATTTTCATTGGGGCTGCATGGGCAACAAGAGATGATCTCATGCCACAGTTTGGCACCCTTTCATCGCACACGTGCCGCCTGACCCCTCTCAGTTCCTTCTCAACCATCTGCAGTTTCAGATGGAGTCTAGCCTTTCTCTCAATTCAAAGTTCATCACAGACTTTTTCACAGTTAGATCTAGTTAGAACCAGTTATTGTCATTGCTAGTGTTAGTATTCCCTATTTTGCCTTTCTTTAAAAAAAAAAAAATCACTTGATTTTCCCCTCAGACATGCCCAGCTGGCCGGGCTTCGAATGTTGTGAGACCTGCCATGATGCCATTCCATTCTTGAATGGCCACAGCTGCTATATAAAGTGCCTTGGAAGGAAGCACTTATCTCACAAGTGCCCTCATTTCAAAAATCAGAGTGCCAGGGTGAGAAAGGCCAGAGACCTATCTACCTCTTAAACTTTTCCTGGTGGAGAAGTTACTGAGACTGGCCTCACACCCTGTCCAAACCACTCTGGTCTCTCAAGCCATTGAAATTCAGAAGAGGCACTTAACTCATTCCACTTCAAAGAGGAGGAAATCTCCTTCATCTGAGGCCAAAAAAGACTGTACCAAAGAGGCAAAAGGCTCCTCAGGTATGTGGGCTAGCAAGCATGACAAATGGCCCAGCTCAGTGCCTTCCAAATACAAGGACAGAAAGACCCAGGTTCAGTTGCCAAAGGCCACTGGTACCATAACAGCAAAACCATCTGTTCCAACTGCACCAACAGTGCCCTCGGCAGTGACCAGTCAACCGCTCTCACTGCCATCAACCTTGGCTCCGGTGCTCACCACTTCGGTACCGATGCCAACTTCGGCACCTTCCATGGCAATGTTCCCTCTAAGGCCCTGAGGCAGCTGAGCCACTGATGTTGCTCGCTGCATGGGCTGCTCCGCCGTGAGCCAGATCCTGACGCCCCTTGGTCCCAGTCCTGCACCCCCCACAGGCCCGATCCTCCCCACTGCCAGCTTTCCCGGTAAGCCATCAACCAGAACCAGTCCAATCCCCTCCTCCTACCCTAGCCCACCTCCCAGTAACCTCCCCAGCCGGCCTGACCCCGCCCTGCACTCTTACCTGGCTGCGTGGTGCCAAGCCATGGCTCCTCCAGCCAGATAAGCACTGATGGAGCATGCTCAGACATTCTGAGCATGCTCCATCAGAGCTTCTCTGAGCGGGAGTTTTAAAAACTCCCAGCGCCGGAGGAGCTCTCAGCCGGCTGGAAGACAGAGTCTTCTGGCCAGGTAGGGTCTGTGGCTGCTGGCTGTGCACAACTGGCAGTATTCCCTGTGTGATGCAGCAGCGGGGAGCTGTTCAGCCACGCAGCTTAGAGGGAACATTGTACAGAGCAGACAGAACCACTGTTGTGTTCAGCACTGTGCACTTCATTATCAGCACCATCCAGTGCTCCCATAACTCAAAGGTCCATATGAGCACCAGGAACGGCACAGGATGAATTGGCCCCACGTAAGTGCATGGAAAAAAAGAAGCACTGTGCTACTGAAAGTGAAGATACTAATCCACCATCTTCAGATTCTCACATCACTGAGGGCTCCCCAGTTCATGGTTTTCAGGAGGGCTTGATATCTCCAAGTCCATTTTCCAGTGATGAAGACAATAACCATCCAGGACTGCTATGCCAATATACCCGTGGTACCCTCCACCTTGGTACGGGCCAGCACCCCCAGCCCATCCCCAATAGTCTGCATGGAATACCTGGTCACAACACTTTATACCCTCTGTGAGACCATCAACTTCCAAGGGGCCACAAGCTGCCCACCATGACCATACCCCCTCTATGACAGCTGGGAGCTAATTACACCCAAGAGAGAAGGGATGACCTAGAGCCCACGTCCCCTGCCCACATTTCTTCATGATCCCTGACAAAGCAATCATCCCACCACCACCAACATTAGGGCATGACTTCTGTCAGTTTTGGGACCTCTTTTGATGAGTAGCAGATGCTCTTGAAATTTCTGTGCAAGAGGTTTCTGAATCTCATCACAAACTACTAAGGATTCTACAAACTAAGTCCTCAATCAGAATTGCACTCCCGATAGACAGTGCACTCACAGATCCAGCCAGTGACATATGGCAAACACCTGCATCCATTCCTCTGACCTGTAAGTGGACAGATAAGAAATACTACATATCTAGTAAAGACTCTGAATATCTTTTTAACCACCCGCCACCTAATTTCTTGGTTGTTGAGGCTCCCAACCAATGCTATAAGTAACAGTTCAATAATAACTCAAGTCAAGGAGGACAAAATAATGGATCTTCTCAGAAGGAAGATATATACATCTGCCACCCTCCTTCTAAGAATAGCTAACTATTTCACATTGTTAGCTAATTACAATCATGACAATTCTATAAAATCTGCTGAGTTTATTGACAATATCCCAGAGGATAAAATACAACAGTTTTGCACATTAATAAATCAGGGTCAGTTAATTTCATGAATGGCCCTTCAAGCTGCTCTTGACGTCACAGATACTGCTGCTTGCATGGTGGCCATTGGCATTGTGCTATGCAGATCTTCATGGCTGCACTCTGCCAATCTACCACACCAGCTGCAATCAATAATTGAAGACTTCCCTTTTGATCAGAAAAAATTATTTTCCAGAGAGTCAGATGATATCATGCACATGTCAAAGGATTCCCGGGCCTTCAGTATCTGCACCAATCACCAGGCGTCAATCTTATAGATACCAACCTTACAACATGTGGTACCAGTTCCAGCCACAGTACTGCTCATTCAGTAGACATCAGGATCAACAGCCACCGAGCAGGCAGCACTTGCAGCGTCGCAGACAACCGTCTAATCAACCCTCCATGACCCAGACGCCACCCACCAAACTCCAATTTTGAGGTCTTGGTTGAGGGTCTGCAAGACGTCCTCGAGGTTCCAATTCCAACATCTTGTTTACTATACAAAGACTGTCTTTGGCCTTTCTACCATGCTTGGGCCACAATTATATCAGACAGATGGGTTCTAGATACTCTCAAGCTCAGCTATATTATCCCTTCAACTCCAAACCCATTTTCCATCACCCTTCCCTGTCTCTTTTCAGGGACACTACTCGTGTGCAACTCCTGCAACAGGAAGCTACCAACCTCCTTCAGGTTGGAGCTATAGAAAGAGTACCCAAGCAATACAAGAACAAGGATTTCTATTCCCCATACTTCCTAACACTAAAGAAGGCTGGAGCATGGAGGCCAATCCTCGATCTAAGAAGCCTCAACAAATTCATAAGAACCCAAAGGTTCGAGATGGTCACACTTTCTTTGCTTATTCCAGTTTTGGAGCCTGGAGACTGGCTCACAGCCCTCAACCTTCAGGACACATGCTTCCATATTACAGTACACCAATGTTCCCTCTAAGCTGCGCTGGCGAGCTGCAGCGCAGCCTGCCACAGCTGCCAGTGCAGAGAAGGCTGCCGGCAGCACACGGCCGGCAGCCAGAGGCCCTACATAGAGCTCCTGTGGAGCAGGGAGTTTTCAAAACTCCAGCCCAGAGAACTTCTAACAGAGCATGCCCAGAAAATCTGAGCATGCTCCGTAGAGCTTCTCTGGCCCCAAGAGCTGTGGCTGGGCTGTGCGGCTCCAGCCACAAGCTAAGTTTGTGGGGGCGGCCTGGTGGCAGGGAGCGGGCTCGTGGGGGGGCCGCTGGGAGCAGAGGGCAGCCGGGAGTGGGCCTGTGGGGGCAGGGGGGACAGCTGGGAGCGAGGGGGCAGCCAGGAGTGGGCCTGTGGGGGGGGGGCAAGGGGGGGGGGGGGGGGTCAGCTGGGAGTGGGCCTGTGGGGGGTGGCTGGGAGTGGGGGGGTGGCCGGAATAGGCCCGCAGGGCCCGGTGGGGGCTGGGAGTGGGGGGACGGCCAGGAGCAGGCCCGTGGGGGGGGCAGCGCAGCAAGCCCGCGGAGGGGGGGCAGCACGGCGAGCAACATGAGTTGCTCAGCTGCCAGCGCCTCTTAGAGGGAACATTGCAGTACACCCAGTGCACAGAAAATCTCTCTGCTTTCTGACAGGGACACATTTTCAATACATTGTTCTCCTGTTTGGCCTTGCAACAGTTCCAAGAGTTTTTTCCAAAATACTGTCAGTGGTAACACCTGTGCAAATACGGTATTTCTATATTCCCATACTTGCACACCCGTGCACATGTAGTATTTCTATATTTCCCTACTTAGAGACTGTCTTATAAAAGCATCATCCTACGATCAGATCACAAAGTCAGTCACCTTCACAAGGTCCTTTTTTCAACACCTTGGTCTCATACTAAACTTAGAGAAATCAACAAAATCCTCAACGCAATCTATCAAATTTATCATGGCTCAGTTGGGCTCCACAATAGCAAGAGCCTTTCTACCAGACAACAGGTTCAGCGTGATCACAGACCTCATACATCTCATACAAAGCTCTCCAAAAACCACGACCTGAACCTACATGCAACTTTTGGGGCATATGGCATCCACAACGTTTGTAGTGGACAATGCCAGGTGGCACATGCATCTGCTCCAACTTTGGCTTGCCAAAGTATACAAGCCCCATCCACTCTATGAACAGAGTTCTATTGGTTGCAGCAGAAATCAAGGAATCATTACAGTGCTGGACAAAACCTTGAATCTGAAAAGAGAGGTACCATTTACACAAAATCTTCCCTCTCTGATGCTAACCGCAGATGCCTTCCTAATAGTACAGGGAGCACACCTTCAACACTGTGTCATCCTGGGGAAATGGCCACTACAAGAGTCATCTTTCCACATGAACCTTCTAAAGCTTTATGCAGTTTATTATGCCTGTCTCCAGTTTCACAATCTGATTGCTCTCAAATGCATAAGGGTGATGACAGACAACCTAGTGTGTATGTTCTACATAAACAGACAGGGAGGGGCATGGTCCAAGTCTCTATGCATAGAGGCCGTGGAACTCTGGAACTGGTGCATTGTGAACAAGGTAACAATCTCAGCAACCTACCTTCCTGGTGTAAAAAACACAATAGCGGACTCCCTCAGCTGGTCATTCCCCATGGACCACTAGTGGGAGATTCACACTACCATGCTGCACAAAGTATTTTCTCTATAGGGCTACCCATTTATAGACCTTTTTGCCACTCACTACAACTGCAAATGCCTGGCATTCTGTTCCCAAGTGGGCATTGGCAGGAGTTCTCTGGGGGACACCTTTCTCTGCCTTTGGTCACATGGCCTTTATTATGCCTTCCTACCTATTCTGTTAATTCTTCAAACACCCTTAAAAATCTGGAACAACAATTCAACCATAATAAGGATTGCACCAGCATGGCCCAGATGCCCTTGGTTCACCCTACTCACACAAATGTCAGCAAAATCTCCTATAATGCTTCCAATCCAGAGACCTTCTCTTTCAAGGCAACAGTCTGATTCCCCATCCAGATTTAAAGAAACTTCATCTTACTGCATGGTTCCTAGTTGGTTCCACCAAGAAGAACTACAGTGTTCCAAATCAGTACAACACGTCCTATTGAGCAGTTGTAAACCTTCTACACGGAAGACATACCTTCAGAAATGACACAGGGACTTTCGTTGGTGTCAACAATATGGCATTGCTCCATTTTTGGCTTGCATTCCAGCAATACTTGATAACCTCCTATACTTAAAAGAGACAGGCCTCACAATCATCTCCTTGAAAGTTCATCTTGTAGCAATTACGGCCTTCCACACACATTCCAACGATGAATCCATATTTTCTCATCCTCTTGTAAAATGTTTTCTTACGGGGATAAAAAACCTATACCCAGAAATCAAACCACCCACTCCTATGTGGGAATCTCAATCTTGTCCTTTCAGCAATCACAAAGCCACCTTTTGAACCCATGGCAACATATTCTTTGACTCATCTTTCTATGAAAACAGCCTTCCTGGTTGCCATAACATCCGCAAGATGAGTGAGTGAGTTAGCTGCACTTATGGCATCACCTCTGTATATTACGTTCCATAAGGACAAACTTAAACCACACCCAAAGTTTTTACTGAAAGTTTCCCTGCCATTCCATCTGAACCAGACAACACACTTGCCTGAAGCCTCATGCCAATCAACAGGATGCAGTGCTTCACACACTGAATGTCTGGCGTGCCCTTGTATTTTACTTGCAAAGAACAAAGGAATTTAGAACAACTAATAGACTATTTGTCTCCATAGCACAGAGAATGTAAAGGCAACCCTATCTCTAAACAGATGCTGTCATGGATATCAGACTATATTCATGAATCTTACAAACTTACAGGAGTAACACCTCCAGATAGCATTAAATCACACTCCACCAGAGCAGTTTCTACTTCCACGGCCTTTCTTCACAATGTCCCAGGTTCAAATATATGTAAAGCAGCCACTTGGGCTTCTATGCATACATTTAATAAACATTATGCAATTCACGAGGCCTCAAAAGACGATGTGATTGTGAGCTACTCAGCGCTATCCTCCCTGCAGTCTAAACACTCCGAAGCCCCACCATCCTGAACGGGGTATGGCTTGGCAATCACCTAAGGGGGAGCACCCACAAGGACTCTACTCATAGGAGAATGAATGTTACCAACCTTGTGTGGGAACTGGAGTTTGAGATGTGTGTCACTGTGAGTGCTCCACCACCCACCCTCCTTCCCCTCTCTATTTTGGAGTTCTGTCCTTTTTCACACTTGCAAGTTGAGAAGGAACTGAGGTGGGGTTGGATGGTGAGTGCATAATGAGAAGGTGCCAAACTGTGGCACAAGATCATCGCTCATTGCCCACATGGCCCCGATGAACATGGCTAGAAAATTCTCCAATCCAGGATGCGGGGATGCACCCTCATATCCACAAGGACACACATCTTAGAGAACTCCACTTACTGCACAAGGTGGGTAACCTTCATTTTTACAAACCCTCCCCTGAGGGAATTCAACTGAAATTTAATCTTTTGGACTTACAGCTGTAGACCTTTAATGCCTTTGTAATTCCTTGTCTAGTGTTTTTAATTCTCTTCATTTGATTCTTCAGTGGGAGCACACAGAATGAATTCCAATTATTTTCTCACTGCTGAAGGATTAATTTCTTTTCCTGTAAAATTATTTCTCTCTTGCACATATACAGCCTTATATTTTTTGTTTAGGTAACTAATAATGTACTCACGCTTTATAGTGCATTTTATTTTATTACATTTATGTGTGTGTATGTGTGTTTCTTCTCTGTTCTAGACAATAAATGACTTCCATCAACTTCTAATATTCATATTCTGAAAGTAGTGATTTTCTGTACTGGAATTATACCCTCAAAGCTATTTAAAATCACAGGACCCAAATATTCTCAGCCTGCTACATATCTAAATGCAACTATTCTAGCATTCTGATTTTTGTTGTTTTATGCCTGACAGACTACAGAAGGAAATACTTTGCTATCTTCAAAACCATGTTCCTTCCATACTGATGCCACAGAACAGAAATAATAGTTTCCACAGAACAGAATAGCTATTTAACTTAATCCATATTGTGAACAAAAGGAAGCTGATAACCTAGAGCTCTGTTTACATGCTGTTTTCATAGTGGCATAACTATTTCAGTTGGGTCTGTGATTTTATTGCTTTTTTCCCTGCCACTGTATCTAAATTGGTAGAAACCCATGTGTGGACATAGTTACACCAGTGTAAAGGCACTTTATACTGACACAATTCCCAACCCCCACTCCCAGTATGGATGTAGTTTAGTTAAAGTGGGTCAGTTCTTCTCCGGGTTATGCCCCTATGGGTGGTCCACATTATGTTTTGTTGCATCCCTGTGCTGCTTCACGGAGTCTTCTTAGCTGTAGTCTAGGGGCAGCGCATTTGCAGAAGCAATCTCACAGCTACTTTGGTGCAAGCGCACCCCTCTCCTCTCAGTTCCTTTTCAACTGTCCCTGGCTGAACACAGTTTCTTGTTCCTTTGCATTTCCTCAAACTTAAGAACCTGCAGTTAGATAGAATAATATAATTATAATCATATTTTTAGTCATACTCAGGTTAAAGTAAGGGGGAACACCTTGGAGTGCCATTCTGGGGCCCCCTATTTTTAGGGAGCCAGCATTCCAGGCCCCCTAAAAATAAGTGAATGCCCCAGAATGCTGCGTTCCAGGCCTTTCCAAAAATAGGGGGATGGAGTGGAGTGTTGAGTTCCAGGGCCCCGAAAAATATAAGGATGCACCAGAACACTGCATTCCAATGTGTCCTCTCTGGGCTGGTGGGAAGGAGGGACTGCGGGCTGGGGCCAGCCCAGACACCCCTCTCTCCCCTCCCTGAGGCCCGTCTGGAGCCTGGCTATATGCATGCTCCTTGCCAGCCTGCCAGTGCCACAGCATCCTGCCCCCCCCTGCCCAGCTCTTTGGCTAGGGAAGAGGGCTGGGGAAGGGGTTGGGGCGGTCAGGCAGCTGTCAGGGAAAGTGTGGGGGGAGGGATAGTGCATGGGGAGTGGGGAGAAGGGCTCATGATGGTGGGCTGTGGAGGGCTTGGGGGGGCTGAAGAGGGTGGGCGAATAGAAGGACTGGAATGTGGGCAGGGAGTTTATGTTATACCAAGAAGTGACAACGAGACCTTATGTGGGGGACAAGGCAATGAGCCACATTTATTGAAAAACAAAAACTTTCTATAAACGAAAGGTACAGGAAAAATATCAACAGTTCTGTCTTCCTCACAGCTTAAATCCCAACACATTCACTCTCTCTCTCTCTCTCTCTCTCTCTCACACACACACACACACACACATTTCTGCAACAGGGAGGGAGATAGTTACCAGCCTCACGTTGCTCGAATCTTACCCACTGGCCAGGTGGGAGATCTCGAGTATTGGAGCAGGGCAGAGGCGTTGCTGCCCCAGGGAGGGATCCGGGGCACTGGCCTGGGCCCCAACCCCTGCCCACAGGCCATGCCCCCAGCTGGAAGCTGCCATGTGCTGCTGCGGGTGACTGGGCCCCACATCCCCAGCCGGGGCCGGGGCCGGAAGCAGACAAGGTGGCTGGGCCCCGTATCCCCACCACGGGATGGGGCCAGGAGCAGCCGCAGGCGGCTGGACCCAGCATCCCTGGCTGCAGATGGGACCAGGAGCGGCTGCAGGAGGCTGGGCCCCAGATCCCTGGCTGGGGATGGGGCCGGAGCCGCTGCTGCTGCCGCGGGCAGCTGAGCCCCAGATCCCCAGCTGGGGATGGGGCTGCCACCACTGCAGGTGGCTTGGCCCCAGATCCCCTGCCAGGGACGGGGCTGCCACGGCTGCGGGCGGCTGGGCCCCGGATTCCCGGCTGGGGATGGGGCCAGGAGCGGTCTCTGCGGCCTGGATCCCCAGCTGGGGACGGCTGCCGCAGCCTTTGGCAGGTAGACCCCGATCGGGCTGGAGACTGGGACGGGGGGGCCCCACTAGACCTGGGGCACCGGCACTGGGATTTGGGGCACATGCCCCGTGTGCCCCGCACCAACGACGCCCCTGGAACAGGGTCCAGTTGGTCGTGACGCGATGCTCCTGGAGTTGCAGAATGAACCCAGAGACCATTATTTTCTTCACCCTTTTCATAGGGCCAGAGCCAGAAATTAACATATCTCGTCAGTTGTTTACATGCTTCAAACATGGCTTCTTCTTTGAGTGCTGCTTGAATGCATTCAGTAATAGATGTCTCGGTGCCAGAGTGCCGGACTGGTCGGAAAAAACTTGTCCTAGCCTGTCAGAAGAGGGGAGGTGGCCTCCGCCCCTCGCAGCACCCGTGGCTATATATATGGCCGCCTCCTGACCCCTTCTCGGTTTCATTTCTTCTGCCTTGCACATTGGAATTGGAATGTCCACTCCTTGCAAACCGCAAGCAGCCTGTCCCTTTGTATTCAACTCACTGTCTGGCTGGGAACATCTCTATGTGGATTTAACTCCACTACAAGAGGTCCCACTACCAGAACAGAACATCGCATCGATGATGCCGGGGTTTAAACCCTGCGCCGAGTGCGGGAAGGCCTTCCCCCGGGACGAGCCCCACGGGAAGTGCCTTAGGTGCCTGGGCAAAGACCACATGCTCTTGGTTTGTTCCATCTGTCTCTCCTTCAAACCCAGAACTATCAAGGAAATGGAACAGTGACGCCACACTAGCCTCAGAGGAGGCTCGGCAACCTTCACCCGAGGCTTCGGGTTCACGCCCGGCACTGAGACCCAGCTTAGTGCCGGAGCCTCTGCGGCACGGTACCACCAGTAGCTGCCACTGCCGCTGCACCACCACCTCAGTGCCAACTCCAGCACCCCAGCGCCTACCTGGCACCTCGGCACCGCTCGAGGTCACCCTCAGTTAGCTTGGCACCACACCACATCATCTCCAGCACCTATGGCACGGTACAGTCCGGCCTCGCCAGTGCCAAGCTCACCCCGGCACCAGCCAATTCCACCCTCGGCACCGCAGAGCTGGGTGCCGCAGGAGCGGGAGCCCTCCCACCCAGGCAGTCCTCCCTCCCCTGGCAAGGACTTGCCTCCAACTAAAATAGAGTCACTCCTTGTCCATCCACCCCCGAAGTGGTGGAGGCAGCATGAGCCCTCCTACTTCTCCTGACACCCCCTGCCCCACTTCCAACCAGAAGGGCCAAACCGGCCTTCATCTCGAAGGCCTGGGTCCACCCAGGACACTCGCCCTCACCGCACAGCCCCCCATCTTCCACTCCAGTGGGGGCTGGCACCACCTCGCCGTCACTGGTACTGGCCCGAGAATCTCGATCCCCTTCCCCTGCTTTCAGCCTGGAGGAGGGACCTTCCAGGGGTTGCAAATGGCCTCAGCACTGCACATCAGCCCCATCACCCTTCCGCTTTCGGCCACAAGAATGGTCCCCCCAGGGAACTCCCTCTCTACCACGGCGAGCTAGTGATACCGCTCTCTCCCTGGCACCGGGGTTTTACATGGGGAACCTTTCAGTGCATTTTGATTTGTTGTGCTGGGCTACAGCCCATTTAGGCATGGAGGTGGAGCCCTTGAGTCTCCCTCCCGATACCCTCTTCGGGCCAGCCTTCACCTCGACAGTGCCCTTAGCAGTCCCGCCCCACCCAAGCGTATGGGACCTCGCACGTTCCCGGTGGCAAAGCACAAGCTCTGTCCCCCTGGTTTCAGATACGGTGGGCGTGAAGTATTGGGTATCTGAGTCGGGCTACCCCTCCCTTGCTGGCCACCCAGTTCCCCTGAGGGACGTAGTCCAAATGGCAATGGGTCCCGGGGAGCACCCCCAGGGACCCCCTTCCACCCTCCAGGGAAACCAGGGAACTGGATCAGCGAGGCCTTAAGATTTACTCCTCAACGGTCTTCCAACTACGAGTGGCAAACAGCCAGGCTATAACCAGCAGATATTTGCTGGATGTCTGGGAGTCACTCGAAAAATTTAGAAGCCTGCTCCTACCTGAGGCTAGGGAGGAGTATGATGCCTTTCTGGAAGATGGCAACATAATCTCACAAGACCTCCTCCTTTTGGCACGTGATGCGGTGGACACCTCCGCTCGCACCATGGCCTCAGTGGCTACCATCCGCAGGGTGGCATGGCTCAGGGAGCCTACAGCACCTCCTAATGCACAGCAGGCAGTCCTCAACCTGCCCTTCGAGGGGGATGTCTTGTTTCCCCCTGAAACCCTCTCGGTGGTGGGCACAGCCCGGGATCTTCAGGGAGAGGCCAAGTACTTTGGCCTCCTTCCTCCCAGACCCACTCCCCTGACTTAGTTCCGCTCGAATTCCCCACCTTCTCACAAAGGAGGGCAGTTTTTCTTTTTCCTTCCCGCTTTATCTGATGGAAGGGCTGGGTCTTTGCCCTGCCTCTCACAGGGAGAGGCCCCTGTGCTCACCACCACCCCACTTTGATCCTCGGGCACAGAGGCGTTAGGGCGTCAGCACCGCAGATGGCCACAACACCCCCTCTCCCCTCTAGGGGAAGTGGGGTTCAGAGGGAATCATTCCTAACCTCTCTTTTGTTTCTCCCCTTTTTCTCCGCTACTGCGCAAGCAGACCTTGGATCGGGGCGCCAAGGCCCCGACAATACAACGATGCCCATCTATGATGATAGTACCCCAGTACTGTGGTTTACCCCTCCCCTTACCCCTAAGCTGCGACTCCCCCGCAGATGGAAAACCACCCCTCTTTCCCCTCCTCACACCCCACCTTTCCTGGATATTCTCTGTACCGTGTGTTCCCCACCCCAACACCGTGCAGGGGACAAGACACGCATCTCATTGTAGCCCCAGCCCCACTGTGGAGGCTCCAAGATGTGCATATTCAAAGCCTACTTGCAACAGAACTGTGCCTGTGGCCCTGATGCCTTCCTCAGGTAGGCCTCCTCGTGTCCGGGTCAGGGGAAGGGGAGGGGATACCTCTGGTCGCACCATCGGTTCAGCGGGCACCAGCTGCTGCAACCCCAACCCCAATTCAACAGGAATATCTCCTGCTCATTGAAGGGGACACATCCGCGTAGCCAGAGAGGATCTTTACCTCTGTAGGGGGCCAAGGTGAATGGCCCACCTCTACCATTTCCCTTGCTTATGGGAACTACAGTTCCACTCCCTCACCTTCTGGTGATCTAGTGAGGACCAGGTCCCCACCTTAGGAACCCTCGCCCGCCATCTGCCTCCCCATTGAGGTGGCCAATTTTCTTCCGCCCTCACCCAGAAACACGGGCCGGGTGCACCTCCTTTGAACCCCAGACAGGGAACCCAAGAGAGGACACCTAGTCACATCCCCACGTTGGGAAACTGTGAAGGGTCCACCCCTTCAGGCGTTCTCCCACCAACACAGCTCCCCACATCACCAGCTGCCTTTCTGGGCAGGTGTCCCTGTGCAGACAGAGGGGTCTTTTCTTCCCAGGGCACTTGTAGCTACCTCTTCTGCCTCTTGGTCCTGTACCCTGACAGGACACGTGTGTCCCCCCCCAGCCCATGGTTTTTCTTGGGACCGTCTCACTGCTTCGGATCATAGACTTTTAGTGCTACCGCGGGTTACCCCCATGTGCGTTGGTGGCGCCCATTAGTATTGCGGCTCCTCTTCAATTTTTGAGGACCCTTTCACACTCACTGCCCTCCCACTGGTGTGATAGACAGAGAGCCTATTTTTCCTACAATATCCAAGAATTTGGGGTTGTACTCCCTTTATTCGCCCTCCAGCTTCCCGCCTGGGGGAAAACTTCGTTTGGTTCTCTAACTCTGGAGTGTCCTTGAGATGCTGCAATTGCCACCCTGTAACGGTTTCACTTCCTAACTATAGGAAGGAACCTCCCTCAGCGTCCGGGTTCTTTGGATATCCTTGTATTGAGGAGTTTCTCCTTAGCAACCCTGGCATGGCAAAGCGGTAGTGCTATCCCTCCAGGAAGTACTGTAGGTGCTGAGACCGTGACCATACATGGCACTTCTACAGATTTTTTGGTCCTCGATGGGGTGACCAAATGGTAGCGGGCATTATCCCCAACCCTTCTTCTCCCTCCCTCACACACTAGTGAGGGATCTTGCGATGCAAAAACTTGCAAGTTTATAGGCCCAGCAGGTTTTCCTGTGAATTCTCCTGCTCCCACTTGCCCTGGAAGGACCAACTCATTAACACTGCCTCAGGCCACCTTGCTGTTGGTGACTCTTCGCCAGAGCCTCTCTCCTGCGAGAACCCGGTCCTGGTGCCTGTTCAGCTGAAAACGTGCGCTCCCACGCTACCCGGTTCATAGCTAGCATACTGTAGGCCTCCATTTTGCTCGGCTTGGCCCCATATGCTGCTGTTTAGTGTCCCGTGGTCTTCTCAGTCATTCTTGAGCCCATCTTACAACCCTGTATCCTCATCCTCACTTGCTTTGACCAGACGGCTATGTTTGGTCATGACTTAGATAAGGGGTATGGTCACCCCCTTACAATTACCTGTGTACCCAGTAGTCGCCAGATTAGTTCATAACCACATGGCTCCAGCTAAGCCTTCGGGTGATCACTTTAGGAACTAATCTCTACCCTTTCTTCGTTCTCGTGCGAGACATGGCCAATATGGCTAAACTCACACTTGTTGGCATTCAGCGTTCTCCCATGAGTCCAAGTGACACGGCCTATGACCAGACACTATATTCTGTCTGTCATACTCCACATTTCCACCTATGCGGAACACCTAACGCAACCCTTTATATTTAGGTTGCATCCCTTACTCCAGTTATGGTGACCTTGTTCCGAACTGCTTACGTGTATATGCCTCGGTGGGTTCAGTCCTGCCCCTGTCCTGGGTTGGACCTCAGCTCTTGACTCTTCTGGGCCACGTCAAGGCCTGTTCGCCTCTTGAGTCTGGCGAGGATCTTGTTGCTGGGCCTCTACCTTATGGGGCATGTTGCTGTGCTGAAGGCGGAAGAACCAACTCCACCCACCATCCATCAGCATGGCTAGTAGTCACCTATTACTAAATGCATCCAAGCAGCGCTTGAAGAAGAACGGTGGGTTACTCACCAGTAACAGTCCTTCTTCGAGATGGGCTGCTCGGATCCATTCAGGTCCCTCCCCTCCGTCCCCGCATCTGGAGTTGGCGACTCTAAGGAACTGAGGAGGGGTTGGGAGGCGGCCATATATATAGCCACGGGTGGTGCAAGGGGCAGAGGCCACCTCCCCTCTTCTGACAGGCTAGGACAATTTTTTCCAACCAATCCGGCACTCCGGCATGGAGACACCTATTACTGAATGTATCCGAGCAGCCCATCTCGAAGAAGGACGGTTACTGGTGAATAACCCACCGTTCTTGATTGTCTTATTCCTGTCACAGTCTTTATCGTGCTGGTGTGATGTTCTCATTCTTCAGCCAGCTGGATCTCGCTTATCTCCAGTCTGACACTCCTCACCTCCCAAATTACACACGCATACCAGTTCAATCACTCCTCCTTGGCATCCCCTCCTTTACATAAAAAGAGAGGTAGAAAAGGTTTCACTATTACATCCTTTTTAGAAGTTACATATGATTAAAACATCAGCTATAGTCTTTACTATTAATCTGGCACCTTTAAAACATAATTGTTGCTCATTGCTGTCCTTTTTACAGCCCAGCTGCCAGCTTATCTTAAGCTGTGAGTGTCTGGTGTTACAAGGTGATGTTCATTTGCTGAAGACCACAGACTATTGAATCATTCAGGGTTACAGGATGTTCTTTTGTTTTTACTTAAAGTCAATTATCTTTTGCATAAGAGGGAAGGAGAGGGGAAAAGTTCAGGCTCAAACTCACTACTTTGGTCAGCTGCTAAGGTCTATGGGTAATTTAGGCCAGTATGGCCTACATTTAGGGAATGGGGATTGGGGCTGAGAAGGACATGGGGAAAGGGGTCTGATGGGGATAGGTGTTTTGGGGGCAGTAGCTGGAGTGAAGGCTGGCATTTGGGGGGCAGGAGCTGGAGCAGGGGTGCAGGAAGGGGACTTGGATGTGCGGGCAGGTGGCCCAGACATGCAGGAGGGGGCCCACCCATGCAGGAAAGCGGCCTGCCCAATTAGGAGGGTTCCAGGGCCCGCGAAATTGTACGTTAGCCCCTGGTCATACTTATTTAGTTTTTCCCTTAAAAAAAAAAAGGTTTTTTTCCATTTTTCCTTTAACTCTCCCCCTTTGTGTCATTCAAAAGAGAGAGAGAGAGAGAGAGAGAGAGAGAGAGAGAGAGAGAGAGAATGAAAATAAGAGAGAATATGCCATCTTCTCCTGGCTTTAAGAGATGCTCAAAATGTAGTGACACAGTACCTGCCTCAGATGGGTACTCACACTGTGTTTGCTGCCTGGAGGAATCTCCCATTCTTCAGCAAAGCAGCCATTGCTCTAACCTAAGTGCCAGAGCTTGAAAGGATGGGGAACTCTGCCTGAAATTACATCTAATGGAGAAATCTCTTCATCCTGCCTCAGACCTGGGTCCAGATTACCTGAGAACTGAACCTGCAACTAAGGGCCATGAGCAGTGGATGTCCTTGGCCCGGGAGACTGCAACACCCAGGAAGGGGCATTCACCTCAGAGGAAGTCTCTGAAATGTATCACCCCAGAGGCTATAGGTTCCTCAAGTGACCCATGTGCTGACACCCCTCGGGCTTCAAAAACAACCTGAGAGGAGCCCAGACCTCATCATAGTAAGCATTTGGCACCAACTAAGTGCACGGCACTGACCAAGAGCAACCACCATCCAGCGGAATGGTCTTCAGCACCACACAAGAGAACAGCTCCAACGATGGTACCATCCAAAGATGTGGCACAGACACAAGAAAAATGGCATGATATGGTTCTGCACACACATCCAACCATGGGACTGACAATAGATAAAATGAGCTCCAACAATGGTACCATCCAAAGATGTGGCACAGACACAAGAAAAATGGCATGATATGGTTCTGCACACACATCCAACCATGGGACTGACAATAGATAAAATGAGCTGATTGGAACAGACCCCAGTAAACAAGTCCTCGGCACCAACCCAGATACCATTGGATACACCCACTCAAAAACCTGTAGACTCAGAATCACCAAAAGAGGCAGTAACATCATCCCATCCAAGAAAGAAGACTTGTAAAGATCACCATATTTCATCTCCACACCCCTTGGACTCTCTCACTCCATGGTCACTCAGCGTCTGCTCTTCTACCCATTCTTCATAGTATCACCACAGTGACCTAGAAGAACCCAGGTTTTCTTCTGAACATTCCTCACCTACCAGATCTTTTAGACATCACAGATTGTATACACCTACACATTGTCACAGCTACAGCCGCTATTCTCGCTACAGCCCATGTTGCTGCTATCCGTGCCCTCATCAACACAGAAGCAGATGGGATTGAGATTCGTGCTCCTTGTGGTATAGATACTATGAGAAATATGACAGCCCTCAAAAGGACCACAACAAGTCCCTCACTGGAAGTCATGTAACTTCATGACCCAAACCTGAATATGCACAGTCTACAACCACAACTAGGTCTCACAATACACAGCCAACAGTACAGGACTCCTCATCTTCCCCTGATGATGCAGTTATCCCTTCTACATCTAGTCCCCCAGATGATCCCCAACAATTTAGTGATCTGTTCAGAAGGGTAGCTCAAGAACTCGAACTACCCCTTGAAGAAGTCACTGAGTCACAACATAAACTTTTAAAAATCTTACAGACAACGGCCTCATCAAAAACAGCCATCCCAATGGATGATGTGTTAATGGAACCTGCCAGTGCGATCTGGCAAATCCCAGTGACAATACCTCCTACTAACAAACGTACAGACAGAAAATACCGTATCCCACCCAAGGGAATGGGATTTCTCTTTATTCACCCTTCACCTAACTCTCTGGTCATTGAAGCAGCAAATCAAAAAAATAAGCAGCATAACTTTAGATCTATATCACATAATAAGGACTGGAAGCATGTAGTACTTATGGGCAGATAAGTCTACTCTTCTTCCATGCTATTAATGAGAGCAGCTAACTAATCAGCCTACTATCTAATTATACTCACTCTATCTTTGAAGAACTTTCAAAACTAACACCTGATGTGTCTGACAACCAAAGAGACCAATACAAATCTCTGCTTACTGAAGGCCAGTTAGTAGCCAGTTAGTAGCTCTTTACAAGCTTCCATAGCCGTTCTGGACATTGCCACCACAACAACAGCTACAGTGGTGGTAATACACTGAGCATCTTGGCTCTACACCGCAGCTCCTCTCAGGGATCTACAAAACAAAAAATAGAGGACTTATCTTTTGACAAATGCCAGTTATTCTCCAAAAAGACAGATGACGTACTTCATTCAATGAAAGACTCCAGGGCCATCTTGTGTACCCTAGGTATATAAACCCCTACATTTAGGAAAAGGCAATCACAATTCAAGACCTACCAACACCATTATCAGCCTCAATATCACTCTCAACACCATGGCATAGGGTTTGATCAACAGGAAAAAAGGCAAACAAAAACCCTATGAACACAAACAGGCAACTCATTCCTCCCTCCTCAAACCCACAACCTCCCCCCCAAAATCACAATTCTGATGTGTTGGCTGAAGGTCTGAGATCTCCTCACTAAACTGAAGCATACCCCATTCAAATTTAAATTTTGAATTCCGCCGTAGAAAATTCTATACCACTTGGTTCAATATCACCTCTGAGAAATGGCTGTTAGAAATCATTAAACAAGGATATTCAATTCCATTAATCTCTACCCCTTCCCACTACCCCCTGTCCATCTTCAGGGACCCCTCTCATGTGCGAGTCCAAAGTCCATCAATTAATTCAGGTGGCTGCCATCGAACCTGTCCCACACCCTTTTAAACTATCTCGTATTTTGTGGTACAGAAAAAAACTGGAGGCTAGACACCAATATTAGGCCTAAGGCCATTAAATAAATATGTCAAATGACAAAAGTCCTGCCTTTCATCCTCTCCCTAGCCCCTTGAGTGTTCTCCAAAGTACTGGCAGCAGTCACTGCACATCTACGGACACAGGGAATCACAATTTATTCATACCACAACAATTGCCTCATAACCACTCAATCCCAATAAGATTCTGTTCATGCTACTGTTTACACAACAACCATATTCAAAAATCTAGGGCTAAAAATCAACATAGAAAAGTCCACTTTGGCACCAACACAGAACCTATCAGAGCCATCCTAGACTCCACCACAAGCAGAGCATTTTTACCCATTCCACATAGCATGGAAATAATAGACCTTGTGGACCTGATTCAGACTTCACCATATGTCTCCATACATGCCATACGTCAACTACTCAGAAACATGGCAGCCTCCATTGCAGTAGTCCCGCATGCAAGACTGTGAATGAGAGCCCTACAAGCCTGGCTTACAACAGTCTACAAACCACACACACATTCCTTAAACAAACTCCTTATGGTACCCACAGTGATCAAAGACTCTCTACCCTGGTGAAAAATACCAGACAATTTACTTTGAGGAATCCCCTTCACTCACCCTCAGCCATCAGTCTTGATAACCACAGATCCATCCCTCACAGGTTGGGGAGCTCACCTCGACGACCAGACAATCCAACGCAAATGGACAAGATCAGAAGCATCACTTCATATAAACACCTTAGAACTCAGGGTGGTCAGATATACCTGTCAACATTCTCCACCAATCATATGAAGAAAATCCATACGAATCATGACAGACAGTATCACTTGAATGTATTATATAAATCGACAAGGGGGGACAAGATTCCCATCCCTCTGTGCAAAGGCTGTAAGGCTCTGGAACTGGTGCATATGCTGTTCCATCCTAATACCAGCTGCCTACCTACCAGGGATACAAAATACAACAGCAGATACACTCAGCAGAGTTTTCCCAATTGCTCATGAGTGGCAGGTGAATGACAAGATACTGATGAACATTTTTCACAAATGGGGTTTCCTGTCAATTGACCTGTCTGCCACTTTCCACAACAAAAAATGCCCACCGTTGTGCTCCTGGGCATGGACCAACCCAAGATCCCTAGGAGATGCCTTCCTCATAGATTGGTCCCAGACTCTCCCATATGCCTTTCCACCAACCCCACTGATTCAGAAAGTCAACAAAAAGTTGAGAACAAACTGAGCCAAAATGATCCTCATAGCACAGCTTGGCCTAGACAGGCTTGGTTCATGCAACTTCTCAACCTGTCAGTACACAAAACAAAATGGCTATCATGTATTCAGAACCTACTTTGTCAATGCATCATCTCATCGCCCATATGTACACAAACTTCACTTGACCGCGTGGTACCTAACTGGTTGCATATGACAGACAGAAAGTGCTCAGAGTCAGTACACTATGGAATCACAGAATCATAGGGTTGGAAGGGACCTCTTGGTAAATAATAGAAAACTTGCTACCAGAAAGTCATGTGCTCAAAAATGGCATTAATTCTGTTACTGGTGCTCAAACAAATCAATTGTCCCAACATCATCTTCAATTCCACAGATCTTGGACTACCTCATGAAACTGAAATACTCAGCACTCTCAAACAGCTCCATAAGAATCCATCTAGCAGCAATTTCTGCTTTTCATGACCATCTAAACAATTCCTCTCTTTTTAACCTCCCAACGGTCAAACATTTCCTAATGGAGCTGCAAAAACTTTACCCACTCATTCAGTCTACAATGGTTCCCTGCAACCTCAGTTTAATTCTATATTCTCTTATGATGGAAGCATTTGAACCAACAGCATCCTGTTTGTTATACCATTTGTCTTTGAATGTCTCATTTTTAGTAGCCATCACCTCCGCAAGGAGAGTAGGTGAAATAAACACCCTTAGATCTGATCCTCCTTACACAACCTTCCACAAGAATAAGGTCACCATCTGATCAGAGCCAAAATTCTTACTGAAGATAGTATCAGATTTCCATGTGAACTAATCTATTCATCTTCCCACCTTCTACCTGAAATCCCATTCTCAGCATTAAGATGCAGTTCTACATACGTTAGATGTCAGATGAGCTCTAGCTATTTATTTTGATAGAATGAAACAATTCAGAAAATCATATAAGCTCTTTGTATCAATAGCAGAAGGAGCAAAAGGTATACCCATATTGAACCAGAGATTGTCCAAATGGATAAAAGATTGCATCCATGTGTGCTACGACCTGGCTAATCATCAAATTCCATCTGGTGTCTCTTCTCACTCAACGAGAGCCATGGCATCCACCACAGCCGTTCTGAAGAAAGTCAGGACAGACATCTGCAAGATGGCCACCTGGTCAATGCCTCACACCTTCACAACACATTATGCACTAGGCATCGCTTCAGCCAACGATATTGACATGAGAAGGACAATACTATCAACTGTTCATGAAGTCCCTCCACCATAATAGAACAACTGCTAAACAGTCACCTAATGTGAAGCACCCACATGGACATCTTGAAGAAGAAGAAGTGGTTGCTCACGTGTAATAACTTCTGTTCTTTGAGATATGTGTCCCTGTGGGTGCTCCACTACCCTCTCTTCCTCCCCTCTACCTTCTAGTTATATTTTTCAGATAGCTTCCAAGGTAGAAAAGGAACTGAGGGGAGAAGGGCATGCTCATCCCGAAACTGCACTGAGGCCATCACAAGACCACTTCTGCACATGTGCTGCCCCAAGACTACTGCTAAGAAGACTCCGTGAAGCAGAAAAGGGATGCTACGACACCTAATGTGGAGCACCCATAGGGACACACATCTTGAAGAACAGAAGTTACTACAAGTGAGTAACCACTTCTTTCTGTGCAAAGACAAGACTTAAGAAAAATGCTCTGGTCTCCTTTTTGTGCTTTTCCATTTTTGCTATAATCCTGTTCTCTGATCTTGTATGTAACCCTTCTGCCAGGGCGAGATGGCAGAACAAGGGCTGGGTTCTATATCCAGGGGTTTCCAAATAATGTTACAGCACCAACCGGCTCAAGCCCCCACCCAGATTTCTGGGAAATCATACACTATTCCCTGGGCACTCCAAAGCGGTAAGGCTTCCCTGCTCGCAAGCATGAGATGAGTGTAGTATACAAAACTTTTAATAGAAGTAAAAACAGAATAAAAAGGCCAAATAACAGAAATCAGCATTGATCTAGGAAATAAGTACAGACAAGGTTCCCAACAACCCACCCCACATAACAGAACATACGAGACTTAATAGCAAAATCGGCACCAATCTTCAGAATCAGTCCTAACTAGACTCCCCACCAACCCTAGGGTATGTAGGGAGTGTCTTTCACGCCAGCTGTCTGCTGGCACCAACCACTGGTCACTCACTCCATCCACTAGTACTGTCCCTTGGCTCTGCCTGCTGTCTGACCGCTCCACCCACCAGTCAGTCGCACCACTGAGCTCACCACTGGCTCCACCCACTGTTTGCCAACTCTGCCCACTGGTCACTCTCACCACCCAAATCATTGCTGGCCACTCTCATCATCTGCTGGCTCTGTCCTCCAGTCATTTGCACCGCCTGGCTTGCCGCTGGTTGCTCTTACCATCCACTGGTTCTGCCCACCGGTTACTCACGCTGCCCAGCTCGCCGCTCCATCTTCTGCTCCCTTTCAATGATTTCAGCTTAGAGAAAGTTTGCCTCTCTCAGTGATTTCACCTCTTAAACCTCAAATAGCTGTAAACAGCTACTGCCATTAAAATAACAAAGAAAGGCCTTAAAGAAGCCCAGCCAGATCTATCATTTGACAGTGGGACTAGGGACTGAGACAAAAGGCCTCAAGCATTGCTCCAGAAGGAGCTGTGCAAACCCCACCCTTCTGTCTCCTTTTCCAGACTGAAACAGGCAGAAGCCTCTCTTACAAGTCCTTTTTTTTTTTTTTTAAGCTAAGGGTACCTTTTACCCTTTAACTAACCCAAACAGATTTGGAACAATCAGAGAGTACCATATCACCAAACACAGTATTTCATATTTCCCTTCAGTAGAATTACAGATACTGACAGATTTGTGATCAGATCAGCTCCAAATACTATTACCCATATTGCCCTGCACCCATTATGCTAATACCTAATTGTGCTCTTTGTGCTAATACAGGACCCATGCAGATTAGTTGCTCCCCAAAAGCTGTTAGGCATAGCTCCTAGGCCTGCCTTATATGTATATTAAACAGCCTGAGGTCAGGAGTCTGTCAGTGTTCCGTAGAATCATGGATGTTTGACCTTCAAGAGAATGTTGGCATTGCAATATGGTGTACTTATTCTTGTCTCTGGATTTGTATTGAATCAATGTCCCTGTATAGTGCTGAGGATGTTGTGTATGCCCTCTTTCAGGTATGAACACCAATGGGTTTATTGTCCCCATTTTGTGGATGAAGAAAATGGGTGTAGACTGGAGATAAGTGCTCTGTGCTATGCAGCAAATTTGTAGAACTGAGAATAGAACCCTGGAGGTCCTGCCAGTTAGTCCTCCACATTGGCCTATGCTTGACAATCCTGCATTTTCATCAACCTATCTAAATAAATTCAAAGTATCATTTTATTCATTGATATTGAAGACCTATACACCCACATGGAAGTGGAAGCCCAATTGTGTAGGTGCTGTACAAATACAAAGCAAAAAAACAGACCTTTCCTAGACAGTTGACCATCAAAACATACAAGGCAGACAATGTGTGGGCAAAGGGAGTGGTGATGTCTCTGTTTTGCAGATGTGGAACTGGGGTACAGAAACAGTGTTGCTATGCATATTGGAGCAATGAAGTAACACATGAAATACATAATTGATCATACATAAGACATAAATCCAAGGAGAATGATGGTCCAGTGGTTTCGCCCTGTGTCTAGGGAGGCCTGGGTTCTATTCCTTACACTGCCAGATTTCCCAAAATGATCTTGAGCAGGTGATTGTTTCCCTATGCCTCATTTTCACATCAGCAAAATGGGAGCATAAGGCTATTGAGGAGATAAAGGCAGTGAGGCACTAAAACACTGTAATAATGAGGGGCAGAGGAAGGATCTTCAGCAGAAAAAGGAGCTGACATTTCCTGTACTTCAAGACTGAATTATGAACTGTATTAGCAAGGTCAAGCACAACTAGAAAGTGTAAAATAATTCAGCAGCTTTAGTATGTGAGAGGAGCAGTGTCAAGGACAAAGATGGTGAGAAAAGCCTAGCTAATTCTGCTGTGAAGAAGGATGTTTGATCTGACATTGCTGTTGTATAGCAGGCTTCATTGCCCAGTGCTGCTCATGGATCTCTGGCACATTCATCAAAAGGATTTATTTTGTTTGTGGTGTTACCTGCCAAGAAGTAAGACAGTCCATCTGAGAGTTTCTTCCAGGGCTTTGCTCTTTCAGTCACTTATAATTTTGGGCAGAGAACTCTGGTGTCTTTTTTGCCATCTTGGCATTGTTTTAAACTGTCTTTTTAAAGGTGTATAGAAAGAGATTTAGAGAGCAGCCCACTCTGGTCTCATGGTGTGACAGGTTGCTCCCCAGATCCAGTCTGGTGTGCTGCTGTGACCTCCCAGTTCCCACTCCTGAACCCCAATTCACCCCACTCTGCCAAGTGACCAATCACTCCTGAGTAAGTCCACTCTGGCCTCTGGCATGCAGTTGGTCCCAAGCAGTGGGTTTATGCCTCTGCCTACTTGAGGATGGTCCCCCAGCAAGCACCCCTGGCCCCAGTTACCACGACAGGAGCCACTGTCTACAGAGACTGGGACCTACTCCCAACCGCCGTACACTCAAGTCCGTCCATTTAGCAAAGAAATGGATTGTACCCAGCCTTCTCCTCTAAAAATCACACAGCTTTAGATTAAACAACTACTAGTTTATTGATCAGATTATAATTCTAAGTGAGAATATGGCCAGTCATGGCAGAATCACAATATCAATGAGTCAGGAGAGACCACAAGAAAATAAAAGGTAAAACACACACTACCCTATTATCTCTACTGAAATTGACCTCACAGTTCAAGTTCATGCTCAAGGTGCTTGGCTGTCAGATGTTTGTATAGCCAGTCTCTGCCTGAAGTCAGGCAGGGCCCAGATCTTGCTTGAAGTAGTTTCAAGCTGGAGAGTTGCAGCTCAAAACACCAAAACTGTGTGTTTTTCTTTGTCTCCAAACCCCCTCATCCTCTCCCTTTCTGGGCATGGATGCTCCCTTTGGCTACATCCACACTTATGCAGTTTAATTGATTTAAGTTAAATCAATCTAATTAAATCAGTATAAAAATCATTAAATAAATTTAAGTTAAATTGATTTTAACATGTTCCTACTAGAAACCCAGATTGAACTAGCATGTCCATGGACAGGACTTGCTAGTTTGATTTAGGAGAGGGGCACCATGGGAGTTGTGACAAATGGCACCCTAGAAGGGCCATGGCCCCACACAATATATTGAAAAAGAAAAGCACCCTGGGAAGGAGAAGGGCAAAAAGTGTTAAACCAAAACATCAGTTAAATTGAAATAATATATCCACACAGAGTTGTATCAAAATAATGGTTTTAATTTAACTGTCATCTCGATATAATACCAGGTGTTGTTATATTGAAATGACTTTCCTTATAGCAAAATGATGGGGCTCCTTATTTTGATATAAGGAAATGTAGTGTGGACCAATGTTCCCTCTAGGCTGCGCCCGTGCGCGGGAGCGCAGAAGCCCCAACGCCCTGGCGCAGGCCTCACTGCCGGTGGCACAGACTTGCAGCTGCGGCTCCTTGCTGGCCCCCAGGGCACATTCTTCCGGCCGGCAGGGAGCTGTTCTGTGGAGTTTAAAATCTCCCCTGAACGTGCTCAGCGCGGGAGATTTTAAACTTCTCTGTGCAGCTGCCTGCCGGCCGGAAGAATGACAGCAGCAAGGGGCAGGCTCCCCTGGGAGCAGCTCCTGCAGCAGGGGGAGTGGGCTGAGGGAGCGGGGTCAGGGTACCAGGGGGTCACGGGGAAGCTGGCTGGATAGCGCCCAGCTCTGCAACTTGGGGAAGCCGCCCCCCACCCTCCCCCTGGCTGCTGGGAAAGTGCCCAGGGGGAGCAAGCAGCTTCCCCAGGACTAGGGTTGCCAGACGTCTGGGAAAAGGAGGACATGTGCTCCTTTTTACCTTCACCTCTTTCGTCTGGCAGGCATTCTAAACATAAGTGATTCTTTTTCTTTTTTCCAGTTTTTAGGAGTAGAAGGTGGTTTAAAAAATAAAACAAACCACCACGCCCAACTCAGGGCTGGAATCCCTAAACCTTAAGAGGCTGCACTACACGTGAGGAACAAAAGAACCTGCAGCAAAATCGGGGGGGGGGGGGGGTGGGAAAAAAACCATTTCCTCTCTTCTTAGAGAGGCTTGCAGCAAAAGGCTGTGTGGTTCACTTAGCTGAGCAACTACCTATCAGTCTTGGTGTTGTGGGTTTGAGCCCTATGCTGGGCACTTTGGCTGTTTTTTTGGGGGGGACTCTTGCTCCCTACAAAAGGCCTAAATTGGAGGGAAAATATAGCAAACCCTAACTAAATGCAGGAAAATAATTTATACTGTGAATAACATTACAAGCAGGGACAAATTAAGTAAAGAAATAAAGGGGCACTTTTGAATTGGTTAGAAACAATGTAGGAAATTTTTTAAAATTGTAAAATGGGCTTCTGTGGAAAGTGAAAAAGCAGCAAGTCAGCTTTTTTTCCCAACTTTTTTGGTGCTTTGCAAGCTTATATTTGCAAATTTAGTTTTTTAAAACTTTTTTTAGTTTCATGAGCATTAATGAAAGGATCATGAAAAGCTTTCATTTACTGAAAAAATGAGTTTTCAGTACCAGAAAACATCTTGGTAATTTTTTTTATTTTAAAATAATTTTAAAAATGCCAGACTTAGTACTGTTTTAGTGCTGCATTCATTATCATTACCATTTTCCATGACATAATATGGTAATGACACTGCAATGTTCCCTCTAAGCTGCTGCTGCTGCTGCTGACCAAGTTATGGATGTGCTTGGGGGGGGGGGGGCAGCAGGGAAGGGGCCCAATAAACATTGAGGGCTTTGCTCAGCTGCCTCCATAACTTGCTCAGCTGCATCATCACCTTAGAGGGAACATTGGTGTGGACCTGCAATCTTTTAAATTGAAATAATTGGCATTATTTTGATTTAAAGACTGTGTGTGGACATACCCTTTGTCTCTTCCAATTCATCTCAATTAGCATATCTTTGCTGTCTTCACCAGGTGCTTGTCTGCTTGCTGCAAGAAAGCTGTCTCCCAGCCCCCTGAGCCATGCTAAACATGCTACACATCTGTGCACATGCAAGATGCTGCAGGAAACATATCATCATCGTAATCATGTAGACTAAGTTATGAGCTTCCATAAAGAAACATTGCATGGTGCAAATGGCCTAAAAACATACAATTCCAGTGTATAAGTGGACAGCAAAATTGTATAGATCACAACCCACGATGCACAGATGTGCACCCTGTGACACAAGGATCCCACTTTGGATGTAGCTCTAGAATCCTACTGGAAACTCAAGTTAGGCCAAAAATGTCCAACCTAGGAACTGAGCCCCAAACTGTTTTTTGTAGTAGTATTTTCCTAAACTATAGATTGTTAGTCATTCACCCCTTGCTGATGAATCTCTGTCCATTTGAAGAGCTGTCTCAACAAGTTAGGGAATTGCAGGACATAAAACAGACTGGAATATTTTAGTCAGCCCTATAATCTTCCCTCCAATATCAGGCTAGTCCCGGGAAGTGTGGGAGGCAGTCCAGTCCTTCTGTTGATGCAGCTGGAGGTGGCTCCATTGATATCGCCTATTTAACACCAACTGGGGATCTGGCTAATTGCGTTTTCCATTTTTGACATGGCAGAGAGCCCCAGAAGGAATGCTAGATTTTTGTAAGATTTCTGAATGCCCTTTGGGAGAGCAGGTTTATGGTTTGATCCAAAGCCCACTGAAATTAATGGGGAAAATGGGGTTTAGTTCAGTTCCTTGGTTAGGCATTTTGCCTAACTGTAGTTGCCAGTAGGGTTCTAGAGCTATATCCTGTACACAAAGATATCTCCCTTCTAATGCACAGACCACTCCCTGTGCAGTCCATAGCACAGATTCATACTGTAACTTTCAGAAAAATAGCCTGTGGCTAGAGTGCTTTTAGCTTTGATGTGGGAAGGCCAGAGAGTGAGTATTGGAGCATGAAACAGAGTGAGTGGGAGGGATAGTCTTGTGAAGTGAAAGGGGAGGGGAGGAGTGAAGCAAGGGCAGATAGAGACTTGGTTTAATTTGAGCAGGGAGAGAATAATTAGCCGATGTGGAGTTAGGTGGTCATGGAGTGCTGGGAGGTTGCAAAAGAGAAGAGCAATCCTGTGTTTAGGAATGGTGCACTACACTTTTCATTGTCAGAGCTAAAATAATTGAGCAGATAACCTTCATCTCTCAGAGAAGGAGAACTGAGGCAGAGACCAACCAGTTGTATAATTTGGGGTGTGTGGGGGGAGTGACCTCTGCTCAAGAATATTGGACAGCTGCTCTCCGGAAGTCTGAATTAAAGCATGTTGAAATCATTGAGAGTCTTTCCATTGATCTTGGCAGGCATAGAATAAGACCCTAGTAGTTGCAGCTATCAGTAGACAGACATCCTAATACAATACTCTGTCAGCTAGGAGTAGTAGGGTCAAAAGCTAGTTATCTGTGTCTTGAAGAATGGCTGCATTTTCTGTTCATGATTATGAGCCTGGAGCCCCAGGTGGCCTCCTTATAAGGCACAATGATTCTGCATAGCCATGGGCTGCTATAGTTTGCCCAAGGCAGCAGGTAGAGTCAGAGTCAGTGATAAGAATGAAACAGTTGGTTACTCATCAGTAACCATCCTTCAAGATGGGCTGCTCACGTACATTCAGTTACAGGTGTCTACGTGCCTCAGCACACGGTAGCTCAGAAAGTCTTTAGCGTTAGCCTGTCAGGTCAGGGCACACAGCCAACTCCCCCTCCACACCACGACCACAGCTATATAGGTAACCGTGACCCTGACCCTCCCAGTCCCATATACCTCTGCCAACTCCATTAGTGGGGACGGTGGGAGGGACCTGAATGTATGTGAGCCGCCCATCTCGAAGAAGGATGGTTACTGGTGAGTAACCAACCATTCTCCTTTGAGCGCTGCTCACATCATTCAGTTACAGGTGACTGCTAACTGTACCCAAGGATGGTGGGAGGAGTTACAGTCTACCCACACTGAGTACAGCTCTGCCCACAGCGGCATCATCTTTAGCCTGTTGGGCAATGGCATAGTGCGTCGTGAAGGTATGAATCGACGACCATGTAGCGGCCCTGAAGATCTCTTGGATCAGGACCTAGGCGAGGAAGGCCATGGAAGATGCCTGAGCTCTGGTAGAGTGGGCTTTCACAGTCTCTGGGAGAGGCGTGTTTGACCTTCCATAGCAGTCTTTAATGCAGTTCACAATCCATTTGGAGATGCATTGGGAGGATACTAGGGAACGTCTCATGCGTTCAGCGACTGCCACAAACTGTTGGGAGGTCTTGCGGAAAGACTGTGTGTGCTCAATATAGATTAGGAGCGCTCTTCTCACATCCAGGGTGTGCCACCATCTCTGGTTTTTCTGACACCCGAGTGTCTGGATAGAAGACCGGTAGGCAGATCTCTTGAGTCATGTGGAAGGGGGTGGCAACCTTGGGCAAGAATGAGGGGTGGTGACACAGGACCACCTTGTCAGGGAAGAAAACCGTATATGGGGGTTCAGAGGATAGGGCTCATAACTCTGAAACCCTTCTGGCCGAGGTACTATCTACCAGGAAAGCCACCTTCCAGGACAGCATGAGCAGGGTAGCTGAGTCCGAGGGCTCATAAGGCAGCTCTGTCAGACCCTGCAGCACAATGTTCAAATCCCACTGTGGGGTGGGGTTATGGATGTGGGGAAAAAGTTTTTCCACTCTTTTCAGGAATCTATGGCAGATGGGGTGTGAAAAGAGCAGAGCCCCATCTACTCTTTGGTAAAAGGCCGAGATTGCCACCAAGTAGACTTTTAATGAGGACAGGGATAGGCCTTTCTCTCTTAGATCAAGAAGGTAATCCAAAGTTGCCTGAATTGGTGTGGAGGTAGGGTCTATGTCTTTGTCACGGTACCAAGTGGCGAAGTGATTCCATTTTGCCATGTAGGTGGACCTGGTGGAGGGTTTCCTGCTACCAGCCAGGACCTTTTTAACCCTATCCGAGCAGCGTCTCTCTTGCTCGCTGAGCCAGAGAGCGTCCAGGCTGTCAGGTGCAGGAGGCCCAGGTTTGGGTGCCGAAGGTGTCCCGAGTCCTGTGTCAGGAGGTCTGCCCACCATGGGAGGCGAAGTGGGTTCCTCACTGACATGTCTTGAAGGAGAGGGAACCAGTGTTGTCTGGGCCAGTCCGGGGCTATCAGGATGATGAGTGCCTCATCCATGAGGACCTTGCGGAGCACCCAGTGAATCAAGGGAATTGGCAGGAAGGCATACATTAGGGCCCTCGACCAGTTGAGGAGGAAGGCATCGCTGAGAGAACCTTTCTCCTGACCTCGGAGGTAGCAGAACCAGGGGCGTTTGCGGTTCTGCACCGTGGCAAAGAGGTCAATCTGAGGAGTTCCCCATCTGATTGTCAGCAGGGAGAAGACCTCGTTGTGGAGGGACCACTCGTGATTCGCCAGGGGTTTTCTGTTGAGGGAGTCCGCTATGCCATTGTCCACCCCGGGTAGGTGGGCAGCAGTTGGCATGAAGAGATGGTCTATCGCTAGTTGCCAAAACTTGGTCACTTCCTCGCATAGTGCCGAGGACCGGACTCCCCCTTGACGGTTCATGTAGAACACGGCTGTGGTGTTGTCTGAGAGGATTTGGACCACCCTGCCTTGGATCTGGTCTAGGAAGGTCATGCAGGCCAGTCTGATGGCCTTGAGCTCCTTCACGTTTATGTGGAGGAGACTGTCCTCGGGGTTCCAAACGCCTTGCGTGGAGAGGCCCCTGGACAGGTGGGTACCCCATCTCGAGTCGGACACATCTGTTATCAGGGTCACTGAGGGCTTGGACTCCCTGAACGGAATTCCTCCCCTCGTGAAGTTGGGGTCCCTCCATATTTGGAGGGACTCCAGGGCATATTGGGAAACTGAGATTACCTTGTCCAGACGGTCCCTTTCTGGTCGGAAGCTTGTGGCGAACCAGAGCTGGAATGGTCTTATCCACAGGCAGGCTGTTTGGATTACCGATGTGGCCGCTGCCATGTGCCCCAGGGGCTGCATGCATCTGCGTGCTGTGGTCAGCCCGGGTGCCTGGAGCTCCATGATGATGGTGCAGATGGATCGAAATCTTGACAGGGGCAAGGACGCGGTGCCTTGCCGGACATTTAAACATACCCCAATGAACTCTATGTCCTGAGTGTGGCAAAGCTTGGATTTCTCCAGATTTATGTGGAAGCCCAGGAACTCGCACAGGTTCATTACCATGTCGACGTGGTCTTGTACCTGTCGACTTGACTTGCCTACTATGAGCCAGTCATCTAGGTAGGGGTAGATTCTTACACCCTTCCTGCGTAGGAAGGCTGCAACTAGTGCGACACACTTTGTGAACACCCTGCGGGCTAGCGATAACCCGAAGGGGAGGGCGGTGAACTGGTAGTGGCATCATGCCACTACAAACTTGAGAAACAGCCTGTGGTGGGGTCGAATGGCTATGTGGAAGTAAGCGTCCTTTAGGTTGAGGGCTGCAAACCACACTCCTGGGGTCAAGGAAGGAATAATCTGTGGTAGGGAGACCATGTGGAATTTTATTTTCTTTATGTTTTTGTTGAGTGCTCTGAGGTTTAGAATGGGGCGTAGGTCCCTGTTGGGTTTGGGGACTAGGAAGTAGCAGGATTAGAACCCTTTGCCGCGCTCTCTCTTTGGAACCTTTTCAATGGCTCCGAGGGAGAGTAACTTCTGACATTCAACCTTGAGCTTGCTTAGCAGATCTGGGTTCTCTGGGATTATGGGAGGGGGCGGTTTTCTGTCCCGGGGGGTTGAGAGGAACTGGATGCAGTATCGTCTGGCCACTGTGTCGAGGACCCACTGGTCTGATGTGACACGGGTCCATCTTGGAGTGAAGTGACAGAGGTGGTGGGGGGAGAACAGGGGTTATGGAGCGCTGCCCTCAGGGGGACCGTCAAAAATGCTGTTTGCAGCCCAACGAACAGTCCGATCCCTGTCCGCACCATCCTGACTGGGAGGTGCCCAGCTTACCCCCTTTACCTGATCGGCTTTTATCTTTGTCCAGGTCCCCGAGTGGCGCTGGGGAAACTGGAGAGATCTCAGGAACTGGGTCTGCAGTTGCAGCTGTTGTTTCAGTTACCGTAACTGCTGTTGTAGCTGGTGTGACCTCAAGGAGCACCTAACAGGTTGAGGAGTGTAGATCCCGAGGACCTCAGTGTAGCCCTTGAGTCCTTCATACCATGCAGTTTCATGTCTGTGGAAGGTGCAAAGAGGTTGGGACCCTCAAAGGGGAGATCCTGGATAATCTGTTGCATCTGCGTGGAGAGGCTTGAGTTCTGGAGCCAGGCCAAGAGGCGCATCACCAGTGCCAATACCATTATACATGCCGCTGAATCCACTGCATCCCAGGTTGCCATGAGCGCATCCCTGGATGCTCTCTCTCCTTCATCCAGCATTGCCTCGAAGTCTCTCAGGCAATCCTCGGAGACGGCTGAGCGGAGATTACATAGAGCTTCCCACAAGTTGAAGATGTAGTGCGTCATCAGGGCTGAGTGATTTGAGATGCGCAGCTGGAGGGCAGCAGAGGAGTAAACTTTCCTGCCCAACAGGTCAAGCTTCCTCGCCTCTCTGTTCTTGGGCGTGGTGCTAGGCTGACCTTGTCTCTCCCTTTGTTTAACTGCGTCGACCACCAGGGATCCTGGGGCTGGGTGATGAAACAGGAAGGGGAATCCTTCTGGGGAGAAGAGTATTTCTTATCTGCTGCTTTGGACACTGGCGGCATTGAGGAAGGTGTTTGCCAGCATTTCTGGACGATGCAGAACGCCCCAGCATGCAGGGAAATTGCAACCTTAGCCGGCAGGGCTCTATGGCACGTGCCGAAGAAAGAATCATCTTCCACTTGGATCACTCCTAGCTTCAGCTTCAGGTTTGCTGCCATGAGGTGGAGGAGGTCTTGCTCGATGTGGGGATCTCCCTTGCGGTTGGCAGACATATTGATTAGGTGCTCATCGGGCAACAAAGATGACAGGGCCCTTGATCTGCTTTGTTGCGTAGAATCAGGGTCTGGCTCATTGTCAAAGAAATCCGAGGACTCCGGTGCTGATGAGTGGCATAGCGGAAGGAGGTATCGTCTGCCGTCGCATTCAGCCAGTCGAGGGTCCGCTCGTTGTGCGGAGACCTTGACAGCGGCATAGGCACCATGAGGGGAGCAGGCCTCTCTCCTGATGGGTGTCTTCCCCTTGAGCCTGGTGACATGGAGCTTTTTCAGGGCTGCTTTCTCGGGTGCTCCTCCTGAGGGGGAAGAAAGGGGTCTTCCAAGGATGATCTGGATGACCTCCCCCCGACAACCGGCAGTCTGGTACCGAAAGTTCCACGGAGGAGTGATGTGGTGGAGCTGCAGAACTTGGACCCGGTACTGGGTTTGACGGTGCCGGGTCGGAGGAGGATTAAGAGGCCCGCGACGGTACCATAATTGGTGTGGGTGTTGCTGGTGCTGCATCCAATGGTACCAGAAGTGGCGGCACCAGAAGCGGCGGTATCAGCGACGGTGCTGAGTCCAGCGGTACCAGGCTTGACAGCGGTACCAGGCTTAAGGGTGGTGCTGCTCGGGATGGTGCCGTGTCCAGCGGTGCCGAGGGAGGTGGTGCCACTGTGGCCCATTTCTTCTTGTTCTGCACCGGAGCCGGGTTTGAATGCCCTTGGCGAGCCAGTGTCTGAGCCAGGGCCCTACCCGGGGCAACTGGGAGGCTACCGGGAGACCTGTGAGGTCGGTGCCGAGGAGGTACCGTAGAAGGCCGAGATTTTTGAGCCCAGTACTGGAGATTGGCGGGAATCTTGAGCCCGGGCCGATAGAGGAACCAGTGGAGTGCTGGTGGCTCGGCCGCTTTCGGGTGGAGCAGCTCCAGTCCCCGAAATTAGGCGGAGGCGATGCTTCCTATCCAGCTGAGTCCTCCGCTTGAAGGATCAGCAAATGGGGCAGTCTGCCGTAAGGTGGGACTCACCCAAGCAAGTGAGGCATTTCTCGTGCGGGTCGTACATTGGGAAAGCCTTGCAGCATCCCAAGCACGGCTTGAAACCTGGCATTTCGAGTTTCGTGCAAAAAGCCAGGCCCTTGCGTTTCGCAAGATAAAGCTGATCCGAACCAACGCTGATGGTGGAAAAAGGAACTGTCAGGGTCACGGTCACCTATATAGCTGTGGTCGCGACGTGGAGGGGGGCGTTGGCCATGCGCCCTGACCTGACAGGCTAACACTAAAGACTTTCCGAGCTACCATGCGCTGCTGCACATAGACAGCTGTAACTGAATGATGTGAGCAACGCTCGAAGGATAATAGGGCGTTTCTCGGTCTTAGTTATCTTCTCAGACTGTTAATTTTGCCCTGCTGCAGTGAGGAGTGATCTAGAGAGCCCAATGTTATTTTCTAATGGGGTGGGTGGACAGTGAAATCTGTCCACATCACATTCCCTGCAAAATATATCTTCTCACAGAGCAGCTTTACAGAACTGGTGCTGCTAAAAGTTTGCCTAAGGAGCTGGAGATGGAGGCTGTTACTGAAACTTATGTGGAAAAGCAAACAGGATCCATGCTTTTAATGAAAGCAAGGAAGCCCTGCAGCCAAACTGCTTAGCTGAACTTTATCCTTGCAGCCACCAGAAGGACCAGAAACTGACAGACACAGCACCCATCCTCTGCTGTAGTGGGGACAAGGATGAGCTACTTTCATAGATGTGCCTCCATAGGTTTTTAAGGACAAAAGTAATCAATCAATGCAGTCTGTGCAATTCAGTGCAGTCTGCATTTCGTTTGCATTTGTGGGTCTAGAGTGATGAGATATCCCAATTTTTATAGGGACTGTCACACTATTTGGGACTTTATCTTATATAGCTGTGAATTAGCCCCTCCATGCTCACCTTATCCTGATTTTTCACACTTGCTATCTGGTCACAGTACATGGGTCTTGATTGTGCGAAGGACTGGCTCTGGGAGGCACCAATGGTGGTCCTACAGGCTATGCCAAGGATAGAAGCTTCTAGTGGCCATGCACATGGGCACATGCACACCTATGTGGGAATGGATATAGATGTAAGCAGCACATCTTGAAAAATGGTGGGTTACTCACCTGTAATCATCCTTCTTTGAGATGGGCTGCTCGCATACATTCAGTTCTAGGTGTCTACGTGCCACAGCGCACGATTGGCCAGCAACTTTTAGCTCTAGCCTATGAGAGTAGGGTCAGTGGCCAACGCCCCCTCTAGCCACTCCTGTGGCTATATATATGGCCCCAACCCTGACCCTCCTCAGTCCCATCTTGTTGCTAACTCCAAGTAGTGGGGATGGTGCGAGAGACCTGAACGTATGCGAGAAGCCCATCTCAAAGAAAGACAATTACAGGTGAGTAACCCAATGTTCTTCTTCAAGCACTGCTCACATCATTCAGTTCTAGGTGGCTACTAGCAGTACCTTGGATGGTGGGCGGAGTTTAGTTTTTCCACCATCAGCATGGCTATGCTCAAAGCAGCATCCCAAAACATGGTTGGGCAGTAGAGTGGTGGGTCATCAAGTTTACACTGATGAGCATGCTACTGACCTGCAGGTTCTTCTGGAAGAAGACCCTCACGAGGGGTGCCAAAGAGGTTGTCTGTCACTCTTATCAGAAGACTTAAGGCTCTGGTAGGAGGGTGACCGTAATCCATTATGGAGGCCCTCAGTGTTGATTCCTAGCTGATTCAACCCAGGAAGACATTGACACTGAAGCCTAATACACTGCCTGCTGAGCTAGCCAGGCAGGCCCCAAAATGTGGCAAATGTTTGTCGTGTCCTGAAGAAAGAGGGAAGGGGGACGTGGCCTCTCCAACATCAGTGAGTTGGGGTTAGTTACCTGTACATGTGACAGTCTGATCTAGTTCATTGTGACTGGGATCCTGGTCAAACACACCAGGGGGGTGGGGTGTAGTTTGGGTGTTCAAGTCAAGAGAGGAAGGACAGATGAGGAGACTGTCAAGGAAAAAATGAGCAGGCTCTGAACAGAGGGGTCCAATCTCCTGACCCATAGGTATTGGAAGGGAAGAAACCCTGATCTGAGTCCCGTCTATGAGGTGAGACCTGGCCGGGGGACCTTTGGACCTCCGAGGGACCTCAATGATCATGGCTACCCTCAGAAGGAGAGGGTGGCCTTCAGGAGGGTTCCCATCCAGAAGAGATCAGCTTCCTTACAAGTCATTCCTTCAGTGGTGTAGGTCCCCCCCCTGAGGGAACTCCTGATCTAATTCCTGGGAAAAACTCCTCGAGCTCCTTAGGGAGGGAGAAGAGGGAATTGTAAAAGGATAATGGAGCAGGAAGGAAGCTGAGGGAGTGAAAGTGGGAAAGTTGGATGGACCCCACTTAAATTCATCCCTTTTGGTTGCGAATGAGGGCCAGTGTATGGGGAGTGGGAGATAGGGGAAGCCCGATCTCAGGTTCTTGCAGGTATATACACAAAGTGGATAGGCTGGTACGCATTTACCCCACTCCTTTCTTACTCTGTTTAGAGATAGAATGAGGAGGTAAAGAACAAAAGAGCTACGTTTGCAGCCACTGTTTTGGGCCTATTATCAGTATGTGCCACCTTCTTTGATAGAGGAGTGTTTGGTAGGCATGCAGCTCCCCCTTGACTGATTATAAATCCCCTACCTCAACCTACAGATGATAAATGGTAGGCCTCCATCAATAGACACCACCTCCCTCAAGTCAGAAGAGCTGTCTTGTGCCAGAGACAGTGGATTGGGTTGTTGCCTGCTTGAGGCGGACCAGAAATGGCAGTATCATGCCCACATTTGCCCCCTTAGTTATCAAGGGATTAACCGGGGGTGTTTGAGAAGGTGTGTAGTGCTCCTTCCAGTGGAGGGAGGTGGTCTCTGTTGATGAAGCCACCATATAGCCCAGTAGTAGTTCTGAGAAGCAGGTAATCCAAGGTTGGGATGAAAAACAGTGGGGTAGGAAGGGTTAGGACCTGAAAATCATAGAATCATAGAGTTGGAAGGGAACTCATAGGTCATCTAGTCCAACCCCCTGCCAGAGGCAGGACCACTCCCACTCCCACTCCCACTCCCAGTCATGGTTTTGTCCAGCTGGGCCTTAAACATCTCCAAAGATGGAGACTCCACCACCTCCCTTGGGAGCTCATTCCAAGGCTTCACCACTCTCCTACTAAAAAAGTTTTTTCTAATATCCAGCCTCGACCTCCCTAACCGCAACTTGAGACCATTGCTCCTCGTTCTGTCCTCTGTTATTACCGAGAACAGTCGAGCTCCATCTTCCTTAGAGCATCCCTTCAAGTAGTTGAAGGTTGCTATCAAATCCCCCCTCAGTCTTCTCTTCTGCAGACTAAATAAGCCTAATGCCTTCAGTCTTTCCTCATAGGGCTTGTGCTCCAGCCCTTTAATCATTTTGGTTGCCCTCCTCTGAACTCTCTCTAGCATGTTCCTGTCCTTTTTGTAGTAGGGAGCCCAAAACTGAACACAGTATTCTAGATGTGGCCTCACCAGTGCAGAATAGAGGGGAATGATCACATCCCTTGGTCTGATGGTAATACTTCTTTTGATGCAGCACAGTATGCCATTGGCCTTTTTGGCAGCAAGAGCACACTGCTGACTCATATCTAGCTTCCCATCCACCATGACCCCCAGGTCCTTTTCTACACTGCTGCTACTTAGCTGAATGTTTCCCAGCCTGTAGCGGTGCATGGGTTTTTTTCGTCCCACATGCAGGATTTTACACTTGTCCTTATTGAAGCTCATAAGATTTCTATTGGCCCACTGGTCCAATTTATCTAGGTGTCCCTGAATCCTGTCCTTGCCCTCCAATGTGTCTACTGGCCCCCCCAGCTTGGTGTCATCTGCAAACTTACTGAGAATGCAGTCTATTCCATCATCCAGATCATTGATGAAAATGTTGAACAGAACCGGCCCCAGGACCGACCCCTGGGGCACACCACTCATTACTGGCTGCCAGCTAGACATGGAACCATTGATTCCTACACGCCAAAACCGTTGATCTAGCCAGTTTTCTATCCACCTTATAGTCCACCTATCCAACCCATACTTTCTTAATTTGCCAGTGAGAATGCTGTGGGAAACTCTATCAAAAGCCTTGCTAAAATCAAGGTATATCACATCAACGGTTCTTCCTGCATCCAGAAAACCAGTCATCTGATCATAGAAGGAGATGAGATTGGTCAGGCATGATTTACCCTTGGTAAATCCATGCTGACTGTTCCTGATCACTTTATTTTCCTCTAAGTGTTTGAGGATGGATTCTTTGAGAATCTGCTCCATAATTTTTCCAGGGATTGAGGTGAGGCTGACTGGTCTATAATTCCCCGGATCCTCCTTTTTCCCTTTCTTGAAAATAGGCACTGCATTTGCTTTTTTCCAATCCTCTGGCACCTCCCCTGTTCTCCATGAGTTTTGAAAGATAACGGCCAGCAGTGCTGCTATCTCATCGGCCAGTTCCCTTAGCACTCTTGGATGCAGTTCGTCTGGCCCCATGGACTTGTGCACATCCAGCTTCTTTAAGCAGTCCCTAACCTGACCTTCCGTCACCAAGGGCCTGTCTTCTTCTCGCCCATCTGCCACACCCATGGTGGTGGGCTGGGAGCTGACCCCGCCCGTGAAAACTGAAACAAAAAACGCATTGAGCACCCCAGCTTTTTCCTCATCCTCTGTCACAAGGATGCCTGCCCTATTCAGCAAGGGGCCTACACCATCCGTGATCCTCTTCTTGTTATTAACATACTTGTAGAACCCCTTCTTGTTATCCTTTACATGTCTCGCTAGCCGCAACTCCATTTGTCTTTTGGCCTTTCTGATTTTATCTCTGCAGTCCCTAGCAATATCTTTATATGCCTCCTTGGTCATCTGACCTAGCTTCCACTTCCTGTAAGCTTCCTTTTTATGTTTAAGCTCAGAGCAGAGTTCTCTGCTGAGCCATTCTGGCTGCCTCACATGTTTGTTCTTTCTCCTAATTGGAATGGCAACTTCCTGTGCCCTTAGCAGGGTTTCTTTAAAATATAACCAACTCTCTTGGACTCCTTTCCCCTTCAGATTAGCTTCCCAAGGGATCCTGCCCATCAGTTCCCTGAGGGAGCCAAAAATCTGCTTTTTTGAAGTCCAGGGTTTTTGTTTTGCTTCTTTCCTTCCTTCCTTTAATCAGGATCCTGAACTCAACCATGTCATGGTCACTACTGCCTAGCTTGCCATTTACCTCTACCTCCCTGATCAATTCTTCCCTGTTTGTGAGCAGCAGGTCGAGTGGTACAAGATCCCTAGTTGGTTCCTCTAGCATTTGTACTAGAAGGTTGTCCCCAACATTCTCAAAAAACTTCCTGGATTGCCCATGCACTGCTGTATTGGCCTCCCAGCAGATGTCAGGGTGATTGAAGTCCCCCATGAGCACCAGGGCCTCTGTGATCTAGAAGCTTCCGCTAGTTGTCCATAGAACACCTCATCCACCTCCTGCTTCTGGTCTGGTGGTCTATAGCAGACACCCAACACAACATCCCCCTTGTTGCTTTCCCCTCTCAATGTAACCCACAGACTTTCTATTGGCATGCTTCCACTTCCATAATGGAGCTCTGAGCAGTCATAGAGCTCTTTTACATATAACGCTACTCCTCCCCCTCTTCTTCCCTGCCTGTCTTTCCTGAACAGTTTATACCCATCCATGGCAGAGCTCCAGTCATGCACACTATCCCACCACGTCTCCGTCATTCCTATAATATCATAGTTCCTTGTCTGTGCTAGTATTACCAATTCTTCTTGCTTATTTCCCAGGCTCCTCACATTAGTGTACAGGCACCTAAGATATCCGGTCGATTGCCCTACTTTGTCATATTGATTAACAATTCTATTACATAAACCTCCTTGCATTTTTTCTTGGAGTTCTCCTCCCCCACTCTCCTCACATATTGGGGCTTCAGTAGAGCACTTAAGACAATTATTTGATTCCCCCCCCCCATGTTCCAACTACCTTCTCTTTTATTGCTGTTGATACAGTCCCAGCACCCCCCAAGTTCCATCCCTTCCCCCAGATCACCCACATTGTTACTTACCTGTGGGCTTTGGTCTCCTTCCCCCGTTGAACCTAGTTTAAAGCCCTCCTCACTAGGTCAGCCAGTCTGTGTCCAAATATGCTCTTCCCCTTCCTGGACAGGTGAAGGCCATCTCTGCCTATCAATCCTCTGTCCTGAAACAGGACTCCATGGTCAAGGAAGCCAAATCCCTCCTGACCACACCATCTTCACCGCCAGGCATTCACCTCTAGGATGCATCTGTCTCTCCTGAGGTACAGAAGGTATAGAAGCCATGGCATGCTGGAGCCTCAGACCACTTTCAGAAGGCTGGGAAGACCCTGCCAAGGAAAGAAGAAGGAGGAAGACAGAGGAGGTAGGTGCCCTTAAGCTGGATCATATGTGATCCACTCTGCCCAACTCAACCGAGACCTGGGTGGAAATTACGTCTCTGCATGAGTGAGTTTTGCACCACCCAGATGTAGGTCTGCTGGGTGTAGGACCCGCTGGGGAGGGCGGTTTGGCCCCTGCATGGGTCATCAGCAAGAGCTGGTCCTGGCTGTGAAGGGTCTGGGGAAGAACTTTTCCTCATAGGGCCATTGGACCTGTCAAGTGTCCCACTGGGGAGCCAGGGTCCTGAGTGGGTACTGGTAGATCAAGAGAGCAGCCAGCTGGGTTGCTGAGAAGCAACGTGTTGGGGGGGGGGGACCTTCCCTGTCCAATACCCGGCACAGCAAGAGTGACACATCCCATAGGCAGTGACTATTGATGTGTGAAAGAACAAGCCATCAGCTGACTGAACCTTTCCTGGTGGGAGGACAGGCAGCCCTAGAGATAAGGGGAAGAAAAATGGAGTCACTCCTCTTTCCTGGGCTTCAGAGGGGCCCACAAAACCTGCTGCAGGGTTCATGGAGGCTGTAGAGATGTAGCAGACTGGAGGGGGGGGGTAAGGTTAGCATGACTGCCTTGCTACCCCCTCCCTGAAGTTGGACTGGAAGGAGTAGCAGCCTTTTGGATGATAGGATGGGCTGTTTTCCTACTCATCCTGATATAGGTGGGGCCTTCATGGGCACATGCTGACTTGGAATCAGTGCAAGGGGTGGCACATCAAATCCTGCCACTGGGACTAAGGTGGTTAGGTGGTTGGAGAAAGAAAGGGCACAAGAACTGACCTGTTATTCCTCCTCCCTTATGTATTTCAGCCAGTCCACTGTCTGGGAGAGATCCCTGGGCCCACCTGGTTGCCCCACTAGGGTCCTGGAATACCATGCATAGATAGGTATTTGTGTGCATGTGGAATGATCGCTGTGTTAAGCAGTGAAGTCCCTTGGGATGTTACTCCAAACAAGGGTAAGTAGAATGTCATTGCTATAAAGAATAGAGGAATCCTGAGACTGACTGTGGAGCAACCGCTGTGACATGTAGACAGCTGGAACTGAATGATGCAAGCAGCATTTGAAGAAAAACAACTATTATTGGTAAGTAATAACCCTTTTCCAGTAACATCCAGTGGTCTTAGGTCTGTGTTGAAATCTATTTTACACATAGGTGTCTTCCATTTACTCTGAAGGTGATGGAAGGAGAGAACATTGCAAATTGAACCTGCCTGAATTCTCTTTCATAACTGATTGAGTACAAATTGTCTGTTTTCCCCACCACAGACTGTCTGTCTTCTCTGCCAGCTTCTTGGATTTTTTTGTATGTAAGGTAGGCTTAGAAGCTGTGCCTAACAGCTTCGGGGGGGGGGGGGGAGGTATCTAATCTGCATGGGTCCTGTATTAGCATGAACACAAAGAGCACAATTATGTATTAGCATATTAGGTGCAGGGCATAGTGGGTAATAGTATTTGGGGTTAATCTGATCACAAGTCTGTCAATAGCTATAATTCTACTGAAGGAAAATATAAAATACTGTCTTTTGTGAATTGCTACTCTCTAGCTGAAGCATAAAAGTTACCCTTAGTTAAAAAGATTTGTAGGAAAGGTGACTGCATGTTTCAGCCTGAAAGAGGTTAAAGACAGGGGTGTGAGTTTGAGGTTATCTTTGCCTTATCTCTTGTTGCTTCCTCTGTCTAATGATAGATCTGGCCAGGCTTCTTTTGAGACTTTTGTTATTTAAATAGAGGTAGCTGTTTGCAGCTACTTGAAGTTAAGAGTGACATCACTAGAGAGAGAAGCAAACTCTCCCTGGACTGAAATCACTGAAGAGGAGCAGCAAATGAACTGGTGAGCTAGGCAGTGTTAGCCAGTGGATGGTGAGAGTGGTGGGCTGGGTGGTGAGAGTGATTGGTGGGTGGAGCTGATAGATGATGTTATTGGATGGAGCGAGTAGCCAATAGATGGCGCCAGCTGACAGCTGGTATGAAAGGCACTCCCTATGTACCCTAGGGTTGGTTGGGAACCCAGTTAGCACTGATTCTCCAGATTGGTGCTGATTTTGCTAGTGAGTTTACCTTTGCTGTTATGATATGTGGGATCATGTTGGAAGCCTGATTAGGACTGATTCCCCAGATCAGTGCTGGTTTTGCTATTAAGTCTTGTATGTTCAGTTATGTGGTGTAGGTTGTTGGGAACTTGGTACTGATTTGCTAGGTCAGTGCTGATTTCTATAATTTGGCCTTTTACATTCTGTTTTACTACTATTAAAAGTTCTGTTTACTACACTCAGACTCATGCTTGGGAGTGGGGAGGCCTTACCCCTTTTGGGGTTCCCAGGGAACAGTGCAGGATTTCCCAGAAATCTGGGTGGGGGTTCAAGGTGGTTGTTAGTGCTACATTATTGGGAAACCCTTGGGTATAGAACCCAGCCCTTGTTCTACCAGCCTGCCCTGGCAGAAGGGTTACATTATCTAGATGTGTGGATCTCCCCTTTGCCACCTCACTTCCAGCCCAACCGACAGGGCTGGGATTATGGTCAAGTCAGTGATTAATGCACCTCAGATCACTACAATTTCATCAGCACACTGACAGTAGCTCTTATCCTAAGCAGGCATTCCCTGTTCCACTCAGTGGCAGACAGCTGTGACTTTCAGCATTTTCATTGACACAGGAATAAGGCAGGTTTTTAATATAAAATAACCCAGGTGAATTGGCTACATATATTGAGCTGTTTCTCTTCCCCAGCAGAAAACTAGCCTGTTTCTTTTCTCCACCTCACTGTTTTATGCCATATAACTCTGCTGATGTCAGGGGAGTTCACGGTGTACCATCAGCAAACTTAAAAGAGGCAGGGCCTACAAATTTGGTGTCATACTGAGCCAAACCAATGTTTTGTTTTAAAGTTCCTAGCAAGTGGCTTGAGCTCTTTGGTGTTTAGGTACATTTGCTGCCTCTGGCTGTCCTCATGCCAAGCTGTGATAAAACTGCATTTCAGAATTCCTGCCATGAACAATTTTCTTTCTCCACAGCCGATGCCTTATCTCACTTTCCATGTTACTTCTCTCCAGCATTTTGTTTGAAAGTGACACACAAGCTAAGGACTCTAGGTCACTCTACTAGGATTGAAAAATAGAAACTTGCAGAAGATTCAAATGCCTGTTAGGAACCCGATGGAGAATGCTATTGTAGGAATGTGGTGCTTGTCTTTTGAGAGTTACACTATGTTTAACTATATACTTTGCTTTATCACAGAGGGTATGTCCACACACACTCCTTATTTCGAAACAACAGAGGTTGTTTCGAAATAAGGAGTGCCATGGCCACACGACGCATGGCCATTTCAAAAGAAGCAAACCGCTTCTTTCGAAATGGCCGTGGTCTTTGCGAAAAAACTTAAACCTCGTTACCTGTCGAAACAGAGTTGTTTCGAAACAGAGGTTTCGAAACAGCCCTGTTTGGACATGTTGTTTCGGAACAAAGTGTTCCGAGACAACATGTGCCCCTCCTCCCAGGGTGCTAAGCACCCTGGGAGGAAGGGCTGACCCCTCAGCACCCTGGCCAGGGTGCTGAGGGGTG
>ML681971.1:17540460-17641636 GCA_007922195.1 Podocnemis expansa | reverse complement strand
GGTTTAGCTTATTTCGAAAAGCGCACGGCTATTTCGAAAGAAGCGGTTTGCTTCTTTTGAAATGGCCGTGCGTCGTGTGGCCATGCCATTCCTTATTTCGAAACCTCTGTTGTTGCGAAATAAGGAGTGTGTGTGGACATACCCTGTGAGTGACCAGAAGGAGGAGCTGGTGGGCAGTGGATGGAGCCAAGGGATGGTGCAAGTGGACAGAGAGAATGACCAGTGGGAAGCAGTGGTAGAGAGCTGGCGTGAAAGACATTCCCTACATACCCTGGCGTTTGTCGGGGACCTTGTTCTGCATTGATTCTCCAGCTCAGTGATGGTTTTGCTATTGAGTTCATACACTCTGTTACGCTTTGAGGGATTATGCTGGGACCCTTGTTTCCTCTACTGATTATCCAAATCAGTGTCAATTTTTTGTTATTGTATCTTTACATTCTTTTTATTACTATTAAAAGTTCTGTATACTACACTCAGATTCGTGCTTGCGAGTGAGGAAGCATTACCCCCTTTGCGGCGCCCAGGGAAAAGTGCAGGATTTCCCAGAAAACAGGGTGGGGGCTCCAGCTGGTTGGCGCTGTACATTATTTGGAAACCCCTAGATAAAGAACCAGGACCTTCTTCTGCCATCTTGCCCTGGCAGAAGGGTTACAGCACCAAGCATACATTTGATACTATATAGTCCATATAATGTGTATTCCGCGTCATCCCTAGAGGTGGGCAAGAGGGGTAACCAAAGACAGCGGGGCAGGAGTGGGGAGCAGCATAGTGGGGCAGCAGCCCACAGAACTGCAGGGCCTGGGATAGTTTGCCCCCCCCCCCACCCCAAGGATGGGACTGCATGGAAGGAGGTGCTAGGCTCTTTGAATACATACCTGTTTGAGAGCATGGACACAAACTCAGGGTGGCTAACCTGTCCATCTCCTTACAATGACACAGCTATATTCTATGTTTAATGTGTTAGCTTGCTGACAGCCAGCATGAGTATAGCGTCACAGGACTAGAAGAGATCTGAAGAGGTCCCTTCCCCTGCACTTCTGACTGGACTAATTATCGTCTACACCCTCCCTGACAGGTATTAGTCTAACCTGCTCTTAATTTCCAGTGATGGCGATTCCACCGCCTCCCTAAGCAATTTATTTCAGTGATTAACTACCCTGACAGGAAGTTTCTCCTAATGTCCAAGCTAAACCATCCTTGCTGCAATTTAAGTCCATTTTCTCGTGTTCTGGCCTTAGAGGTCATAAAGAACTGTTTTTCTCCCTCCTTATAACAACCTTTTTATGTACTTGAAAACTGTTGTTATGTCCCCTCTTAATTTTCTCTTCGCCAGAGTAAACAAACCCAGTTTTTACAGTCTTCCCTCATAAGTCATGTTTTCTAGACCTTTAATCATTTTTGTTGCTTTTCGCTTGGACTTTCTCCATTTGTCACATCTTTCCTGAAACGTAGCATCCAAAACTGGACACAGTACGCCAACTGAGGCCTACTCAGTACAGACTAGAGTGGAAGAATTACTTCTCATGTCCTGCTTACAGTACTCCTGCCAATACATCCCAGAATTAGGGCTGCTTTTTTTTTTTCAGCAATGTAACATTGTTGACTCATATTTAGCTTGTGAACCACTATAACCCCCAGCTCCTTTTCTGCAGTACTTCTTCCTAGGCAGTTAGTGCCCATGTTGTATGTGTGGCACTGATTGTTCCTTCCCAAATGTAGTATTTTGCACTTGTCCTCATTGAATTTCATCTTATTTACTTCAGACCAGTTCTCGTGTCTGTCCAGATAATTTTGAATTTTAATCCTAGCCGCCAAAGTACTTGCAACCCCTCCCAGTTTGGTACTGTCTGCAAACTATGCAAATTATGTCATAATCATTGATGACTATATTGAACAGACCCAAACCCAGAACTAATTCCTGTAAGGACCCCACTCAATATGCTCTTCCAGCTTGACTGTGAATCACTGATGCCTACTCTTTGGGAATGGTTTTCCAACCAGTTATGCAATTACTTTATAGTAGCTCCATCTAGGTTGTATTTCCCTAATTTGGTTGAGATGATCATGCGAGACAGTATCAAAAGCCTTAATGAAGTAAGATACCACACCTATTGCTTTCTCCCCCTCCACAAGGCTTGAACTGCATTCCCTTCAGCTGGGACTCATCCCCCCCCCCCCCCCCAAGTTTCACATGTAGATGTACCCATGGTATAAATTAAATGCCCTGAAAATATGCCTGTCTTACACTGTTAGCGTTACACTGCAGCATTAACTCAGTGCATTGACTGAGAGATTCACATTTCTCAGGCTGGCTGCACGTTCTGCACTAGTTTATACTGTGTTGTTGTTTAGAAGCATAAAGGCTGGATATTTATCCTATTCAGAATGAGCGTTTCCAGTCTAGTGAATGAGACCAGGCCAAGTGACTGCTCAGTCATGCTTGGTAAAAAAGACCGGGGGGGGGGGGGGCTTGTTGGTGGGCTCATAAACAAGGAGGCCAGCGGCATTCCTAAAGCCTAACAAATTTATTTATCGCATGAGCTTTTTGTGGGAGAAAACTCCCACTTTGTCAGCAGTTACAGCTCTTATAGATGTTCCCCCTCCGCAAAGTGGCTGACAAAGTGGGATTCTCTCCCATGCCAGTGGCTGCTGTATGCGGCCCTTTTCCTGGCTGGGAACTAGGGCCAGGCTGATGGCTGGTGGTTGCAGGACCCCAGTCTGAGCCATGTCCGGGACTAGACTGGGCCTGGGCACCAAATTGGGGCCCAGGTCTTTTTCCGGTACAGCATTGCTCCTGGCTTTGGGTCAAGTGGCCTGGTCCAGTATTAGTTAATGCCTGATAATACCACCCCCCCTCTTGGCAGCAGCAGGACACTCCTGCAGCTTACATATGAATCTAGGCCAGATTTGACTCTGGTATAAGCAGTTGGAACGCAGGTCATGGTCAGTGTGCTGCTCTGTTTTGCAGCCAAGTAGTCTCATTTACAGCTGTTGAAACTACATGCAGTGCTCTGCCAATGGAAACCCATGCTAAAGGTCCAGGTTTGCTCTAACACAGGTGTCAGTAGATTTACAAACATGTAAACCAGTTTTTCAGTGCAGACATAGCCCTGAAGTATTATTGTTTGAGGTACGTGCCTCCATCTAGTTCGTGGCATTATTTATGATATGCATATATAGAGCAGTGGGTCCCAACCAGTGTGCTATGGCACACCACACTGCCTCAAGGGTGCCACGAGACTTGCTGGGGTTGTTTTACATCTCCCACCTTGCGCAGGCCACCCATGTGGGCTGTGCAGGGCAGGAAAAGCTTGCTGCAGATGCACTTTGCAGCTGCTGCCTGCTGGTAAGTATGGACTGGGGGAAGAAGGGCGCCGGGGGGGGGATTGGGACTGCTGGGCGGCCTCCATGAGCCTGGGGGGCGGGGGGGGGGTTGTTGAGGCAGGAGCAGGCCCTGGCTGGGACCCAGGGCTGCTGGCACTGGTGGGACTGGCCCTGGCCACCTAAGACAGCCCTGGCCAGGCTCCCAGGGCTGGTGGCAGCAGTGGGGGGGGGGCAGCCCTTTTTTGGGGTCATGGGGCCCCCAGCAGTGGTGCCAGAGTCCAGCCCCGCCCACCTGATCTTGCCTTGCCTGGGGTCCTGGGTTCCCCCCGTTGGTGGCAGCAGGCTTTGGCCTTGGCCGGGGTCCAGGAGCCACTGGCGGTGTCTGGCCCTGGCTGCGACCCCCCCCGGCTACCACTTGTGGGGTCGGGGTGCTGCTGCCCTGGCTGGGGAACCCAGGCCTGCTGTCACCTGTGGGACCAGCCCCTGCCACCTGATCCAGCCCCAGTCGGAGTCCTGGAGCCACTGGTGGAGACAGGTTCTAGCCCCAGTCAGGGTCCAGAAACCACTGCTGGTGCCTGCCCTAGCCGGGGACCTGGTGCTGCCACTGCTGAGATCTGGTGCCAGCCAGATCTGGGGATGCCGCTGCCAGCAGGAACGGCCCCCAGGCAGGGACCTGGGGATGCCATCACCGCTGGTGAGACTGTGGGGGGGGGCAGTGGGGCGCCATAGTGGAGAGGGAGCTGTCAGGGGGGGTGCACTTTGGGGCCAGGGAGCTATGCTCAGGGAAAGGAGCACTGAGAGTGGCAGAGCTGCTGGCAGATGGGAGTATGGGGGGCGGGGGGGGAGACAGGGTTGCTGCAGGTTGCAGAACTGCCAGGGAAGTGGCGCTGTGTGTGGCAGAGCTGCTAGTTGAATGGGGGGGGGTTGCTCAGGGTGGCGGAGCTACCAGGGGGAAAGGAACACTATGTTCTCCTGCCCTGTTGTGTCCTCCTGCTCCTGCCCTGGTTCCCCCTTGCCAGCCGCATTGCCATGCCGGCCCCTCCTCACTCTCTCTCTCTCTCTCCTCTCTTACCACCCCTGCTTTGCTCCCCATCCTGCACTACCCTGCCCTGTCCCCACCCCCCCCATGGCCACACTTGCCTTCCTTTGCCACCCTGCCCTGCTTTGTGCCTCAGTCTGTCCTGCCACCCCACATAACCACTCCTGAATGCCCCTCCCCGCTCGTGCCAATGCTGCCCCGCTACCCCTACCACCCCACATATAGCAATGTTTCCCTAATAGTGCACCATGGCTCATAAATTTGAATATTCATGAGTTAATGGTGGTGTGCCTCAAAATAATTAGCACTATCAAGGTGTGCCACGGCACAGAAAAGGTTAATAGCCCACATATTTTTAAAGTGGCCAGATTTCTAACAATGCAGATATTTTGGGCTTCACTGTAGTGAACATTGCTCCTGGTAGTGTGAAGTTTGTATAAATGCAAATTCAAGACCAGGTATCTGTTAAACAAAATAAATGACAGTGTTTATAGATGATTACTTTATTGCAAACAGAAAAGTCCAGTCACTGCAGTTTTTTTATGCCTGGTGAAAAGAATTAGCAGTTAAAAAAACAATGTTAGATACATGCAAATCATAATGATTTTTGCCATATGTATTTAAACAAGTAGCAGAATCTCTTCTACGGTATCTTTTTTGCATGGGCAGGGGAAACAACAATAAACAGTGTTAAAATCCTCTCTGGAAAGGACAGGCAGACTTGTAGTGCAGCAATGTTATGTAGCTCAAGCCAAAGGGAAGTTTGAAAACTCTGAATGTATTTGTACCATTAAGACAATAAAGCCAAAAGAGTTGTCAGTCATGCCTGAAATAGGGTGATGATGATTATGTAAAGTTAATCAAATAACAGGACCCAAACAGAAAGCCAAATGGCTATATTACACACCAGGAATTTAGGTTTTGTCCTTTATGTATACTGAAATGCTAACATAAAAGATGGGTCACACTGCAAACTCCTATTTCAAATCCCCCTGAATTTTGGGGAAGTCAGGACCCAGGCTGAAAGCCATCAGTGCAGGTCCCATCTTCATTTGCCATGAAGAAATTCAAAACTGGTTTTCATCTAAAAATGGTAGAAACAAAGCACTTCTGGTCACTGGGAGTAAGGAGAGCGTCAAGTAATAAAAGACTAGTACAGGCCTTAAGGCTTTTCATGTGGTTTGTACCTGTCCACCCCAGAATGGCAGTGTATAATAAAAAAAATCCCAAGGAAAACTTTTTGGTCATTTTTCTTCTATAAACATTCAGTATTATAATAAATATTTGTTAGTTACAGTGCTTTCTCTTTTACATGTATTAGAGGTGGGCCTGAACCAAAACCCCAAATTCAGATTTTCCAGATGGTTCCAAATTTTGCTTTCAGTACAAACTCCAGATAACTTTACTGAAAGCAATGTAGTTATTTCTGAACTGCTTGCTGATCCAACTAAGATCAGAGTGAGACAGCCTTTCTAGATTCCAAATGGGGGTGGTGGTAATGAGCAAGAATTTTCAATGGAAATACCTCTATACATATGCCTAGGTTAAGAACTATGCTCCATTTAAAACAGTTCTTATGGGGTACATGCTCCTTGTGCTGCCCTTCTGCACAGGTGGTGAATTTCATCCTTAATGGCTGGTGCAGTGAAGTATTCCATGGTTGTTTTGTCATTGACCAAGTATGCTCGTCTTCAGTGTGGTTTAAATTCAGAGTAGGAATAGGTTTCCACAAGTGTCATCCTTAGGGTGGTAGCCATTTGCCCATCGTGTACAAGAGAGAAAAAAAATTAAAACCAAGATTTTGCTAGATTCGTTATTAAAGATCTCTTCACAAAACAGAGACCTGTCCTGCAAATGCTGTTCACTGTTTTCCTTGTGCTGTTTAAGGGACTGGCATTGCAATATTTTGGCAGTAATAGTTTTTTGAGAAAGAGAAAAAGCTTAGCTCATCACTAATGCTTAAAAATATGCAACCAACTTTATAAAATATATTTAGACAACTTGATCACATTTGTGTATTCTCTATGAAAAGAAATGATAGGTTGACATTCATCTGATGAGAGGAAATTGATAAGACAACCATCTAAAATTTCAAAGCATTGATTGTATAGACATCTGAACATGTAAAACGACACTTACTAAACCTTCACATGTGAGGTATCAGTTTTATCAGTCTCTTTTCAAAGTACCAGCCAAATGATATCCAGCCAAACATCATGTCTAAGCTGTACTGGCAGCTTCCTGCTCAGGGTCGCATTTATTTGTCAGTGTCCCAACCTCAATTGTTCTACCTGTCACTGGCTGTCTGGTGACTTCATTGTTGATCTTGTCAGGTTCGTTTCTCTTTTCATCGGCTGAGCACAGGTCCTCTTGGCTTTCTAAGTCACTCATCTGGCCCTCCCCAAACTCTAAAATGGTAGGCAAGTTGCCTTGCTTGGGACATCGTTTCTTTAGGCTGACCAAAAAAGGCTGTGGCAAGGAAAAAATATCCACATTGTTGCCCAGATCAATCCATGTCACATTGGAAAACTTCTTAGGGTCCTTCAGTGTTTCTGTCAGGTCCCGTAGGATTGCTTTGGTGAGTTTGTTCCCATTCAGTGAGAGAGAAGTGAGGTGAGGCAGGGCACTGAGGATTGGCAGAAGCTGAAGGAACATCTCATCAGTCAGTTCTGTGAAACACAGCTCCACGTTGTCAATGTGCTCTGAGCTATGCTGGAGATAGGAGATGATATGGTCCAAGTCCTTCAGCGTCAGAGGGATGCCAGACAGATCTACAGTGTTATCCTGAGGCGTCCCCATCAGAATAGCTTTCAAGCTGCAGAGGAAACAAAACAACAAACAAAAATGGGTAACATGGGCACTTATCATTTTGCTAATAAGTGTCGCTTCCTGTTTGCACTGTCCCTCAGAAAGGTGCCTGCAGTGACTCATTCAAATAGGACATGTAATTGATGGCAACTGGATGGCAACTACTAACAAGGCCTGGATTTTTGAGTCTTTTTTGTGTGTGAGAAAAACAGGTCAGGTCTACAGATGGAAGGCAGTCAAAACCAATGTATTCAAAGACTGTAACTGAAATAGGAAGAGCAACAAACCTATGAAAGATTTCTTCTGGGAGCCCCTTGCAAGGTCATTACATTGAATGTTCAACTGCTTATAAAATTACAAAATGAAAAAGGACAATGAAGCATTTGAGGAGAAAACAGGAATTCTCACTTGAGTGACAATGCTTGGCGCTTATCTGTACATTACAAATCACTTTAGAAAGGAGAGTAAGTTTTGCTCTATTTTATAAGTGGAGAAACTAAGGTACAGAGCACATGCATGGTGAAGGCACTAAGGTCACTAAGCACATGCATGGTGAAGGCACATTAAAAAAACAGATATCCTGACTTGAATTTAGTATGTCCCATGATTGACGAACAGTACCTACTATTAATGTCCAGTGGGGTGGTAGCCATGTTAGTCTATTAAAACAAACAAGGAATCCTGTGGCACTTCTAAAGACTACTACATTTATTTATCACATGAGCTTTCATGGGAGAAAATCCTATTTTAATGAAGTGGGATTTTCTCTCACAAAAGCTCACGTGATAAATAAATGTGCTAGTCTTTAAGAGTGCCACAGGATGCCCACTACTGATCTTTCACCTGGATGCTGTGGCAATGAGCACTATAGAAAAACCTTAGATAAATAAATTAGTCTCATGATTCTCCAGTGCAGACTTAGAAGCATTCCCCTTTTGAAGCAGGTCAGTAGTATTATCCCTCTTTTAGGGATGGGGAAACAGCAGCACAAAATCAAAGTGACCACCCAAGGTTATTTAGAAAGCCAGAGACAGAGACAGGATTAGAACTGGGGATTTTCTTACCCCAGGTGCTCTTGATTGTTCTGGTCCATGGCGCTTGTTGACACCCACCTATTACAGATACCTGTAAGTAGGTACGTGCCTTTTAGTACTGCTATCTTTCTGGCCAGCTGAAATGGAACGATCGCAAAGATAAAGTATTTGCCTAGCTAGCACACCCTCCCCTTGTGGGGTTACACCACTGAAGGCAATAGTCACTCCAGAGCTGTCAATGACATCAGGATAAGTATTCTAAAGCATGTGTGCCTGTATCTGTGTACAGAGAAGGATAAAGGGGACTTGTGGCCCTGGGCCCCAGCATCCTGGTGGGGTCCTACCTGGCCCCCCCACAGGTCCCCCCCGACCTGCCCCCCCTCGGGGGGGGGGCAACTGGTGTGTGGTGCAGCCCTCCAAAGTGGTACCAGAGACTGCACATCAGCCACCAAGGGGCGAGAGCATGACACCTGGCCTCTGGGCCAGCCCCCCCCCCCCCCCCCGGGGGGGGGGGGCCGGCCCGGGGTGGGGGGGGGGGGGGGCATAGTGTCCCACACCCTGGCCTGCCCCAGCCCAGGGGCAGACCAGCCAGCCCAGAGACTGGGGTAAAGTGAGGAGCCTGGCCTCTGGGTCAGGGCAGCCCTGCGGGCCACACCCACAGCAGCAGCAGGGTGGAGACCCCCACATGTGGGAGGCCATTGGGTACAGGCCCCCATAGATGCATGCAATAATCCACCCCTCTGTTTGCATGCCATCAGGACAATCTCTTGTCCGCTAGAAGGATGATGACTGCATGCTATAACCCAGCTGGTTTTATCTGTTCTGTCTGCACAATTTCTTACTTCACTGAAGCACCAGAGCTGAGCAGTTTGGGACTCCCCTGGAGACTGAAGTTAAAACTGCACAACTGAGAACCATGGGCTGCTTCATGCAGAGATTAGATTAGCATTCCTCCTCTGACTCAGCCTGACCTTTACTTGTGGCACCTAGCAGTCTGTGAATTGCAAACAGCTTAATTAGGCCTATGGCCAGTCACATGGCACTAATGAAGGTTGGTAAATAAGATCGGGGCTGGGGGGAGGCAAAATAGTGACACTGCAAACCTTTTCTGGTCTTTGTCTTACTCTGGTTGGATGCCTGACAGCCCTGGACTACAAGGAGCACAAGAGTGAAAGTTGGAACTTATAACCAAGGACCATCTGCAGGCAATCAGGCTCACTAGCTTTTTGCCACGTTTTATTTGCTGGGGATCTTTTGTAAGCAGTGCACATAGCATAGCCTCAGCATAAGGCAGGCAATATACGCCTAGGGAGAGAGCACTGGAAACTTACACAAGCACCATTGACTAGTCCATGAATAAGAGTAAGGAGTTAAGTGTACTCAGAGCATGTTAGCCATTTTTTTTTCAGTGCTTTGTTCCACAACAACTATGAAGGATCCAAGGTTTTGGGAAGAGAGGTTGGGAATCCAAGCTGCAGAAAGGGAAGAAATGCTGTAAGAGCTTTTATTGCCCTAAGTCTGGCATGATTACTCAGAGAGCTGCAAAGCCATATACCAGCAGTTATTCCTAAGCAAAGGGCAGCCAAAAAAGATCCCCCCCCCCCCCAGCCACTCAGCTCTTGATGCTGCTGCCTATGTGGTTAAGTTCTTCAAGTGCTGCTCCCATACATTCAGTTACAGGCGTCTGTGTGCCACAGTGCACAGTTAGCCAGAAACTCTTTTGGCCTAGCCTGTCAGCACAGGGTCAGTGGCCAACCCTCCCTTCATGCTGTCACCGCAACTATAAATGTGACCCTGACCTTGACCCACCCCCAACAATGGTACTGGACCAGCCCGCTCTTGCCCTTTGTGCAAACACCTGTCTCATTTGTTATCTGTTTCTAGAGCATCTCTCTGGTCTCGACCGAAGTCTGTTGCCTGGAGCTCAATCAGCACTCTGCTCTGCCACCAATCATGCCCAGGTTCAAACCTTGCGCAAGTTGCAGCAAGGCCTTCCCAATGGATGATCCCCATGAGAATTGCCTTAAATGCCTGGGTGAGTCCCACTGGGCAGACAAATGCTCCATCTGCAGATCCTTCAGACAAAGGACTCAGAAAGATAGGGAGCAAAGGCTGCGCAACGTTGCCCGGGAATGGGCTCTGCAGCTAGCACCAGGTACATCCAAGGTGTCTAAGGAGTCACCTGCACTGCATGCCAGGTCGATACTGGAGCCCCCACGGCACTGCTCTCCGGCTGAACCTAAGAAGCTGCAATTGGCATCCAACTCACCACTATGCAAGCTCATTGCCAGCACCTCCCCTGCAAAGAAAGGGGCCAGAGCATCTGCCCAAACCCTTGATATTGAAGGCCTTTGCGGCGGCAAAAGCTTTACTCCAGCTGCCGACCCCCACACCGCCGTAGCCCTTAAAACCCAGGGGCAAACTGGTCTTCCTATCAAGGGAGTGGGCAGCTTCAGGATGTGGACCATCACTGGCACCACGATCACCAACGGGGTCTCCTCCAGCACTGGGTACCACCCCTCCTTGCTCAGAACTGGAGCAGGGGCAGGGGACAAATATCCCTCCTCTCCTAAATCCTCATGCAAGCCCTTGGTACCATGCTTGAAGGGCTCCAGACATGCAAGGTCTAATTCTGACTCCTCTGATGCCAAGGCCCGGCACTGCAGTTCCCCGTCAACCCCGGCACCAACTCAGACCATGTCAAAACCTGCTGGGAAATGCTGTTGTAAGCATCCCCTGACCCCCTCGCGCCACGAGGACTCCCTTGCAGGACCTTTGGTGCGGACGGCTTCAGCACTGATCCCACCAGCACCAGCAAAAACCCAGAGCCAGTCTCGAAACCACCAGTGCGGCAGTGATCACCCCCGAGTAGACAGGGGTCGCTCCCCAACGCGCTGTGACTCAACACCATCCTCTTTTAAGGAGCGTTCTAGCAGATGGATGGACTGGCCCATAGGACGAGCCCACATCACTGGGCCCATCAAGGACACCCTCTTTTAGGACCTCCTGCTCAACAGAGGCCTTGGATGAGGAACTTGACCCTGGTGCTGATCAGTGCAGCAGGTCACGGCTTTCCTCTCCAGATGAAGCTACGTACAGAGACCTCTGGCATACAGGGATGACCCCTGCACTGAACAAGATTTACTACGGTCCATGGCGGCAAACTTAAACTTAAACCTTGAGGTTGTCAAAGAGGACTTTGACCCCCACCCCCAACATGGGCAACACAGCCCCGCCGGCCGGAATCTCGCCCCCCCCCCCCACATGATGGGGTATACAAGATTGTAAGGAAAGGCACAGAAACACCTTCTTCGATCCCCCCCCCCCCGTGTCCAAGTCTGCGGAATGGAAATACCATGTGCCATCCAAAACGTTTGCTCTTCTATTTCATCACCCCACCCCAGGGTCCCTAGTAGTGGACTCTGTCAATCAGAAAGAGTGACAGGGTCAAACAGCCTCCACCCCCAAGAATAAGGAGGCAAAGAAGTTGGACCTCTTCGAGAACAAGGTTTACTCCACCTCAGCTCTCGAATTGTGTATCGCCAGCCACCAGGCTCTCATGGGGCAATACATCTTCAGCCTCTGGAGACTATGATGCCATGGTAGAAGAAGGCCTCCTGGCCTCGCACGATGCCCTGATGACTTCCTGGGACACATCTGACACTGCCTCTCACAATGTTGCCTCCTCAGTTATGATGTGGAAGTCTGCCTGACTGCAAGGGTCTGGCCTGTCATAGCAAATACAGCTGGCAATACAGGACCTTCCCTTGGAAGGCCCCGTGTTGTTTGCGGAATCTACAGATTCCAAACTGCATGGCATGAAGGACTCTAGGGCCACCTTGGAGTCCCTAGGAATGTATACTCCACGGGGACCAGATGCTCCTTCAGACCCCAGGAGACACAGCAGCAACCCCAGCCACTGCAGCAGCAGCAGCACCAACAAGGGTTGTGCTCGAGGTCATACTAACAACCTCAGCGCCACTATGGGGGGGGGGGTCTGACAAGGAGAGGGGCCTGGCAGGCAGGGGGTTCAAACCCCAATCTACAACCCAGGCTGCCTGTCAGGGAGTTGGCTCCTCTTGCTCTGCTGCCCAAAGACAGTGTTTTTGACAGTCCGCTAGAAGGCCGCCATACACCCACCACCCAGCCCCCAGTCTTCAAAAACTGCCTGGGCCCTTTTCTCCATTCCTGGGCCAACATCACAGTGGGCCGCTGGATGCTAGACACAGTATCCAGGGGGTACTCCATACAATTCAAAGCCACACCCTGGGACAGGAAAATGCCAAATCTCGGGGATGCAGAGCTCAACCTGCTGCTGCAAATGGAGTGTGAAAAACTGCTCTCCCTAGGGGCAATAGGAAGGGTCCTAAGGAAGCAGCAGGGAAAGGGCTTCTACTCCTGCTACTTGCTAGTCCCCAAGCAGAACAGCGACCTGAGACCCATCCTAAACCTCAAGGCTCTGAACAAACACTTAAGGAAAATAAAATTCTGCATGGTTTCCCTATCACAAATCATCCCAGCTTTAGATGAAAGGGACTGGTTCGAGGCCATTGATCTAAAGGACACTTACTTTCATATAGTAATAAGACCCAGGCACAGAGGTTTCCTCTGATTTGTGGTGGGAGGGGAATACTTCCAATTCACATCGCTCCCTTTTGGCCTTTCCTTGGCCCCCAGAGTGTTCACAACGTACATGGTGGCCGTGGTGGCACACCTGAGAAAACAGGGTGTAAGGCTCTACCCTTATCTAGATGACTGGCTAATAAAAGGAAGGTCAAAGCATCAGGTGCAACACAGTGTCTGAGTGACAAGACAGCTAGCTGTGCAATTACCTGGGGCTTTGTATAAACCCGGAAAAAAAGCAAAGCTCTCCCCAACTTGGAAAATAGTTTATAAGAGCTCTCCTAGACTCCATAGGAGGGAAGCCTCCTTACCCTGATCAAGGTTTCAGTCCATTTGCACCATCATTTTGGAACTCCAAGATGCCCCAATCACTACGGCCAGGCGCTGGCTCCAGCTCCTGGGTCACATGGTGGTCTCTACCTCTGTAATAAGAATGGCTCGTCTGAGGATGAGGCCTCTTCACCTCTGGATAGCCACAGCCTTCCACCCTCCAGAGGAACCCACTGAACAAGGTATGCTCGGTTCCCTGCAATGTTGTGGAAACATTAGAGATCTGGTGGGACCCACACTTCACCCGAGCGGGGGAATCCCCTTTGAGACCTCCAACCCCTCAGTGACGCTGATCACCGACGCCTCAGATGTGAGTTGGGGAGCCCATCTCGCAGGGGGCCTATCAACCTAAGGGACTTAGTCACCCAGGGCCAGCCTCCTTCACATAAACATGAAAGAACTCAGAGCCATCCACCTGGCCTGCAGGGCATTCCTGGACTTGATAAAGGGGAACACAGTCCAGATCCTGATGGACAACACAACAGCCATGTTCTTCATGAACCATCAGGGGGATGCTTGCTCCCTAGCTCTTTGCACAGAGGCTATCAACCTCTGGGAACTGGCCCTGAAACACAATTTCATCCAAGTAGTGACCCACTTTCTGGGAATAGATAACAGCACGGCAGAGTCACTGAGCAAGGTATTTCTGTCTCATCATGACTGGTGCATGCACACAGAAACAGTGTCCTATATCTTCAGTCAGTGGGCCATGCCCCAAATGGACCTTTTTGCAACACACCAGAATCGGAAGTGCCATCATTTTTGCTCACTCAGGGGTTGGGACAAGGGCTCACTCTCAGATGCCTTCCTAAACCCTTGGGGGGGAGGAGGGGGGGCTCTAATGTATGCATTGCCACAGATTCCCCTGATCCACAGGGTCCTCCTGAAAGTAAAAAGGGATGGAGCAGACATGATACTGATAGCTCCACCCTGGCCCAGAAAACACTGCTACTCAACTCTATGGGACCTATCAGTAGACACACCGCTCTACCTCCCCTACAGGGCGGACCTGCTAGCACAGGATTCAGGCCAGCTACAGCACCCAAACCTGAAGGTGCTACATTTAACAGCCTGGAGGCTACATGGCTAAACAAGACTAAGACACACTGCCCAGAAAGGATTAAAGAGGTACTGATGGGTTGTAGGAGGCCCTCCATTAGGGCTAGCTACACTACTAAGTGGAAATGTTTTTCCCTCTGGTCCAGGGGAAGAAGGATAATCCCAGACTCAGCCCTGATTTGGTCTATATTCGACTACCTCCTAGATCTTAAAGATAAGGGTTTATCAACCCTGTCTCTCAAGGTCCACTTAGCAGTGATCTCGGCCCTTCATGATAACATGGAATGGCTCTCAGTGTTCTCACACCCTCCTTCTGTTAGGTTCCTGAAGGGAACTGAGAGGATCTACCCACAACCCAGAGAACCTGCTCCTCAATGGGACTTGAATATGGTGCTCCACAGCTTAGCAGAGTCACCCTATGAACTCTTGGACTCTTGTATGCTGTTGGTTCTTTCGTGGTGAGTGGCCTTTCTGGTAGCCATAACCTCAGCGAGATGCATCTCGGAACTGAAGGCCATCGCCTCAGAACCTCCATATACAAGGTTCTTTACTGACAAGGTGCTCTTACGACCCCCACCCACCTTTCCTTCCAAAGGTGGCCTCCCCATTCCACCTGAACCAGGATATCTGCCTTCCATTGTTTTTCCCAGACCCTCAGGTTATGGAGAAACAGAGGAAGTGGCACACCCTAGACACCAGGAGGGCGCTGCTGACATTCACTGAGCATACATGCCCATTCCACAAGACCTCCCAACTCTTCATTGCAGTCGCAGAATGAAAAGAGGTCAACCAGTAACAAGGCAGTGCATCTCCAAATGGATGGTGAACTGTATTAAAGACTGCTACAGAAGGTCAAACACATCACTCCCCAGGAAGGTCAGGGCGCACTCAACGAAAGTGCAAGCATTGCCAATGACCTTCCTTGCCCAGGTCCCAATCCAGGAGCTCTGCAGAACAGCCATGTGGTCATCAGTACATACTTTCACGACACATTACGCAATCGTTCAACAGGCATGAAAGCATGTCGCGTTTGGCAGAGCTGTACTCAAAGTGTGTAAGCTGTAACTCTGCCCACCATCCTGGGTATGGCTAGCGGTCACCTGTAACTGAATGATGTGAGCAGCACTTGAAGAACAGTGGATTACTGATGTAACTGTCCTTCTTCAAGATGTGCTGCTCACATACATTCAGATCCCTCCCTCCATCCCTGCTAGTCAGAATTAGCAAAAAGAAGGGATTGGAGGTGGGACAGGGGCAGGGTCATATATATAGCCACAGTTGTGGCATGGACGGGGCGTTGGCCTCTGATCCTGTGCTGACAGGCTAGGGCAAAAAGAGTTTCTGGATAACTGTGTGCTGTGGCATGTTGACACCTGTAACTGAATGTAAGTGAGCAGCCCATCTTGAAGGACGGTTACATTGGTAACCCACTATTTCTGACATAGATGCCCTCTGCTGCCTTTATTTGGATTCTATACTCCCAGTGCCTACAGCACCAACAGGAACCATGGGGAGAAGGTGGCGGGGGGGGGGGGGGGGAGAAGCAAGGACTTTCTACTCAACTCTTCTGCTGCTTGAGTTTAAGGAAACTCTTTGACAGAGTCAGCTGTGCTAGGGCTCAGCCTCTGTAGGCTGCAGCATGAAGAATAAGATCACACTTGAGCAGCTAGGGCAAAACAAACTATACTGTATGCTGTGCTGTAACAGATATAGCTAGAGAACAGTGATGCATTTAAGTGCAGTGTGAAACTTTGTAATTCATGCCTTCACTTAGTCATTTAAGTAATAATTAGCATGGCGATGTGTGCACACCCACGCACACTGTCTGAGGAAGGCTAGCACTGTAAATGGAAAATGCACCATTGAGGCAGGATGGTGGTCAGCAGCCTGTAACTATAAAAGGTTTGTTTTGTGTTACTTTTCTTCAGCTCAGTCTTTATCACAAGAATGAGAGAGAAGGCATTTGATTGCTGATGACACACAATGCACTGTAATGGTAAGAGACTCTCCCACACACCAGTGCAAACTTCTAAGCGTTTTTGCTTTGACCCTTTGCTGCGACCTGGTAAACAGAGGGCTTGGAAGTTGTGTGGAGAGAGAATGGTAATGATCATTAACTTGAACTCCAGACAGTGAAAGGGTGTTTGCTAGCATCTTTCCTGTCTCCCTGTGAAAAGTACTTAAGAATGTGTGTCATTATGAAGAATAGAATGGAAAGGCTGCTACCTACAACTATATTTCTAATGAGAAGAAAAATACCATCTGGTATAGAGGATTTATCCAGACCATGCTGTACATGAGTAGCATCTTTGTAATGATACATTCCTTCTCTGTGTTGGCAATACCTTCCAACTTGGTGTCATCTGCAAACTTCATTAGCATATTCCCACTGTTTGTGCCAGGATCATCATTGCTCTAGGAAAAGACCTGGGGCCAGGGCTCAGGCCCTGCTCCCTGGGACCCCACCACACCCCCGATCCAAAGTCGGGGACCTGGGCTCCTGCTGCTGCCAGCCCGGCCCTCAATCCGTGGCGGGGGCTGGGGCTGGGTGAGGCCTTGGTTGCTGTAGGTGGCTTGGGCCAAGAGAGGCAAGTATTGCCCCAGCCGGCATAACCCTGGATACCCGGATGGGGATGGGGACGGGAGAGGCAGGGCACTGGTGCTGGGACTTGGGACGCATGCTCCCTGTGCCAGGCGCCAGCAACGCCCCTGTTTAGTGCCAAGGTCAATAATAGAAAGGTTAAATAAGATTGGTCCCTAGACCAATCTCTGAGGAACTCCACTAGTAATTTCACTCCAGCTTGACAGTTCACCTTTCATTATAACCCATTGTAGTTTCCCCTTTCACTAGTTTATTATCTACCATTCTGTTTTCATATTAATTTCCATCTATTCCAATTTAATAATTCTTCATATGGAACTGTATCAAATGCCTTACTGAAATCAATGTAAATGACTGCATTCTCTTTGTCTAAAAAATCTGTTATCTTCTCAAAAAAGGAGATGGGGCTGGTCTGGCACAAGCTACCTTTTGGAAAGATGTTGTATTTTGTCCCAATATCCATTAACCTCAATGTCCTTAACTGCTTTCTCTTTCAAATTTTTTTCAAGACCTTGCATACTGCTGAAGTCCAACTACCCAGCCCATAGTTATCCAGATCACTTTTTTTCCCTTTCTTAAAAAATGGGAGCTATGTTAGCAATAGTCTGTTCAGATTCCTGTTCCATGGGTTAAGTCAGGGGAATGAGGAGATCAGAGTTAGTATTCCTGTGCTTAAGGGTTATGCTTCATTTTACAAAATGTAGCAGAGAAGGAAATTTCAGGTAACCTGCTCACTATTGTTGAGGCAAAAGGTTCAGATATCTGCTTCCAGATGGCCCTAGGGATTTAACACAAAGGCCTTCCCTTGCTTCTGAAGTCTCTCTCTAGACATCCTGCAGCACTTTCTGAATCTCTGAGACAGAGGAGGAGAAGATAAGAAACTTAAGTCCATCTTTAAATGCCATATAAAAATGTCTTCTTTTCACATGATTTTTGAAGGTGTGGGTGGAGGATGTGGAAGGAGATCTAATTAAAAAAGGAGACGCTCAGTGGTAGTGGTGGAGAGTAATATTCTTAACATCAGACTTTCAATGCTTCGACTTTTCTTTAAAACTGGGGGCAGGAAAATAGTGCTTGCCTGGGACATTTTGTAAGTTAGGTGGGAGGTTGGACCTAAGGCTCCTGTTCTGCACTAGTAGAGAAATCAGTTTTCAGCCCAAGTTCAAATCTGTATATATGCAAATGTCAACATAGCAAGTAGACACACACAGCTGACCCATGCCAGCCAACTCAGGCACAGGCCTAGGCTTGTTTCACTGCTGCATGGACATCTGGATTTAGGCTTTAGGACCTCTGAGGTGGGAACATCCCAGAGTTGAGGATCCAGCCCAAGCCCAGAAGGCTACACAGCAATGAAACAGCCCCACAGGCTCAGACCCATGAGCTGACATGGGCCAGTCATGGGTTTTTCTTTGCTTTGTTTATATACCCCAAATTGCTTGAGCCCACAAAGATTTAGAGCCAAGGTTCCAGTTTGGATTCCATCTCAACTAGCGTAGAACACACCCTGTTCCTTGATTCATGGCTTGCTATTTAAAACTAACATTAAAAAGATCTTAGTCTTTGAAATCTTTCCTGAAGCTCTGATTAAAGTTACTTCAGAGGTATACAGCTGCCTGCAAGTTCTAGCTAGTAGGAGGCGAACTAGGGTGATGACTGTTTTTTAATATATCAATAGTTTCTAATCTTTTCTGTTTTATATTAATTCTTCATGAAGGCTTTTTTTTTTTTTTTAAGCAAGAGAGTGATCATGCAATACAAGTGCTATTACTAAATTACTGTGGGCTGAGCCTTAGGAAGTACATTTTAATAAGGTACTGCTGTATAGAGATCTTAGGGAGAGTCCATGTATGCTGTTATGCCTTTGGGACTCCTTACACTACAGCCGTGATCTCTGCACAGTGACTTCACGGCTTCATAATGTAGCTAATACCTCAGACAAACACCTCTATGGTAATGTAACAAGATCCACAAACTATATTTCACAAGGTCTAATTTAACTCATACGTGGGCAGAAAGACAGATGTTAATTTGATGTGGTACCTTCTATTATTCATTATTCAGCAAGGCATGGAAATAAAACTATTAATATTTAAGAGAACTCAGCAGGCTGCTGTTGACAAACCACTGTTGTCGCATGACTGATAACTTCCCATGTTAGTAAAAACTTTCTAAGGATAGTTGAAGGCAGTGGAATCCCACTCATGGGATTTTTTTAAGACTCAGACAAATATGTCAGGGATGGTCTGTATCAGGGCCGGACAAACTTACGGAACTCAAGAGCCACACAAGTTGATTATTAAACCTTCAAAAGCCGCACTGAGGCAAATAGCCATAGACTTTTACCTACTTAAATTGACTGGCTGACGGTCTTCCATGAGCCACACTTTCTCATTCAAGAGCCACATGCGGCTCCTGAGCCACAGTTTGGCCACGCCTCATCTGTATAGTTAATCTTGCCCTAGCATGGGGGGAGGAGGGGGAATCAGATGTCCCTTCCAGTTTTACATAAATAGTCCCTTCCTACATCTCATAGTCCCTTGCAGTTTTACATTAATATGATTGTATTTTGCCTGTCATGGGGTGGAGTTACCATTTAATTGTATGTATTAGGATCTTACTGGAAGACAACTTTCCTTCATCAGCAGTGGTTTTCAAACTTTTTTCCATTTGCAGAACCCTATAAAAATTGAATGAAGATGTGGATCGCTTTGGAAATCTTAGCTGTAATCTGCGGACCACCAGATGTCTGTGGACCCAAGGCTGAAAACTACTTTGAAAACAGTTTTGTGGAAAAACACTTTGGACTTTGAACTCAACAGCTTATTCGGTGACTTGCTATAGTAGGGGGTGAGGATTTAGGAGGATGCTGTCAGTAGGTAATCTGACAGAATTGTGCAATCTTTGTTTAGCAGCCTCTATCCATGGTCACTTTGTATTTGATACAGTGGAGTCCTGTGCTTTTATACGTTGTGAGAAGTTGCAGAGAGATGGCTGTGTTAGTTGGTATATAGCAAAAACAATGAAAGTCCTGTGGCATCTTTAAAGATTAACAATTTTTTTTAGGTGTACTCTTTCATGGGCTGCAACTCACTTGGGCTGCAGCCTACGAAATCTTATACCTGAAAAAATTTGTTAGTCTTTAAGGTGTCACAGGACTTTCATTGCTTCTACTTTGTGAGAACATCAGTTGCACTGTGGATGAGTGACTTTACCAGCATGTGTAACCTGCTAGGGTGGGCTCAAATGCATTCACTTGCCCCTCTCCAGTGCCTAACAGAGAAACCCCTGCAGAAAGCAGCTGGAGAGCCAGGATCCAGTCTGTACAGGACTCACAGCAAAGACTGCTCAGAGTTCCCATCCCACTACAAACTACTGCTCAGAATAAACATAACAATGAACTTTATTAACTAACTAAACAAACCTTATCCTAAGAAACCATAATAAATTTAAACAAAGCAGTAAGAAACCCAAGAGTCCCAAAGTTCAGGTGGAATCACCCTCATCTCAATTGTAGTCTCTAAGTCCTTGAGGCTTAAATGCAAAACAGAAGCCATCCTCATCATCTCTAGCTGCAAAAATCTTTGGGCGAATGCCATGCAGTCCTTTCTTCTTCCTGTGTAGCCAGCACCACACAATCAGGTCACTGGCCATCCAGCTCTAAGTTCTACTGCAGTCAATTCCCCTGCAAAACTGTCCAAAACAGGGAGAAAACATCCTGCAGTCGACTCTCATGCAGCTACTTTCACTCAGTCCCTGAGCATATGGACTCTGCAGCTCTCTCTGTTTGCTCCTCTCCAGGCTGATCCTCTCAGGCTTCTCCTGGGGCATGCAACTCCAGCATAACAATAAAACTTGTGGCGCATGCTGTGTGCTACCACACCCTCTTACCAGAAAGCAGGGGTGTTGCTAGATAGCAAAAAGACCCCGGGCACAGACCCACAGGCTCCACCTATGCTAGACCCTTCCCCTGTCATGGGTCCACCCCCAAAACAGACACCCTGCCCCATGATCTTATGCCCTATCCCTATCCTGGGCCCCACTTGAAACTGCAATTCACATGAAATATTTTGAAGTGGGGAAGTTCCACATGAAATGGAAATTTTGGAAACATGGAGATGTGATGTTTCTGAAAGGAAATATGCTCCCTGGGGCCATGCCAGCTGATGACTAAAATTAAAGCTGTCAATTTCTAGCCAGCAGCTGTCTAGGCACCAATACAGTCTGACCATGTAGGTTACCATGGATTATACTGGTCCAGAGTGTTTAGCCTCTGTACCACTCTCCCACCACAAAGAGGCCCCATGCCATGCTGTGATACAACTGCTTCATACCCCTCTGCTCATTTTACAGTTTTAATGCAATCATTCACCTCCAGTGTTCCCTACAAATGAATCAAGGTGCTGGCAATAGCCTCTTAAAAGCTCACAGACCATGTGAGGAGGACACATAAAAATTCTCTTCCTCTGACAAGGCATATCATTCCCTATCTCCTACAGGTTTCTGTTGCTAAACATCAGGAGTCAGGGAGATCAGAAAATAGGAGTGGGAGGGAGGGGTGGTGGATCAGACCATCCCTGGGACTTCCAGTCAACTTGTTTAGGGTCTCCAGGTACTGGAGAAGTGGATGGCATCTGGGTGCCCAGATGAAAGATGACACCCTGCTGATCCACGCTGACAACATCTACCGCTACAGTTCTCAAGCTTTTAAAATAGAGCCCACGCCTTCCCTGAACTTTGCTGTAATGCTTTGCCCTCCACTTTGAGTGGCAGCATGAGATTGTGGAGCAGGGGAGTGGAGGGATGGCAGCACAGCAGCTGCAATTTGCCATGCTGGGCTGCTTATACCACAGGGCAGGAAATTTAAAAAGGCTCTGACCCTCTGCCAGCTTCCAGGTGTATGCAATCCAGGTCGGGGAAGTTGGGGAGCTCATGAGGCAAGCAGGCAGGCTGGCTGGGGCTGCCAGTGCAGTGCTGTGAGCAGGGTCACACCAAACTGGCAGACCCAGCCAGACAGCCAGGCTGCCTGCCTTCTGCCTCCCCAGCAAACAGCCAAAGAAAGGACAACAAAGTGAACTGAAAGCAAAGCAGAGAAGCCTCCTGCAGTATTCCTCCCACCCTGCTGTTAGCTCCTGCCAGACTCCCAATCCCCCTTCTGGGGAAACAAAGCAGAGAGGATTTAGCAGCAAAAACTAAGTAAGCCCACTCTTACAGGAAAGAGCGAGTCCAAACCAAAAATACAGCATTACTGGAATCACACTATCCAGTGCAAGACAGACAACATTACAGGAATTCACAATAAAGTACGGCAACTGTAAAACAAGCAAGGCACTTTCAAAGAGTAACAAATTTATTTATTGCTAGAGCTTTTGTGGGTGAAATCCCACTTTGTCAGACACTTGAAAATGGTTTCTAAATGGGATTTCGCTCATGTGATGAATAAATGTGTTACTCTTTAAAAGTACCACAGGACTACTCTTTTCTATTTTTAACATGGCTACCCCCTCTGGAACTTTTCAGTAAAAGGATGGTTAACTTTGTGGCATGCTGCCTGGTAGGTGTACTTATGCTGTGCACAATTCATAGGAGGGCAAAACTGAAGAGCAGAATAAATAGTGACATTAAGTAGCAACATTATTGGTAGGTAAAGCCTCGCTCATGATCTCCCAACAGAACTCTCAAATCTCAGGAATTTTTCCCCCAGGCCCAGTCTGCTAATATTTGCTCACTCTTCTGTAGCCACAATGTAGAGCCACAGATAAAATGAATAGAATTTACCTTTAAAGCATCTGTTAGGCAACACTGTGTATCTGTTCTTTAATATCATAACTAAAATATTTTAACTCAGTTTAATAGACATTATAACCAATATTTAACAAAGCTCCATATTGTAAATTTGGAACTCATTTTATATTCTTGATCAAATTTCTTTAACATGTAACACTGTGTAATTTCATTTAAATATGTATGAAAAAGATGTGTGAACGAAGGGTGTGTGATGGGATCAGTTGATGCCAGCCTCTCCTGATGAAATGCAACTTATGCAAGTACCACCTTAATGGATGAACAATTCAAACTAATCTCTGAAAAGCAAAAAGAATCCACCCCAGAAAGAGGAAAAACAAAATACAAGATCAAAGTCATGTCTGCAAATGACTGGTGATGAATAATTATCAGACGGGAGCTTTGAGGCAACAAGCCTCATACACTCACATGAGACTCAGCAAGTACAAAAAAACATGAAAATTTTGTGTCTCATTCTCCAACTGTCATCTCAGAGCACCAGAGTCATGACCTAGAGAGACCTGGCTCCCTCCTTGTGCCAAGCTTAGTCACCCACTGGGCTGGCTCTAGCAACACGTAAAAGGACTGGGAATTAAATCATGCCAGCTTCAAAATTTCACGGGTATCAATGTATGCATCTGTTTTTTGCTATTTTCACATTTACAAATAAATGTGGCATATTGCTTTGTCCCCTGAATAAGATCCTGCTAGTCTTTTCTAACAATTCCATTTCCTCTGTTATACCAAAAGGGCACCTACTAAAATGATGTGCAACAAGAACACCCAAAAGAAAAGACTAGCAGGATCTTATTCAGGGGACAAGGCAATATGCCACATGTATTGTAAATAAGTAAGGATAGCAAAAAGCAGTCTCTCTCTCACACACACAAGAAGTTCTGCAACCTGGTATATAATTACAAGTCCTTTTATGTGTTGCTTGAGCCAGCCTAGTGGCCAGCTAGGCTGGGCACAAGAAAGGAGCCAGGCCTCTGCTGGTCATAAATCTGATGCTCCAAGATGACAGCTGCAGAATTAGACCCCAAAGTTTTCATGTTCTTATCCATCTTTTATACTTGCTGGCCCTCGTGTAAGTCTATGGGATTTGGTGTGTCATGTTGCCCTCAGGGTTTGTTTGAGATCATTGGTCACCAGTCACTTGCAGGCTTGATTGTATTTTGTTCTTTTCTTTCTGGGGTGGCTCCTTCTGTTTGTTTTAATCAGAGATGTCTGCATTGTTTGGCTAGTTAGATGGTAATTGTGGTAAATCAGGACAGGCTGGCAATTGAGACTGGCCTCTTCACACACACCCACACCCTTCATTCACACATTTAAATGAGCATACACAGCACATGCCTAAACCAGGTTTCATCAGGTATACAAAATGGAGTACAATGTTTAAGCAGGAGTTCCAAACTGGCAATATGGAGTCTTGTTGGACATTGGTTATAATGCCTATGTGTTAGGGTTACAGAATTATTTCACTTATGACACACAAGAACATATACACAACATTAATTACCATGTACCTTAAAGGTAAATACAATTAATTATCGCTGTTCCTCCATATTATCTGTCCCTCCCCCACACCTCCAGTCACTTTCTGCTTACTGTAGAACAATCTCATACACAAGAGAACAATTTCAAGCACAGGATAAATACTAAGCACAGCATATGGTGGTACAGCAGAGTTCAGCTTTACAAATAATATCACTGTTGATGAGGTTACCTTCCCAGACCACCCTGCCCCAGCCTCACAACTGAGGCAACAAGGCAAGGGCAGGAGACCCCACGGTTGTGCCAGGCCGGCCCCACCACCATGTGAGACTCTGTGGTCAGACCAGGCAGCTCCACCACCTGGCCATGTGGTGAGGGCAGGGGACCCCAGGCCAGGCCAGCCCTGACACATGGGCATGGGGAGAGGGCAGGAGACCCCAGGGGGGGCACCAGGGCAGCACCATGGTCTGGGCATGGGCTGAGGGCAGGAGCCTTGCCCCCTGAGCTGTGGGGGGCTCCCTGGACAGGGCTGCATCACAGCAGCCTGGCCACCAACCTGATCCCCAGGGACCCAAAGCTGAGGGATGGTCCCTGGCTCACCAGCCTTCTGCTGGCCTGACCCTGGCCCGGACAAAGGCTGAGGAACATCCCTTGGCCCACCTGGGGCTCATGTGAGGGGCTCCATTCCCGAGGCCCCTGCCGAGGTCCCCTCTGCAGACAATGGGGAGACACTCATGGACCCAGCTGGGACCTAGAGGCCATGGGGGGAATACCCCCAGCCCAGGGATACCCCCACCAATCCCAGCTGGGCCCCAGAGGTCTATGGACACCACCCTTGGTACCACCCAGGGCCCAGAAGCCTAGGGGTAGCCCCCTGAGTCCCACCTGGGCCCCAGAGGCCTAGGGACACCCCCACCAGTCCCACATGGGCCCCAGAGGTTTGGGAGCACCCCTGTAAATCCCACGTGGGGCCTGGAGGGCTACTGGCACCCCCCACAACCCCAGCTGGGTCCCAAAGGCCTGGGAGAAGTCCCCCTGCCCGACCTGGGGCCCAGAGGCCTAGGGACACCCCTAACAGTCCCACATGGGCCCCAGAGGTTTGGGGACACCCCTCCCCATCCCACCCAGGGCCTGGAGGTCTATGGACACCCCCTCCAGTCCCAACCAGGGCCCAGAAGCCTAGGGGTAGCCCCCTGAGTCCCACCTGGGCCCCAGAGGCCTAGGGACACCCCCACCAGTCCCACAAGGGCCCCTGAAGTTTGGGGGCACCCCTACCCATCCCACCCGGGGCCTAGAGGCCTTTTGGCACCCCCCCCACAACCCCAGCTGGGTCCCAAAGGCCTGGGAGAATCTCCCCCTGCCCCACCTGGGGCCCAGAGGCCAGGGACTCATTCTCTGCTTCCACCCAGGGGCTGGAGCCCATGCAGGGAAGCCCCTCTTGGCCCCAGGCAGCCCCTCCTCTCCCCCCCACCTGACAAGGGCCTCTAGCCCCCTCCCCCCCCAACTCCTACCTGCTCTGTCCTTGAGGAAAGCCCATGCTGGAGCTGCTGCCTCTGTTTGAAACTCCCTCCCTCCTCTCCTCTCCCCTGGCTGAGCCACAGACGCTGCTGCAGCACATGGGTGGGGGAGGGGCAGCTGCAGCTCAGAGGCTCACTGATTTCCCTCTCGCCCTGCGCTGCCGGGGACTGGCCCCATCTCCCTGCACTGGCACTGGGGGGTCCACGGAAAAGATTCGGGGCACCACCGGGGAGATTCAGGGCATGGGCCCCCCTGTGCCCAGTGCCAGCAACACCCCCCGCCAGAAAGTTCTGGTTTCTGGGCTGCAAAATCTGCCCAGCAACATAATCCAGCCATAAGGGCTCCCTGAAAGAGATTACTCCTTTTTAGGCACATGGGTTACACATGCCTATCTAAAGGCTCCTCTTGGTTCCTGTTTTATAGAAAATGTCTTGGATTGCTGCACGAAAGTAGACTAATGACATATTAACTTGTTTGCAGGCACATTCTAGTTTAGTTTCTACATTCTGCAGGGCTTAAGTACCCTCCATTCACTTCTGCCCTCCTCTCCCCCCCATTCTAGTGTTCCCTGCAAGGCCCATGTAAAATCTGAACTGATCCGTAATAACTACTTTATTATCTTCTCTGCAGGGGCAACTTGCATCCAAAAAATTTATTGCTTTACAGATGTTAACCAAGTTTCAATATGGTACACCTCAGAAGCAGAGAAAATTGTTGAGATATGGTGGCAGGAAAAGGATTCTCCTCAGGAAATATTATCTTGGGTTTCCCTACTCCATTGTCCCATGTCTCCCTGCCCTCCAGTAATTTGGCCAAGGTTCAATCTGAGATCACTCTATCTACCTGTCACCACTCCTTTTTGTTAACTGTTCCCTTTAGGTCTAATCTTACATCTCTGACTCTCGGTTATGTTACCAGGAGTTATAGGTGTTTAGGAATGGGGGGGGCGGAGATAGCTTCCTTGTCCCACTAGACGTATTACATCCTGTTGAACTCCAAGTTTTACAACTGATACAGCCTCCCGTATCTTGTTCTCCCTCTCCCCCCACTGTCTTCCATTTTAAATCTATGTTTGTGGTTGCAATACCTCTTACGGTGATCTTTCTTCCAGTGGCTTTGCTTTCCCATGCAGCTTATGAATTAGAGTCTTCCACCTCCCTGGTGGTACCCTTCGCCTGAGATCGGGGAATGGGGATACCCTAAGGAGCCAGACCTGTTCTGCGTGAGCTTGTTAAGTGCTTACTGAAGGCCTTGCAGATGGACAAAGGAGAAGGGGATGGCACTTCTCAGACAACCAAGAACCAGCATGTTCAGGCCATTACATCTCCTGAGGAAGGAAAGGTATCCCTGCTTCTATATCCATTTGGGAAATACATGCCTAAGCAGGGAGAAGCATGAGGCTAGTAAAATAAAGAAGGGTATTTAGAGGGTGAATAAGGCTGTTAGGGTTAGGGTTAGGGCTTGCCTACCAACGCCATTCCACTTTAGTTAAATGGGCTTTGGACAAGACCAAGCACCAGTGTGCCTCTCTGAGGTGGTGGTTGAGGTGTTCACCTATGGCACTGGTGAGCCTAGTTAAAGTCCCCTGAGTGCTTGGCTTACCAGTCTCCTCTCTTGCCCCAGGAAGCCATTCCATTTTAGCTGAAATGGGCTTTGGACAAGCCTAACTCCTAGTCTCCCTCTCTGGTCTGGTGGTTGGATGGCTCATCCAGGCTGCTAGAGAGCCTGGTTCAAGGCCCCCTGCATCCCTGGTTGATAGGAGTTTGTGCCTGATTCTCCAGCTGCCTCCCTTATTGCCCCAGGTAACCGTTCCACTTTAGTTGAAATGGGCTTGGGCAAGGTGGAATGCCAGCCTTCCTCTCTACTCCAGTGGTGGGGCTACTCACCTAGGTTGCTAAAGAAGTCAGTTCAATCCCCAGCCTGCTTGTTCAGCAGCCATTTGCACTGGGTTCTTCAGCCTCCAAGGTGCCTGTCCTTTACAGTGCTTCACCCTAAACCAAGCCCCCTGCCCTTCTGGAGAGTCATTGCCTTCTTGGGAAAGGGAGGGGGCTCCAAAAGGGGTGGACCATGCTGACTCTCTCCTAGGAGGTGGTAGCCCCCAGCTCATGCCCCTAAACATCAAAGGGGAGCACCCTGGGTCTGCCATGGCCTAACTGCTTATCCTGATCACAGTGGATGGGGCGGGGCAGGGGTTGGCATAAATTGTTGATGAAAAGCAGCAAAAGGGCCTGCTCATCACCCCTCACCGTGCAACAAGAGCTGTCACCTTCTCCCAGGCCAAGCTCCCAGCCATGAGGTGGGTGGGAGGATTCAAACCAGGGAACAGCTACAGCCAAGGCCAGTGTGCTAACTCCTGTGACAGAGTCAACCCTGATGGCTATAAGAGAGTAGTGGAGGGCAGGTATATCAGCCCCGGGCTCAGCAAATCCCTGTTTTCTGGGTAAGCAGGGCAGGGCTGCTCTAAGACAATTATGGAGCCTAGAGTTAGTTGGAAGACCTGACTTCACTAATGAGTAGAAGATAAAAAACCCAAATTGCAACGAGGCAGGGAGGGAGTTTTGGGTGTGGTGTTTGGAGGAGGAGGAGCTAGGAGTGGAGTGTGTTTGGAGCACACAGAACAGAACGAAGGAGAGTGAAGGACTGCTGAGCTAGATAAAGCTAACCAGTAGCTGTTGCTACCAGCACCTGAGAGATACAGGTAGCCAAGACAAGCTCATGCAGAGGGGCCTTAGGGCCCCAGGCACAGCAGCCTGCAGGCTAGAAAACCCAACCCCAGGGCAGGAGGGACTGGGAAAACTACAACTTTGAGGGTTTGGAGGTGGAAAAGCTGGGCTCCAGCTTACTGCCAAGACCTGAAGCACAGGACCCACAGGGACTAGGCTTCCCCAGTTTGTAACACTCCCTACAGTACAGAGCATTCTGCAAGACCTACTGGTTTCAGTTAATATGTAGTTGAAGAGGAGCAGCCTCAACATAAAAGGGTCAATCCTCTGCTCAAAGAGCAGGACTCAAACAAACAGCACCCCAGCTGCAAGCCAGAGCAGGCCACGGGAGCTGCACACCGCCCAATTCCCATTTCGGTATGGAACAACAGTAGCCCACCTTCAAGAGGGAACATCGAGGGAGCTCGCACATTGTAATAGGGGCTAGCCCAAGACTTAGGCCATTCACTGGACAGGTAAGAGACTGAGGTTTAAAGCCTATCTCAGCAAGCATAAGGAGGGGTTGAACCAGCTACCACCCCATCACCCAAACCACTAGGCTACACATGTGTCCTTGCTACCTAGTGGGCCCTTCCTTTCAAGGGCTCTCTAATTCAAGAGGAACAGCTTCAACCAAAAGGAGGGAGGGAGGGAGCTGTTGTCTTCTTGAGAAAAGGAGGACACTATAACTAGGGTAACTTGCCAGCAACCCTCTCTTAGGAGGTGGTACCCTCCTCCTCCACATTATAACAGGTAACAGATATATCTTTTTATGAAAAAATTCATTCCCATCTCATTTGTTGTCCCGGTCGACCAAGTAATTTTCCCATAGATGTGGGCTTGCCTTATTTTGAACATTAAGCAGTGTAAGATCTGAGGCCTTGTTTTGTGGCTAAACTTAGGCCTTGTTCTTGAGCTAAGCAGTAACAGCAGCCATGTATATAGTATGTGGTCACATCTTCACATTCCTGAGATTACTTCAAAACAATGCAATACGAGACTGTTGAGAAGGCGATGCTATTGTAAAGGTGCTTACCACCTCCAAATAAATTTTTAGAGTCTTAAAGACAACCTTGCTTGGCAACCTTGTCTAGAAAGGCATAGCTTAACAATTGTGGTCCTATAATCAGCATATCACATTGTTTTAGCTTCATGGTCCCCACCTTCCTTTTGTCTAGCTAAATGATTTCCATCTCCTTTTTTAATGGCTTCCGTCCAGAGCCATAAGCCCGGGTGCAGTCCGATTGGAACTCACCCCTTGCCATTAGTGGTGCTTGGAGTTGGCGCCATGAAAGCCACGCTTTAATGAAACAGCTCTATTGAGCCATTCTGTGCCACCCGGGGCTTTGCCCCATTGGTCCCGCCATAGTTACAGCTCTGCTTCTGTCTTTTGCATAACTAAGTGTCTTATTTAAAATCAGTTAAGGTGGTATGGAAGATTTTCAAAGCATCTGATGAAGTGGGATTTTTCTCTTGTGAAAGCTCCTGCGAGAAATACATTTGTTAGTCTTTAAGTACCACAAGACCCCTTGTTTCTCTTTCTAACTGGAAGAACAGTATGACAATGGAAGAGAATATCTAGAGAGGAATCTGGAATCTCCGTTGCTGGCTGCTTGCAAAAGGAGGCTGGATAGCCCTCTATCTTGGATGGTTAGACCCAACAAATCCTGCATCCTGGCAGGCAGTTAGATTACTAGAGGACCCATACAGTCTCTTCTAACACTCTGATTCTAACAAGCCACCCCACCCTACGTGGTAGAGAACAGCAAGTCCTCACCCCAGTCACCGCCAGTCTGACCTGAAGGAGAATTCCTTCCCAAACCCACACATGGTGACCCGTTATGTACTGAGCCTGTGAGCAAGACCCACCAGCGAAGCTCTTAAGAGAGAATTCTCACTACCCCCTTAGAGCAGTGGTTTTCAAACTATGGGTCAGAACCCATAAGATGTATTTGGCTGTTAGTTTGCATTTTTCAGTTCTGCAGAATCTTCAACAGTTCCTCTTCTGCAGGCCCAATGGCTTTTCCTACCCTGTCACTTACTGCAATCTGTCTCACACATCCTCTCGCCATTTCCCTACTCATATTTTCACCCCTACAACACCTTGCAATATCACCCACTCACCAACTATTTTTCAATTACTATGAATTTTGACATACTGGTAGGAAACAGAATTTTTTGTAGGCATGTTCTTTCCTATTATGGATCTTCTGTTATTCTTTTCTTCCATTGGGCTAGGAGGGCTGTGGTGATAGGACTTTATTCAGTCATCTTTTCCTAGTCAAACCACAGCACTTATGCAAGGAATAGCGGTTAGAGGGAGGTTCTGGAGCAGACTTCCAGGAGGTGGTGTGTGAGAGGGAAAAAATCCTTCCAGACTCCCAAGAGGTGACTGGCTGAAGCCGGGAAGCATGAAATTGTTGGATCATAAGAGATGAACCAGAAGAGAACCCCAGGGCTGCCAAGCCCAGCCCTCTACCACTCCAGAGCACCTCATTATACAGTCCTAGTCATAAACTTATCAAGTTTATCTTAAAACCTTTTGTCTTGGGACCCAGGTGAAAAAGATGATTTATGCCCAGGACCCAACAATTACATTTTTCAGCAATGCATTCTAGTCTTTCAGTGGTGGCAGCAAGGGGGCCCGCGACGCAATACAAACACAAATACATCTGATGACAGACAATAAACAATCCTCTACCATCTGTATGATTTCCATAACTTTAGTGGTCAGCATGTTAAGAAATCAAGCCGAGGAAGCAAATCCTCAGCAAATAATGACCATCAGCATTGTTCCATTGGGTCAACCCCCCCCCCCCCCAACGTTATACAATCACATGTCATTAGCTCCCAAACCAAAAGTTTTAAACAGCAGGGGAATTTCCTTGGCAGAGCCGTGAAAGTTTGTGGAATCATTTAAATATATCTGTTAGTCTTGTTGCTACTTCCCTTGCAGCTGATAAAAAGAGAAACACAAAATTGACTACACTGCTCCAGTTTGAGAACTACATTAGTTATGAGGAATGTTTAGCTCAGTCTAATCAGTTAGTACAGTGGTCACAGACCCTCAGGCACTGGGTGGCAGCACCCCCTGCTGTCCCCATCAAAAGACTGCATTGCTCAAAAATGCAATTATTGGGTCACGAGCATAAATGATTTTTTTTCAACTGAGTCCCAGGGAAAAAAAACTTGAAAACCACTGAGTTAGTGCAACACTAAATGCTGACATACTAAAGCATAAATTAAGTACCAGGTATGCACAAACAGGTCCAGATAGTCCAAGATTCTGTCTTTGAGAGAGATCAGGCCAGCTGCCTAGAAGATGATGCAAGAAATCCTCCAGTAGGCAGTCATAGATTAACTTGATCACAGGGAAAGTTTCTTCATTAAATATTAGTGGCAGTAGGAAGATGAGGGCAGCTTCCTCTGCTACGCACCAAGAGATGAAGCAGAAGGACCTATGTGCCAGACTGAGTCAAACTATAGCTGTCATCGTCTAAACAAAAGGGTGATGCGGGGCTAATGCAACACAGTAAGCCTAGTAAGCGTTGCAGGGGGGTACCGATGCTTGAGGGGTGCCAAAATGGGAAGTGCGCCATTGTGGCGCACTCTGACATCATTCGTCTGCACAGGCATCTGCTGTGCTTGCGGGGGGTGGTGGTGCCAGAAACAGTAGCACTGTTCCTGGGGTGATGTGGGAAAAACTGGGAGATGAGCCAGCAATTAAACTACTGAAACTCTGCTAGTGTACATCAACAGGGAGAAGAAAACCCCACAGCACTGAATCTCAGCACCCAGGTCAGTTCACTCAGACTTATGGGGCTCAGGCTTTGATACCAAGTAGCAGAGCAGATGTTGCTGCATGGGATGGACCCCGGCCTCCAGGTCCCTCACTGGCTTGCAGAGTCTGGGCTCCGGCTGAAGCTGGAATATCTTACTTTACTATTTTTAGCCCTGCAGCCAAGCGCCATGAACTGGAGACAGTTGATCTGGGCTCCGAGACTTGGCACCATCTGCTTTCCTTTGCAGTGTAGGCATACTCTTAGCTTCTGCACCTTAGCTTCCACAACTGCATAGCAGGGCTTATACCTTCTTTACAGGTGTTTTGAAGTATTAATGATTCAAAATTTCATTGCAATTTGCATGTGAGAGGTGTTGATGACTATTACAGCTCATCTCCACCGCCTGCAAGCAATTGGAAATAATCCTGATCAACTGCTAGAATTAAGATCTGATTTAGGGGATGGGACTGGGGGAGTTTGATAGTCCTAAGCATGGCTTGGAAGGCCATCAAGCTGGATTGGACATAACCTTATGGTCTGGTCCAATGCCCTAAAGTCAATGACCTCCCAGCTGCCTTAGAATCATAGGGTTGGAAGGGACCTCATGAAGCTCTCTAGTCCAACCCCTGCTGAAAACAGGACCACTCCCACTAAATCATCCTAGCCAGGGCTCTGTCTAACCAGGCCTTAAATATGTCCAAAGATGGAGATTCCACCATCTCCCTAGGTAACCCATTCTACTGCTTCACCACCCTCCTAGTGAGAAAGTTATTCCTAATATCCAGCAACAACACCCACAGCTTCAACTTGAAACCATTACTCCTTGTTCTGTCCTCTGTTACTACTGACAACAGCCTAGCTTCTTCCTCTTTGGAGCACCCATTCAAGTAGTTGAAGGTTGCTATCAAATCCCTCTCAGTCTGCAGAAGAGAAGACTAAATAAGCCAAGTTCCTCTAGTCTCTCCTTATAAGTCATGTGCCCCAACCCCCTAATCATTTTCATTGCCCTTCACTGGACTCTTTCTAGTTTGTCAACATCCTTTCTGTAGTGTGGAGCCCAAAACTGTGACCTCACCAGTGCTGAATAGAGGAGAATAATCACGCCTCTCAGTCTGCTGGCAACACTCTTACTGATGCTGCCCAATATGCCATTGGCCTTTTTGGCAACAAAAACATATTGTTGACTCATATCCAGCTTCTCATCCACCATAACCCCCCAGGTCCTTTTCTACAGTGCTCCTACTTAGCCAATCCATCCCCAGCCTCTAGCAGTACATGGGATTTTTCCATCCTAAGTACAGGACTTTGTACTTGTCCTTGTTGAACCTCAAGAGATTTCATTTGGCCCAATGCTCCAATTTGTCTTTGTCTGCCAGATTCCTATCCTGCCGCTCCAGTGTGTTTACCATTCTCCCCCGCTTGGTGTCATCCACATATTTACTAAGCGTGCAATCTATCTCATTATCCGGATCATTAATGAAGATGTTGAACCGAACCAGCCCCAGGGGCACTACACTAGTTACTGGCTGCCAACTAGAAACTGAACCACTGACCCTTACCCACTGAGCCCAGTGATCTAGCCAGCTTTGTATGCATCTTATGGTCCATTCATCTAAACCATACTTCGTTAACTTGCTGGCAAGAATGCTGTGGGAAACCATATCAAAAGCTTTGCTTAAGTCAAGGTATATCACATCAACGGCTATTCCCACATCCACGTGTCCCATCATCTCATCATGGAAGGTGATCAGGTTGGTCAGGCATGATTTGCCCTTGGTGAATCTATTCTGATTGTTCCTGATCACTCTATTTTCCTTCAAGTGTTTCAGAATGGATTCTCTGAGGACCTGATTCATAATTTTTCCAGGGACTGAGATGAGGCTGATTGGTCTGTAGTTCCCCAGGTCCTCCTTTTTCCCTTTCTTGAAGACAGGCACTATAAATGTCTTTTTCCAATCATCCAGGACCTTCCCCATTCATCATGAGTTTTCAGAGATAATGGCTAGCAGCTCTGCAGTCACATCGACCAACCTCCTCGGCACCCTCAGATGCAGTTCATTAACAACTTCAATGGACTTTGGCTCTGTCTCTTAGTAATTAGCACTACTGAATCACAGAGATCTATAGGAAAAGGGTGCAAAGACCTTTAAAACTTAAAAATTGGTCATCAAAATGTCTAAGGCAAGCCTCTGGTTTTGTTAGTTACAGATATTATGTGTGCCTGCTGGTGCTTTAAATAAGTTACATTCCCTCATGTAAAGGAAAAGAAAACACAGATGGAAGAGAAGAGGGAAGGAACCTTCAACTTTGATCTTTCAGGTCACTTTTCTCATCAGAAACCAGCCCAAGCAAAGGAAGAACTGCCCCCCCTTTCCTGAAATTAAAAAGAAATCAGCTGCCAAAGTATGTGCCTGGGCCTTCACTTCCTCTGAACTGTTTATTTTACTGGAACACAGACCACATTTGGGAAAGTTTAAGTGGGCAGCTAGCCTGTTCCCTCCCATTTTGATGAGAGCCAGAGGATGAGAGACAGCAATCAGCATTGCTTTCCAAGGTCTGTGCCTTTCCCTCTACGCCACATAGGAATACATTTTTTAGAAGATTAGGTAGTGGAGTCTGATCTAGTGTCATCCTCTGTTTTTTCTGAGCTTTCCCTATCTCTCTCTTTGACTGGAAAACAAAAGGTTAGCAACCCCACAGTCCCAACTCCTCCTATTGCGCAGGCAAGGTATAACTATCAAAATGGGTCATGAAGCCTAGTGAGATATTTAATTTGGGTATGGATAGTTAGACAGAAGACCTGCTGCAATTTCAAACAGGCTCCCAGAAGTCAGGCTGTCACATGATGCTACTTAACTCGCCACGGTTTCCCATACAAACATGCAGACACACAAGTTCTGATGCTAACCTTCCTTGGGATATTGGGTATTTCCATTCTGATCATACTGAGGAAGCAGCTATGAAAATAGGATAGAGAACCCAGCACAGTAGGAGCAGCTTCAGCCCAAACAGGTTTCTCACAGGAGACTCTACCACAAGTGCTCATGGAAAAATTCTATGGAGTGTCACAGAAAACAACATGGATTTTTTGAGCTGCACAGCCACTAAGTGTTAGATGTGTAAAGGAATCTGCCTACGGACATTTGCAAACGCTATCTTATAAACAAGCTGGAGCTAGGTGCTTAAACTCCTTTACAAATCCAACCCTAAGCCTGCAGTGGTAGCAAAATTTCTTGCTGCATCTCCATCTTCATCTTCCTACACGAACAGCACAGCATTTCTCAGTCTTTTCAGGCTGTTGCCCCCTTATTTGACAAGCTATTTTCATGAATCCTTCCTTTATATTTACTATAAAAAAAAGAAATACATCAACAATAATATATAATTTCTGCAGTTGCAGAAAATAGTTGACGTAAGAGGTGTACCAAGGAACAGGTGGGAGACATTTTCATTGCTTTACATTGTAGTAAAACTTTCACTACCTCCCCAGTTATTTTCATGATCCCGTTGGGACATCATGCTCCCATAGTGCTGGAGAGTGAGCCTGTCCTGATGGAACGGGAATGGTGTGAGGAATGAAGAGAGACTCCTGATGTCATGCTCCTCATGCATCATACATGACAGGAAACAGTTTAGCCTCAAATCCAGACAGCATAGTTTGTGGCGTGCCTTTTCATTAATGTGCTCATTTCACCATGGTGGATGTTGTTTATCTTTGCAGCCTGCTGTAGCACTCCGAGCTCTGGCTGACAAAGGGGAACAAAGAAGAAACCTGATATTTGAACCTAATGCCTCCTTGTGGGTAGCTACCTGTCCACAAAGTAATTTTTTTGATTATTAACCACTGTCCCTAGGAAAAGCTGATCGATGAGATGTGCAGCCACTCATTTCTATGGCTCAGAAACAAAACATTAAAGCCCTCAGAATGGGCAACCAGAATAGCTTAATTGTGCAAATAAAACACGAATCATTCATCAGAACTGAATTTATACTGACTACTAATTGCCTAACTAATCTGGCAAGGAAATTTCAACACACTGTATAGATCTCTCTAAAATGGACAAAAAATGGATGAAGAAACCTAGTGCGGAAAAAAAGAATTTTGGCATGATAGAGAGGCAACTTACTCTCTTGCTTGAAGACAACCCTCTGAGCTTGTCTGACTCTCCCAGCTGCTTCCCCTGCCAGAATAGCCTTGTAAACCTCACTAGATTTTTCCCCTGCCCAGCTGTTTATGCACCTTGATTTCCACAGCATCTTGATCCCAAAATGAAGTTCCTCCATTTCTGATAAAGCAAGGCCTTGTTATCAGGGTCATTTCAAAATGACGTGTAACAAAGCTGATCTACAAAAGAAGTGAACTCTTCCCTCCATCTCCTCAATCCCAAGGATTTTGCCTGGAGTTTCCATCCCTCAGTTCAATGTCTATATATAAGGATGTGCAATAAGCCTTAAATCTGGCCTGGACTTTACAGGAGCATGTAACACCATAGAAACAGGGACACACAAAAACCCCTTGAAAGTGACAAGCCTTTGTCATAAGAACAAGCTTTAACAAGTGAGTGAAGTCTGGATTCTGTTCAGCTTCAAGATGGCACATTTATACCCCCCCAAAGACACATGGCTGCCTTCAGGAAATCTTGTCCTGTTTGTAACTGGGAAAAAGAGCCAGAGGCATCATCAGAGAAACACCAGTGGCTGACAGGCAGCTGAACAGATGTCATGATTGAAATCCCCCACACTTTACCAAGAAGCTAGTGAGTAACCCTCCTCCCCTACACCAGGCAGAAGTGCAGTGCTGATATTTGAGAAAGGAACTATAGGCATATGTGGATGGCTTCCTCCCCAGGCAATATAGGAATAGTTGAAGCAAAAATGGCTTTGGTGACTGGCAAGAATAAGATCTACTCCTTAGTGGGAAAGGGCGAAACAAGAGAACCAGGGCTAGTCCAACCATCTAAGTGTACTAGGCGGTCTCCTAAGGCATCAGGTTTCAAGGGGTGATGAATTAGATGGAAGTGCATTTTTCTCTATGTAAAAGATATACATTAATATGTTGTCTCTGTGGAGGGGGATGCCAAAATCATAGTTTGCCTAGGGTGCCAAAAACTCTTGGGCTGGCCCTGAAGAGAACACTACCCTGTGCACAAGGAGAGAGATGACTAAACCAATATCCTGAATTCGAACACACAGACCTCTGGAGGTTCAAAACTAGAGATGGGATGCAGTTCTTTTTGCAAATGCCCCTCTCTAATGCGAAGAGCCAAAACTTTGGCTCCAGATTGGTCTATAAGTTTGGGGGCTTTGAAAAATCTGCATCTGAGACTTGCAGCTTTAGGCTATTCTCTACTAAAAATAAAAGACTGACCATTTCACATTTCTACTCTGGTTTGAATTATACTCAGGGGGATATGTATGGGTTTCTATTTATATGAACAGGAGGATAACTAACTCAGCCTTTATATTTGAAAAAGTCCATTCACATCTAAGCATGGGTTGATATTGTAATGAGTTTGGTCCCTAATGCACATATTCGTGAACTGCAGAACGGCCTGGTTCAGAATGAGCAATATTCTCCAATCATGAGACACCCAGAATCAGAAAAACAGAATACGGCAGGTCAGGATTAAAATGCATTGATGGTTGCCAGTTTGTTCACAGAAAGCTTGAATGCTGCCAGCCAGCACTATGCTGAATTCACAGGCATTATCACCTTCTTATTTCATGCAGGATAAAGTCCTAGATTCTGGGCTTCCCATCTTTCACAGTCACCCAAATGAATGCAAGTTCCTTGCTTTCTCCCTTGCCAGCCCTACTCACATAACATGGCTTCCAGTTTGCAAGAGCATCACAACACACATAGATGGGAAATGGACCCAATCAAACCTTCTCCAGAACTTTGGAATTAATTTGAGCCTTGGGTCAAGACTGTCAAAGAGTCCTCTGGGGCCTCAATTTTTAAGTGCCCCAGATATCTTAAAGGGGTTCATTTTCAGGAAGTGCTGAACAGTCACCCTCTCACATCCAGGGTCTTTACATTCCCTCCAGTTCGCACCCCACAGTCGAGACGTTCAGAATCACTATTCAAAATAGTGGCCTGTGGGCTTTAATATGTTCTGTTGCAGCGACAGAGATGAGCAGCAAAGTTTGGGGTTGTTCAAACATGGAGAATTTGGTTGTGACCCATCTCCAAACATGCATTTTATAGAGAAATGAGGTGGAGGGAGAGGAAAGTGATAAACAGTAAGAGGTGGGAATACATTTCCCACAGCAAGATAAAAATCTGAATAAAATAGCACAAATAGAGACAGATTTCAGTCATAAGTCTAGGTTGGCAGGACTGTACTTGGTAAAGGAACACTCAGAACATGCCACCCTCCAATCCAAGGTGTGATTTCCACTCATGTAGACATCCTCATGCCAGCATGGCTAAAAATAACAGTAGAGAGGTTGAGAGAATGACCTGTAGCGTAGATTACCAAAGTGAAAACAGGCCAAGGGTCACCAGAGACTGCATGGAAGTTCATACCATTACATCTACACTGCTATTTTTAGTTATGATTAAAAATAAACAACAAGTCTGGTGGCACTTTAAAAGACTAACACATGTATTTATTGCATGAGTTTTCATGAGAGAGAATCCCATGAAAGCTTGTGTGATAAATAAATTTGTTAGTCTGTAAATGTGCCACCAGACTTCTTGATTGTTTTGCTGAACTAGACTGACATGGCTACCCCTCCAGAATTAGTTACTATAGTATGGGTAAAACTAACATGGGTACTCTGTACAGCAGTCACCTCTGATGGCGGTATAGACATGTAATTCCTTTGCCACTAAGAATGAGGCCATGTGTGGGATGGTACCAATATATCTCTGTCAACTGTAATAATAAATTTTGATTCTGCTACATGGGAAATGTTGCCAGAGGCTCCTATGAGACAGCCACTTTAGGCTGACTGGCAATTAAAGATGAGCTCTGCCAGTTGAAGGGCAGAGACTCATTTCCCTCTAATTGGGCAGTATAATAATCATCATCTATTGGTGACAGTGGTTGGTCAGTGAGAGGCACTGTTTTAGTCACAATGCATTACACCTCATTGTTAGAAAAGAGTAACAATTGTTTGCATAATACAAATCACTGGAGGGCAGTTGACAAAATTCCAACATTACAAAAAAAGAATGAATTTCACCAGGTGATTTTTCATTTAATAAGAATCATTTCTGCTAGTTGTTTTCCCACATTCAAACCAAAGCTGCAGGAATGGATTTAATCACTACAAGTGTGTCAAAAGCAATTCCAATTCCCACTCCTAGCCTACCCCCAACCCCACACCCCAAAAATATCAGGGAGCAAATGAAAGGTTATTTAAAAAAAACCCACCTTCCTAGGACAACATGGCAGTCTTGAGTGTGAGGCCTCACAGTAGGGCTAAAATGAATTTTCAGTGAAGCTACTGATAATTTGCATATATTTGCCTTTCTGTCTTGTTGTTCACATGTAATCTCCAAAACAAACAAGGAGTCCTGTGGCACTTTTAAAGACTAACAAATTAATTTATCTCATGAGCTTTCATGGGAGGAAATTCCACTTCGTCAGATGCTTTGAAGATGGGCAAACCTACAAAATGGGAGGAAAATAAGTGCAAGGAAGTATAAGTCATAGGATCAGGTGAAACTAACAGCAAATCAATGCAGTTTTTAAGATTCAAACACGGTGGAACAGCATATAGAAGAAGGTGAGGTCAAATCACCTGTTGTAATGAGAAAAAAATCCAAAGTTCTTATTTAGACTTGAAGAGACAGTCAAATTTGCAAATGAATTCCAATTCTGCAGTTTCTCTTTGAAGCCTTGATTCAATTGTTTGAGCACAGCTATTAGCAAATTATCAATGGAGTAATTAGGATGGCATAAACACAACCCTATACCAAAAACCTATTGATCAACCATGTTCCCTCTAAGCTGTGCACGTGTATACGTGCACACAGGTCATGAAACTTGCGCACATAACAAAATACAGCATGCACAAAAAAAATTCAACAGTGCTAATATTTTTATACTACATTAAGAAGGTGGATTCAAGTAGCGTGTTTCAAATAAGGTTTTCTAATTTATAAAATCATTTCCATCATCATATAAAAATAAAATTTAGATATTATTTGCATCATACACACTTGCTTCATTGCGCTCACAAGTTTGACCACACTCACTGGAGTGCACACAAATTTGGGCACTGATTCTGAAAATTTGCACAAAAGAAATTTTTTGCGCACACAGTCTATTAAAAATTAGAGGGAACATTGCTGATCAGTATAGTTATCTACATCTCTTGAGCTTCCATCCAAAACACACCACACAATCCATTGTCTACAGCCACACTCTAAGACAGGGGTCTCAAACTCAAATCACCACGAGGGCCGCATGAGGACTAGTACCGGGCCTCATGAGGACTGATACGTTAGCCCAAGGGCCGCACCACCAAAACCTTTTCATAGAATGATATTGCAAATATTGGTAACAATAGTGTCGTTGCGGGCCACCGGAAATAGCTTTAGGGGCTGCTTGCGGCCCGCAGGCTGCATGTTTGAGACCCCTGGTCTAAAATATAACCGCATTTGCTGCAATCCCTTAGACAGAGACAGACATCTTAAGGATCCCCATCAAGCATTCTTAAAACTACAGTACCCACCTGTGGAAGTGAAGAAACAGATTCACAGAGCCAGCCTGGTACCCTGAGGTCAACTATTACAGAAGAAGCCCAAGAACGAAAATAACAGAACACCACTGGTCACCACCTACAGCCCCAAGTCAGACCTCTACAACACATCATTAAGGACCTACAGCCTATTCTACAATACTATCCCTCACTCTCTCAAGCCCTGGGAGACAGACCTCTCCTTGCTTACAGACAGCCCTCCAGCCTTAAGCAAATACCAGCAACTACAGACCTATTAACAGAACCATGAAAGCAGGCACATATCCCTGCAACAAACCACCCTGCCAACTTTGCCCACATATCTGCACAAAAGACACCATTACAGGACCTAATCAAACCCGCTGCTCCATCAAGGACTCATACAACTGCTCATCCACCGATGTGATTTATGCCATCATTTGACAGAAATGCCCTTATATATCGGACAAACAGGGCAGTCTCTGTTCAAAAGAATAAATGGACATAAAACTAACATCAGAAATCACAACATTCAAAAACCAGTTGGTGAGCACTTCAATCTTCTGATCACTCCATTGATGATTTGCTAATAGTTTTCCTCAAATAACTGAATGATACAGCAAGGCTTCAAAGAGAAGGCTCAGAAATAAAATTCATTTGCAGATTTGACTCTGTCTCTTCAGGACTAAATAAGGACTTTGGATTTTCTTTCTCATTACAACAGGTGATTTGACATCTTCCTCTATATGCTGTTCCCCAGTGTTTGAAACTTAACAACTGATCTGATTTGCTATTACAGTGGGACCTACGCTTCCCTGCATTTATTTCCCCCCCCCCCCCATTCTGTAAGTTCCCCCATCTTCAAAGCGTCTGGGGAAGTAGTAGGATTTTCTCCCACAAAAACTCATGTGATAAATAAATTTGTTGGTCTTTAAAAGTGCCACAGGACTCCTTGTTTGTTTTGCTGAACTAGACTAACACAGCTAATCCTTTGGAACTTATCTCCAGTTTGCCTCTATTCATCTTTCCTTGGCGCACTGAGCTCACTGTTTCAATTCCCTTCAAAAGCCAAATGCCACCTAAGCAGAATGCATACTGAAATTACATCTGCATTTCACCTACAAAATAAAAGTAGAGCATGTGAGAAGCAGGCAATGACTGATTTCCAAAGTCTTTTGAGACTAGAGTGCTCTCTCAATGGAATCAACAAGTTCAGAGAAACATGAGAGTTTGAGAGAAAAGCCATATACAGGTCGGCAAAGCCTATCCATGCTGGGGCCCAGAGCTTTTCCCAGGTGGATACTTGGTAGCTGTAAACTCATTCTCATCCACAAAGCAAAAAACAACAGTCCATCAATACAAGATCCTTCTTCGAGTGCTGCTCATATCATTCTGATATAGGTGTGTATGTGCCACAGTGCACAGTCAGCTGGAAAGGTTTCACCCAAGCCTGTCCATGCAGCTGGCTGATGCCCCCTCGGTGCCATGCCTGCAGCTTTGTCTATGACCCTGACCCTTTGCCTCTTCAGTTCCTTCTTCTGCCCTTAGCAAAGGTGCTGGAACACTCTGCCCTGGCTCTTATGCAAGTGCCTGTCCTTTGATGTTCAAATTTGAAGACCTGCTCATCGATATCATCCCTCCGACATCAAGTTCCACCGTTAGCACTCAGCCCCCAGAGGAGAGTACCATTGACCCAGTCCCATCCGAAACGCCAGGGTTCAAACTCTGCATCGGCCGCAGCAGGACCTTCCCATGACCCCCATGAAAAGTGTCTCAAGTGCCTGAGTGAGTCCCACCGCATGGACAAATGCTCCATATGCTGCTCCTTCAAGCACAGAACGCAGAAGGAGAGAGAGCCAAGACTTAGAAACATGGCATGGGAGCAGGCCCTTCAACCGGCACTGGGCACATCGACCTCAGTGGAGACCTCCTCCATTTGCTTGCCCAGTTGGCACCGGCCCCTCTGTGGCGCCATTCCCTGGACCGCCCCAAACACCAGGCGGGCTGAGACTTGGCACCAGCACCAAGCCAGGATGGTCTGCAGTTGCTAGCACCAAGTGTGGTGCAGGACCGAAGCCAGGAGGTCCTTCCCATATCCTAATGCCAGAGGCTTTTGATGCTGCGAAGGCCCTCCTGAGGACCCCTTCCATCACACCCAAGGCGCAGAAGCTGAAGGGTAAGCCAGCATTCCTCTCCAGGCCTTGGGAGCCTTTGGAGCAGGACATCAAGTCCCGGGCTTGGGACCCATCACCGGGGAGGGAAGCCTCCTCCCAGTACTGGTCCTTGTCAAGGAGTTTCCCGGTGCACCGTGGCAAGACCACCAGCAGCCCCTCGCTGGTGCCGCAGAGGGCATCCCCTTCTCCACACTTCAGGGATGCGGTGCAGGGAGGTTGCCAGAGGAGGGCTTTGACTCCCAGCCACTCAGAGCAGGAACAGGAGGGTGAATACCTAACCTTCTTCCCGGAGTCCTCTCCTGCACAAGCCACTTCACAGTCCCAGCGCTGAGGCAGTTGCAGGTCTGGCTCCTCCCCTGATTCCAGCAGAGTGCCAGCACCAACGCCCCACCTCTCCATCAGCACTGGGCTCTCCGGCCACCAAGCCAGCAAAGAAGAGGTGGAGAAAGCACTCCCCAACCCCTCCTCGGCACCGAGCTTCTCACAAGCCATCTCTGGTGCGGCTGACCTCGATACCAGTGTCAATCTGCTCCACTTCTCTGATGCTGGATACAGCCACTTGTTGCTTGCATAGCCATCAGTGCTGTGATCTGAGACATTGCCAGGACTCAGCAGAATGCCTCTCTGTTCATTCAAAGACTGGTTGAGCCAATGGATGTATTACTTCACTCTGGAGGACCCTACAAGACCGGGCTCTTCCAGGCCCTCCTCCTCACTTCGGTCCCGAATCAGACGTGGAACCCGGGCCATCCAGGCGCAGTACATCAAGGGTCCTCTTGTCCTCCTTTCCGGACGAGGCTGCCTACCCAAGGTTGCTCTCCTTGGGGGAAGACCTGCAAGCCCACCAGGACCTTCCGTGGCATATGGTGGCAAACTTGAACCTTAAGATCAAGGTGGCCAAAGGGGAATTCGACCCCCTCTTTGATGTGAGAGATGTGGCTCCTCTGGCTCTGGTGGCTGTCCCACTTCATGAGGGGGTTTTTAAAATTACCAGGGTCCACTGGCAGACATCCTCCTCCATGCCACCAGTCTCAAAGGCAGCAGAGCAGAAATACTGCATCCCCTTGGACAGGTTTGTTTTCCTGTTCAGCCACCCCACTCCTGGTTCACTTGTGGTTGACGCTGTGAACTAGAAGGAGAGTCAGAGCCAACTGGCAGTGACGCCTAAGAACAGGGAGGCCAAGAAACTGGACCTCTTTGGGAGGAAGGTATACTTCACCTCAGTGCTCAAGCTCCATATTGCCAACCACCAGGTGCTCATAGGATGATACATCTTTAATCTCTGGTGGTCTATGGAGTGTTTCAGGGGCCTACTCCCATGAGAATATGTGAGGAACTATGAGACCCTGATCAAGGAGGGCCTGTTGGCTTCTTCAAACAACCTGATGACATCTTGGAATGCGTCCGACATGGCGTGTCGTGATGTGGCGTCAGGAGTGTCCATGACAAGTGCGGCCTGGATACAGGGCTCTCGGCTTTCCGCCCAGATGCAGCAGACTGTTCAAGACCTGCCCTTCAAAGGGCCCATGCTGTTCACTGAGTCTACAGACTCTATGCTGCACAGCATGAAAGACCTTGAGGTTGCTGAGGATGTATACCCCCCACACTGCCAGGTGCTCCTTTTGTGCCCAGCAACCCTAGCAGCAGTCACAATAACACCAGCAGCAGCAGCAACAGGGCCCGAGGCAAAGGTCATTCCAGCCCTATCAGCATCATTACCCGGGAGGTGACAGGGACAGGAGCCATGGAGGGAGAGGCTCTGGACAACAGGGTAACACCCAGACATCTCATCAGGGAGGCAGTAGCTCCCACCCCTCAAATCAGAGGCAGAAGTTCTGACCTTGTGCCCAAGGGCCGCACTCTAACCAACCACAAGCCTTCGCATCCAGGCATCCGACTAGGACCCTTTTACCATCAGTGGGCCAAAATCACATCAGACCTCTGGATCCTAGAGAAAATCGCCAGGGGTTACTCCATCCAATTGAGATCCAAACCCTGAGACAGAAAACCTTCCCCTCACTAAAACCATCGGGACCCTTCCCATCAACTCGTCCTGCGAAGGGAGTGTGAAAAACTGCACTCCCTCAGGGTGATATAAAAGGTCCCCAGAAGGAAGTGGGGGAAAAGAGTTCTACTCACACTACTTCCCGGTCCCCAAGGCAAACGGCAAACTGAGATCCAATTTAGGCCTCAGAACCCTACTAACACCTAAAGAAAACAAAGTTCCGCATGGCGTCCCTGTCACAGATCATTCTGGCCCTAAGCCCCAGGGACTGGTTTGTGGCCCTAGACCTCAAAGACGCATATTTCCACATCTTCATAGGACTCAAGCACAGAAGGCTCCTCCGCTTTGTGGTGGGGGAAACACTTTCAGTTCACCTCCCTCCCCTTTGCACTATCCCCAAGGGTGTTCACCAAGTGTGTAGTGGTGGTGGCTGTGCACCTGAGAAAACGGGGTGTGAGGATCTACCCATACCTAGATGACTGGTTAATAAGAAGGAGGTCCAAACACCAGGTCAGGTGTGGGGTCCTCATGACCAGACAACTGTGTGAACATCTAGGGTTGCTCACAAACTGTGAAAAGTCAAAGTTCTCCCCAACAAGGAGCATAGAGTTCATTGGTGCTCTCCTGGACTCAACAATGGGCAAAGCCTCATTGACCCTATCCAGGTTTCAATCCATGTACATCATTATCTTGGAACTCCATGGTGCCTCTACCCCAATGGCTGGGTGCTGCCTCCAGCTCTTAGGCCACATAGCAACCTTGACAGCAGTCGTGAGGACTGCTTGCCTACAGATGAAACTGTTTCAACTCTACAACAATATATCACCCAAGGCGACACCCTCTGAACAAGGGGGTCACCGTCCCCACTGAGGTCCTGGTGAAACTCAACATATGGCGGGACCAATGATTCACTTGCAGGGGGAGAGGGGGAGTTCACTTCAAAACCATGAACCCCTCAGCTACCATTATCACAGATGCCTCAAACTGAGGTTGGGGGACCCATATAACAGGGGGCCTATCTACACAAGGGGCCAGGTCAACCAGGGACTCCCTCTGTCACATAAATGTAAAAGAACTCAGAGCAATTCACCTAGCTTGCGTAGCCTTTCTAGATCTAATAAAGGGAAAGACTGTCTAGATTCTGATGGATAACACAGTGGCATGTTCTATACGAGCTGCCAAGGAGGGGCATGATCCACAGCACTGTGCAGGGAGACATCCTGCCTTTGGGAGCTGGCCCTGAAATACAGTTTCACCCCGACAGCAGCTCACCTTCCAGGCTCAACCAACTTCCTAGTGAACTCATTAGGCAGGAACTTCCTCTCCCATCATGAGTGGTCTCTACACCTGAGGGTAATTTCCTACCTGTTCAAACTTTGGGGGATACCCCAGAACCAGAAATGCCTCTGTTCTGCTCATTAAGGGGGAGGGAGAAGGGATCCCTGTTGGATGCGTTCCAGGTCCCATGGGGGGGGACTGCTGAGGTACTCTGTTCCCCTGATCCCTCTCATCCACCGGGTCCAACTCAAAGCAAAAAAGGGACAGGGCGAACCTAATCCTGATAGCCCCATCCTGGCCCAGACGACCCTGGTACTCTACCCTGCGGGACCCCACCATAGCCCCACCAGTGCTCCTGCATTGCAGGGCAGACCTGCTGACACAGGACTTTGGATGCTTGTGACATTCGTATCCCTGCATCTCGCACCTGACTGCATGGAGACTATATGGCTGAGCGCAGCTGAAAGACACTTGTCAAAGGAAGTCCAGCAGGTGCTCATCGGCTATGTTCCCTCTAAGCTGTGTGCATGTGCACACGCATACAGGTTGTGAAGCCCATGCACGCAACAAAATAAAGTGCACACAAAGAAATTCAACAGTGCTAATGTGTTTTTAATTTCTACTCATAAATGGGAGATGGATTACAATCTGATTCACCAGATGCTTGACCATGCTTATTAAAGTGTGCACAAATTTGGACACTGGTTCTGAAAATTTGCACAAAAGAAATTTTTTGCGCACAAAGACTGTGAAAAATTAGAGGGAACATTGCTCATTGGTAGCCAAAAACTGTCCACTAGGGGTACCTACAATGCTAAATGGAGACATTTTCCCCCTGGGCTAATTACGAACAGGTGTCCCTGGAATCAGCCTCGATTCAACTCATGCTTTACTACTTGATCTACCTCGAGGAGAAGGGCTTTTCAACTTCTCGCTGAAGGGCCACTTAGCTACTATTTCAGCTCTACACAAGTCAGTGGAAGGATTTTCAGTGTTCTCTCATCCCATCACAGAGAGGGTCTTAAAAGGAATAGAAAGGGGTTTTCCAATCCCCAGGGCTCCTACCCCTCAGTGGGACTTGAACGTGGTCCTCCAGGCCCTGACTCAACCGTCTTACGAGCAAATTGACTCTTGTACCCTCTTAGTCTTCTCCTGGAAGGTGGCCTTCCTCGTTGTGATAACCTCAGCCAGGCGTGTCTCAGAGCTCAGGGCTCTCTCTTCTGAACCATCACATACCTTTTTTTACCTGGACAAGGTGCATCTGCACCCACACCCGGCCTTTTTACCCAAGGTAGTCTCCCCATTCCACCCAAACCAAGACATCTGCCTCCTGGTTTTCTTTCCTGACCCCCAGGTTATGCAGAATCAAAGAAAATGGCACACCTTAGAAGTCAGAAGGGCACTGTGGATTTATATTGAAAGAACACACCCGTTCCACAGGACTTCCCAGCTATTCATAGCAGTAGTGGTGAAGGAGCATGAGTCACCAGACTCCATTTTGGGTCCTGAGACACCATTTCAGGGACCCAGGGTAGTCACATCTCACCTGTCCTCACCATCACATGGGCCCAGAAGCACCATATTAGGAAATAACCCTTCCCTGACCCAGGTGAGGTGACCAGCCATATAAGGTATACAGCCCCCGACCCTGAATTATGATTGGCTCTGTGCCCACCTTACCCCTTTTCTGTAGACTGTACTATAAAACCCGTGGTACTGTACCCCTCTGAGAGCTAGCTCCACAAGATCTCTGTAAGGTAATAAAGCATATATGCATTTGTGACCTCCTCTGTCTTTGTGTGTCTTGGGACCACTTGGACCGACTTGGGGACTACCAGAGCTTTGTGCTCTAACAGTGGAATGAAAAATGGGCCAGCCAGAAACAACCCAGTGCATCTCCAACTGGATAGTTAATTCTATCAAGGGTTGTTGTTAGAGAACCAACATTCCCCTCCCCAGAAGGGTCAGGGCACACTCCACAAGGGCTCAGGCATCATCCACGGCCTTCTTTACAGAGGTCCCAATCCAGGAGATCTGCAGGACGGCTTCCTGGTCATCAGTCCACACATTCATGATGCATTATGTGATAGTCCAGCAAGCACATGATGACATGGCACTGGGCAGAGTGGTCCTCAGAGCAGGGATATAATAACTCCACCCACCATTCTGCATACAGCTAACAATCACCTACATCAGAATGATGTGAGCAGTGTTCGAAGAAAAACAGGGGGTCACTTACCGGTAAGCATCCTTCTTCAAGATGGGCTGCTCACGTACATTCTGCACCCTCCCTCTGTCCCCACTACTTGGATTTGGCAAAAGAAGGGACTGGAGAGGGGCAGGGCCAGGGTCATATATATAGCTACAGCATGGCACCGAGGGAGCATCAGCCACTGAGCGTGTGCAGACAGGCTTGGGCAAAACCTTTCCGTCTGACCATGCACTGCAGCACTTACACACCTATATCAGAATGTATGCGAGCCTCCCATCTTGAAGAAGGATGCTTACTAGTAAGTAACCCCTTGTTCAACAAGGGGAGAAGAGTTACTACATGTCAAAAGGTAGATCCTTTAAAATCAATAGAGCCCTGCAAATCTGCAGATATCCACATTATATCCACATCTGCAGATACAACATAGATATCTGCAGACCATTTCTTATGGATGTAGATCAGATACGGATCCACATATTTTTATCTGCACAGAGCTTGAGCCCTGGAAAGATGCAAATACAACACGGACCATTTCTTGTGGATGTAGTTCGGATATTGATACACGTATTTGTATCCGTGCAGAGCTCTAAAAATCAAAAGCCATCCAACATGTTTGTAGAAGTTAAAAGAGAGTAAGGGTACTTTCTAAACAATAACTTAGTGATATAATTTAATATTCTCCGGAAACTACATCCCACTCTTCAGCATCTACACGCCTGGCTCTTTGAACGTGTCCCAACAGTACCAGCTTTAATAGTTCTTTGAGCGCTGCTCCCATCCATTCAGATGTAGGTGTCTACGTGCTGCAGCTCATGGTGCCCGAAAAGTCTTTTGCAACAGCCTGTCCTGTAGGGTCAGTGACCAACACCCCCTCAGGCCTGCGCACCTGTGCAGTATATAGGTAGCCCTGCCCCTGCCCCCCTTCAGTTCCTTCTTTTCGCCCATTAGTGATGGTCCTGGAACTTCCAGCTCTTGCGTCTTTTTGCAAGTGCCTCTCCTCTTCATTCTTTTTCTTCTTTGTCCTCTTGCTCAACCACTTGCAAAGCTTGAATCATGGTTTGTGTCCATCAAGCCTCCACAACCCGGCCAAGCCAGAGAGAGCAGTTCTCCACCGACTTCGGAAGGTAATATGTTTGCCGGCACCAAGAAGACCATGCCGGACTTCAAGCCCTCTACCACAAGTGGAAAGGCCTTCCCTATGAGTGACCTTACGGAAGGTGCCTGAAGTGCCTTGGGGAAACCCACAGGCCTCACAAGTGTCGAATTTGCCGGTCCTTCAAACCAAGGACCTAGAAGGAGAGGGAGCATCACCTCCAGTCTATGGTGATGGAAGCGACCTTGAGGCCTGACTCAGTACCAGATAAGGCCCCATCGACCCCGGGGGCCATCTGCACCATGGGTCAAATCAGCACCGGCCCCTCCTCAGCATTGATCACCCTCTAGGAAGACTAAGAAGCCCCAGACAGGAACAGACCAGGCCTCCGGCACCCGCTCTAAGAGCAAGCCATGCCACCACAAGTCTGGGTCCCTGACCCAGCCTTCAACATCAGCACAGAGGCCTAAATCACTGCCAGTCCCCTCGACTCTGGAGGCATTCGAGGTGGTACAGGTGCTCCTACAGCTGACAACCCCAACCCTATTGGGGGTGGCAGTCTCCAACGGGAAACCGGACATTTCATCTAAGGTCTGGTCAGGATCTGAGCATGGCACTGAGCCTCCGATCCGCCAGTTGCCAGTAGCAGAATGCAGTTGGTGCCCAAGCTTACCATCTCCTCAGTCAGCCAGACCAAGGTCCTCAGCATGGCAACTCGCAGGGGATCAGAGCAACCCCTTCCCTGCTCGGCTCCCACAACCCTACAGGACCTCTTCGCCAGTGTCCTCCCATTCAGACGATGAGGCGTATCTCTGTTTCTCCCCAGTGACATCCTCCCACAAAAGATCTCAGCCACCCTCTCAGAGGTTGGTCTGTACCAGGTCCTCGTCCCGCTCATCAAAGGCCTCCAACGCTTGGCACAGGCACCAACCATTCCCCGCTCAGCGGGTGAGCATAGGAGGAAGTCTGCCCCCTCATCTCCTAGGCACTGAAACACAAAGGCCGAGACCTTGGCACAGGCCCTTCAGAACAGATGCTCCCAATGTCACCCGTCTCCAGCACTGACACGGAAACGAGGCTGCCCTCCACCTTCCCAGTGCAGTGCTGTGGGCCACCAAATGGCACGGGGCCATTCAACCCAAGCACATGACTCAGCCCCTAGATCCTTTAAGGACTGGTCAGCGCAGTGGGTGAGCTGGAGCTCTGGTGACTTCCCAAAACGGAATCCATCTTCAGGGATGTCACCCACACAAATATCCCTTAAGGAGTCCAGGGCTATGGTGTCCAATGAGGAATTGGATGTGAGTGCAGGCCCCTCAAGGTCCTGTCAAGACACCTCCAGGGTCATGTCATCCACGTCACCTGATGAATCAGCTCACCAGAGGTCTCTGTTGTTCAGAGATGACCCTCAAGCACAGAAGGACTTGCTAAAGCGCATGGCCCAACCTTCACTCGCAGATTGAGATCATCCAGGAGCACTTTGATCCGCTTTTTGATGTTGGCGATGCGACCCCTCCCGTGAGGGTTGCAGTCCCCATGCATGACAGGGTTCTAAAAATTGCACACGCTAGGTGGCAAACCCCCTCTTCGATCCCAGCAGTTTCAAAAACAGCAGAACAGAAGTACCATGTCCCTGTGGACCGATTTGGCTTCCTCTTCAACCACCCTACACCAACTTCTCTGGTCATCGATGCAGTGAATCAATGCGAAAGACAGGGCCAACTGGCAACCACCCCTCAAAATAAGAAGGATAAGAAGCTTGACTTCTTTGGGAGGAAGATGTATTCGACTACAGCCTTGCAGCTCCACATAGTCAACCATCAGGCCCTCATGGACTGCTATGTTTTTTAATTGTGGCATTCTATGGAATGTTTTAAAAACTTTAGTCCAAGGCATGCTCGGGTGGAACATGCCACATTGGTGGAGGAAGGACTCCTTGCTGCACGGGTTGCCCCAATAACCTCCTGGGATGCTACAGACATGGTGAGTAGAGGGGTGACCCTCCTGGAGAGCCTCCTGGCTCCAGAGATCTGGTCTATCCCTGCAAATGCAACAGTCCATCTGGGACCTTCCTTTCAAAGGCCCTCCATTGTTTGCGGAGTCAAAGGATGCCAGGTTACACAGCATGGAAGACTCTAGGGCCACCCTTCACTCGTTAGGGATGTACACCCCCCACAGCCTCCTAGAAGATCCTACCGCTCCCAGCAGCAGCATCTTCAACAGCAGCCTCAGCAGCAGTCCCAAAAACAACTGGGACATAGAAGCCACCCCTTCCAGTCCACCCACCGCCCTTACCGGAGCAGAGACAAGGACAGGGGCAGAGACGGCAAGTGCCACCATTCTGAAGGTAGTAGCCAACTTTCACACCAGGGTAACAATAACAACAACTGCCCTCCTGGATCCAGGCAGAGGTTTTGACCTCTTACCTGAGGACTGTACCACCCACCAATCCCAGTCCCTACCATTCAGAAACCACTTAGTCCATTTCTACCATCAATGGGCAAAAATAACATCAGACCGATGGGTTCTAGATATGATTTCCCATGGCTATGCCATACAATTCAGAGCCAGACCTCAAGAGAGAAAACTGCCCTCTCACCACAGGCCTCAGGACTGCACTCACAAACAAATACTGATACAGGAGTGCCAGAAACTTCTAGACTTGAGAGCAATAGAGAAGATTCCCCCAAGGAAAAAGGGAAGGGGGTTCTATTCCTGCTACTTCCTGGTCCCAAAGGCAAATGGCAGCCTCCAGACCATATTAGATTTAAGAGCTCTGAACAAAAGTGTAAGGAAAATAAAGTTCTGAATGGTCCTCCTATTGCAAATCATTCCATCCCTGGACCCAGGGGATTGGTTTGCAGCCCCTGATCTAAAGGATGCTTACTTTCATATTTCCGTAAGACAAAAACACAGGAGGTTCCTCCACTTCATGGTAGGCAGACAACACTTCCAGTTCATGGCACTGCCCTTAGGCCTCTTGCTAGCCCCTAGGGTGTGCACAAAGTGCATTGCAGCAGTAGCAACACACTTGAGAAAGCAGAGCACACAGGTTTACCTATACCTGGACAACTGGCTGATAAAAGGAAAATCAAAGTACCAGGTCAGGTGTGGTGTCCACACAACTCTAAGCCAGTGCAACAGACTAGGACTCCTAATAAACAAATAAAAATCAAAGCTTTCTCCCTCAAGGAGCATAGCCTTTATAGGGGCCCACCTGGACTCTTGCAAAGAAAAGTTTCTCTTCCCCATCCAGGTTTCAGTCCACATCTACCATCACTGCAGAACTACTACATGCCCCAACCACAACAGTGAGGCATTACCTCCAGCTACTGGGCCCCATGGGAGCCTCCACTTACATGATAAGGACAGCCTGCCTCTGAATGAGACCCCTGCAGGCCTGGCTGGCCTCAGTGTTCCCACCTGCATCAACACACCCTGACCAGGGTAGTCACTGTCCTTGGGGAGGTCTTGGACTCATTAAGGATTTGGCAGAACCCTCGGTTCACATGCGAAGGGGTGCCCTTCAAGGTCATAAACCCCTTGATCACCTTGATTGCAGATGCATCAGACTTGCGGTGGGGAGCAGACATTTCAGGGGGCCTGTCCACACTAAAGGACAACTCCTTACACATAAATGTGAAATTGCGGAGGGCAATCCACCTGCACGCACCTCATCTTCCTAGACAAGATAGAGGGGAGGTCCCTGCAGGTCATGATAGACAACACGGTAGCTATGTTCTGTATCAACTTCCAGGGGGGTGCTCGCTCACAGGCTCTATGCAGGGAGGCTTTCCTGCTTTGGAACCTGGCCCTGAAGCACGATTTCAACTGGGGATCAAAAATTCCCAGGCAAACAGCCTAAGCAGGAAACTCTTTCCCCAGCATGAATAGTCCTTACACCAAGAGGTGGTAAAATACCTGTCTGAGAGATAGGGTGGTCCACAGATGGACCTGTTCTCATCACGGGAGAACCACAAATGCAATCAGTTCTGCTCAAGCAGGGGAAGGGACACGGGGTCAGTCTCGGATGCCCTCCTGATAAACTTGGGGGGGGGTCCGCTCCTCTACACCTTTCCTCCTCTCCCTCTGATCCACAGGACCCTTATAAAGATCAAGAGGGACCTGGCAGATGTAATCCTGGTAGCCCCAACTTGGCCCCACCAACTTTGATACTCATGATGGACCACTTAATAACTCAGCCCATGACACTTCCTTCCTCACTCAGGATTCCGGCCACTTACGCCACTCAGATCCGAGGGTTTTACACCTGACAGCATGGAGACTCCATGGCTAAAACCCGATGAGCAGGCATGTTCGGCAAGGTTACAAAAGGTCCTAATTGAGAGCAGAAAGCCCTCTACTAGGGCCATGTACTGTGCAAAGTGGAAATGGTTCTCTTGTTGGGCCCAGGGGAAAGGGACGTCACCAGAGGAAGCCCCAATCGAGACCATACTGGGCTACCTAATAAGCCTGAAGGAGGGAGGCCTCTCACTCTCCTCGCTTAGGGTACACCTGGCAGTTATTTCTGCCCTACATAATACGTTCAGTGGGGTAACTCCCTTCTCTCACCCCACAACTACAAGACTTCTCAGGGGCCTGGAAAGACTGTATCTGCAGGTTAGGGCCCCAGCCCCGCATTGGGACCTAAACCTTGTGCTTGAGGGGCTTACCAGACCCCCATACAAGCCTCTGGCATCAGGTACCCTCTTGGTCCTGTCATGGAAAGTGGCCTTCCAAGTAGCCATCATCACCTTGGCCAGAAGAGTCTCTGAGATAAGAGCTCTTTCCTCAGATCCAACTTACACAGTGTTCCACCCTGACAAAGTGCAGTTGTGACCCCACCTGGGCTTCTTGCCAAAGATGGTGTCCCGTTTCCATGTGAACCAAGACATCTGTCTTCCAGTGTTTTTCCCAGATCCCCAGGTCATGGAAAACCAGAGGAAGTGGCACACCCTCAATGTAAAGAGAGCACTCACAATGTATATCAAGTGAACCAGGCCTTTTCAGAAAACTTCCCAGCTGTTTGTAGCAGTCGCCAAATGGAAAAAGTGCCATGTGGTGACAACCCAGTATATCGTCCTGGATAGCTAACTGCATCAGGGACTGCTATCAAAGACCAAACTACTCTGCCAGGGAAGATCAGAGCTCATTCTAGCAGACTGCAAGTGTCTTTCACAGCCTTCCTAGCTCAGGTCCCAATCCACAAAATCTGCAGAGCAGCAACCTGGTCTTCGATGTACACCTTTGCCTCCCATTATGCCATCATCCAGCTAGCAAGGGATGACACTGTGTTAGGCAGAGCTGTACTTTGAGCAGGAAAACCTTAACTCTGCCCACCATCTTGATCACGGCTTGTGAGTTACCTACATCTGAATGGATGTGAGCAGCACTTGAAGAAGAACAGAGGGTTACTTACCTGTAAACATCCTTCTACAAGATGGGCTGCTCACATACATTCCATACCCTCCCTCCATCCCTGCTTTTCGGAGTTAGTGGGAAGAAGGGACTGACGGGGGGCAAGGTCAAGGCCACCTATACACCGTGCAGGTACAAGGGCCCAAGGGTGCGTTGGTCACTGACCCTACAAGGCAGGCTAGGACAAAAGGCTTTCCGGGCACCATGCACTGCGGCATGTAGACATCTACCTCTGAATGTATGTGAGCAGCCCCTCTCGAAGGACATTCACAGGAAAGTAACCCTCCGTTCAGCAAAACAAACGAGCAGTCCTGTGACACTTTTAAAAGTTGAGAGAAGTGAAAATCAGCCTCTCCACTTTCTTATATGTTATTCCACACTGTCTGAATTAAAACCATTTGTTTGATTTGCTGAAATAGTCTGACCTAATCCTGTCACTTACACTTCACTGCATTTATTTTTCCCCTCCATCCTGTAAGCTTTCCATTTTCAAGCATCTGATAAAGCAGAATTTCTCCCACAAAAGCTCATGTGATAAATGTGTTAGTCTATAAAAGTGCCACTAGACTCTTTGTTTGTTTTTTTATAAACTAAACTAACACGGCTTTCCCTTTGGAACTTTAAATCCTGACTCCAAGGTGAGATTGCTGAGCTAGAATTCAAATGCAGATTTGACACCTGTAAATTTAGGTCTGAACAGAGATTTGGGATGGCTCACTCATTACCAAAGGTGATTTCCCTCTTCTCACCTTCTTACTGTTGTTCCGCAGTTTAAATCAAAACAACCTGTTATAATGATCTTACAATAACACGTAATTTGCCCTCTTTTAACATTAAACACCTTCTCATCTATTCTTCTTTAAAGGCCATATGGAGGTTGTTTGAATCAAAACAAACTTGTTTGATTTGCTAAAACAGACTAAAAAAATTCCTTGTGATACAGCCTTCTCTGCATGCGTATATACACCTAACATACGGGGTTTCCATTCCATTAATCTGATGAGGCTGGATTACACCCATGAAAACTCATGTGATAAATAAATGTTAGTCTTTAAAAGTACCACAGGACTCTTTGTTTGTTTGGCTGAAGCAGACCCCTCTGGAACAAATCTTCCCTGAATGTGAGCAACAAATACGCATGATAGCAAATGTGTATCTGTCACAAACAGCATCGACCTGAAGTATTTGTTAAACCACTGCACCCAGAAATACTTACTCCTTTGACTTACACAAATGAACCTTTGCTCTGCGAAAAGCATTAATTTGCCTGTATTTCATTCGATTTGCATTGCACTGCATGTCATTCCAGTATCTGCACTTTTGCATGAATCCACCACTATTCAAGCCAACAGTGCTATTGCTGCAGCCATTTTATTCCCAGAAGAATAAATATTCCCAGAAGAATATTCACAGAAGATTCATGGAGTGCACAGTTTGCTCCATTAGAGACAGGCAGGGCACCTCTGTCAGCAGGCACGGCCTTAAAAATACTGATGCTGCAGGTGCTCATGAGCTTGGATACCACAGACTGCGTCATCTATTCACATCTCCCTAACTTTCTAGCCATCTTGTTAAGCCAGCTAATTTATTTTTCTTTCAACAGGAGATGCCTGTCTCTGCTCAGTCTCCTGCAGTCTTCAAATGCACTGAATGCTTCACACCTAAACATTTCGGTATTTCCAAAAACCAAAGGCTAAACAGTTCACAGAAGTAGACAAACCCTTCTGAAGAAAGACAATAAGATCAGAAAATGAACTCCCATCGAGTGCTAACGAGTAGCTATGGTGTCTCAGTACCATTCTGGCCCCTCCTTCTTGGGCTGATTCCTCAGAACAGCTGCTTACTTGGCTTGTGCCACAGGCTGGAGATATAGAAAGATGGGGAAAGAGAAAACATCTTGAGGTTCTCAGTTCATTATTCTGCTCTAACCCACTTGAAGCTCATCAGCACTTACTTCCTGTTGGTTGATTAATTTTCTATTAAGAATGAAGATTAGGGGTATAGTTTGTGAATAATGGAATGGTTAATGCAGGGGTCTGCGACCTGGGGCTCTGGAGCCACATGTGGCTCTTTGGCTGTCTCCTTGTGGCTCCAGGTTCCTGGCTGCAGGTCCCCCACTACCACCACTGAGGGGACCCTGCAAGCAGCCTGCTTCTGGCTCCAGGGCCCCCCGCCATCAGCGGACCCTGTGAATAGCTGATTCCAGGGTCCCCCAATCACTGGGGAACACTGCAGAGGCCCGCTCCTGGTGCCTGGCTCCCCTCCCCCCACCAGAGGGCCCTGCAGCAGGCACCCAGGTCCCTTTCTCATTACCCCACTACCAGGAGGCTACACCCATTGTGGCTCTCAAAACACTTGGTTATTGAATGAATTTTTAAAAATGGCTTTTCTCATCCTTTCGGTGTCTGACTCCTGGTTTAGTGTATCCAGGGTGATTTCCTGGAAGTCATAGAGATGAAAATTAAGTGCTGAGAGTTTTTAAATACTATGGAACAAATTTTGCTCTTTGTTACTCATGTCACTGATGTCAGGGTGGAAGCTCTGGTGTGACAGAGAGCAGACATTTTCTCTATTGGTTTAGTATATATATTTAATCTGCGTTCCTTGGTATTTTCTTGTTTAGATCTAATAGTGGGAAAAATGTTTCCAATTTGACAGACAGTTAAAATAATTCCCTTAATCAAATGTTCTAGATGAGAGCTGACTGCTGCAGATTAGAGCCGATAAAGCAGAACAAAGAAATATAGAAAAACTCTTGAAGTCGTTTTCCAACAGATTTACTTCACTTTTAGTGGAACAAAAGTCAGTACATTGCAATACCTAGAAAACTGAGATGTCCATTCAACGTATTGCATCAGACTCTTTCTAAGCCAGTTCTGGAGCACATTTACAAACAGAGCAGAAAGAAGGGCATTATTTTATAAGTTCTTTGCCTCTTTTTAACATCCAAAGCAGGGACTCAAGCCAAAACCATGGATCTAAAAATCCCCATACTTAGGGGAAGGTTGACTTCAGAAGCTTGTGGCACATCCCTATTATGCAGTCTAATCTGGTCATTCATTTCCTCACCATTTGACACAAAACTGCTGTTCAGTGGATGAAGTGTAAGATATGGACAGTTTAACATACTGACATATATGTCATATTAGCTATAAAGAAGAGCATTAATTAAATAGTTCCAAAAGAGCAGCTGTCTTAGTCTAGTTCAGCAAAACAAAGAAGGAGTCCTATGGCATTTAAAGACTAACAAATTTATTTATTGCATGAGCTTTCATGGGATTAAATCCCACTTTGTCAGAGGCCTTGAAGATGGGGGAACTTACAGAATGGGAGAAAAATAAATTCAGGGATGTTTAAGTCCAAGGATCAGGTCACACTGTAACAGCAAACCAAAGCAGTTACTAAGATTCAAACACTGGGGAACAGCATACAGAGAAAAATGAGATCAAATCACTTGTTGTAATGAGAAAAAAAATCCAAAGTCTTTATTTAGCCCTGAAGTAACACAGTCAAATTTGCAAATGAATTCCAGTTCTACAGTTTCTCCTTGAAGCCTCAAGATGTTATTCATTTACCTGAGCACAGCAACTAGTAAGTCATCAACGGAGTGATCAGGTAGATAGAAGTGCTCACCTACTCGTTTCTGAATGTTGTGATTTCTGATATCAGATTTGTGCCCACTTATTCTTTTGTGCAGAGACTGTCCTGTTTGTCCAATATATAAGGCAGAGGGGCATTTCTGACACATGATAGTTAACTAAAAGTCCTTTTTTGGCACTGTCTACTATTAAAATTTACTTCCAAATGACCTAGAACTTTATTTCGTTCAGTGGATATACATTTTTCTCCTGTTGGAAGTTCTCTCCCCTGCACATGGCATTTCTAAGTCATGATTGATAACCACTGACCTCAGAGTCCCTTCTTTCTGTAACATCATGGTCTGTTCTCACAGAAGGAATAACAGGGTTTTCATTACAGCCTTTATATGGTCACAGAACGCTGGGCAGAACAGACATTTTAATACAAACTGCCTGTGTTTAAAAAGCAGTAAAAACATCTTTGAAGATACCTTTGATTTCTTCTATTTGCAAAGTACTAAAATGGGTGGTTGGTCTCAAGATGAAAAAATATAGGGGACTTCCAGGGTTATCCATGTAAAAAGCTACACTGGTGTACTACTGTAACCAATATGTAACTACTGAGAACTTCACAATTGTCTCTATGCTAAATGCTACAGCCTCTCATATCTATATAACTCAAATAAAACATAGGTCCTCCTGTTCATGCAAAGGAGTGGTATTTATATAACAGCTCCAGTTCAGAGGAGGGGACTGTTGTATACAAACACACTAATCAGTTGATTATAGTTATATACTGGGTTATACTAGTCCCAGTGTCATCTGGAATCCTACAATTTTAATGTTCTGTGCATGCTTTTCGTAGAGTATAACAGAATGTGTTCCTCCTATACTCCAAGTCACAAAGTTATGCTAGAGGGAACCATAACCCTACAACATTATCAAGGCTTGCAAGAAAATGCAGGGACAGAATTGCCTCTAGCTACATTGTAACTGAACTGAACAGCATCATATAAAACTAAGCTAAGCAGTCAAAAAATTCTGTCTGCCATCAGAGTATATGTTATGAAAAAAATAGCATGGTTCAGGAGTTTTGGGTTTCTCGAGGAGTTACTCTCCAAATTAAATGGGTTTCTCAAGAAGGCACAAGCAAAAATTACTTAGAAATAATAGTCCAGTCCTGGTTGTGTCATGAAGCCATATAGAACAGTGGCAACCAAGAATGCAGTTCCAACAATGGGATAGCCTCATTCACAAAGTCTCTCACATAGGTCTGGGAGTCAGTACTTTAAAACAAGTACTGTATAGCTAATGACTAGGGACAGACCAGCCAGCAGTTTCTATGCATCCTGGTTAGAGTAAGACACAAAATCATTTGGTGTTGGAGAAACACAGCAGGGCTACAAGCTGACAGATATGGGATATACCTAATGAGACCAAATGCAAGGAGATAAAGGTGACAACAAGTGCACTCTTTAGGAAGTGTACTGCCACTCTTGCTCCTTCAACACAAGTTTTCAAATTCACAACAACATAGGGAAGGCAACAACTATTTGCTGTAATCCACCTTAATGTACATTTTGTTTCATCTCTTCAGCTGCTTAGGAACAGTAAAAACATCAGGTGAACAGATGTAAAGAGAAACTGCTGCCCTCACTGACGGGTTCCTACAATGACATACCTTCCCAACTGGTCACATTGTATTGCTGACGTGGTCTCTTACCACATTATCTCAAGACATATGAGAGCTGTGAAATATCCATATCATGCAGAATCTCTCTTACAGCCATAGAATAATTCTATACAAGCCAATAACAGGTTGTCAGGTGCTAGACTTAACAACAGAGCTTTCTCTTTTAGAAAAGAAAGTCAAATAACAGTAAAAGTTGCACAGCCAAAGGAAGTGTTAATTGTAGTTCGGCTGTCAAGGACTTGATCATCTCGTCTGCCATCATCAGCACAAAGCTTTCTGTGTGGTGGAAGGAAACAGCATAGGCTGTGCTGCAGAATCATCCCTGCACAAGACAAATGTAAATGTTGTTGCCAATCCAATATTTTATGTCAGTTTTCTGGCATCACAAAGGTAGCAGCTGCTTTTTAGGGTCATTCCAGCCATATGGGCCTGACATGGTCTATGTAACAACAGAATCTCTATGGTACAAACTCAGTGGGTCAAATTCTTCTCTCAGGGACACCCAGGCACTCATATTGGTTTCAGTGGGGTTGCCAAGATGCAAGGCAGAGGAGGATTTGGCCCACTATACAGGTTATCTACAGACAGGGAAAAACATAAGGGCCCTATTTTGCTTTCAGTTACATAGGCACAGACCCCATTAATGGCAGCCACTTTCATGGCAGTTATACTTTGGTAAGTGAGCATAGAGTTGGGTTTTCTAAGATGTTCAATGAAATTATGGCTCCACTGTCAAAAAATAGTCAAAAACACTAACAATGTCGGGAATCATTAGAGGGATAATAAGTCAGAAAATATATTGCCTCTTTATAAATCCCTTGTATGCCAATCTGGTTGCACCATCTCAAAAAAGTTATACTGGAATTGGAAAGGGTGCAGAAAAGGGTAACAAAAATTATTAGAGGTATGGAACTGCTTCCAAATGAGAAGAGATTGATAAGACTGGGACATTTCAGCTTGGAAAAGAGACAAATAAGATGGGAAAGGACAGAGGTCTATAAAATCATGGCTGAAAGTAAGGATGTGATATTTATGTCTCATAGTGCAAGAACTAGGGATCACCCAATGAAATTAGTAGACAGCAAGTTTAAAATGAACAAAAGGAAAAGTATTTCTTCACACAAAGCACCATCAGCCTATAGGACTCTGCTACAGGATGTTGTGAAGGCCAAGGCTATAACAGGGTTCAAAACAGAACTAGATAAGTTCATGGAGGACAGCTCTATTAAAATGGCTATTAGCCAGGATAGGCAGGGATGCAAAAACCATGCTCAAAAGTGGAAGCATACACAGCCTGTTTCCCAGAAGCTGGGAACAGGTGACCAAATGGACCACTTGCTGATTACCCGTTCTGTTCATTCCCTGTGAAGCACCTGGCATTGGCCACTGTTAGAAGATAGGACACTGGGATAGATACGCCATTGGACTGACCCAGTATGACTGTTCTTATGTTCACTGATAAAATTCCCATTAACTTAAATAGGTTAAAATTTCACCCCTTATGCTGATCTCTCCAAAATGAGAAGGACCAGGCTTCAGTGCTGAGACCACATGTTGGAGTTGAGGCAGCTGGTGTCATATTTGCCAGGCCAGATGCCCACCCTTACTAAAAGCAATACAACCATCATATCTAGGAGGTATGTGTGTCTCTTGGCAAATCTCAGCATTTCACAGCATGCAGTATATCACGTGTGGAAATGAGCCATACAGAATGACAGATTACAGCTTTGCTGGATGGTGTTTCTCTTCCATGTGGTGTTAGTGCTGCAAAGTAAGTTTCCAAACATTTCTGCCACATGATGGCAAATGTTCCATTTCTATATGTTTTAGCTGACTGCTACAGAGCAAACAAACAAACAAAAAAAATCCAATGCAAATACCTTCCTGAGTAATAGCTGACTTTCAGCAAGACATTCTGTACTGGTCGCATAATGCACACTGTAATATTATGCATACAAGCTGCACATTGCAGCACATAACACATACCCCCTTCAGCTGGTGCAGATGGGCACAGCTCTGCAGAAGAGCTGTGTTTATACTCCATTTCTGTGTTTATACTCCAATCTGTAGAGTCAGTAGCAAGACAGATTTGCAACAAATGCTGGGAGAAGTAACAAAAGGACCATGTTTACAAAAATACGTTCTCCTCAAATGAGGAGAACTCCACCTAGTTCAGGGTTGCCGCTTACACAGAACTGCTTATCCACTCATGGAGTAGGGGAGAAACACAGAAAGGTCACAGAAGGGTTATGGTGTAGAAGAGAGAAACAGTATATACAGAGCCCTGCAGCCAGTGGAACTCAATTACAACATCAGGTTCAGGTTGGGTCAGAAAAATCACTCAAGACTCTTGGGCTTGGGTCAGTTTGGCATTCTTCTCCTCTGGTCTGTCTGGCAGGAGCAGCATATGCATATAAAGACATTGCTCGGGACTGCAGGGATAAAATCAGAAAGGCCAAAGGACAAATGGAGTTGCGACTAGCAAGGGATGTGAAGGATAACAGGAAGGGGTTCTACAAGTATATCAATAACAAGAAGAGGATCAGGGATGGTGTAGGTCCCTTACTGAATGGGGCAGGCATCCTCGTGACAGAGGATGAGGAAAAAGCTGAAGTGCTCAATGCTTTTTTTACTTCAGTTTTCACAAGCAAGGTCAGCTCCCAGCCCACTACACTAGGTACGGGGGACTGGGGAGAAGAAGAGAGGCCCTTGGTGACAGTAGGTCAGGTTAGGGACTGCTTAAAGAAACTAGATGTGCACAAGTCCATGGGGCCGGATGAACTGCATCCGAGGGTGCTGAGGGAGCTGGCTGATGAGATAGCAGTACCGTCGGCCATTATCTTTGAAAACTCGTGGCGAACGGGGGAGGTGCCAGAGGACTGGAAAAAAGCAAATATAGTACCTATCTTCAAGAAAGGCAAAAAGGACGATCCAGGGAATTACAGACCTGTCAGCCTCACCTCAATCCCTGGAAAAATCATGGAGCAGCTTCTCAAAGAATCCATCCTGAAACACTTGGAGGAACGTAGAGTAATCAGGAACAGTCAGCATGGATTTACCAAGGGTAAATCATGCCTGACCAACCTCATCGCCTTCTATGATGAGATGACTGGATTTGTGGATGCGGGAAGAGCCGTTGATGTGATATACCTTGACTTTAGCAAGGCTTTTGATACGGTTTCCCACAGCATTCTCATTGGCAAATTAAGGAAGTATGGGTTAGATGCATGGACTGTAAGGTGGATAGAAAACTGGCTAGAACAACGGTTTCAGCGCGTAGGAATCAATGGCTCCATGTCAAGTTGGCAGGCAGTAACAAGTGGTGTGCCCCAGGGGTCGGTCCTGGGGCCAGTTCTGTTCAATGTTTTCATTAATGATCTGGATGATGGGATAGATTGCACACTTAGTAAGTTTGCAGATGATACCAAACTGGGGGGAACGGTAGACACCCTAGAGGGCAGAGACAGGATTCAGGGAGACCTAGACAAACTGGAGCAGTGGGCCAAGAGGAATCTCATGAGGTTCAACAAGGATAAGTGTAAAATCCTGCACTTGGGACGAAAAAACCCCATGTACTGCTACAGGCTGGGGAGTGATCAGCTAAATAGCAGCACTGGAGAAAAGGACCTGGGAGTCATGGTGGATGGGAAGCTGGACATGAGTCAGCAGTGTGCTCTTGCTGCCAAAAAGGCCAATGGCATACTGGGCTGCATCAGAAGAAGTGTTACCAGCAGATCGAGGGATGTGATCATTCCCCTCTATTCTGCACTAGTGAGGCCACATCTGGAATACTGTGTCCAGTTTTGGGCTCCCCACTACAAAAAGGACATGGACAAATTAGAGAGAGTCCAGAGGAGGACAACCAAAATGATCAAAGGGCTGGAGCACAAGCCCTATGAAGAAAGACTGAAGGAACTAGGCTTATTTAGCCTGCAGAAGAGAAGACTGAGGGGGGATTTGATAGCAACCTTCAACTACTTGAAGGGTTGCTCCAAGGAGGAGGGAGCTCGACTGTTCTCGGTAGTAACAGAGGGCAGAACGAGAAGCAATGGTTTCAAGTTACAGCTGGGGCGGTCCAGGCTGGATATTAGGAAAAACTTCCTTACTAGGCGAGTGGTGAAGCAGTGGAATAAGTTGCCTAGGGAGGTGGTGGAATCTCCATCTCTGGAGGTGTTCAAGTCCCAGCTGGACAAAACACTGACTGGGATGATCTAATGGGAGTGGTCCTGCTTTTTTTGGCAGGGGGTTGGACTAGATGACCTTGTGGGGTCCCTTCCAACCCTATGATTCTATGATTCTATGCAGCCACAGTGGTGCTGGTCCCAGTCGTAGGATGCAACAGTGGGAGCGCTGGGGTTGGGTTGGAAAACAACTCCATCCCCTTGGGCTCAGGTTGGGTCAGCTGGGCTTGGGTCCAGTTCACGTCAGGCTTAAAGATTAGGCCAGAGCAAATGGAAGTAGACTTCACTACATTTTCACACCACAAAGGCTACATTGGGTCTGCCTGGCTCCATCACCTCTTCACCCTAACAAAATAATAAGAAGATCTCCCAATTAAATCCATTTGATGTAATTTGCACAGTGAACACTGTCAGTTCTGGATGCGATCAGTCATGACAAAGAGGTAGGGAGGGATAGTGGAGAAGGCAAACACAGGAAGTCTAGCAGAAGAGCTGCAATGTTCAGGATGCATTACTAAACACTTGTATTATCTTTGCAGGGATGGACATTGTATGTGGGAGAGTCTGGTAGGTTCATTAACTGAGCTAATAAAGGCGCTTAATCAGTCAGAGTCCAGCACCTGAAAACAAAATGGTATGAACAAGAGAAAGGACAGAAGCTGTCCTTGGGGAGAGACTGTTTTCTGTCAGCAAAATCACTGGGCAGGTCAGTAACAATGGCCGAGACAGTTGTTGGTTTTGACTTGCTCATCCTTCCCTTTCTTTCCTCTCTGTCTTGTTCTCTGCATCAAGCCATGGGCCTTGTCAGATTAGATTACCCTCTATCATGGCAGGATCTACTGGCGTCAGCTGTAAAACCCACTGGCGTTCTCTGCTATCTCGAGAAGCCACCTCTTCGAAACAGATAGCTTTTTAGACTCTGCATTGCCTGGGGTCTCTGTGCCTTCATTATTAACAACCAACATCAGGACGGGAAGATCAGTCATCAGGTACAAGTTAATATACTATTCTTATGGCAGCAATTTATTGTTTCCAGGGGAAGATTAAGTTTGACTGGAATGGGCTGAAATGTGAATGGCTTACTCTAGCTTCACACCACCACAGAAAAAATCAAATTCCGACCTTCAATCCTCTTGATGCAGATTCTCTCAGAAATTTAGGGTAATAAACTTTTAAGTGGTGCCTGTAGTGCATTTAGAGTGATTTTTTTTTAAAAAAAAAGGCTCCTAGAAGAAAAACAAAACCAAAAAACGTACCATACTGATTGATGATCCTATGAGATACATAGAGGAGAAAGATCCAAAGGGGGTAGCTGCGTTAGTCTAGTTCAGCAAAACAAACAAGGAGTCCTGTGGCACTTAAAGACTTAACAGATTTATTTTTTGCGTGAACTTTGGTGAGAAAAATTCCCACTTTGTCAGATGCTTTGAAGATGGGGGAACTTATAGAAAAAAAATGGTTAGTCTTTAAGTGCCCCAGGACTCCTTGTGTGTTGTTTTATAGAAGAAAAAGTTACTCAAAGACCTTGCAGGCCTTGTATTAGCCAGTGTAGGTGTGCAGTAAGACCAGTTTGTATTCAGTATATGGACTGGCAAGTTAGTTGTCTCCTGTCAGCAGCATGTCTATCTTTGCCCAAAGGAAATGCAGCACTGCATGTTATAATCATAGGCAAAGCATGGCAGCTGGACAGTGAGATCTAAAAGAATTTAAAAGGAAGGCCTGATTACAGACTTTTATTTTCTTTTGCATGTATTTGCTCTCATTTTGATTTCAAAGAAAAAATACATTATTCATGCTGCCTGGTGGAATATTAAGCAGATGTATATTTTCCTACCATGACAATGCTTCACAAAAGCACTGTAGATAAATGTAAGCGTGCACAGTGAGCAAATGTGTGTAATGCAGCGCTGCACACAACGTGCCTCCAGAAGAGATCTGTCTTTTAGCTGTGCTGAAATTAGGAGTGGAATGTTAAAAGTTCATTCCCACCAACAATAAACAACTGTTTAATTTTTGCATGTGGCACTCTTACAACAAATCAGCCTTTTTTTCCTGTTTCAGTAAAAACAGCTTTTATTCTATTTCCTCCCCCATTACATGGACTGAACTGCCAAATATTGGTGCTCCTAAAATGTGTGCATGCACCCCACTGCCCATGCAAAATGCCTTGCTACCAGGTTGAGAGGTGCTTTAGAAATACTATATAGCTCAAAGCAGATATCTTAGTTCATTAAAACAGGTCACATAAGCAAAAGGGAATTAAGTTTAGATTCCATGTGTAAATCAATACCTTAAAGTGCCCATCAGTATGTGACATTAACAGGTTTTCATGTGAAAATGCATGGCTGATACACACGCATATTTTCTGTATGCCATATAAAAGGCAACTGAAAACACGGCATTTAGTTTTAAAAAGACTTAGTTTCTGTTAAGTTAAAATATTTAAGACACAAGTCACTGTCATTTTGTTCTGATGAGTCAGATGCTATTGGCTTGATATTCAACTGTACTAAGAATGATGGAAGTGTTCCGGCATAAGAAGGAATAATCTAACCCTGAGAGAGATTTTCCAAGGAGATTTTTGACATTGCAGCTAACTGGGACACAGGGGACACCATTATACTCTAATGAAATGCAGGTGTCTGGCACGTGTTAGCTGTATTTCTTCTTTGAAGTATTGCAATGACTTTAGGGCCAACTTTACTATACATGACAGTGAATTCAGAAAATATGACACTTATAATCAGGCCCCACAGTTTTAAAAGTTTGATTTTCAAAGTCATTTGATTACCATAACTTTGGAAACGTGTTCCAAAGGGGGCGCCATGTTAGTCTAGAAAAGCAAAAAAAGCAAGGAGTCTTGTGGCACTTAAAGATAACAGATTTATTTATTGCGTGAGCTTTCATGGGAGAAAATCCCACTTCGTCAGACACTTTGAAAAGGGGGAACTTACAAAATGGGATGAAAATAAATGCAGGGGAGCTGTATGACCTGATCCCATGTCTTACACTCCCCTGCATTTATTTTCATCCCATTCCGTAAGTTCCCCCTCTTCAAAGCATCTGACGAAGTGGGATTTTCTCCTACGAAAGCTCATGTGATAAATAAATCTGTTAGTCTTTAAGTGCCACAAGACTCCTTGCTTTTTTTGGAAACGTGGAAACTCAAAGAAGTTCAACCTAATTTTTTTGCGACTTTGATTTTTGACCCTTTAGAAAGAAACCCCTTCCCTTCAATTTTGTGATATTAAAGGCTATAAGTTAACTACTTTATACAAAATGGGGAATAACTGGCTAGGTGGCAGTACTGCCAAAGAGCACCTGAGGGCTATTGTGAATCACTCATTGAATACAAGTCAACATTATGATGCAGCTTTGAAAAAGGCTAGTATCCTTCCAGGTAGGAGTCTCCATGTAAGACAAGCCAAGTAAATGTTTTGTACTGTTAGAAACTGGTGAGGTCTCAGTAAAGTATTATGCCCAGGTTTGAATGCCACACTTTAAGAAAGATGTGGACAAACTGAAGAGAGTCCAAAGGAGAGCAATGGAATGATAAAGGGTTTAGAAAGCAAAATGTGGCCTTAGAAGAAAGCTTTTAAAAAAACCCCAAACCTGTGTAAATTGAGGCTTGAGAAAAGATGATTGAGGTGGGGACCTGATAACAGTCTTAACAAATTAAGGGACTGTTATAATGAGGATGGTGATCAACTGTTCTTCATCATCACTGATGGAAGGACAAGAAGTAATGGGTTTAATCTTTCACAAGGGGGGGATTTAGGTTAGCTATTAGTAAAAACTGTCTAACTGTAAGGATAACTAGGTACTGGAATAAGTTTTTGAGAGAGGTTGTGAAATCCCCATCATTGGACGTTTTTAAGAAAAGGTTAGACAAAACAGCTTCAAGCAGAGTCTAAGTCCAGGGTCAGCAACACAGACTCAGTGAGCCACATGTGGTCCCTGACTGTCCCCTTGTGGCTCCCTGGCAATCTCCTCCTGGGAGCCAGGTGTGCTCCGGGGATGCTGGGCTGCAAGGGGGAGCTCCCAGGAGGCCTCAGCATCACGGCTGAATAAGGGGGCTCCCAGCCAACGCAGACACCCCAGTTTCGGGGCACCGGCATCACCCCCACCTTCCCACCACAATCGCATGAGTCCGAGGTGGTCCAACAACCATGCCACGGCCCCTAGCGCTGGCGGAGGGGTGTGCAGGTGGACTTCCCTCCCTCCACTGGTGGGGTGGAACAGCACGGCGGATGGCTGTGGCTTGCAGGGGTGGGACCCTGAAGTGGTCCACCTCACGGACTTCAGGCCACTCTGCCCCTGGCCAACCCAGGGCTGAACAGAGGCCACCTTGCCCCCAGGCCCTGGATTGGGCCCGTTCAGCCCTGGGGTGGCTGGGGACAAAATGCCCTGAACTCCGTGGAGCAAGCCACTTCAGGGCCCCACACCTGCAAGCTGCAGCTCTCTGCTGGCCGCTCTTGGGAAGGATGGCCGGCTGAGGGGTAGTCGGACCAGTGCTGCTCTACCCTGCCAGCAGAGGGAGGGAGGGAGGGCCGGCCAGACACCCCCACCAGCTCTAGGGGCCACGATGCAGCCGACGGGCCACCTTGGGCTCATGCAGTTGCAATGGGAGGGTGGGAGCAACCCCGGTGCCCTGAAACCAGGGGGGCCTGCACTGGCCAGAATCCCCTGTATTCAGCTCCAATGCTGGGGCCAGCCAGGAGCCCCGTTTTTCAGCCCTGATGTTGGAGCCAGCTGGGAGCCCCCCAGCATCCCCAGAGTCCCATGGTGGCTGTGGGTAGGTGGGGCAGCTGGAGCCAGAGGTCCCGACGCTCTGAAGCACCACTTGTCTTGTCTCTCTCCAGTGAAATACAGAGTAGGTAAGTTAGCTCATGCTCCTCTCCAGTGTGATCTATTTTGCTTGCAATTACAGTTGATTATTACTGGCAAGAATTTTTTGGAAAGGACAGAAGAGATTTTAAATGTCAAAAAGTAGGAAAGCCACCAAAAAACAACCCCAGAGGAAGAACTCAAATAATCCTCAATTGGATTAAGAATTTTTGGCCTAATCACCACCACTTGATTCAGGCCAAGCTGAAGCTATGCTTTAAAACGTGACTGCCAGAAGTCTCATACCAAGAAAAAAAAAGCCTGATTTTCAGAAGGAATGAGCATCTACTTATCTGACAGCAGCCAACAGTCACTCAGTTGCTTTGAAAAATCAGGCACTTTTGATTCAGTCCCCAACTTTTATACTGATGCTTTGGGGGGCTAGTGAGACTCCCACCGAAGCTAATTGAAAAATCAGGTCAGTGTCAGATCAAATCCATACAATTCTTCCCTTTTATATGTCATGGAGCTTTCAAGTTTGACAGTTTTGGGTATACCGTTTTCTTCATTTTCTCTTCACAAGGGCTGTATTCATATCTTCTTCCACATGACAAAGTGCACAGTAGGCTCAACCACTGGTCTGCCTCAGTTTCCCCACCACTAAAATTGGGATGGTGATATTGACCTCCTGTGGGAAGTGCTTTGAGAGCTACTGCTGAAAAGCACTAGGTAAGCGCTTAGGTGGGGTTATTTTGAAAAGAGGCAGGACATAATACACACAGTGCTGGATTCTAGCCAGTTCTCCACAGCCCCGTAATCACGCCTTGCTCATTATCACACTGACGGTCCTGAAGTTTGCCTCTTCTCTTTTGTTCTGCAAAGGAAGTATGTTGGGTGTACGTTGTTCACTTGTCATATGTGTGAGAAAGATGCTGGAAGAAGTGCAGCCGTTGGCAACAATTGTGGGTTGATTCATAAATTCCTGTAGAGAATGATGATAGTGGAGCAGAAGAATATTTTTCTTCAAGAATAGAATAGCTGTTTCTGGCCAGTTTGGGTTTAGTTTATGGTGATGCAGAGTTAAACAGAACCTGCATGTTTAACAACATTCACTTTTTGTTTTCAGTGTGTTTTTATAACATGTTGAAAACTGACTCCTCAAATCCAGCTTATAGTTGGGTGAAGGGAGAATGATTGATAAAGGATTAGATAGAGTGAGGACCTGGCTGGATCCATTATCTGTTCATGTCCAGACTTCCTAACAATTTTTGAAAGGTGTATACTTGTTTTTTTAGGTAGTTGATGGACTCCATTAAACCCCTGCTTTCAGCCTGGGTTCATGTTTAAGGTTTGGGAATCGCCCTGTATCTAATAAGCACAAAAGGATGGGGAGTCCTGCTCCATCAGATCTTACAAAGTCCATCAATGCCCAACACCCTTCCTTCAGCTTTCTGGAAGCTCACAGGAAGTGTGTGGTAATGTTTCCTCTAAGCTGCACGGCCATGCAGCCCCCGTCGCTGCCCAGCACAGGGGCCACTGCCGGCCACACACAGCCGGTAGCTGCAATCCCTGCCTGGATGAAAGAGAGTCTTCCGGCTGGCTGAGAGTGGCTCTGAGCTGGGAGCTTTTAAAACTCCCGCTCAGAGTAAGCTGTCACTAAGCATGGACAGAGCCTCTGCACATGCTTAGCGAGAGCTTCCTTCGGCCAGAGGAGCAGCCGCTAGCCAAACCGTGCTGCTCCGGCGGCCTGGTAAGGTGGAGGAGGGTGATTGGGGATGAGGCAGGGGCAGCAGGCCATGAAAGGGGGCGGAGGGTTGGAGGGAAGACAGGGTTGGGCTGGCTAGGTGGGGATGGGGGGGTGGGATCTGGCCAACTGAGGGGGTGACCAGGAGAGCATGGGGGGGGGCAGAGTCAGGCTAGCGCAGTGAGTAGCATAAGTTACTCAGCTGCCTTAGGGCCTTAGAGGGAACACTGGTGTGCAGCAGTTGTTACACCAGAATGGGATAAAGAAGATTAGGAACAGAGGAAGGGGAGGATTTTAGCCACCTGAGAAGCTTTAAGCTCTTACACTCCCGTATCTGGGATATTTTAAGCATGTACACTTGTTTTGTTTTGATATGGCCGAGACGCCATCTTTCCCTGTCCTCCCATTCCCTGTACATTTTCCTCTGTCCTCACCTTCATGAACCCCCTCACTCTCCTGTGTCCACCTCCTTGGTGTCTCCCTCCTGAGCCCTATGCTCTCCTGCCATGATCTCTGGCTTCCTTCCTCCCCAACCACATTTCCTGTCCCATTCCATGCCCCCTCAAACTGCTCTACCTTCTAGAGTAGGGGTGGACAAAACAGGCTCACAGCTAGGCACCAGCAATTTTACTTTTGGTTGCCAGAAGACATGTGGCGCTGCTGCTTTTGGGAGTGGGGCCCTGAAATGGCCCATTCTGTGGAGTTTGGGCATCTTCACCCCTGCCCCACCCCCAGCACTAAAAAGGCCTTCTCCAGGGTCTGGGGGCAAGGCAGCCTGTGTTCTGTACCGAGGGGGCACTGGGGTGAAGCTGTTGAACTCCAAGGAGCCTGTCCACTCCAGGACACTGCCTTTGGAAAGGGAAATGGGGGATCTAGCCATGCTGCCGGGGGGCGCAGAGCAGCACAGCTGTATGCGGTTCTTGGAATACTTGTTTCTTGTGGGCGGGGGGGCCCCCCAGGGCTATGCTTCTCATTGGGGTTGCAGATCCCTGGACTAGATGATCTCTTGAGTTGCCTCCCAATTGTACTTTTCTATGATTCCATGTTCCCTTTAACATTATGGGACACATCTTTAAAAGCAGTATGCTCCCATACAATGGTAGCTGATGACTTAAAGCTGTAGTCATCCAAGTGACTGCGTCATCATAATATTAAGAATTCTGGGTAATACGTAGCTTTCAGTGCCCTCACTGAAAGCAATGTAAATGTAACACCTTCATCCAAAGCCAGAGCATGGTCCATACAGTTCAGTGATGATATCGTAATGCTTTTGTAAGCTAGAAGTACTATAAAATCCAGACTGCCCAAGGTCAGAGGCAGAGTATGTGGCAGAGCTAAAGTGAGGAATTCCAAGCCCTTAGTTTGTTACCCTACAATGAGGAAGAAGAGATGGTTCAGCATGAATGATTGATTAGATCTAATGAAACATATTGACCTGCTAGAAGCTTAAATCAAACCATTCTGCACTGATTTGTACTCTGCTACTTGATTCCACTACTTTTTTTTTGGTAATACCCCTTATGAAATCTTAGATACCCACCCCTGAGAATAAGTGGTGCTTCTGGGTGTTGCTGGATCCTCACCACCTCTTTTGGATGCCTTAGTGGGAGGGGAGCTCTTCTGAAATCTAGCCCCATTGGTGGATACTAGGCTTTTTCAGAAATCTAACCCTTTGCCCCCCCATTCTGAGGAGCATCACCCTTGGGCAGAACTGTAGAATTTTTAAAGGGTGATTGCGAGCTGACTGTGGGCATGTACATGTTCAATGGTTCAAGAGCCACTGAAATGGCACATTGTAAGCTCTGAAGCAATTTCAATCTCAGTCTTTTGCGAGCCCAACACAGCAGTCAAGCTCTGGCTAGTAAGTCAACAAAGTGCAGTGAGCACTTGGCAGTGTAGAAATTCAAAGCAGGCCTATAGCTTCTCTCTCACTTAAACAGGGTCCACAGCCCAATGGACATCACTGGATAGTGGAGCTTATGCCTTCCATGAAGAACCACATACCCAAGTACCTCAAGGGAGGCTACGTCTTTGGTATATCTAATACAACACCCATGAGCAGCTGTTTTCACATGTCTTTCTAAGAGGGTCAACGAATGGCGGTGACACCATGATTCAGATGCAAATAGCAACATACAGTGCTGAAAACACAAAGGCAATGGTAAAAACCTGGAGTTTGTGTCTCAATTTATCAGTACGAAATTTCAGCACATTACCTGGAAAGACACCTATTATGATAGGATTGCTATGTACTGAGCATATTTTTCATTCAGTTTTCGTAGCTGGCAGCAAGCAGCAATTTCTCTGCAGTGTCACACAGAGAATTCAATGAACACAGATAAGACTCCAGCTGCTTAGGACAAAGCATGATTACAACGTATGGGAACAGAGTTATGGAAACCAATGGCACAGAAACCCCAATGGCTATGCAGAAATTACAGTATATGTACCCTCAAACTCAAGTGGCACTGAATGTTAATTAGGCCTGGTCTAGACTGAGCCACATGTTCAGCAGCAGTCAATGAGAGTAGCTTGCATAACTTACATAGACTTACTAACTTGTGTTTACACGCTGTCTGCATTATGCTATGCCCATAGGAAATGCCTATCCATCGACACACTGCTATGCCTTTTGTGCAGATCGTTTTAACAGATCGACTTCAGGATCAGCTGAGCAGGTCTTCACTGCTGCTTGGTAGAACTGGGTAAACTGATCTGATGGTGGCGAATTTGCTGCTGTCTGTGTAGACGTAACCTCTGGCCTTAGTGGATCTGTTATACAGATGGGTGTTGAAAGGGAGCAGGGATGGTTTGCTAGTTATCTGTTGGCTTGTAATACTAATTCTGACTTAAATCCTGTGTATTTGAGTGTACTGTTTTAGGTTGTTGTCTTCAAAACTGCCTAAAGAATTTTAGTGCTTTGCTGACTCACAGGTGCTCTTGGTTTGCTACCATATCTGGTAAAAGCCCTCAGAGAGAGGGGTGCGAAGGAGGGCCTACTGCTTAGGAGTTGAGCCTAAGACTTGGGAGATGGGGGGGTGCAAGTTCCTACTCTGCCACAGACTCTGGCAACTGACTTACTTTCTCTATGCCTCAGTTTCCTTTCTATATGGAGGAATAACAGTGCTGCTCTCCCTCACAATGGTGCTGTGAGGATAAATACATTAGAGATTGTGTGGTACCCAAATGCGACTGCAATGGGGACCAAGTAAATAGATTAGATATTGAGACAGAATTTGAGGAGGATCACCCATGAGGAAGGAAGCCTAAAGAGAAGGCTGGGGCTTCCATGGTGACTCCATTTGGAATTATCTTTTTGGTAACAAACCAAACCAGTCAGTTAGCTAACTTTTTGTTAGTTAGTCTATGCGTGCAGTGGTCCATTTAGAGGGGAATGGAACCTCTCTCCATTTATACAGACCCTACAGCAGAAGAGAATAAAATGTTTTGTTCTATAAAACCAGACACTGTGGAACAGGAAAAGGATGGTTACTTACCAGTAATGGCCGTTCTTCAAGATGCACTGCTCACATCCATTCCACCTAAGGTGAGTGCACACCCCATGCGCAGTCACCAGAATGCTTTTGCCCTAGGCTACCCCCATAGTGAGGGATAAAAGGTATTCCAAGACCTCCTGGATCAGTAAAGACATTGGAGGGAGACCACACGACTGCACCCAAATTGTAAAATGTTTCCATTTTGCAATGTAAGTAGACCAAATAGTCGGTTTCCTACATCCTATTAGGATCTACTGCACTTGGGAGGAACAGGCCCTCTTCTCGCTGGTTAACCATGCAGATTCCATGCTGTAAGGTGCAGAGACCTGAGATTTGGATGGAGAAGTCGACCTGTCTCCTGAGTGAGGAGATCCAGCCTCAGCTTGTCTATTGGGGCTGTGCAGGACAGGTCGACCAGCAGGTTATACCAATGCTGACGAGGCCAGGTGGGGGTGTTGAGAATAATGGTTGCCTTGCTTTTCTTTATTTTCAGGATCACCCTAAACAACAGAGGAACTGGAGGGAAGGTGAACATCAGGGATCCAGACCAGTCCATCAAAAATGCATCCGTCAAGGATACTGGGTCCCAACCTCTGAGAGAGCAAAAAACGTGATATTTGCAGTTCTCATGGGTCACAAATAAATCCACTCTGGGATAGCCCCACTTGCGGAAAATTGAATCCACTACTTGGGGTTGAAGGGACCACTCATGCTGTGAAAAAAAGACCCTGCTGAGACCACCCACCTCATTGTTCTTGATCCCAGGCAGGTGGGAGGCTGACATGAAAAATTTGTGCTTTACCATGAGGTCCCAAAGACAGATGGCTTCCCAACAGAGGGCTGGAGAACAAGCACCACCCTGGTGATTTATATAATACATTGCCACTGTATTGTCTGTTAAGATTTGGAGGGTCTGCCAGTGTATTTCTCTGAGAAAGACTAGGCAAGCGAGTTGCACGGCTCTTAATTCTTTGACACTGATGTGCAGACTTGCCTCCTTCCTTGACCACCTCTCCTGGATGCGAAGGCTTTGGCTGAGGTGTGCTCCCCAACCTAAGTCCGAGGCATCTGAGATCAGCATGGAGGAAGGGGAGGACACTCCAAAGGGGATTCCCTGAAGCACGGCCTTGGGGTTTTGCCACCACTGCAGCTGCCAGAGGATTTCTGGGGCAACTGTCACCACCCTGTGGAGTGGGTGCCTCCTGGGCTGCTACACAGTTGTCAGCCAGGACTGTAGTGGTCTGAGACGAAGCCAAGCCAACCATACAATGTTGGCAGCTGCTGCCATATGGCCTAAAAGACAGAGGCACCATCTCGCTGAAGTTGTTGGGCACTTGGTGAGAGATATAATCATGTTTGATATGGTGTCAAATCTCGCTTGAAGCAGAACAGCTTTTCCTTGGATGGAGTCCATGACTGCCCCAATAAACTCTGTTCTCTGGACTTCGTTTATTTGAGACTTCTGTTTGTTGATCAGCAGGCCAAGATGACTGCAGATGTCCATGGTCACCCAAACACTGGATGTCACCTCCTCCTTGGACTGGCCTCTGATGAGCCAGTCATCCAGGTAAGGGTAAATGTCTACCCCCTTCCATCTTAGGTAGGCCACCACCCTGCCATGCTTTTGGGAAACACCCTCAGCACCAATGAAAGGCCAAGAAGGGTGGTGAACTGAAAATGCACTAACCCCTTGGTAAACTGCAGGTAGCATCTGTGGTCTGGTCTTACGGCTACATGAAAATAAGCATCTTTTAGATCGAGGGCAGCAAACCAATCTCCGAGATCCAGGGATGCAACAATATGACTCAGGGAAACCATTCAAAACTTTAGCCTTTTCAAAAATTTGTTTAGGTGTCTTAAATTCAGAATGGGTCTTAAGCCCACTTTATCGGGAATAAAAACCCCTCCTCTCCTCTCCTCTTCTTTGGGGACCACCTCGATGGCATCCAGGGTCAGCAATTTCCTTATTTCCTAGTCCAGAAGTTGCTCGTGGGAGGGGTCCCTGAGAAGGGACTGAGAAGAGGATAGGAAGTTGGGGGAGTGCAAAGAAAATTGCAGCATATACCTGGCTGAGATGGTATTGTGGTAATACGGGCCCACTGAGATCAGAAGCCCACAAGTCTGTTCAAAAAAGGAGGGACTGGATTCTGGGAAGGTAGTGCTTCGCTGTACTTGAGAAAGATGTCAAAAATTGTGCCTCTGGTTTGATGACCTTCGGTTGGAACCATGCCCAGATCCTGAAAAGGAGTTACCGCATCTTGCTCCTTGTGGTCTGGACCTCTCTGAACACAGAGGTGATATCAGAAATCACAGAACAAAGAAACCAGTTGCTGAGCACTTCCATCTTTCTAATCACTCGATGAATGATTTGTTAACGACTGTCATCAGGGATGTGGCTAGGACATCAAGACTTCAAAGAGAAACAGCTGAACTCTAATTAATATGCAAGCTAAATTCTGTGAAAGCAGGACTTAATCGAGACTATGGGTTCTTTTCCCATCACAAAAGGTAATTTGACTTCAGCCTTCCCATGGTTTGAACCTAACAACTGCTCTGATTTGCTGTTACTGTATGACCTGATCCTATGTTTTACACCCCCTTGCATTTATTTTCATTCTTTTCTGTAAGTTCACCCATCTTCGAAGCATCTGAGGAAGTGGGATTTTCTCCCACGAAAGCTCATGCAAAAAATAAATCTGTTAGTCTCAAAGTGCCACATGACTCCTTGTTGTTTTTTTTCCTCTTTCTCTCTGTCTTGCAGATCTAAAGCTAAAAGGATTCCTCACTTGAGGCTGCTGTGACTGAGAACCTTGCACGCAGAATGGACGCCTTTGCTGTATGGGCGCATGAAGACCCAGGGACCTGAGCGTTGCCCTCAAATCCCTCAGCCCATGTAACTTCAGGTCAGTGTGTTTGGAGAAAAGAGACACGCCATCAAACAGAAGGTCCTGAATAGACTGCTGGACTAATGGTGTGAAGCCAGAGACTTGCAGCCAGGACACCCATCTATACTGATGACGGACACAATAGCTCTCCCCGCAGAATTCGCCGCATCCCAAGAAGCCTGGAGACCCGTTCTTGCAACTAGAAGACCTTCGTCTAAGAGGGTCATGAAATCCAGATGCTGATGAGGAGGAAGAGAGTCAGAGAAGTGTTTAATCGAGTTCCAAAGGTTGAAACTGTACTGGCTTAGAAGGGCTTGATGATTAGCTATTCTAAACTGCATCACTGCTGACAAATAAACCTTTTTGCCAAATGCATTGAGAATCTTCACCTCCTTATTTTTTGGGGTAGGGGCAGGATGACCCTAGCATCCCCTCTGGTTTACTGCAACCACCACCAGTAAGGAAGGTGGAGGGTGCCTATACAGGTACTGGAAGTCCTCAGCAGGAACGAAATACTTTTTCTCCAATGTTTTGGAAACTGGAGGCACAGAGGAAGGTGATTGCCAAAGGGACTTCACTATCTTTAGGACCGCTTCATGGACAGACAGTGCCAGTCTTCAAGGAGAAGGGCAGGTTAGAACCTCAAAGAGGGAGTCAGAGTTTTCTGCCACCTCTTGTGCCTCCAAGCCGACGTCTGAGGCCATTATTCTGAGCCAGTCCTGATGTTATTTGAAGTTGGCTGTCAGGGATGGGATGTCATGAACTCCTGACCCTACAGGCAAGGTGGGGGAAACCAGTGGTGGAGTGGATGTTCCCTCCCCAGGATTGGAGGACACCTTTGAGTGTAACCATAGAGAGGACTTGCTCTGAGACACTTGATAAGGCAAGGACACTCCTGAAGAATAGAATCAGGGGCTGCAAGGCGGCCAAGTTGGGGGCCAGCTTTGCAAAGGCTGAGGAGTGACATTGCAGTGCTCACATCAGTGCCTCCAGGCACGAAACGTCTAGAGTCCCTCCCACGAGAGGAACCAGGTGAGGCAGAGGGGGATGAGGAGAGAGATCTCTGGCTTGCCTTCCTGTATCAGGATCTCTTTGATAAGTGTCCCTTCCAGGATTCAGACGACGAATCTTGGCACCGACAACAGCGCTGCACAGCAACTGATGACCCAGAGGAGGAGACTGAGCAGTGGCTTCTTTTGGGATCCAATGATTTTCACGGCCACTTACAGTGCCGGGAGTGTGCGCGTGAACAGCATGAGCCTGGTGAATTTTCTGGCACCTTGCGCTGACCAGCAGTGACAGACCCCAAAAAGTCTGACTGCGAGCTCAGAGCCTTTTCCAGTGCTGGGAAGTGTTGCCATAGGCTCAGCCACAGATGGGGAAGGCTGGCCAACAGAGGGAGCAGCAGCCATGGGAACTTGAGCTCTCTGGCTCCATGCTGGGGAAGAAAACAGCAGCTTTCTCCCAGAAGGGGGGCAGGCTTTTTCCAAGGCAGATGGAGGAGGAGAAGGCAGACCCAACAAGGGTTTTAATGCCTTGTATGCCTCCGGAGTTGATGGTAGAGGTAACAAGCCTGCCCAGACACTTCTAAAGCTCACAGAGGTCCCTTTGCGGGAATTTGCCCAGGGTGAGGAATTCTCCGGTGGTACCACCAGTGCAGCCATTACCAAGCAGTGGTTGTGGCTGCCACCTAGTTTCCTAACCAGAGACCTGCCCCATGATGGTGCCGACTGGGCACTTTGGCAGGAGGAACTTGGTGCAGAGGCTGCCTGCAGCGGTTCACATGCGGGGCGTAAGGCAACCTCCATTAGCAGGGCTCTCAGCCTCGCATCCTGGTCCTTTTTAGTCCTTGGCTTAAAGGACCAGCATATTTTACATTTGTCGGGGTGATGCATTTCCCCGAGGCACTTGAGGCACTCTACACACTGAAAATGCCTTTCCACAGGATGTGCAGGGTTTAAACCCCAGAGAGCACGGCATGTCCTCTTCTTCCTTTTCTTTCTTTTTAAAATTAACTACAATCACTTAGACTAAACAAACTAATCTATTTATCTAACTGTAGCTACTACAGAACAGAAAACTAACTAGGGCACTTAGAAAGAGTTTGTAAGCCATTCCAGTGACTGTCACCTAGGTGCGGAAAGCAGGAACTGAAGGGGACGTGACCAGCAGCGGCTATTATACTAGGCTGTATAGGGACCATGCCAGGGGGCTCTGCTGCTGACACTACAGGTTATAGCCTAGGGTAAAAGCATTCCGGTAGCCATGCACAGGGCACGCACTCACCTATAGTGGAAATGGATGTGAGCAGCTGCTCGAAGAAGAACAAATGTTTGATCGATGTTCTCTCTATTAATCATCATAATGTTTGCAGAGTGAATGATCATTTTGTTTTGTATGAGACATTCTTATAATTAAATATCCCGTCTGAGGGCATTGCATTTTTATACTCCATTTGCGCTAGTTTAGTAACCTCTCTCAAGAGAAAAGTAACATATCTAGGCACTATTCTCCTGGTGAAGCCAAAGAAAATCAATGCAACTAAACTGATGAGCCAAAAGACATGATGAAATAGCACTTCATCTTTTCAGCATAGTCAGTGCCTATTAGTTCAAGTATTAGCATCTTGAGGTCACATGAAAATTCAGGTTTTCTACAAGGGTGCAGGCATGACACTCACTGGTAATAGTGAACCAACATCAGGATCTCTGCCATAGCTCTTGTGGTGCAGTAGGTGACTTGCACTAAAAACTGCTGAACTTGGGCAAAATGACTAGTTCTCTTTGAGGATAACAACTATCAGCACACATAACGGGAGAGAGACACTTTTCTCTGTAGATTTCTCAGCGCTTCACAAAGATGGACTCATCAGCTCCTCTTTTACAAATGAGGGAGCTAACGTTCTGAGACATGAGATGACTTCTCCAGATCACTTACTGTAACTCTGCGGCAGAGCCAAAAACAGAACCCCATGATCCCTATATCCCTCTGTAATCACTGGACAGCCAATGCTGTCTCCCAAAGGCACAAACAGAAAGCACTTCCAAGTCCTCCAGATAATAACTCCCAGACCTTACCATGCCCTTTTTCTGTTTTCTTCATTTTAAAAATGATACAAAGTTGCTCATGGAATTGCAGAAATGAGAGGCTTCTTAGGTCATGAGGACCGCCTTTACCAAGTCCAGTTCAGGATTGTTGCCCTTGAGCATTTGGTTTAATTCACTTTTAAATAGCTCAAATAATAGGGCTTCCAACAATTGCCTTGGAAACTATTTCACAATCTAATAGCTTGTACCACTCACCACTGACCTTTCCATAAATGTATAATTCATCAAGGGGGGGGGAGCCCCAAACACTTTCTGGGTTCTCTTCCCCTGCTGTAAATTAGCTTGAGCATGTAGAAAGAACATTGCCAGGTTAAAAATTATGACAAAGATTTTAAAGAAAATGTGCTCTGGTCTTCAGAAGTGTTACATACCTAACAGTTCCCAATTGAGTCATGCCACTTTAAAGAATGATTGGGATTTTATTCTGGTTGTTTACCTACAAACAACCCCTTTGAAGTCTGTGAGGTTGCACAAATTTAAGTGGGAATCAGACTGGTCCACATTCTTTATACACTGCAACTTCAGTTTCCATTTCATTCTAATATCATTTTGTATTCTTGGGTGCTGAGGACTTTGATTAAATGGAATAAACAGCTGGTGTGGCAAATAAGAACATCTTGCTGAGTAAAAAACAAAGTTCATTTGTCCAAAAGTAATGTTTTTGTGTAATGCCACTCCAGATTAATACACAGTAAATTAGGAATGCATTTTAGCAGTTGAATAGCATTGTTTGTTAAATGGAGATGAAAGAAAACCTTATTTAAACTGGAATTTAGCCAAGTAAACTATTGTAAATAAACAAGGAGCTCATGGACTGAATTGAAGGAGGGAACTAGTGTATAAACCACACAAATCAGTTGGCTGTCCATAAGGGATATATTAATTATGTGAGGAAGTGGGAAGAAAAATATCAAGGCAGCAATGAAACTAGAAATGTCAACAGTAAGTTTTCACAAAGTGAAATGTGCTTTCTCTAGGCAGAATCAACACAGGCCTATGCACAGCTTCAGTCTCTCTTAAACCCCAGGAATGCACTGGCTTTGGACTGACCTACATCGGGAAAGTGAATATTACCCATTACGAATAAAGTGGGGAGAATAAGTACACCCTTCCATTTAATAAAGAAACTCAGTGGATTTGCAGCATGTATTTATATAGTGCTTTATGGATTATTCCCTGTGGGGCATATAGTCCTTATTCAGGAGCATCCTTCATGGGCATCAAATGGAAGTTTTGCCTGAATAAAGACAACAGGCTTTGGCTCATGGAGTTTGAGACTCATATGACCTAAGTAGATCAAACAAATTGGAAACCACTGTTGGTCTCCACAAGCCAAATGAACCTTACAGAAATCATGCTCAGTGCGTACATTACACATGTGCAACAGAGAGACATTCTAAGTGAACATGCATCTTCTTCAACAAGGGGTATTCCACAGAAGTTAAAATCCTTAAGACAGTCAAGCACTAACAGCATTGTCTTCCCCTCACACTCAGATCCTACAAGATGCCCCAAATAGCCACAACTCTCATTAATGTGCCTGGGATCCTGTGCTGTTTCTGGGAAGCAGTCAAATGTACATGACTATTAGAGGGCTTGGCAAGGATTCCCAGGAAACATTTTCCCCCACCTTATGATGAGAAATACCAAATGCCCCATCTTTTCCCCATATTCTCATTGTCAGCCACATTTTTATCACCTTCCTAGGATTAGATTCCATTCCACAACTGACATTTGCCTCACCCTAGCGCCTTTACTAAACACTACCAAATGCAGCCCTTATATGAAACTAAAACAAACATGGGAACAAAATTCACTGTAGTTTAACACCATCTTAAAACTCCAACTGACTGTGAACTATTTACACTGATTTATTTACTTTTCACACTCCACTCCATTCTGTTTCCATTCTGGAAACTAGACTGCATCAGTATAACCTTTGCTGCTAATCCATCTCACTTTCAGGTTTCAAGCACTTGCACTTTGCAGGTGGGAGCATAACCTGGGGCAAGAGAATTCTGTAATAAATTCAAAGAAATCCCAAAGCAGGTTTTCACTGACTTTTAAAACGACTCTACTCTTTTTAGAAATTGCTATGCTTTCACCCTGAACTATAAAGTCTCCAAAATGTTGTAGTAATTTGACATTGTCCCTTGGAACAGTCAAGAAAACAGGAGATGAATTAGCAACAATGGCTTAGTAAACAAGGGAGAATGTGAAAAAGAGTAGCTGAAAATGTTTCCCATGAGACAGTGCAGCAAGCTCTTAAGCCTGAACTGGATTTGGAAACCTAAAAAGGATTTTCCTTCCCCACATCTGCACAGAAAGGCTGAAGCAAAACCAATGGTAGTTTTTTCACTTGCTTCAATGGGCTTTGCATCAGGTGCACTGAGTTATGTTTGTTACCTTACAAGATTTCAGAGAGAGAGAAGGTGGGTGAGGTAATATCATTTATCTGACTAACTTTTCTGACATGCTTCTGAGCCCCACAAACCTCTTCTTCAGCCACTGCAGCTGACTGAATTGTCCCTGACTTTTTCTCTTCCTCTCAAGTGCTGCAATAGGCAGCCAGTGAACATTTTCACAGACCTACTGTGGTGTTTTGGACTACCTAGGGTCATTGGAGTTAAGACTTATAATTTGCTATGTGATTTGCTTTATCCGGAGAAGTGAGAGCAGAAACCTTATGGGGACCTAGTGGAAGTTCTGAGAGCACATTTTCCCCGAAAGCCACTAGTAACTGCCGAGAGGTATAGGTTCTACCAAAGGAACCAAGAGGAAGGTGAATCAGTTGTACAATTTGTAGCAGCTCTGCGGAAGCTGGCAGCACACTGTGACTTCAAGAACATGTCAGAGGAAATGCTGTGTGACAGGCTGGTGTGTGGCCTGCACAGTGAATCAACATGAAAACGCCTATTGACTGAAGGTCAACTCACCTTGCAGAAGGCTGTGGAAATTGCAGTCTCCATGGAACACGTCACCCAAGACAAGCAACAGATCGGGGTCAGTGTCCGTAAAGTATCCCTACAACCTGCCCCCAGGGCTCCGGGGAGACAAGAATGTTACCAGTGTGGGAAGCAGGACCACCTTGCATCAGAGGGCCGGTTTAAAGAACTACTGTGTCTACAGTATGGTACGAGAGGGCACATTGAACGTGCCTGCAAACAAAGGAAGGGTGAGCCAAACAGAAGAGGCAGACCTGAGAAAAATGGGCCGTTGGTTTGGCGGACTAAGAGGGAAATTCTGCATGCAGTAGAGCAGAATACAGGTGATCATAGTGACACTCAATTGGAAGATGAAGATTCCCTCCATGCTTTGTCTATAACAGCTGGCCCACGTAAATTCTGGGTAACACCTGTGTTGGAAGGCAAACCTACACGCATGGAACTGGACACTGGCGCAGCAGTTTCATTAGTTTCTAACATTGTGTATGAGAAGGACTTTAGACATCTGCCACTTAAGCCAACAGTAGTCGTTTTGAAGACATATACTGGAGAGACTGTTCCCCTGTTGGGTACTATTGATGTGAAAGAAGAACTCAATGGACAGACCACAAAGCTACCACTGTTTGTGGTAAAGGGGAATTACCCAGCCCTAGTGGGAAGATCTTGGATCAGGAAAATCCAACTCGATTGGTCACAAGTGCATCAACTGACTAAAGAAAAAATGAATCTAGCAGCGGTACTAACAAAACATGCTGCTGTTTTCGGTGAAGACTTAGGCAGTATGAAGGGAATCACTGTGAAATTAAATATAAAGCCTGATTGCCAACCAAAATGTTTGAAGGCCAGGATGGTGCCATTTGCCATCAGACCCAAGGTGGAAGAAAACTTGGAGCGGTTAGTCAAAGAGGGAGTCTTGGTGCCAGTTACTCACAGCCAGTGGGCGACACCCATTGTCCCAACAGTGAAGAAGGATGGCTCCATTCGGATTTGTGGAGATTTCAAGGTCACTGTCAACCCAGTGTTATGCGCAGAACAATATCCTCTTCCCCGCATTGAGGACATCTTTGCAGGTTTGGCTGGAGGACAAAAATTTAGCAAGATTGATCTGAGTCAAGCGTACTTACAGATGCATGTTGAAGAAGAATCTCAAGAATTGTTGACAATCGTAACACATAAGGGGTTGTACAGATACTGTCGTTTACATTTCGGCATTACTTCAGCCCCAGCTTTGTTCCAAAGGGCAATGGATCAGATTTTGAGCGGTTTATCAGGAGCACAGTGCTATCTGGATGACATCCTGGTCACGCGCAAAAATGAGGAGAAACACCTTACGAACTTGGAAGCTACTCTGCAAAGACTGGAAGAGTATGGTCTATGTGTTCACAGAGACAAATGTGTTTTTCCAGCCCTCAGTTGAATATTTAGGACATATAATTGATGCTGATGGTCTCCATAAGTCTCCGGCCAAGGTTAAGGCTATTGTGGATGCTCTACTACCTCAGAACGTAAGCCAACTTTGCTCTTTTTTAGGCTTATAAAACTATTATGGCAAGTTTATTCCACACTTAGCGACACTCCTGAAACCCCTACATGAGCTTCTGGGGCCGAAAAAGGCCTGGAACTGGACTGAAGCCTGTGATGTTGCATTTAATGAAGCTAAACGCTCACTGGTAAACTCTAAGGTTCTGACACATTTTGACCCATCCTTGCCCCTACAGTTGGCTTGTGATGCCTCCCCTTATGGAGTTGGGGCTGTATTATCACATATTATGCCTTCTGGTGAAGAGAGGCTGATTGCTTTTGCTTCACGCTCCTTGACTAAGGCAGAAACTAATTATGCCCAAATTGAACGTGAAGCACTGGGCATTGTTTTTGGCGTTCGGAAATTTCACCAGTACTTGTGGGGAAAGAAGTTCACACTTGTCACTGACCATCGACCCCTGACATCAATTTTGGGGCCACACACAGGCATCCCACATTTGGCTGCTAGTTGGATGCAATGATGGGCATTGATACTTTCTGGATACACATATGAAATCAAGTACAGGCAATCCTCTTTGCACTGCAATGCTGATGGCCTTTCAAGGCTACCCTTACCGGCATACTGTCAGGATCTGGGCCAGGAAGGAATCTTTTACTTTGAACAGGTGGAAAACACACCCGTCACGGCTTCTCAAGTGAAGAATGCAACACGGGTTGACCCAGTACTCTCACGAGTTATGGATTTTGTGATGCATGGAATGTTCTTACCTGACTCTCAGGTCTCTCCTGACCTCCGCCCCTATGTGTCTAGGAGGACAGAGTTATTGACCCAATCCAGGTATTTGTTGTGGGGTATGCGCATCATTATCCCACCTTCATTAAGACCACGTTTGTTGGAACAGCTCCATTCAAGTCACTGTGGCATAGTGCACATGAAAGAAATTGCACGGAGCTATTTCTGGTGGCCAGGCTTAGACAGGGCCATTGAAGAAATGGCTAGAGCTTGTACCTCATGCCAGAGCGTCCGGAACACACCTCAGTTGGCACCTCTTCACCCATGGGATTGGCCCAAAAGGCCATGGCAACGTATCCATGTTGATTTTACTGACCCATTTGAAGGATGTATATTTTTAATTGCTGTGGATGCCCATTCAAAATGGCCAGAAGTCTCAGTAATGCTGTCCACTGTTCAGACCCTGCGTGGCTTTTTTAGTCTTTACGGTCTTCCAGAACAGCTGGTGAGTGACAATGGACCACAATTCATTTCTCAGGATTTTGAAACTTTTATGAAGGCCAATGGAGTACATCACATCAGGTCAGCACCGTATCATCCTTCCACCAATGGACTTGCTGAAAGGTTTGTACAGACTATGAAGCAAGCTCTAAAATCTGCAAAGGGACGTTCACCTCTTCATAAGCATCTGGACAACTTCTTGTTGTCCTACAGAAACACTCCACAGGCTACAACTCTGAATATGCTGTCCTCCTTATTGGATTATAATCTCCCTTAAAACTCTACACCTACCATGGCAGGTTTGACTCAAATATTACCCAGCTTTGTCTGTATAATCATCCTTCCCTTTCTCCTCCTTCCCATCCCATCACGTATAGCCTTAGTTGAATGGGCAGAATACAAAAGCAATTTCCTATAGAAGTAATCCACGGTGTTTCTGAAAATAGCTGTTGTGAAAGCAGATATAGTTCAGCAGAATATAAGAAGTGTGTGGCACTGTCTTTCATCTCTTTGTCTCTCAGACATTGTTGGCACTTTTGGACAGTTCCAGAACTAGCTGGCTAACCAAGGCCCAGGCCACCCTCAAATGAGAACACCCAGCTACAACACGGCGAGTGGATAATTCATGCCACATGCCCATTAGACTTCTGGAATCTCCACTGAAATGGCCCAGAACAGCTTTTCCTTCAACCCAGACACCAATGGATTGTGGCCATCCAGCTCATTTTCAGCAAGAGGTGAAACACCTTGTAAATAATACCATACAGTCTTTTGCAATGCATTAAAGGAAGACAATCTGATTCTCATCAACTCTCTTCTTGCACACAGGGTGAGGGGATGGGGGCCCAAGGTGGCTTTTAGCCACTTCTGCACTCCCCCATTCTTTAGGGCTGTGTAAAGGCTGCTCTAATTTCTACTCTGCTCCCCATGTTCCCAAAGAAGCAGAGAGTAACTGAAGTGCAGAGCACTCCATACCCAGACCCATGAAGCGTCCCTGATCCGCCTCCCAACCGTGCCAGGGGCTAAGGCCAACACACTGTCAGCTAGGCCTCTGCACTCCTTCTTCCCACCCTGAGGCCTTTTTACAGTGTTACAGCAACTATAAAGAGACCTTACTGTCACTGAGAATCAGGCCAAGATCAAACAGCCTGGGAGCCTGACAATTTATTTTGCCCTGTAGGGTGAGTATCGAGTAACACTGAGTTCCTGTGACACAGACCCTCCACAATCTGCAGGCTGATTTCTTTATGGTGAGTGCTGATGGCTCTGTTCATGTTGCAGTCAGCAGAATTTTCTTTGTAATTTACTTCAAAAGGAAAATAAAGCTATCGCGACTGTACAGAGTCTATGGCAGTGGGAGAAGCTCGCCAGCCAACATGGCACTGTCCACACCAGTGGACAGTGTAATCTAGCTCAGTGTAATCTATGGCACTCAAGGGGGCTTATTCACTCCCCAGAGTGACATAGTTGATACTGACGTAAGTTGTACTACAGATGTAGCCTAAGAAAGCTGCTTTGGGATTTTGTGATGTCAGGCTGGAAGGCACCAAACATTCTAGGGAAGCAGTAGTCAAGTAGGTTCTCACTCCTGATGTGCAGTGAAGACAGCAGTTTGTTTGTGACTGGTTGTCCCATTGTAAAGCTTCACTCCAGGTGCTCACCCCTGAGCACAACAGTCATGTCAGCTGCTTGGTTAGACAGAGTCCATTCAACAAAGAACAGTGAAAATAAAGGGATCAGGACTCCTGGGTTCTGTTCCTGGTTGTATTATCTTGGACCAGTCACTTAACTTCACTAAGCCTTGTTTTATTGAGCTGTGAAACAGAAATTTATGTACCTAGGGGTTACCAAAATATTTATATTATACTTATTATATTATATATATTATTATATTTATATTTAAAATATTTATGTACCTAGGGGTTACCAAAACTATCACCCCAGGATCTTGGCTACCTCACAAGCCTGTTGTGGGTCTTAATTCATGTGCTTCAGGAAGGGACTACCTGAATTCCATGTGCCATTATTCAATGCATTTACAAATACAATGTAGCAGTCTTTGAAAGGAAAGCAAACGGAGTTGGAGTTGCAAGGACTTGATGTCCCTTCCAAAGAAAGATTCCTAACCCAGAAACCTCCTTCCGTGACTTAGGTCTACATGAGCAAGCGAGAGGGCTGTCATGGCCCGAGGTGCCATATGGAGGCAGCTGCCTTCATGTCAGCATTTGGGACTGAAACAGTCTTTGCTAAAGAATGGGATCTTTTCACAGAGATGCTAAGCACCCTACTGGGCGTTAGGGGTGCTCAGCAGTCAGCATGTCTCAAACCTAGGCCTTAACTTCTTTTCATGATTGTATCTCACTGTAGGCCCAGTCCAGCTTCCACTGAATTAGTGGCAAAACTTGAGTGGAGGCAGGGTTGGGTCAGGAGAAGACAGGGTTGGCTAATTTTAAAATAATCAGTCTAGGGAGTTGTAGCTCACTCACCACTATGGCATTTTTCTGCATGCATCTTAATCTCCAGTGTTATAATTACAGTGAGAGATTAAAATAATACCAAGACAGAGGTCCTTCCCCTACCACAGACTCCCTGCTAGTCTGGATTGCAGGGATGAGCTAAACTCTCAATTTCTTCTCCTGGCCCTCCCAATATATCTAGCCAGTTGTAGCATAAACAAAATCACCGTCACAGCAGACAGGAACCATCGCGACCCCAGATAAATTATGCCATTTGATGAAGCTGTGCTGGTGATTACAATCTATGTATTAACCAGCTAGTTATGAATCAGAGCATTAATAAACTCTTCCCTGACCAACAGGACACACAAATGCAACATTACCATAAGGATAAGCATTCTAATTAAGGAAATGTTTCCTGGTATCATAGGCTACAGCTTATTAGCTTCCCACAAATGCCTCTGCCACCTATATGGTTTTGTTGGGCTTGGCAATAATTAGTGGGGAAACAGAGAAAAAAAAAACCAGAATATTTATTAACACTCATGAATTGTCATGGAGAAAACTAAAAACATGCTTTCTGCATCTGAAGTGCATGCTCATACATCTCTCCCTCAGATATAAGACATCCCTTCTTTCAGAGAGGAATCCAAACAGTTCCCAGCATCTGCCAGTCAGATGGTATTAGCAGCAGGCAAAGTCTGGCTTTGTATTACACTTTCAAATTTGAACTTCATTTGCCACACATTATATAGATAGATGAGTTCTCCAGAAAGAATGAGCAAGTGAGAGAAAGGGTGAATGAACATTAGACAAGCTGCAGCCTGAAAATTTTACAAGACTAATATGGGGGTGGGGGGGAGAGAAAGAAAAAGCAAAATCCATCATCTCTTAGGCTGTAGCAGACATTTCACTGTCTCCAGACAGAGACAACATCACTCAGAAATGGCAGAGTAAAGCAAGAACAGCCTCAAGCCAGCAAGATCATCCTAATAATTTAAGTTAACACATGGATCTCTCACCCTAGCAGGTGAGTACTTTACTCCGCAGATCTTTAACAAAGGCTATTTTTCACACATCCTTTTTTTTTGGGGGGGTGGGGTGGGAATGAGGACAACGTGCATGCCCACACAAGGCTTTCAGAAGGAAGTCTCACCTTAGGGTACCACAAGGACAGGTGCAGGAAATACATGACATCCACAGAGCACATATAACTTTCTATTTATAATCTCCCATGTTGCTGCTGTTGCTCTAATGACAGTTCACCTGAAGAATTCATCAGCTTCAGAGTACAAAATGCTGCCTACATCCTACAGACATTTTTCTAATCTCACATCAGTGAAAAGTGAGAGTAAGTCCATTTTGGTCAATTAGTAAAGCATAAAGCAGACATGGGAGGAGAACCAGGCCCTATGTTTATTATAACTCAGATATAGCTGAGCCAAACCACTTCTGAAAATTCTACAAAAAAACACAGGCAGTTAGATAAAATGCTATATATGAAATAAGGGGGACATGGGAAAGAGGCCACAAGAAATTGGGGGTATAAACAACTAGGATTTTCCTATGGATTCTAATATTTGTGTTTATGTTTCTCAAGCTTGTGTTTTAACTATTAAATGACTCAAGAAGCCATTCATTGGTCCAAAATAATAAGTAACCTGGCCTTCTCATGAGATTTCATTTTTTAGATGGTGCCAGTACCTTCTCTCCTGCTTGTTTTGGTTTCATAAGTGACGCGCACACCCTGAAGTCAGAAAGGTCTATAAGAACAGCTACAGATACTGAGACATTTGGTTTCCTGTAGACTCCCTCCCCCACCCTTATGATCGACCCTCTCCATAGACCTTGGTGAGTGTCTCAGTTAATGATTAATGTACAAATACACACTCTGGGGAGTTAATCCATTGCCCAGAGGGTTATGCTGGAGTGGCTTCTCTGTCAATCAACTGCCATACAACAATAAACAGCTAAACAAATTCTGGGGTCTGAGGCAGAGAGAGATCCAACTTCAGCTCAAAACACAGTTTTGCTTGCAGGAAGCCAACTGTCAGCCTCCTCCCAAAGGGGGAGGGGAGGAGGGTGATGGATAAATTAATTTAACAAGCGCACCTTCCAGATACAAGTCAGGACGCATTCTGGTGTGCAGCTCCAGCTTCCCCATAATGTTGCTGAGGAAGAACCTGCCAGACAGTTTCTCTATCATAGACTATCTGGCCTCAGCAGCTCAGGCAAGACAGTAACACTGGAATTCACAATATTTGGGCTTTGCCCTTTGGCTTTCACTTCCTGGCCCCCTTTCACTGCCAAAGACTTTCAGAATCTCACTCCCTTCACATTTGCCTAGACAGTCAAGCAGAATATGGAAAAGGGCCATTTTTTAGTTGATATCAGGTGTATGAACGCCAAGACCCTTGGGTTCTGTTCCCAGCTCTGACCTTGATGTCCTGGAAAAGTCAAGTTCTCCTTGCCTTCCTTCCCCTCCCTCTGGAATACTCATGGACGGAGCACTGGATTGATGCTCCACAGACATGGGAACTATTCCTGGCTCTTGCCACAGGCCGCCTGGGTGGTTTGTGGTCAGGTATTTTTAATTCCCCCACTTTTGAAATGGATTGCCAATCCTGACTGCTTGTAAAGTGCTATAGGATCTATGCATAAGAACACTAAATAAGAGGGAGGTATTGCTGTTAATAATGCCCTACACCAGAGATGAGCAAAGTATGGCTGGCAAGCACCTGTCCTCTGGCCTGCCAGCTTAGCCCCACCCCTTCCCCCCATGGTGGTTCACGCTGCAGCAAGAATGCTGCTGTCACCACTCTCCCAACACCTCCCAAGTCCAGTGGGAAGGACTCTGAGTGGCCACAGATGGCATGTGGCCCTCAGCCCAAAAATGTTTTCCCACCCCTACCCTACACTGAGAGCAGTGGTTTTATGATATGGAGTCAGTTTTGAACACCAACAGGCAACAAACTGTTTCCCCCCTTCCACTCACTGCTGATAGTCTGATGGCTCCTCTTCCTCCCAATCTGTGTTTCCCTGCACATCACAGATGCATTGGATGGTCCATTCCCAGTGACAGATGACAATGTGGAAAACAATAGCTACAAAGGGAAAGAGGCACCACAATGGAAGAAAGAAAACTAAAAATCTTACACTCATTCTAAGTGATGCTTGCTCAGGGCAGAAACAAATGAATCTTTTCATGGCTCCATTTGTATGGTATATACAGTGAATCAATCTACTCTGGGGACTACAATCTTTCAGACTGCTTTCAGAATGGGCCATTGGTTTGCTAACTGCTGTGGTACAGTACGAGTACATTTTTATAAATAATTTATACTTGGTTGGATTGCCACTGGAATACAAGAAGAATACCCACAGCACCATGAAACATTCACTGATGCTTTTTCCTTTAACAAACCATGGAGTATAACACCTTGGAGGCCCCCAAGGCTTTGCCTGCACTATGAGTGATCCGCCATCAAAGTTACAGGCCAGTTACCCTGAAAAATATGGACAGGGCTTTTTACTCTTTGATCGAGCATCAGGGCAGCTGAACCAGGCTATTCAGTAACCCCATGGTAACACTGCTGTAGAATGCAGTACTCAGAACAAAAGATAATCCTGTTCTTGGACAGGATGCAAAGCTAGAACAGTCCTAGACACAATTAGAATAGAATCATAGGGATGGAAGAGACCTTATGAGATCATCTAGTCCAACCCCCCCGCATTTGAACCCAGAACCTTCTGCATGTAAAGCAAATGTGCTAGCCTCTACACTATGGGTTAAAGCCAAAGAGAGACCCATGCCAAAATATTATGATCTAGATCTCTGTCACACCCAACAGCAAGTTTAACTGGATTTCAAAGTGCTGACTGAAATTTGGTGATGGCTTTCAAACCAGAATTCCCTAAATTTGGGGATTTTCAGATCCAGAGTTTGTTTTGAGGTCATCTGCTTTGAACATCCTTGTTGGCAGAAGCATTTGAATGGCAGCATGAACAGGGCTTTAGGAGATTAATATTTCACTAATCAAAATAAGTAGCCACCTTACTCTGGGGTGGGCCTTTCGTAATTAGCAGCAGCAGAGGCATTGCTGGCGCCTAGGACATGGGGCCTGTGCCACAAATCCAGGAGCCAGTGCCGCGGCTGCCGCTCCCTGCCCTGGCCCTGGCTGGGGGCGTGACCTGCGGTCAGGGGGCAGGGCCTGGGCCAGTGCCCCGGATCCTTCCCTGGGGCAGCGACAATCCTGAGCAGCAAGCACACTGGTAATGGAAGATGGATCACACGGTCCCAACTCCATTCTGACCTTAGAGTCCCTGAGTTTGTAACCTCTCCCCAAAGCCGTATTGCCACAATACAAGTCAAACAAGGGTAAAACAGACATTGCAAAATGGACTGAGGATCAGAGAAAACGTGTCAGTGGCTTTTCTGAATAAAAGAGGATCGTTTTTACAAAGCCCAGAGCCACATGATTATTGGCCATGTAGGGCTCTGCAAATGAAGAGCAGAAGGTGAAAAGAGAAACAACAGAACAGGATGCAAGGTGATAACCACAAAGAAGAGGAAAATAAACTAGCTTTTCATACAGGTCTGCATGTTTTATTTCTGGTTCAACCTTATCTCGGCATACAAAGTAAATCCAGAGCTCTCCTCCTAATTCACTAGAGACCAAAAGGGTTTCCGCTCATTGCTCCACTAGGACAAAGTTTATTACCCTGCAAAAAGATTTATGTAAATACAGGCTCTCAAGACCCATTTCTTTGTCATTTGGAGTCAACTGCTAATTACACTGAAGTGCAGCAAAGCGAAGAATTGTAGGATTGTGGATGGTGGCAGACAGAAAATAGATACTATAAATTCAGTGTTGGAGAGTTATTGAGAACATCTAGTATGAGTTGGCGAACGGAGGGAAAAAGGAAAACTGCTCCTCAGTGCTTTATAGTTTTAATAACGGATGTCTCTATAGGAGTGCACAGTATCTAACCATCTCAAAGTACATTACTATATATACTGTTATATTAAATAATTAAGCATCACAGGACCCTTAAAGACTAAGTCAATGTATGAAGAAATGTTTGGATCACTTCACCCAGCAGTGAAACACTGCAGCTGTGTAAGAGAAACACTGCACTACAGCTCAGAGCAGGGAGAAAGGAGAATTGCTGTATCCGATCAAAAGCTCCAGTGGAATTCTACCAGAGATGGTGTTTGGCCAGGTCAGAAGGGCTCACTCCCCCACCTTTATGAAAAGTATCAGGTGTTCTGTAATTGCTACAGCTGGGCCAGGCCTCATTTGCACAAAGGGGTGCACGGGATATCGCAGTCCGGCTGCACTTACTTCCAGTACTGCCTGAAGGTTGCTACTATGTGTCTGGAATGGTGGGTTACTTACCAGTAACTGTCCTTCTTCGAATTGGGCTTCTTGCATACATTCAGTATTAGGTGTCTACATGCCACAGCACATGATTGGCCAGCAACTTTTTAGCCCTAGCCTGTCAGAGCAGGGTCAGCAGCCAATGCCCCCTCTGGCCACTCCCACAGCTATATATAGATGGCCCCAGCACTGGGCCCCTCAGTCCCTTCTTATCACTAACTCTGAGTAGCAGGGATGGTGGGAGGGACCTGAATGTATGCAAGCAGCCTATCTGGAAGAAGGATGGTTACTGGTAAGTAATCCACTGTTCTTCGAGCGCTGTTCGCATACATTCAGTATTAGCTGACTGCTAGCCATACTGTGAAAGTTGGGTGGAGTTAGATCCTCATCCGCCATCAGCACTGATACCCGCATATGGCACCTCACTCAATGGTTAGGCAAAGGAGTGGTGGGTCGAAAACGCCACCAACTGTAAAATCTTCATGGAGAAGACACACATAAAAGTGCTGAGTGGTCATATGCCACTCTGTCAGATAATTTTAAACTCAGACAGGGGCAATATTGGTCCACTATTGGAGTTTTCTGCTATATCGACACAGAAAAAATAGCAAAGAGAATCATTGTCAATAGCAACATTCTTCTAGCTGTAATGGGACTACCATTCCATCAGTAGCACGGTCTCCTGGGGAGGGCGATCTTGGACCAAAGTAGATGGCTCCTTTTACCAACAGATGGTAGAGCAGAGGGATGGGTGCTACCTTCGGGAGCATAGTCCCCTAAGAAAAAACAATTGAGGCAAGCCACTAGCCAGGGGGGACAAGAAGCACTTCCAAGTAGGGTGGGTTTTGACATGCTCCCATTGATGCTCTGATTCAAGATGTCATGAGCAGAGCTATGGTAGGAACACCCTAGTCCAGGCAACCCACTTCATGGGGGGGGGGGGGTGGGGAAAACAACCACAAGGGGAAAACAGGGGTCTCACCCCTTGACCTAATAGTAAGAGGAATAAAGTGGAAAAAGGGGTCCCCTGCTGAAGGCCTAAGCATTTGGTAGGCCTCTCTATAAAAAAGACCTGAACCTCTAGAGGCATTCTGCCAACGTGGGTGCCTTGAGTGGAGGAGTGGGTAAGGAGAGGAGAGGACCTCCCAGGGAGTGCTTTTCAGTGGGGATAATCCCAATCCCATCCAAAGCTTCAGAAGAGGGTCCTTTGGGCCGTTTACAAACAGCAAGGTGTGGAAAACTTAGAGTGATGTGGAAGGAAACAGCTGGGAAGTGGGAAAATCTCTCTCATTTCCAGACCCATATGGGGGGGGGAGTGAAAGATGGAGGAAAACGAAGGTTCTATCTTAAACTTACAGCAGGGTTTTGCGCAAACCGTAAGGGTAGATGCACATTCCCTCCCGTCCTGGTTCAAGGATTCCTGTGAGGAAAATAAAGCAAAGTGAGCATGGGTTATCCGGTTGCCTCTGAAAGGAAGGGCAGGTTAATCTCAAGAAACATGTCCTCTTGCCCCCAGAACCATAAAGATGGAAGGGCAGACATGACTCACAAGTGATAATTATTTAGTCACCATCCAGGCTATATGTGAAAGGGCAGAAAAACTTTTCATGTTACAGCAGGTTGCCTTGAGTCAGGCAGTGAGTTGTAGATGTTGGATCCCTGTCTGCGAAGGACCAACGATGTAGTGCCCTGCATCATCCCAGAGAGAAAACGACAACTTTGGCTATCCTCGAGGAGGATGTGTGTGTGTCCCTCACTCTGCAGGGGGAAGGGGTACTACTGATAAACCTCCCTGTGCATTCAAATTAGGCTGAGGATGGATAGATGCCAGGAAGGGAAAAGTAGTAGGAAAAAGCCTGGAGAAGAGGAAGAAAGGCACAAGGCACTTCCTGCAAGAGAAAGGTGCAGGAGGAAAGCCACCATGCCCTCTGGAAAAAACGTGAAGAGTATTTGAGGATGTCGTGGGTGAGCTGCTCATAGAACACCAGGCTCTCCTGCCTGCTATGGGTTGTGCAGATCTGCTTGGAGGCCAAGGTTCTGCGAAGGAACTTATCGTATGTTAGAACCATGGGTCTTTAAGCGATCTTGCTCAGGGGTAGCCACTCGAACAGATACAGATGGTGGCTGCCCTGGGCTGCGATGAGGGTACCCTTGAGTCCCTCTGGCATCTGACAAAGATTTGGTGAGGAGTCACTAGCACCCCTTTCGTATCACTGGGCGCTGGGAATACTGGTGGAGGAGTCTTGGGAGAGAGATTCACAAGGCCTCTCTTGGAACCCAAGAAAAAGAAATTAAATGCAGTCCATTGGCAATAGGCGGGAGGGCTCCTTCACCCTCTACTTCTCTTAGCTAATGGGTGTATGGGGGCATTGGGTAAATTAGGAATTGAGGAGAAAGCCCTCCATTCTGAAAGCTTGACTAGCCAAGGTTATGGCTACCAGGAAGGCTACTCTCACAAAAGGATCAGCAGGGAAGTAAGATCGAGACAGGTCCTAGTTGGCTGGCCGGGGCTTGCAGAAAAGGAGATTTCCCTATGCCTGGTCAGGGGGAGAAGCCAGGACAGAACAGTCTCCTAGCCAAGGGCTACACACGAAGTTTGCCCATGGGGTAGATGAATCAGTATGGAACGGAGCTCATCTTTGGCAGGAGTGGAAGCCAAAAGAGGTATATTCTTACAGTGGGGCTCGACCATCCCACTGAGCATTTAGAAGGGTGTGCGGACCTATGGAGGCAGGGGGGTAAGAGACAAGAGGGTGCAAACTCACCCTCCTACCTGGCACCCAAGAGTCAGAGTGCGCCGTCCCGCAATTCCCCCCCCCCCCCCCCCAATTCATCGCATGGAGGAAAAAAACTGCACTCTGGATTAACGACAATAGGAGCATGCCCAGCCCAGTGTGTCGGACTAGGATGGGGGGCCCCCTCAGGGCACAAAGGAGGGGAAGTTACTATTCTCCCTTGCGTGCCCCAATGGGCTACAGCTGGGGACAGGGGCCCCGGTACGGATGCTGGGATAGAGAGAGGAGCAATGTGTGCCTCCTCCTCATATAACTATCACCCCCAGTTCCCCACTAAGGCTCTAAGGGCACATGCAACTGGATCTTGGCACATGTGGAGGGTGGCCTCCAGTTGTCTCTCCCTTGTTTGGTCCGAAGGGTCACTGGGGTCATGCAGCAAGGGCTGAATGAAGTGCATTGTTACCAGAGGGGAGGAAGAGAGATCCCAAGACAGACTCGAAGGAGGCAGTCTGACATAAATGGTCCTGGGGCATCGCCCTGAATTTCAAGGTTGGCCCCAAAGGACAGTAAGGTGACCTCTTCAAAGTTGTTTGTCGTAACAAAGGGTCCACTATCCTGCGGTATGAGGGCCCCTTGTGGGCAGTTACTTCATGTAGAGGGGCCTGTAACGAAAGGCCCCCAATCCCAGATGTTTGAGGGGAGGGGTGCGGCAGACTAAGTGAGCACCTGGGCTTCTGAGGATTAAGCATGCCCAGGGCTCAGAGAGCCAACCTTGGATCACTGTTACTCTGGAAAAGGAAGTCAGTTCCCTGGGCAAAAAGAGACTGTCCCTCAAAGGGGAGGTCTAATACAGATTTTCACAAGTCCTGAGGAAGGCCTGAGTCTTGGAGCCAGGCCGCTCAATGTATAACCATGGTTGTAGCAATGGCACAGCTGGCCATGTCCAAGGCATCTGTGATGAAGTAAGAAACCTCTTGGGCTACTTTGGGATGCCAGGGGTGATACCCAAATGTTCTTATTTTCTGTTCCTGTACTTTCTGGTGATGGGACATGGGGGTGTGATATCTAGGAACCAGTAGGTGGGAAGGGGCTTTAGACAGACCTTACCTGGACTCCTGTGGGTGACACGGGTTGTGGTCAGTTTAGACCGGGGGCAGGGCGGCTGGCTGGTGAGTAGAGAAACAGGGCTCAGAGAGGCAGGATCTCTGGGAGCTCATCTGGGCGGTTTACTGCTATGCCTCTTGGTTAATCTGAAAGCCAACTGTCCTAGCTGCTGTGCAAACTGGATTGCTTAATAAACCGTCTGACTTCTACATTGGCTAAGTGTCACTTCTGATTGGGACAGCCAAGACCCTCCTGGAGGAAGGAGCCCCCCAGGGAAACCAGACAGAGCAACAGTCGGACCCTCTGAGCCTGGATTTGGAAGCTGGCTACAGTTAGCATGGAGACCCGGGTGCTGGATGGGAGAAGGCTCCACTGTAGCAGAGTCCTGATTGGCTGTGAACAGAGGGGATCCAAGAGTGTTTTTCTGGGGTTTCCCATGACAGCATCCTAGGCTGCTGTTAGGGCATTGCAGGAGGCCAAGTTTCCTTCTATGAAGGCATCATAATCCTCCAGGTGTTCCTGTGGAGGGGAAGCTGCGAAAGCATCTCATAGTGTCCCACAGATCTAAGGAATATCTGCTAACCAAGGCCTGTTAGCAATCCTAAACTGAAAGGCCAAAGCTGAATAGGCTTTTCGACCCAGGAGGTAGAGTCTCCTAATCCCTGGGGAAGCAGGGGGTGAATCAGGGCGGCCCTGTCTCCCTTGGATGGCTTTCATCAACTGGGAGCAAGCAGCTGGGAGCTCCAGCAAGTATGAGAACTGCTCGGGAAGAACCTGGTACTTATGGCCTGCTACCTCGGAGACTGGCAGGACTGAAGAGGGGGTTTGCCAGTGTGTCCCGGCAGCATCAAGGACACTGCCATGAACAGGGACCATGATCATGGCTGTAGAGGATGCAAACTCCTGGTTGAACAAGGGATCTTGGTCCCCCCGAGGGATGCGACCTTGACACCCAGGTAAGTGGTCACTGGGTGAAGAAGGTCAAAATGTGTGGTAGGGTCTTCTCTGTAAGACCCTGGCCTTGGGTTATGGCTCTAGCAGGGAGAGAGGACATCCCCAGTACTGGGGTGTCTTCTCCCGGTGCTGCGGTACTGGGAGGGAATTCCCCTTCTGAGACCTCAGTGTAAGGGAACTCGCTTTGAGCATGGTACTGGGAAGGACCCAGTGCCACAGACTCTTCAATGGGACGGTGGGCCCGAGGAATGCGTTCTTGGACCCCTTCACAGCACTGATGCGAGGGTGTCAGTGCCGTAGGGATTGGAGCCCTCAGTGCCACAGCTGCATGAGACCGAGGAGAAGGGGAGCACTTATGAATGTGTTTTCATGAGAGGCTCCATGTGGTGCCAGGTGAAATGGAAAGGAAGGCAGACTTACCTTTTGGCTTCAGTGACCTGGGCAGCCTGGGCATGTTCAGGAGCAGAAGAGCATTCGTCACTTCGAAGGCCTCCTGTGTGGCTGACACCGTAATGGGCTCCAGGCCTTCACCCCTGGAGGGGAGAGTCAGAGTGGTGCCAGTGCTTCCGTGCTCAAATTGACGCCAAGCGTACTTTCCTATGCTCCAATGAGGAGCGGTGCTGAGAGGGCCCCAGTACCAACTGGCACATGCTGCCGGCGCCAAGCCACAGCACTCAGGCCGCTTTCCTCAGACCAGAGGTGCCAGCAATGAGGTCACATAGTGCCGAGACTGTGCCGATTTAGAGGCCAATTGTGGCTTTTTATTCACAGCCAGAGAGTGGCGCTGAGAGGGCTCCGGTGCCAACCTAGCACGCAGTGCGGTGAATCTTTGGGCACATCAAGCATACCGGGTGCCAGCTGTAGGCGTTCCCTTCACTCTCTGTTCTCTTGAGTCCCTCCTCTGAAGGCTCTGCAGATGGGGCATAATCCACCCAGTGAGACTCACCCCAGCATTCAACAGACTTCTCGTGGGGGTTGTCCTCGGGGAGGCTTTGCTGTGACTCGCACAGGGTTTGAACCCTCGCATGCTGGGCAGCAGGTGTGAGCAGATTCAGGCTTTGTTTGGCAGGACTCAGTAGGTACACTGGGTCATCCACAAACAAGTCTTCCAGTGAGAACAGATGGCTCATAAACAGAGTGGACAGACAGGCACTTGCAGAAATGCAAGGAGCGGGCTATTCCATAACCGTCGCTGAGGGCGGAAAAAAGAACTAAGGGGCTCAGGGACAGGACCATCTATATATAGCTGCAGGAGCAGCCAGAGTGGGTGCTGGCCACCAACCCTGCTCTGACAGGCCAGGGCTAAAATGCTTCTGGCCAATTGTGCGCTGTGGCACATAGACACCTAATACTGAATGTATGCGAGCAGCACTCAAAGAAGAACTGGTCTTATGTTAACAGATGTAAGACAGCTCTAGAGTAGGGTTACCAGATACCAAAGCATGGAAAAGAGGACAGGGAAGTACAAAAAGGAGGTCATCAGAGGACACATGAAGAAAACATAGTAGTAATATAACTGTCATTATCATATTATGTCACGGAAAATGGGTAATGATTAATGAATGCAGCATTAAAAGTGCACAAAGTGATGGTTTTTTAAAAATTATTTTAAAATAAAAAAATTACCAAAATGTCTTCTTTTACTGAAACCTGGATTTTTTCAGTAAATGAAAGTCTTTCCTGACCCTTTCATTAATGTTCACGAGACTAAAAAAAGTTAAAAAATTAAATTTGCAAATATAAACAGGAAAAGCACCTGAAAAACTTTTTTAAAAAAATAAAAAGCTTGTTTTTCATTTTCTACAGCAGCCCATTTTACAATTTAAAAAATATTTGTCCTAAATTGTTTTGAGCCAGTTCAAATGTGCCTCTATTTGTTTTACTTTATTGGTCCCTGTTAATAATTTTACTCACAGTATACTTTATTTTCCTTCATTTTATTAGTGTTCACTATATTTTTTCCCCAATTTAGCCCTTTTGTAGGGAGCAACAGGCCAAAAGTCAAAGCACCCAACATAGGCCTCAAACCCATAACCCTCAGATTAAAAGTCTGCTTGTCTATCACCTGAGCCATGGAAACTGCTGTTATGTGTGCCTCTAGAAATAAAGGAAACGGTGTGCTCCATTCCCCCTTAATCATTTTTGTTTCTGCAGGCTGCTCTTTGCTCCCCACTTCTGCAGCAAACTTAACCTCAAGGTAACAGGCTCAAGCCCTGTGTTGGATTTTTTTTTTTAAACATTCTACTTATCAGACTGGAAAAAAACTGTAAAAAACTGGACAAAATCACCTATTTTTTAAATGCCTGCCAGATGGAGAACATGTTCTCCTTTTGCCAGACATCTGGTAACTGTAAGGGAAATTATATGTAATTTTTTCTGTAGGACAGTGAAAAAGGTGCTGAAGTGTAGGCCTTGTTGGAG
>ML681971.1:17529627-17540450 GCA_007922195.1 Podocnemis expansa | reverse complement strand
CTCTGATGCAGTTCCTTTTGTTATTCAGCTGAATAATAAATCCTGAACCACACCTCGTTCTCTGCTAATTTGAGTCTCAGCTGGAAACGGGCCTTCATCACTGGGGAGGATCGGTGGTCTCTCTTTCCAGGTTGAGAGCCCTGATTAATTTGTCCCCCACATAACCCTAGCCTAGAGTCACAATACTTCTTGTGCTGTCTAACTGAAGGGGGGGGGGGGCAACTAATCTGCATGGGCTTTGTATTTGACACTCTCACTATGTAAGTACAGGGTATGATGGCAAATGGTATGGGGGTTGATTTGATCACAAATTTGCCAATACCTGTATTTTTAACTGAGGAGGGAAATGAAATGTTGTCTTTTTCACAGTATGCTACCCTTTTGATTGTATAAACTCTGTTAGTCTAGTTCAGGCGTGGCCAAACCATGGCTCGGGAGCCCCACGCAGCTCTTGAATGAAAAAGTGTAGCTCGTGGAAGGAAGCCAGACGAAAGCAGCCCCAGCCTAGGAATTTTAAATCTCCTGCCCTGAGCATGCAGCCATATTGGATGCTCAGCCCAGGCAGCGGTTAAAGCAAGGGGCGCGAGCCCAAGCCTGTGCCTAGCCGCTAGAGTGGCCAGGTATGGGGGCCCTGGCGAGGAGGGGGTGGCTTGGGGGAGCCAACATCAGGGCCTGGGGTTAAGGAGTGGGTCAGGGACAGCAGGTAGAAGCAGCGGCATGGTCAGGGACAGCAGGGAGAAGCTAAGTTTTTACTGCGTAGGTACGCCTGTTTTCATGGTAACCTTAATTACTAGAATTTGAAATTAGTAGGATCAATATTTCCCTTTTTTTACAATAAAATTAAAGTGTGCAGTGAATTTTAAACTTAGTAATGTCAATGGAGGTGGCAGACATAATGGCCACCCCGCCTCCCCAACCTAGCCCTCTAGACTATGGAGCTCACAGGGAGGAGTGTTAAGTATCTATCTCCCCTGATGGGTCTCATCTCCGGGCTATCCAGCTCAAGGGGAAGAGTGTTTAGGATCAATCTCCCCTGATGGGCCTCAATCTCCTGTGTGAGTTTTTTCCTCCCTAGCTTTGTGTCAACAAGAAGGGGGGTGAGTTCCTATTCCCCCTGAACAGCTTTTCGGCACCCCCGTCACCATGAAGGAGGGGTCATTGTCTGGGGTCTCAGTTCCATCATTGGTCCTGACCAGAATCCCACTCCCAATTGGCTATTTTTACTCTGGCTGTGCAAAATTCTATTTAAACCCCCTGTCTCAGCTAGCTTGGTGTTCTCCCACCCTTGAATGCTAAAGGGCACATCGCGACCCGGTCGGACTGATCCCCTGACTGAGACAGGGAGCACCCACCCACCCACGAGACCTTTTTTTGGGGTGTACACGAATTGCCGGCCGAACAATTAAGTACTGGGATGTTGCAGCTGGTCTGCCTCCTTGCTTTGGGTTCCACTGTGGTGCTAGGACAGGTATTATAAATCGATACAAGCCTCCTACCTCTCTTAATTCTTCTCTTTGGTACCATTTATGTATAGTCTGTAATTGTAGCTTCCTTATTTGAGTTTTGTACAGTCTGTGTAGCTGTTTATTATTCCCCTTGTATCCTGTATAACCTTTCCATGATATAGAGGTTTATTGACTAGCATAGTTATTACTTCGTCATATGTTTTATTAGCCATTGGTATTTTGCATTCTATTGTATCGTTGTTTGTTGCTCCACTTCTGCTCTAAACTGCTAGCCCCAAACCTCCCCAGTATACACAGGGGAAGTGTGGGAGTTTAGTTTCTCCCATCTGACTCCTTCAGTCTGCCGCCCACCCTTCTTCGCTAGCAAGGAGGAATGGCTTTGAGCCATTCGTAAATAGGCGTCAGGTGGGCTGATCAGTGCCTATACCAATGTTGAGGCAGTAAAAGGCCAGAAAAGTCCTTGACTTATTATGGCCACCCTCTTGTAAGTCATTGCTCCATACTGTTATTTAGCTATAAGTACTTTTGTTGGTTGCAAGCGTTTTGCATAGACTTTCATGCTTTATCCTGTTGTTTGGTTATAGGTGTTTTACAGGTGTTTTATATAGACTTTCGTGCTCCGTACTGTTGTTAGGTTATAAGTGTTTTACATAGACTTTCTTCTTCCATACTGTTGTTTGGGCATAGGTGTTTTACATAGACATTCTTGTTCCACACTGTCAGTTGGTTATAAGCGTTTTATATAGACTTTCTTGCTCCATATTGTTAATTGGTCATAGGTGTTTATGGTATCACTATAAAAGTAGTTTTTTTTGTTTACTTGAACTGGTGTCCATCTCATTGGTGGGTGTTGCCGGTCCGTCGCAGTTACATTGCAAACCCAGGGTTCAACAAGTAAGTTTGGAGTAGGTAAAATATGTCTATATGCCTCAGTGCGGCTCTCGAAGTTTTAATAATCAACTTGTGCAGCTCTCAAGTTCCATAAGTTTGGCCACCCCCGGTCTACTTGGGGGAAAAGTCACCATCACTGGAAAGAGTAAGTGACCCTGTGTTTTCAGCCTGGTAAAGGCAGAAAGGGGTGGGAGTTAGCACTAACTCTGACAAGGAGCTATGCCTGAAGCACTGTCTCACCCCTGCTCCACTGTTAAAGGACAGATCTAATGGCTTGGCTTCTTGTGGAGTCTTCCTTTTGTTATTTTGATCAAAGGAGTTGTTTGCAGTGTCCTGAGGTTAAAGAGCTGAAATCACTGAGGGCTAATCCCTCTCTTAGAGCTGAAATCACTGAAGAGTGACCAGCAGACAGTGGGTGGAGCCAGCAGACAGGGCGAGTGGAGGGCCAGAGTGTGTGAGTGACCAGTGGGTAGCACCAGTGGACATTGCAAATGGCCAGTGGAGGGCTGGAGGGTGTGAGTGACCAGCAGGCAGCACCAGCGGACAGCAAGGTGAGGGGCTCTCTCTACATACACTGGGGTGGAGTGAGTCCTGTACTGGGTTTTGTGAGAATCCTGTCCTGCACTGGTTCTCCAAATCAGTGCTGGGGTAGCTATTGTGTCTATGCATCCTGTTATGCTATGTGGGGTTTTGGTGGAAATCCTCTTCTTTGCTGATTCTCTAGATCAGTGCTAGTTTTGCTATTGTCTATACATTATTTTATACTATTATGAAAAGTCTTGTATACCACTCTCAGACTCATGCTTGAATGTGGGGAAACATCACCCCTTTGGGGTGCCCAGGGAATAGTGCATGATTTCCCAGAAAACTGGGTGGTGGCTCAAGCCAGTTGGTTCTGTAACATTATTTGGAAACCCCCAGATACAGAACCCGGCCCTTGCTCTGCCATCTCGCCCTGGCAGAAGGGTTGCACAGATGAATCTTGGCCCTTAACCATTAAGACTATCAAAAACCCCAGCTATTTCTCTCCTCTTGCAAAAGAGAAAACAGAGTCATAATACTGGGTCCGGGGTTAAAGCCAGTTAGGTAGGTCTCTGGAAAAAAAAACAAAAAACCCAAAAAACCCCTAACAAACCACACACAGAGAACTGATAATTAAAGCCAGGAGACTGGTAATTAAAGGCAGAGAATGGCACAAAACTGACTTTTAAAGTCTGTTTTAGAGCGTTTCTTAGACTCTTCATCCATGAAAGAGCTCTGCACAGCTACGGCAGTATAGTTTTAATTACATCCTAATAGGATGGCAAGGGGAGGCCATTTTCTATTCTAATTAGAAAAAAATTAGGGTAAACCAACAACTGAGCTCCCCCTTTACCACTCTGCCCCATCTGCTGAGAACTGCCCATGGGATGTGACCTAGAGTAAACAACTTGATCAGGTGTTCCTCCCCTGCTCTTTTATTAAATCAGCAACACAGATCTCAAAAGTAAGAGGCACACGAACCCACCACAGCTCTGTTAGCTACTGGCTAATGCCAATCAGTCCAATTTTTAATGACATGCTATGCTTAAAAACCCTAGAACCATCATGTGAAACTGCAGTTAGTCTGATTCCCAATTTGAGCTATTTCTAGAGCATTCATCAGTGGGCTACCTAGAGAGAGTGTGGCCTAATGGTCAGAGTAGGAGGACAGCTCTCTGAGACATAGATTCTAATGCTCGTTCTACCACTGTTGTACTAGTTGACTGTGGATAAATCACTTAATCTCTCTCCACCTCTCCCACCCTTTGTCTGTTGTGTGTATTTAGATCAAACAGTCTCTGGAACAGGGACTGTCCCTTACTCTGTGTTTGCACCCAGCTATTACAATAGGGTAATTAAAACAAACACTCATAAGAGACAATACCAACTAAAAGGAAGAAAATAACATTGCTGTCAATAACACACACCACTGTCAAGCATCTAAGATGGTGGCCGAGGCAAACATCTCACACAACAGAATTGTTTAACCTCCTATTGGGCCTGCTTTCTGCGGTCGCTGAGTGGCACACCACAGCTTGCTAGAACTTCACTCCCTCAGTGGAGCCAGAATTCAGATCATCCTTCAAATTTGTTAACTGCTGAAGAAAACTCTGCATGGCTCCAAAGCTTGCCTCTCTCACCAGTGTCCCTGCCTGGCCAGCATCCTGTCTGCAGAAGGTGCCTCACAATTACAGAGCCGGCTGTACCTCTACCCCTTTCTTAGTCTCTCTGCCTGCACCCCCTCAGGCCTTTCTTCTGCTGGGCAGGACTTCCCAGTGTTCCGACTGGCAGGCTACAGCAGCCTGGTTTATCAGTTGATTGGTCAGGGTCTAGACACCGACCTTTCTCCCTTTGGGAGCCTGGACCAGTCGTATCCAGTGACTAAACACCCCTTTAAGGTAGCATTTGTTTTCATGGGAGGACCAAAACACTCAGAGAGGATTTTTAAAATAAAGAACAGTCTGCAAGTGTGGCTGTCTTCCCTACAGGCTAACCCTGATGGTAGCCTAGGTAGGCTTTAATTCTTCAGCTCTCCCAGTGGTTTGTCTGTAGTCTGGTCCCTCTAAAAAACTTCTCCCACCTTGAGGAAGGGTCCTTTTAAAGCAGCCCACACTTCTTTGCATCTGTGCTTTCCCAAACTTTTGTCCCAGTTCTGTACAATGGCTGGAGCTGGAACCTTCAAAGCCCAGAGTTGGGGTAGATACCTACTGAGGAGTGGCTTACTTTGAGCTATTGTCCCTTTCCTGACAGTCTCCCTATTAAACTAAACCACTACATTAATCAGTAAACACCTCCAATAAACCTCGTCAGTACTCAGCATCCATTCATTTCCACGGAGCAGCTCCACTTGCAACACAGGCACAAGAAACCCCATTGTGCAATAATCAGTGATTGCTAGGAGATGCCCCACCAGCTGGGATCATATGAATACAGTAGGTGCATGATGGACAGAAGGATGTGATGGCACAGGAGTCTTCTCCAATGAATATCTGATGCTGGAATGTTTAAGGAGCCACTCCCATGCAGAGGAGGAGTACTTATTGCTTTTCTATTGTTTCTCCCAGATGGAGAAAAATGAGACAAACAGGAGACGTAGCTTTGCTCTTCCACATGAGCAAGTGAAAGGGAAAAGAGAGATTCCAATTCCCCAGTCACACACACTCTGCTAACAAAGCCACCTGGCATGGAATACATGATGGGCTGGTGCCCCCTACCCCCATTTATGCCTGGAGGCTTGAATGAATGATTCAGCACGTAACAAAAAGCCCAGCTGCAAACTAGCTCAAATGTTTCCAAGGTGCAGCATACTCTCAGGAATTAAATGAGTTTATATTAGAAAAAGGTTCAGCTTTTAGCTGGGAAATCCATCAAGGAAACAGCTAACTTACCAGGGGTAGGAGAGCTCTCTCCTGAGTAGAAAAACAGCAACATAAAATAGGAGTAAAACATGTTTACCTCCATTCCAATCCTCTGCACTAGTCCCAGCTGTCAGTTAATGCAATGGCTCTTGTAGCGAGAAGATCTAGCCAAGGCAGCTGCTCCAGTGCCTCAACCTGTACAGCACATGTCCCAATAGGAGACTCCAGAGGAGCAGCAGCAGCAATGCAATTTCACAGGACAGTCAGCAAACCACAGCAACCCTTAAGCAATAGCCCCGCCTACCTGCATATTCAAGCTAGAGCTGCCCCTGAGCGGCTCCAGTGGAAGAGCAGCTGGAGCAAACCCAAATGCTGAGTTGACAGGTGGGGCTCTTAGTTCTGTCAGAAGATAAGAGAACCTATACCCTTGGAAAAGAAAGAGAGGCCGCTAACGGCCTAAAGACAGCACACACACCAACACTGACCTTACTGGATGGAGAGTCCACATCAGCCAGGCCAGGCAGAAAGCTGCCCTTTCAGATTTCTGTCAATGCAACTTAGCCACATTGCCTTCCAGGACAGCACACAGCACTGATGCTGTACAAAACAACCAGGTATTTTGAAGAGTTTGTGGGAAAGGACAGTTAAGATGGTACCTTTTAATTAGATGTTTTCATCCCTTTCCAGTAGGTCATTTTTATCCCACAGTTCCCTTTCTGGAGGTCCTCACAAAGCCAGGTTGTCTTACAACACCACAGCCAGAGTGCTTATCTAGATCTGCCAGATTGGAAATTCTAGCATGAACAAATTCATTAGTGGTGTTGCTGCTCATCATCCCACTGCCCATTATCACTGTAGATGCTGATGGTGAATACAACAGTTGTCAGCTAAGGGTTTATCCTTCCATGGAAGTTTCATGCAGCTGTTCCTGACAATCTGTGCACAATGAACAAGTGAGAAGCACCAGGGCTTCAGAACGGGAGAAGGTTGGACTCTTCTACATAAATGTTGACAATAAGAGTGAGATTCTCCAAGAGTTAAGCACCCCACTCCAAATGGATTGTCACAAGGAGCTGGGTAGTTAAAGCCCTTTGCAGCATTAGAAAATCCCATCCTAAAGCCCTTCTTGCTGTTTCTCCAGGGCAGCTGATTAATTCAGGTATGTTACACCAACTGGTCTAGCAGATTTAAGCCCCAGATGGTCTGTTTATCTGTGTAAGATGAACACACATCAGCATCATAACAATTAGGCCTGCATTCCCCCAGCTCCCTGCATATTGTGAAGCTGAACACAAAGACATGTACTTTGCAGCAAGAGCACTGAATTCTCCAAGGATAGATGAGAGTAGGTGTAGCCCCTAACACCAGGCAAAGCCAAGCCAAAGAGACAGTGACGGCGGGGGAGGGTAAATGCCAGGCATAGCGTGCCAGATGAAATGGGTGCAAATCTGAAGCCTCCTGTGCACCCACCCCTGGTTCACAGCTGCACTGAGTACAACAGGTGCAGAGGTCTGTGAACAGGAGATCTGGAATAAGCATAATCATTGTGCTATTGAGGCCCTTATTTCTATGTCCCACATTTAGGTCTCACTCCTATTCCTACGCAGAAGCAAATAAGGGCCAGCACTCTCCTTTGTCCAAGGTCAGGTTCCTATGAGTTCACCTGTTCCTCTCTTATTACTCAGTTTTTGATGTGCAACACTTCACATCTGCTGTGCAGAATGAAGCCCTGAGGACACGTCAGCAGCAGCCATGTCATAGTTTGCAAGGGAGATGGTTTCATAGCATCCTGCAGACGCCATTGACCATCCATAAAGCACCACATTTCTCAGACTTTAAAGATACTCAGAAGCACAGGAACCGTTATCAATAGGAAACCTAACACTTCTGCCTGAAGGGATAGTGGGGTGAGTCAACACAGAGATACTGTGGCACAGAGCCAGGAACACAGGAAATGCAACTGAGATGATGAATAAGTTTGATTCTGCAGAAACCATATCTACTCCTGGATAGCTTGCTTACAGATACCATCCTGCAAACTTGGATCACTGCTGTAAAAGCAATTTCCTTCCCTTCCAACCTTAAAATGACATCAAAATTTCTGGAAGCATCAGTGTGTGCAGGGGAGTCTCAAACAATCAATCTGCACTTTAGGCTGATGGCTTTCCGAAACTGACTCACCAGGACTGATGCTTCCTCTTCATTATCCCTTGGCGTCTCCACTGCGAATGGGGGCTGAGGTGGTAGGTCAGTTGCCTGCAGAGCTTCTCCATAGCTCCAAGTGAGTCTCCCTCCTGCATAGGCAAAGGGAAGGATGCCAGGTAGGTTATTTAAAGCAACACAGCTTCACGGGATCAGTAATGAGAGAGCTGCAGGAGTCCCAAAGGGGCAGACATGTTAGTCTAGTTCAGCAAAAGAAGCAAGGAGTCCAGTGGCACTTAAAAGACTAACAAATTTATTTATCGCATGAGCTTTCAAGGGAGAAAATCCCACTTCATCAGATGCTTTGAAGATGGGGGAACTTACAGAATAGATGGAAAAGAAATGCAAGGAAGTGTAAGTCATGGGATCAGGTCATACTGTTTCAGTATACTTATCACCCTGTCCCTTTGCATACAGTGGCCAAAGGAACAAGCTTGCAATGGCAGAAGGGTAGACCATTTGATAGGCCTTTTCTCTCTCCGTTTGCTACGACTCTGCAAATAATATGCAGCCCTGCTGGGCTCCTCACGTACCTTGTATCCAACCCAAGAGTAGCTGTTGAAAGCAATTGCATGATTTTAAGCAGGTGCTTAAATTAAAAATAGAAAATCAGGTATGGTGAATCAGCACAGCAAGCAGAAGGAAGGCTAGCTGGAAACCTGACTGGAACATGGATTCCTAGATTATCATGGCAAAAGTAACCTCTAGGATTATGTAGCATGACCTCATGCCTAACACAGGCCATAAAGCTTCCCTCAGAGAAAGCAGATCTTTCAGAAAAATAATCCAATCTTGATTTTAAAATTTCCAGTGACACAGAATCCACCACATCCCCATGTAAAGGTGCGATAGAGAATTACACTCACTGTTACAAACTTCACACCTTTTTTCCAGTCTGCATTTTGTCTGGCAACAGCTTCCAGCCACTGGCTCTTGCTGGACCTTTGTCTGATCTATTGATAAATAAATCTTGCTTATAAAACATCTATTCCACATGTAGGTCCTTACAGACTGATTAAGCCATCCCTTCACCTTCTAGTCCATCCCCTTTATGTTCTCCTGCCATTCCTGTGGTTTCCCGCCTCCAAGTAGTGCTGTCATGCAGTGGTGGGAAATGTGCTGATCAGCAAAGGGGAATGGGTATGAAGGCAAAGATCCAAGGAATACTAAAATCTGTGGGAGTTTTCCCTGGGGGAAGATTTAAGAATCTGTCTTATTCAGAATCAGTTACTGCCTTCTGCCCCTGGGTACTTCAGAAAGTCTCTGTGGCATCTCCTATCTTCACACTGAGTGAAGATAATTATACTTCATGTGACAGTGGTCACTTTACATTCAAGAACCTCAGTGAGTTTCACCAACATAATTAACCCATACTACCCCTCTGTCACTGTGAGCCCCTTTCTGCAGTAGGGCAAACACTGAGGATTAGTCTACTCTTAATTGAGAGTAACATATTTACATCACTGAGGGGTGTGAAAAATTCACTCCTGAGTGCTGTAGTTATCTGACCAAACCTATGGTGCGAATGTGCTGGGTCAGCTGAAGAATTCCTTGATCACTCTAGCTACCCTACTCTGGGAGGTAGATGAACTACAATGATGAAAGAAACTCTTACATCACTGTAGGAAGCATTTATGTAATGACACCACAGTGGTATACCAATGCAGGTCCATCACAGCAGCCCATAATGTAGACATGGCCTAATGGATACCCATGAGCACCTAACAAGTCAGTGACAGTGTTTGGAACAGGACTCAGTGGCCCAGCTGTCCAGTCAGCTTCACTCATGCACATGTATGCATGCACTGGGAACAACAGGCATACAGCAGACATGCTACTTGGGTTCCCAGTAGCTTCTGGCCCTCAGTTCTGCACTCCAGCCATTAGGACAAGTGCTGGGCCAGCCGCCAGCTTAGCAATCATCTTTCAGTGCCTGTCTTTTTCCCTTAAAGCTGCCCAGAGAACTGCCAAGACTAACCAGCACCATTAAAAAAAAAAAAAAAAAAGCAGACTCAAAGTTTGCAGCAAAGGAGCAAGTACGCTCTGGTTGCAGTTCACTCCCTGCACCACCAGCTATTGATCCTGCCCCCACACCCCACCTCAACTTATGATGCCAAATATCTCATTCTCTTCCTGGGGGTCTGAACTTCTCTGCCATCCACATGACTGCAGACACAAAGTGGTTCTGTTCAAAGGTGCATGGAGTATGTGGCTCTTGGCCAGGCAGCCCAAGTCTTTGGCTCAATGCCTGGTTCTGGGAAGTCTTCCAAACAGTTTTGGCTGGGAGGCAAGTTTAGGGAGAGGAGAGAGGCACAGATTTAGCTGGCAAAAAATTAGAGCCAGGAGTGGGTGGGAGAGGAGGAGAAGAATTTCTGTCTCCGCAGCCAGCAGGAAGAAACAGAATCTTTCACTGTAGCAAGAGGAGGCAGCGGCGCAGGTGAATTCACACTAATGGTCTGGCATCCCCAGAGAGTACTGGGGGAATGGTAGAACTCCTATGATGCCTAGAATAATGAACCTGGGCTCTGGAAGTAAGGGTGAAATAAAAGTCACATGAGGTCGAGCAATTACAGTGCAAAATGCAATGACAAGAGGAGCCATTGCCTAGCTGTGAAAAAAGGCTAAATTAGCAGCCTTGAACCGGCACCTCTTCTCCATCCCTTCAAAGTGTCTGACAAAGTGGGATTTTCTCCCATGAAAGCTCATGCAATAAATAAATTTGTTAGTCTTTAAGGCTGTGTTCACACACACATGGTTATTTCGAAACAAGTTGTGTCGAAACAACTTGTTTCGAAATAAAGCCTTATTTCGAAATAACATACTTCGAATTAACAAAATGTTATTTCGAAATAAGAAAAAAAAGCGGGAAACGAAATAGCAGGTT
>ML681971.1:17480924-17529227 GCA_007922195.1 Podocnemis expansa | reverse complement strand
GCTGGCCAGGGGACACCCCTTAGCACCCTGGCCAGGGTGCTGAGTGTTCCCTGGCCAGGGTGCTGAGGGGGCAGCCCTTGACCTGTTGTTTCGGAACCTATTGTTCCAAAACAACATATTCAGACGAGTTGTTTCGAAACAAGTGTTTCAAAACAAGGTTGTTTCGACCCCGAATTGGGTTTAACTTGTTTCGAAACAATACCCTTGTTTCGAAACAACGGGTTCCCGTTGTTTCGAAACAACGGTGCGTCGTGTGAACATGGTTTTTTTTGTTTCGAAACAACAAGGTTGTTTAGAAACAAAAGTGCTGTGTGAACACAGCCTAAGTGCCACAGGATTCCTTGTTTGTTTTTGTCCCACCCTGTGTGTCTCTTCATGCTGCACACCCACAGATTAGGGAGAGGCAATGCTTCTGGAGAACACCAATACCCCAATAGTCTGGATCCTTGCCTTTGTCACAGTGGATCTAATCTTCTGAACAAGAGCACAGTATGTGCGACGGATAGGCCTAACCTGCAGAATTTAGACCTGGATGCTTATTTGCTTTCTGCTGGAACTGAGAGAAACCATCTTGGGGTTTCAGCCAGGCCACAGTAGAGATAGAGCATCTGAAGAATAAGTCTGATCCCCTAATTGTTTGGAGACAGCTGGCTCACTGGAGGCAAGGAGGGGCCCCCTCGAGTATTCAGCTGGCAAATTAGTTTCAGGGTGGCACCATTATAGGAGACATCTTTGGGAGTCACTCATCATTTCCTGGGGAGTTCCCTGGCCCCATCTACTTTCTCTCAGTTTGGCAACACGCACTGTAAGTGAAGTAAGAAATCACATGGACTGCCATGGCCACTGCAGACAAATGTCTTCCCAACTTCAGAGTGTCTCTAAAGCTAATCTCACTGTAAATCCTTTTAAATTGATGTCAGCCCTTCTGGTATTGGGGCTTTACAGGGAAACTGCCTGTGGAGCAATATAGATGACCCAATAAAAAGAGGCTCAGTTGGAAATCCTTACTAATGCTCCCAGAAGAGCCAAGAGACACAGCAGGGGAAGAACTTCCCCCACATTCCCCAGCAGGCTTTGGACCTGTGCAGAACCCAACAATGCCTATTCCAATGGGGAAATAAAAACCCGCTCATTCGATGTCTTAACTGCTCCTCCAAACTTCAGCTTTGAGAGATGTTATAGGCTGAGTCCCTACAATACGTAAATTCAGTTTCAGTAAGCAGGTCAGTTCTAGGCTCATCAGCACAACCATAAAAAAAAAAAAAAAAAAAAAAGGCAGCTCTGTCTAAGTGGGCCAAGCTGCAGAGAGCCAGCGGCAAGAGAGCCTGGTTTGAAACAAACTGTGTGTAGTATGGCAGACTCATGCGTATTTCACCTCCCTGATGATGCACAGTTGTGATGGCAACAAAGATCCTCTAGGGCAGTCTGCTCCCCCATGCCCTGCCCCGTCAATGGCCAGGGGACTTTGTGGGAAGTGGCTGGTGACCAACTGCTGCTTATCCCAATGCCAGCAGGAGACATCAACAGATGATGGGCTCCAGCAGCATGCACTCCCTTCAACAGCAAGTTGTTACTGGGGCTGGGACTTGGTGGCACTTTCTCCCTTCAGCAGGATGCAGAAACTGGAGGGAGAGCCCTGGCAACCCACTTTCCTTGTCCTGCCATGAACATGAGGGATGTTCTACCTCCCACGCAGGAAGGAGGAAGAAAGTCGTGGATGAGTGGCAGCCAGGATCATGCTCAGCTCCTCTGGAGACCTGCGTGATTTGGTCCTGGTGCCTCTCTACCTTTGACAGTCTCAAGTGGCCCACACTTGGTGTTTGTTTGTGTCAGGGCTTGCCAGCACTGAGTCCCGGCACCACTTTCATTATAAATTAAGCACTGCTCACGCTCCCTTCTCCTGCAAGGGAACAGTCTTGCTTCCGAGTCCCATCTTGAATTCACAACCATTTTAGGTGAGCCACATATAGCAGATTTAAACTATGCTCAATACTGGGCACAGTGAATCCAACCTTTGGCTTCATTAACCGGGCCATGCTCTGTATGGAACAGGTCATCCATTGCCAGCATACTTTTAATGGGGAGCCCTCACACTTTTCAGTCTTCAGCTACGAAATACTGGACCAAGAACCTATGTGCCTATTTGAGAGGAGAGAGACACCCTCAATACACAGTCCTTGGATCTCTGATCGTCCTAGGCTTTGATGGCCATCACTATTTATTCTCATTGATTGTTCTGTATTTTGTTATTCATTGGAAGGATTCACACGGATGTCACACCCCATCTGCCAGGGCCATCTGATTACTAGCACCTCCAAATACTCTCATGTGAATCTAAGTGCTCCAACATAGCTGTGAGCTATGTGTTTTATACATGTACTTTACCGAATGTATTCTAAGCTCACCCCATAAGTCAGCCAAGAAGGATGGTCTTCTAGCTAAAGATATTATAAACGTTAATTTAATCAAGTCACAAAATGGATTTTGACAGATTGACTGTGAATGTACCTGGAAATAGTATGAAACAATTATACTGATTTCTGAAACAATTACACTGATTTGCAAAGCACAAAAGACAGAAGTTGTGCATCTACAATGACCAAGGCAGAAGACGTAGCATAAGGCTCATGGTGTTAACCTGAACCGTTCAATCCACTCAGGAAGGTATAAAACTTTGACAGAAATAACAGAAACTGGAGTAGTTCATTCCAACACATACCCAGATGCCCACAGGGTCTGATTTAATTCAGCAGCCAGCCAGCTGTTGCTCTCTGTTCTAACCAACAGAGGGAAAGGGGTGGTATCAGTAATATATTCTCCATTCCATCCCTTATCTGGGTTGGGAGGCAATGATGGATGTTTCAACAGCTCAGGTATAACCTAAAAGTATCTTTGTACAAACAGAGATTTAAGAGATGAGTCTTGTCAAAGATAAGTTGGAAACAGCTTAGGAATGACTTGAAAATTGAACTATAAAGGTACCCAATAGTCACACCTCCTGATTTGAGTTTAGAGGTGAGGGATCCATTTTTTTTTGGTAATTAAGCATATGCTTAAATTTGGATCTCTTCAGGGGAGTATGAAGGCACAAGCTAACAATAAACACATGCCTAAGTACCTTCCTAAACACTTATAAACTGGGGTCTAAATTCCATCAGAAGATAGAACTGTAATTAAGCCCTGTCTGTCTACCACTTCTGAGGACAGGGCCCTGTAACACAAAGGTCCAGTTCCAGTTCTATTGCCACATGCTCCAGAGCACCTTTTAATCCGTGAGACATGAGCACTATGAAGTTTGGTGTTTTGAATAAGCACCCAAAAGTCTTCAGAACAACTTCCTATTGCCCATTCCACTAAAGAATGACAAAGCACTGCGCAATCATTCATCAGTTAAACCTCAAAACATCTCTGGAAGGTAGTGCAAGTTTATTCCCTCTAAATACTCCCCACCTGTGCTGCCAAAGACAGCTTTCCTCATTTTCCTAAAGGAAAATGCCACCAATTTCTACATCTACGAGACCTAAGACCTCCCTCAGTAATTTATCATTGTGTCTGTGAGTTGTTTGTTCCCTGTTGATTAAAGCAAAATAAAGTAGTTTATCATGAAACAAAATGGGAAAAGCAAAACCAATGAAAAGTCCTTTATTCAGCATATAATCACTCAACAACTTGTGGTGATGTTTCTCCTCATGGTTAAATACACAATAACTTTTTCAGTCAATGTTTATAACATAACAATTCTTTGTTTGCACTAATGCCAGTACAAAATATGAATGAAAAACTTAAGAAAGCCAAACTGGGATCCCATCATCATCATCATCATCATCACAGAACCTCATAGTTCACAGACATTGCAAGTGTCTTTAACTCTGACTAGACACGTCGCTATTCTAATCGTACATGAAGACTGACCGGCGTGTAGTACTCACAACTCTTCTGCTGAGTCTATCTGAAATGATAGAGTTGTGCAACCAGTTACAAAAACTCTTAAAATGTGGAGGAGCTCAGTCTACACTACAGATACAGATCTAATTTCTTCCTCCAAAATTACTGGGCTTGCAGTTTCCACAATTTTGCGATATCCCATTACAGACAAGGGGCCACGTGACGAAGCTGGAATCCAGATCTGAATTTCCCTAGAGTTTAGGGGTGCTCACATGAAGGGTTCATTTGAAGGACAACATCTACAAAACCAGTAACCTCACTGGATAGCCACTATCCCAGATTAACTGAGCTTTAAATTTCTCCAGAAACTCAGCCATTTTGTTCGACATCTCACAGAAGCCATTTGGCTAGCACTCTTGATGAACAGCAGCATTGTGTATAAAGCAGCCTTCCAGCATAGTCAGGCACACAGATTGCTACACAAACAAGCAGAACAGAATAAAATAAAGTCTCATGTAAAAGTCAATAAAATACTATAAAAGCTAAAGTGAATCTGACATCTATTGTATAAAAAAAAAGCTTCGCCAGTAGAATTAACTTTTCTATCTGCAGGCTTGGGATTGATATAATAGGTAGCTAGGACCCCTTATTTCCTGCCCCAACAACTGTTCTGTCCTCCAATTAACGCTGGATTTATTTTGTTCCCTTTCATGCTGCCAATACATAAAGGAACTGAATTAGAGAAAAAATGGTGGAGCATCTCAAGAGCTTGTTCTTGTTGAGACTCAGACTTCAAAATCAGAAGGGACCATTACAAGCATCTAGCCTGATCTTCTGCACAAAGCAGGCCACAGAACCTCACCCTTTCACTCCTGTAATAACGCCCTAACTCATCATTGAGTTACTGAAGTCAAGAAATCGTGATGTAAGGACTACAAGGAACAGAGAATCTACCAAGTGACCGATGCCCCATGCTGCAGAAGAAGGCAAATAAAACCCAGAACCTTTGCCGATCTGCCCTGGGGAAAAATTCCTGGCCCTATATATGGCAATCAGCTAAAACCTGAGCATCTAGGCCTGACTCACGAGCCAGATACCCAAAAAGAGTTCTATGTAGTAACCCAGAATCCACCCCTTTTAATATCCTATCCCAGGCCACTGGGCATATTTACCATTAGCAGTCAAATTAGATTGTCCCATCTTAACATCTGCTTCATAGACTTATTGCTTTGTACTTTGGATAACAAGCAATTCCTATGGAGTTTTTCACCCAGTCCAATGAATTGTCACCTCTGCAGTGATCGATTGGCCCCTGGCTCAGAAAAAAAAATACAAAAGGCAGATACAAAAATAATCAACTAAAGCTTAAGTAAAGTCAGCATTAAATCTTTTGTGATAAATATAAGCTTGGTGCCTTTTCAATTATTTTTCTGGATACTGTGGCACATGCAAGGGCCATTTAATGTGGCCTCAGAGAGGCCTATTGACTGATTCTGTATTCACATTTGGGCTTTACATCATGTAAGCTAGTAAAAGCAATGTTATTGGTAAACATCTTAGGACAGCCATGGTCCATCACACATTGCATGCGAAGTCTGTATTTTGTGATGGCTAAGCGCTCTCATTCCACATGGAGGGCCAGAGTTCCAGAAGACCTCTCTACTCATTTTGGCATCTAGATAAGGCCAAAAGTCTTATCCCAGCGCAACTGAACTTGATGCAAACCCTCCCACAGATCTCAACAGGGCCCTGATTTCAACCTAGGTTTTCAGAAGTGCTCAGCACTCAACAGCAACCTTTCTGAAAGATGAAAGAGGTAATGGAAACTCCATAACTTGACTCATTTAAAACAGGTCAGGGCAAAATACTAGAAATGCTGTGAAAAATTCTGAGCTGGCAGATGGATTGACAGCTCTTATACCTCTGAGCCTGTGATTTTGTCTGCTAATTTCCAATGTAGATTAGCCCTACAGGAGCTTGGAGGAGACCATTTGCTGACAAATTCAACCTAGCTTTGATCAAGCCAGCTCAGTGTGTTGCCAGGCTTGTTCAGATAAGGCAAGTATGCAGGGCCCCAGATGGGATTGTACTCCAGAGGCCAATCAACACTACCTCGGCTACGCTGGTATTTATGGTGAACTAACTCAATCAAGGTGACCTTGAGCATGACTCCAAGGGCCACAATCATTCCTCAAAATGCAGGCAAACCCTCTGTAACTCACCCTGTGTTAGACAAGAAGTCTGTGGCATAGCCAGAAGCTGAAACCAGGGAACCTGAGGCCAAGTTCAGCATCTTAACTGAAAGACCATCCATCCTCCTTTTTGGCCATGGCCATCAAGGAAAACTGAATGTGCCCTGGTATAAACTAACCTCAGATGTTTTGTGTGGAAGCCTGCTGACTATGCAGCAAGTCGCTTATTGCAGTCAACCTTCATTTAATTCAGGCACTACCCTGAGAAAGCTTTGATGATGCAACAGCCACTTAGATAATGGATTTACTCTTTAGCACTACCAGGGAGTTGAAGGTACTGACTCAGACTGGGATCTCCATCTCTGAACCCTCATTATGCCATTTTGAATAGGTCTTATAAAAAAGAAAATGAAAAGGTTAATACTGCACAAAAGGCGGCAGCCATGTCACAATATTATGCTGAAAATTATCTCCTATATCATTCTGAAAGCTACAATTAAAAGGTGTGGAGGTGGGGGAGAAGAATGACTCACAACGGTAATGTGACAGAACAGCAGGGAATGATAGAAACACAAAGTAGTTCTAATGCAAATGTGCCAGGAAAAAAAAATGCCCAGAGTGGAAGCAGACTAATTCTCTGTGATAAATAAGAGTAAAGAAAAACTCATACAAAGCAAAGGGAAGGCTCTTCAGCTCTGCCATGGGAGAAATGATTTATGTGAACCCCAAAAGCAAAGAAATGTCCAACACAGATCCCTGGATCCAAAGCCCACCCACTCTTGTGGAGGTTTGGATCTAAGCTTCATGTCCTGGAATATCTCTCCTACAAGTTTTGGTGGGGAGATGTCTCAGCGGGCGGGCTGAGGAAGACTCCATTGTTCATTAATACTGGTGAAACAATTTGAGGTACTAAGATGAAAGATGCTAGGGAAGGGTATGAGCTTGTTAAGATCCAGACCTCTCTGCCAGATTAACCCCTCAACTCTCAGGAGGAGTTAATCATAAACATCTGCAAAACTACTTCACTAACTCCTCCAAAAACTCTCCTTTGCCGTGATGCCTACAGAAACTTGGCCAGTTAGGTTTCTGGAGTGATGAGAGCACCACATCAGCCAATATTGTCTCACTGATTCCTTGTACTCTCCCATTTGTACACATCCATCTGCTGTCACATCTCCTGCTTCAATTGGAAGCTCTTTGCTGCCAGGACTATGTTTTTGTTCTGTGTTCGTACCACACCTAGTGCAATGGGTTCCTAGTCCATGACTAGGGCTTCTAGGTGCTACCGAAAACAACAGTATAATGCCTCTGCTGGCAGACCAATGGATGGTATCCTAGGAAACAGCTGACACTAAAACCCAAATCAATTGCTAAAACATTATTTCCCTACCCAAATGAATGGTTGGGTATCTTTCCCTCCAGCACAAAGATAGGGTGAAGTTGAGGTTTTTAAAGGTAAAAATGTAATGATTAGAGTCTTGTGGCACCTTAAAGACTAACAAATGTCTTCGGGTATAAGCTTTCATAGGCTCCAACCCACTTCATCAGATGCATGAAGTGGAAACTATGGTTAAGAGGTCTATATACACATGCCAGGATGGAGAAGGGCAAGCGTTAGTGAAGTCAGTTCAGTTAGGGCAAATGGGGCCCATTCACACCAGGTGAATAGAGGGAAAGAATGTGTGAACAGGGACAATTACATTTTGTAATGTGCTAAGCATTCCAAGTCCCCATTCAGACCCAATCTGATTGTGTCAAGTTTTCAAATCAGCTCAAGCCCTGCAGTTTCACAGTGAAATCTGTTTGAAGTTTCTTTGTTGAAGTAATGTGACGATTGTTATTTCTTGCTTTCAAAAGTACAGTTGCTGAATAGATGGACAGCAAGATGAAGAAAAGCATTCAGCCTCAAGGAGAAACAGCTCTTTACACTAGTACATCTTATGGTTTGCACATAGCTTCTACAAGAGGCAGCCAAATGAACTCTTCCAAAACTAGAACTGTGTCACGCACAAGTCAGACTTCTGGCTGCCCCACTCTGCAGCAAATGGACATAGTGATTCAGCTAAGTACAGCTGCCTAAGACAGGCCACTCCCACAGGAAAGAAACTGGAGCAGAAGCTCTTTCATAACCTGATTTACTTGGTACTATTTGTTTATTTCACTCAGCTTGGACACAAAGTATGTGGGTCAGTTTCATTCACTCTCTGCACTTTGTTTTGCTTTTTCACTTTCATTCACACCCATGACCCACCTCTACAGCAAGGTGAATGCTGCAAAAAACCCTCAAAACAGTACAATATATTCATGAACTTTGACTCACTTTCCCCTAAACATTCATATAAGCAAGTTTTTGATTGTGACAGTCTTTGAAGGAAGAAAAACTGAGCAACGGTCTTGAACAATCTCTTGTGCAAACATGCCTTCATGTAAGCACCTGCAACATGCATCCCTGCAGCCACCATGAAATCTTTCAAATTAGAATCACATGATCACAGAAAGAAAACAATGCCCCATAGGTGACCAATCACATAGCACAAAGAGTGACTACCCAAAGGCAACAGACATGGCAATCTGCTCTCCTCCAAGTGATCCAGAGGCTGAAGTATGTTGGCATAAATATTTATGAAATCATATGGAATAAACGATGCATTTGCAAGACTAAGTCTGTGGATAATCTGGAGACAGTAAAATGGGCTCAACTTGCCAAATGAATTGCTCACACTGATTTGGTTTTTCTGATTTTCTAAGGATCACACTCCCCACGTTTCAGTTTACAGTGTTAGCAAGCAAGTGGACTTAAACATCATAAATAACTTGGGGCAAGGCAGCTCAAGTGGAAAGCGTCTCTTTTAGACTAATTCAGAAATAAACCAGAGTAAAGTCAACAATCCTGTAGCTCATTAGTTGAAATTCTATGACTTGAAAAACAAATGTGAAGTCAAGAAGGTTTAAAGCTAAGTTTCCTTTATAAACCAACATTGTAATCATAACTTGAGAAGCAGCAGTGAAGAGATGAATCAACTAGAGAGAGATGAAAGAGTAAAGCAGACAAGTTGTTGCAGACTGCATGGCAACCCTCTCATCACAGCGCAAAGGATTACTCTTTATTGCAAGTCAGTTATTCAGAGCCCAGATCAGAACAAAGGTGGAACCCACTGGCACTTCACAGCCAGATGAATTCAGCAGGCACTCAGGCTGAAATGCAACACACAGCTATGAAACTGACCACTTGTGGCCGCCCTCATATGTCTGACCCAGTGGAGCGGGTCAGCACAGTCAGAGAGATCAGAACAAAGAGACTCGTGCCTGGAGTGTGAGTGGGTGAGACAGAAAAAGAAACACACACTCTAGTGTCCCTCAGGACAGTACTGCACTGGGAGAATGCTCAGAGCGCGTGCAGACTGGCAGCGGGTAGTACTGGGGGGAGAACAGACATCTAATAGCTTGGATGAGGAAGAGGAAAGGAAAATGGGTCTCCATGGGCTCAGGGTGCAGTGAGGGTGAACTCACCCAGAGGCTGTAACAGGGCTGTGGAACTAAGGACAATAATGACCATGGCGGCTGGTAAAGAAACTGTGAGAACGGCTAACAGAAGGCAGTGCTGGAGTCTATGGGCATGAATTTGTTCCCTTCCCTTAGGCCTTCCTTCTTTAGGCTGTGGAAGTTAGATACTAAGAAGTTAGATGCTAAGGAGGCACTTAGCAGTGTTTAACACAGTGAGGTCCCTGGCCAATGGCCTTTACACAGAGAAGGAAAAAGGACTCAAGAAGAGAGTTTGCAGAGCTGAACTCAGAAACCTCCTCGCCCGTACCCTCAACTCAGAGATGGTGACATGCTATGTTCCCTCTAAGCTGTGCACGTGTGCGCGTGCACACAGGTTGTGAAACCCACACACACAACAAAACAAAGCGTGCACAACAAAATTCAGTAGTGCTAATATTTTTATGCTACCTTAAGAAGGTGACTTCAAGTAGCATGTTTCAAATAAGGTTTTGTAATTTATAAAATCAATTCCATCACTGTATCAAAATAAAATGTAGACATTATTTGCATCATACACACTTACTTTGTTGCACTCACAAGTTTGACCGCACTCACTGGAGTGCGCACAAATTTGGACACTGTTCCAAAAATTTGCACAAAGGAAATTTTTTGTGCACACAGCCTATGAAAAATTAGAGGGAACACTGGGATATGCCCAAGGATAGATGGCCACTTCACCCCCCATCCCCTGCAGGATCCTTTGCATCAGGGGTGGTCATCAGAAACTCACCCAACCCCTTCCCCTGGCTTCAGTCTCTTAAAGGAGATTGTGAGGCTGGGCTCAATAGTCAGTGCTAGGAATTCTCAGAACCTTGTGTTGGTCATTCCATCTGGAGCCGTCACTTACCAAGTGCTTGTCACCCCTTCACCTCATTTGTCTCATTTATTCATTCATTCATTCATTTTTAAATCAGCCAAACCCTGAGGCCCTTCCATAGACTGCTGACACTCAGGTCAAAACTCCCTTGGAAGTCAGATTTGCCTGAGCAAGGATGATAGGTTTTAACAGATGACTTCACCCCTTCATGAAAGGATCCTCCAGTCTCTGCTGGCTCAACACCTTAAGAGCCACCGAACTTTCATAAGACCGGCTCAGGCCTTCATACAAGCAGATAATGGGCAAAGCTGGAATGAGTGTGTTAGGAACCAGTAGAGGAAGGAATGGTGTGCTGGCAAAAGGCAACAACTGCCTCCCATCTCCGCCTCACACAGAGGCTGCAGTCTGCCATGAAAGGAGGGGATCCACTTACATTGCCAAAGGACTGGTTTCAGGCACTTTAGCTCCTGTACGTAACGGCTGGAATCTTTGTGCTACTGCAGCTTGTAAGGGTGGAGAAATACAAACAGCAGGCTGTTTTGTAGAGGAATACCCCATCCACCATCTCAGAGGAGGCTGGGTCTTCCTCAGCCTCCTGACCAACAAGGACTGAGGTCTGCCACATACAGTTGCTGAATGAATACTCAAATGAAACTCTACATCACACACAAGAGGAAGAAGATTTTAGCCCTTCATGAATACATGAAACATTGGCCAGGGTAATTCATCAGCATTATCAGCAGGTCACTAGCTCTTTCCTCACCCATATTCTCCTCTCTTCTGCTTTACATAACTGACTCACCCCAAGATAAGTGCAGTCCTACGCAGACTGTGGTAGCATTTACAGAGCCAATGATATGAGGAAGGATGCCTATCTTTTGTGAGGACAAGCTATCTGTTTATCATGCAGTTCGCTGGCCTAAATTTTGCTGAAATCAGACTGGATTATCATAATTTTTTTTAAGTCTCTCCTTGAAATACATTAAGGGTTCTAAAAAATATTCCATATTTTATATGTAACCCTTCTGACAGGGCAGGCTGGCAGAACAAGGGCTGGGTTCTATACCTAGGGGTTTCCCAATAATGTAGCACCACCAACCAGCTTGAACACCCACCCAGATTTCTGGGAGATCCTGCACGGTTCCCTGGGCATCCCAAAGGGGTAAGGCTTCACCACCGGCAAGCATGAGTCTGAGAGTAGTAAACAGAACTTTCAATAGTAGTAAAACAGAGTGTAAAAGGCCAAATAACAGAAATTAGTGCTGATCTAGCAAATCAGTACAGAGCAAAGTTCCCAACAACCCACACTGCATAACAGAACATACAAGACTTAATGGAACAGCGCTAGCGTTGCTGGCACCCCCCTGCAAGCGCAGCAGATGCTGGCGCATACGAATGATGTAATAGCGCCACGCAACAACATGCTTTCTGTTTTGGCACCCCTCAAGTGGCAGTGCCCCCCTGCATCACTTACTGGGCTTACTGTGTTGCACCGGCCCTGCTTAATGGCAAAACCGGCAATGATCTGGAGAATCAGTGCTAACTAGGCTCCCAACCAACCCTAGGGTATGTACAGAGTGTCTTCCACACCAGCTGTCCGCTGGTGCCATCTACTGGCCACTCGCTCCATCCACTAGCACCATCCAATGACTCCATCCACTGTCTGCTGGCCTCGCCCACTGGTCACTCATGCCGCCCGGCTCACTGCTGGCAACTCTCACCGTCCGCTGACTCTGCTTCAGTGATCTCAGCTCAGAGAGAGGATTTTCTCTCTAGTGATTTTTAGCTCAGAGAGTTTGCCTGTCTCCCTAGTGATTCCAGCTCTTAACTTTAAGTAGCTACAAACAGCCACCTCTGTCTAAATGACAAAGGCCTCAGAAGAAGCCTAGCCATAGCTATCATCAGACAGGGGAAGCAATAAGAGGACAGGCAGAAATAGCCTCAAACCCCCCAGCCCTGTCTTTAACTTCTTTCAGGCTGAAATATGTGGTCACCTTTCCTACAAATCTTTTTTTTTTTTTTTTTTTTGAATAAGGGTAACTTTTACCCTTTAACTAACCCAGACAGTCTTGAAACAAACAGAAAGTAGCAATTCACAAGAGACAGTATTTTATATTTCCCTTCAGTAGAATTACAGATATTGACAGATTTGTGATCACAATAACCCCAAATACCATTACCCACTATGATCTGCACCAAACATGCCAATACCTAATTATGCTCTTTGTGTTCATGCTAATACAGGACCCACGCAGATTAGATGCCCCCCCACCTCCCAGAAGCTGTTAGGCACAGCTTCTAAGCCTACCTTACATCTATATTTACCATTATTTTTATTACCATAGTGCCCAGGCTGAAATGAGGTAAAGGTCCCACTGTGCTAGGTGTGAAACACAAAGTGAGGGAGAATCTCTAGCCCCATCTCCTTCCCAAGTATATACATTACTGCACCGTGAGCTAGGAAGTGCTGAATTCTAAACCCACTCGCTCTGCAGTCTTAAGCAAGTCCCACATGAGAAGCCTACATAAGTTAGTTGTACCTGATTTAACTATAGGTGATTTTGAACCGTTTAAACCAGTATTACTTTGTTTAGTAGAAATCTCTTAAGAATCAGTCAAGGGGATACAACCCCCCTGTTCACAGATTCTTAATGCTATCAGTTCAAAAACTGATTTATGTTAAACCAGCGCAACTTTCTCATGTAGACAAGGCCTCAGTCCTCCTGACGCTGCTTCCCAGCCTGTAAAAGAGTTATACAATTTACCTCCCTCTCAAGAATGACATGAAATTAATGCTTGGATAGCTGTGTGCATATGTAAACAGTAAATGCTAAGCACAAGCTTTCCTTTCTCTGTGGCATTATTATAAATTGTGTCCTATCCTTTCATCCCAATGCACCAGGAGTGGAGCAGAGTACATAATTTCCACTCTGTTCAGTCATGGCTAGGGTTGATCCCAAAAGCATGGAAAGGAGGACAGGGAAGTACAAAAAGAAGGACATTGGCAGACACATGGAGAAAATGTAGTATTAATGTAATATTCTTCTGTTTTTAGGGGGCCTTGCAATGCTTCCCTCAGAAATAGGGTGTTCTGGGGCATTCTAGCATACTTCAACCTCTGTAAGTAAAAAGCCAGACAAAATCATGTATTTTTAAATTGCCTACCAGAGGGAGGATGTGAAGGTAAAAAGGAGGACGTGTCCTCCTTTTGCCTGACATTTGGTAACCCTAGTCATGGCTCAGTAAAAGAGGACCGCTCTAGTCGTTTCTCTGCACTCTAAACCTAACCACATCTAATCTGCATCTGACTGACACCTTCTCCATAACATCTTGGAACCAAGCAGCAGTCAAAACAAAAACATTACGAAGCCAAGAATGATATTCAGGCTCCACCACTCTGTATTTCATCAGCTGCTATTATTTCCCTTACTTATTGAGAGCTTGTCCCATCCCTGCTCCATCAAGTGATTAACTGCTCAACTATGAATCGAAAGCATATTTCAGAAGAGTTGAACATTTGTAATTATAGTTCTTGACCTTGGGACAAGTTCTTGATTTCTAAGCATTCTAGGAAATACTGTGATGTACTAATGCATATTGAATTCACTTGTCAAAATGCTTCATTTCACCATCTGCTTCACTTGCATCCTATCATTTATTTAACAACTTCTTTTTGCTACAATAACATTGTAAGACTCCATAATTAATTTATTTATTTTAGCCGTTGTAAGGTGCATGAGTTTATATAAGACTTCTCTCAGCCAGCCAAGATCTGAGTCAAGAGCACTGGGGTTTAGCAAATATCCTTTTCTTTAAAAAAGGGACCATAAACACGCACAATAAATTAGACACAGTGAAAGCTACCAGTCCTGCTAAGTACATTTTCTCTTGATTACATCTATGTGCAGCAGTAAATACTCCTGCTCTGAATTCCTGTCCCCCGCCCCCCACCACAAATTATCACCATACATAGAACCAGATACTCTACTGATGCCAACAGAGCTACAGTGATTGACAACAGCTCCACATCTGGCCTGTAGCACAGGGCCAACATAAATAAAAAATGGATACACTCACTGATCGTGTTCAGCAAATGTGCATTTTTTGGCTAAGTGTCTGACCTATATATTAGGATCAATAATTGTTTGATAGAACTGGAGTAAGTAACAATATTAACAAATAAGATGGCCTATGGGGAAGCCCTTATTTTGATTTCAACCCTTAAAATCATATGGTTATAATGCTGTACACAAAAGGATTCTTTCACATGATTTGAATTTCCCATCTATTGTAGCTTCAGTTAAGTTTAGTGTTGCACTCACAGGAAAACAACATGATTAACATCTTTATGGCCCGATCCTCAAGCTAATGCCATTCCATCAGCTACACCAAAGTAGCCAGCTGAGGATCTGGCCCTTGGATTTTACAATCTTTGGTTTGCAGGGGCATGGATAAATAATGAATTGAATTTACCTTTATAGTATGCGTCAGTTAATGTTGATTATCTGTTCTTTAATATCATAACTAAAATAACTCTGTGATTCTGTTTAATGGACATTATAACCAATGTCCACCAAACCACCATATTATCAATTTGGAACTCCCATCTTAAATAATGTACTGCATTTTGTATTCTGGAAGAGACTTGGTTTAGGTGTATGCTGTGCAATGTGTGTGAACAAGACGTGTGAATGAAGGGTGTGTAATGGGATCAGTTGTCACCAGCCTGTCCTGATGAAATGCAAGTACCACCTTAATTGCTGAACAATCAAACAAAATACAATAAAAACTATATGAAAGTCAGGTCTGCAAATGATTGGTGACCAATAATCTCTCAGGAGCCCTGAGGCAACATGACACAGCAAGGCCCACAGACTTACATAAGAGCCAGCAAGTATAAAAGATGGGTGAGAACATGAAAACTTTGGCTCTTCTTCTGCAACTGTCATCTTGGAGCATCAGACCTGTGACAGACAGAGGCCTGGCTCCCTCCTTGTGCCCAGCCTAGTTGGCCTCTAGGAAGCAATGCATGAAAGGACTGGTAATTTTATCACACCAGCTTGCAGAACTTCTAGGGGCATGGGGGGTGGCTGTGACTGCTTTTTGCTATTCTTATGTTTACAATAAATGTGGCATATTGCCTTGTCCGCCTGAATAAGATCATGCTAGGTTTGGGTTTTTTTATTTATTTATTTATTTATTTTATTTTTATTTTTATTTTCTAAGTACAACAGGGTCAAGGGATCATGTCTTCATATGTTTGTACTGTGCCTAGCACAACAAGGCCACCCCTGAATCTAACTGGCACATCTGGGAGATATGGTAAAACATATAAAGGACAGCTGGCCACTTTAAATTAAACTGAATTCCAAACAGAGTGAAAGCCTCTCTGCAAACAACCAAATCTATGTATGGTGTATTCTTACCCCTTAGATACCTTGTCTGTTTCTGCAGGGCAGGGAATGTCTATGTGCCCAGCACAAGGAGCCACGTTATGAACGTAAAGAAGAAACAAGGAGTCTTGTGGCACTTTTAAAGACTAACAACTAACTAATTAATTTGTTAGTCTTTAAAAGTGCCACACGACTCCTTGTTTGTTTTGCTGAACTAACACTGCTACCCCTTTGAAAGAAACATAAAAGGTATCCAAAGAGAACTCAAAGCCTATGACTTTGAGATGCCTGTTGCTCCCACAGACAAGGCACATGCTACAACCATCCATGACCCCTGTAGTATCCTGCATTCCTCATTTCAAATGAACAGATCTCATGTAAAATTTAGGCTGTTTCTACTTGATGATGTCCTTTCAAGCTAGAAAGTATGTCAAAGAGATAAAGCATGGTTCTTCTGAGATGTGACTCTCGGTCCTGTACACTACAAGGACAAGGAGGAAGCTACCAGCATGAACTCTTACATGCATAGGGACCCTCATCCAACCCCTAAGCCCCCTTTCAGGGAGGAAAAGCCATTTGTTGTCACAGGGGAGTGCAAAAGATTTGTGAGCTGTCATTAAGCTCTCACTTTTAACAGGTTTAAACTGAAACAGTGACTCATTGTACATGCCTGAGTCCTGATCCAGAGCCATCTCTCCTCCAAAGAGAGCTAATTCAGTTGGGAAACAATGAAAACATGCATGAGTTACACCCGCTTTCGCTACAGTATGGTGTCAAATGTCACAAGCTGTGTGGGATGGAAACTTTGGTTTGTGCTCACACGCCATCAGCTCCTGACAATGGCTATACTCTTGGAAGACTCTCTGCAGGTGGGGAAAGTTGGTCACAGCCACACAATTCAGAGAGGAATGCAACTAACACAACTAATAAAAAGAAAAGCATCTGACAGGTGAAGTGGCTCCCTCAGGCAGGAGATCAGTTGTTTACACCACAGTTCTATAGCCCCACAGCCTGAATCTAAGGGTTAAGAATATACCAAGGACCAGCCACAGGTACTTTATTGCAATGTAGATGCCCCCTAAAGGACCACGTTGGCACAACCACAAATGGGCATAAACTGATGATAAACAAGTTAGAGCTTAGGACAGAAAAATCACATGTACTGCTACAGGCTGAGGACCAATCGGCTAAATAGCAGCTCAGTAGAAAAGAACCTGGGGGTTGTGGTGGATAGGAAGCTGGATATGAGTTATCACTATGTCTTTGTTGCCAAGAAGGACAACAGCATATTGGGCTGCATCAGTAGAAGCGTAACCAGTGGATTGAGGGATATAACTATTCCCCTCTATTGAGCACAGGTGAGGCCACATCTGGAATATTGCATCCAGTTTTGGGCTCCCCACCACAAAAAAGATGTGGACAAATTAGAAAGAGTCCAGTGGAGTGCAACAAAAATGATTAAAGGGGTGGGGCACACGATTTATGAGGAGAGGCTAGAGGAACTTGGCTTATTTAATCTGCAAGAGAGAAGATTGAGGGAGGATTTGACAGCAACCTTCAACTACTTGAAGGAGGGCTCCAAAACGGGAGCGAGGCTATTCTCAGTGGTGACAGAGGACAGAACAAGGAGAAATGGCTTCAGGATGCAGCTGGGGAAGTCTAAGTTGGATATTAGGAAAAACTCTCTCATTAGGAGAGTGATGAAGCACTGGAATGAATTACCTAGGGAAGCAGTGGAATCTCCCTCTTTGGAAACTTTTAAAGCCTGATTAGGCAAAACCTTGGCTGGGATGGTTTAGTGGGAGTTGTCCTGCTGTTAGCAGGGGCTTGGACTAGATGACCTCATGAGGTCCCTTCCAGCCCTCATATTCTACGATTTGAAGTTCTGATGAGATTTTAGAAGACAGCTTCTAAACTGCAGAGAGAGGTAGTTCCCAATGACCTCAGTTGGACTCAAATGTACAAATATATGGCCCTGAGAAGCCAGAGAAATGCTGCCTTATTTCAAAATGCACAGTACAAGTGCAGACCATAACAGCGCACAAGCCTGCCCACAAGCCTGTCTGGTTCTGCAGTCAGAAGGAGACCATTGCTCCTTTGCAAATAAAAAGTTCAGTCTAACCAGAGACCTCTTCAGGCCAAATTTTCAGTTTTCCGGCCGGATCAGCGAAAGATCCTGTTTTTAAAAATGAACAACTTCATATCCATGTATCGCCTAGAGAAACTGATGGATTGCATTCTAATTCTTCCTGCCAACTTATCTATCTAGTGTGACTAGCTAGGATTTTCCTGCCTGTATGTTGATTTAACTATTAAACAAAAACACAGATGGAAAAAAGGAAGAAGTCTTATTAACAGAACAGTAAACTGTGTTAATTAGTACAATAAGATGCAAATATAATGGTGATGGGCCAATAGAAAATACTAAGAAAGTGATTGTTGCAAATATTTTTGACATGCATCAGATCAGTTGTTACAAATAAGCATAAAACAAATGAAAACATGTCCAGTGGAACATGCAACTAAACAGATAAATGCATAACAAGGTGATGTCCCTGGGAGTCAGTCTTTAAACCATAATTTGAGGATGTCAATAACTCCACCAAAGGTTAGGGGTCTGTTATGAGAGTTGGTGGTGGGTAAGGTTCTGTGGCCCAAAATGGGCAAGAGGGTGTCAAACTCATGGTCCACAGGCCAGATTAGGATCAGTTGTTTTTGGTTATGATCACAAAATGAACTGCAAAATGATACTTTCTTGCTCTGAACATGGAGGGGGAAAGGGTTGGGGAACCCGTGCAGCCACATGCTCAAGACAGATGTCCTGCTTTCCAGTGTGGCCCCCACACTGAACAAGTTTGACAGCAGGGCATGGTCATGAATGGTGGTCCCTTCTGGACTTAATGTCTACTAATATAAAGTTTGCAGGGAGTGAAAACAAATGAGAGGAAATGTTATCTAACCAGTGCAAAATGTCATACTCCTTGGAGAGAAACAGTCTTTTTGGTCCAAAGCTTTTATCTGCTGAGAGACCGCTATACACAAGCCAAAGCACACTTGGCTAGGTACTGTCTTGTGGACACTGCATGTCCTACATGAAGTAGGCTAGAGAGAACCATGGAGAAATAGACAGTTTAAGGACTCACTAAGTAATAATGATCCATTATGTTGTTGATGAAACAGTTACACAAAACCTTTTACTGGAATCTCAAACAGGGGTTAAAGTATGCCAGAACATCCCAGAATGGCATTCCAGGGCCCCCTATTTTTAGGGGGCAGCATTCTGGGACTCCCTAAAAATAGGGGCTCCAGCACGTTCCCTCCAGGGCCAGCTGAAGGAAGGGGCCACGGGCTGGAGCAAGCCCGGCAATCCCTCCCCCCTTTCCTGGTGCCTAAGCCGGCCCTGCCCCTTCCAGCTGGGCCCAAGTGGCATGCGTGGCCTAGACCCAGTCTCAGACCTGTTTTCCCTCTCACCGGTCAGCCGGCCAGAAAGCCAACACTGCAGTCTCCCCCCCAACAGCCTGGCTCCTTGGCCATGTCGGTAATGTGGGTAAGGGGGCCAGGGAGGCAGGGTTTGGGGACGAGCAGGCAGCTGGTGGGGAAAGTGTGGAGTAGGAAGAAGAGGTCGGGATGGTGGGCTGGCAAGGTGTGAAGGGGGTTGGAGGGCTGAAGGGAGTGGAGTGGGGGAATGGAGACAAGGGGATTGAAGGGGGTTGGGGAAATGTGGAGGGGGTTGGTGGCTAAAGGGGGTGGAGGGAAAACGGGGAGGTGGGGGGTTAGGAGGGCTGGAGTGGGAACATAGGAGCAGGGAGCTTAGGGAATGAGGATTAGGGATAAAGAGGACATGGGAAAGGAGGGGTCTGATGGGGGTGCAGGTATTTTGGGGGCAGTAGCTGGGGTGGTGGGCTAGGCATCTGGAGGGGCAGTAGCTGGTGTGGGTGAAGGGGGCCCGGAAATTTAGGAGGGTTCTGGGGCCTGCCAAATTATACTTTAACCCCTGATCTCAAACTCCCTGCTGCCTGCATCCTTATGGATGCTACATAAAAACTCCAATTGTTTACTTCCAGACAAGCCTCAGCCAGGTTGCAGAGGAATGATCCAGGGGCCAAATCCAAAACCCAGTATGTCACCAGTTTTTAAGATGTTATTTCCCCATTTTCTCTGTAAATGGATTGTTCCTCAGGTGCAGGACTGTTACCTGGAATTTATATTCAGACTGCGCCAAAATTGATGTCAAGACATTGCAAGGTTCTGAGGACAGCTGGGGAATGGGGATGAGAGTTAACAACAGGAGAGACAGCAGGAAGGAAAGAAGCAGGGCAGAGGCGGCCTTAGGCAACTGGGGGCCCTAGACGAAGGCCCACTGTGTGGCCCCCTAAAGGGCCCACTATCGGCCCCCACTGCTACCTTCCCTGTGGCCCCAGTCCCCCCTGAACCCTTAACTGCCCCATATCAACCCCCAGAACTCCTTGTTTGTTTTGCTGAACCAAACTAACATGATTATCCCTCTGGAACTTGTAAATTATTCTTGGGTATGGTATTTTTAAAGATCTTTCCATCATGAAGCTTGTAAATTGATCATCTTTCACTTAACATAAATCAGCTAATGCTGAACTACAAAGTTAAAGTGAACACTAATTTTTTTTTAAAAGTATGAGAATGCATTAATAAATAAGAAGTGGTAGCATTAATGATGGCTCAAAAATAACTAAAATACCATTTAAAATTTTGGCAGTCAAATCTTACAAATTTTTCATATAGGCTTAGGTTTATGTGCACTAGAGATATTTAATACAAATAATTATAATAAATAAAAATAAGTGAAAAGGAGGTTTCTAGTTTGTAGCTATAAATAAAAAACACCAAATTTCAATGAAATTCTCTGAAGTACTCAAGTTTATAAGACTCTGGCCCCCTCAAAAATATTAAATAGCAAGTACAAAAGAAACTAAAAAATGACATCAAAAGAAAGACGTACAGCACAGACATCAAACACAGGTGTAATGATTGCTTAAGGGAAGCACTGTATTTAGATATAGCAGCCTATATGGACCTACCTGGTAACCTGAGCTAAAAAAAGCCAAAGTAAAGGTTATCACAAAGTCAAAGGAAAAGGCAAAAAAAGAAAAGAAAAAGGCAGTATTTCACAAAATTAAAAAATGGCAAAATAAATGGCCACCCCGAGGAATTAAAAGCTGAGGCCACTGGAAAAGTTCCTGCTGTTGTGCTGTCTATTGTTTGCTCCTGCTTTTTTAGCATGTCAATGTGCAGCTGATGGGCTGCCTGCTTCACCTACCCCAAAAGCCGCCACTGAAGCAGGGTACTCTTGTGAGTAATTTTCACAAGGGAAAACATTAATTCCAGAGAAACCTAAGCACACTTAGGAGAGGGAAGACAGTGAAACATCAAAAAGCAGCAGCCATATTGTCTGGGCAGTCCTGGATTTCTGAGAGCAGAGAGCTACATGTAACTAGGGATTAAATCTACTTCCCATCTCATCTGGGAACATCAAATATAAAACCCTGAGCAAAAACAAATTACTGAAATGAGGACTTTCTTTTCAAAGCCCAATCAATAAAACTAACCCCAATCACCCTGCGTTGCAGGGAAGAGCACTGAAATGACAGCAGAAAGGAAATGAAGGGCAATACCAGCGGTCACTCCTTTCACAAAGCCTGTTGCTAAAAGCCTCTGTAAATTTCATTTGAAGGCAGAACGCCAAAGAGTTAGGGTTTGATTACTTTTCGTAGCTGGGTGATTGTGTCTTTTCTAATCTTCTGTGTGTTTGTGCAAGAGACTCTGTCTGCGAAGAAATCTAACAGCTGCCAAAGGGTCTAGTGTCCAAAGTGTTAGACAATGATTTGGGGAAGCCTGGCGTCTGTTCCAGGATATGACTCTGAGATATTATGCAGCCATGGACGCAGTGACACAGAATCACAGAAGAATAGGGTTGGAAGGGACCTCGAGTGGTCAAAAATTACATTCCTCTGCACCGAGACAGGACCAGGTAAACCTGAACTATTCCTAACAGGTGTTTGTCCAAGCAGTTCTCTCACACCACCAATGAGGGGGATGCCACAACCTCCCTAGCAAGCTTACACCAGAATTTAACCTACCCTTGGGGCAAAACACTTTTCTTAGTATCTAACCTAAATCTCCCTTGCTGCACATTAAGCCTCTTATCTGATCTTGCTGCTTATCCTACCTTCAGCGGACATAGAGGGCTGATCTACACTAGAAAGTCACAGGGACATAGCTACATCTCTCTGGGTGTGAAAAGGCCGAGCCCCTGAGGACACAGTTAATCCTGTCCTGAGCCGACCAATGTAGACAGCCCTAGATCAACAGAATACTTCGCTACTGCCTCTCAGACATATGTTATCTGCTAGTGTAAGTGTCTACAATGAAATGCTACAACAGAGCAGCTGTAGTTATATTTCTAGATGTAGCTGGAGAACAATTGATCCCCATCCTCTTTATAACAGCCTGTAACACATTGGAAGGCATTAAATTTTCAGTGGCACAGTTTCCCTCCCTGCAAAATGGGGATGGTAATCCCCACCTACCTCACAAGCAGGGCTGGGAGCATTAAAGTGTATGAAAATGGGGAACTGTCTGCAGCTTGATCTTTGGGAAAGGGTTGGCCAGAGCCACCTCTCCTCCTCTCTGCATATTGCTCAAGGGAAGTTAAAGATAAAGGTGATTGAGTACCACAATGATGGGTATCATTTCAGCATGTGAGTCAAATGCAAAGAGATCTGATGGCACTTGAGAAAAAATATCCTGCTTGTTCTTAGCCAACATATCCTTTTTTGGTAAAATAAATTCACATGCCATCCTACCTGCTTGAGATGGAACGGATTGTTATCTAGTGATTAGACAAGAAGCTGGAAGCCAAACTGCCTCCACTTTGGGCTCAATGGTGTCATCAGCTCAGTGAAACTGACTATGCTCCTGTCCTTCAGTTTACACATCTATAAAATGGCTCTAATGATTCTGTACCTTGCAGGAGTGTAGTTTGGCTTCATTAATTCTTGCAGCTTGCCTGAAGACCCTCAGATAAAAGGTCCTAAAAACCATGAAGTGTCTTATTCAACAGCCAGTGAGTTGTAACATATGTGGGTTGGGATTTTTAAAGGAGACTGGTAGGAGCAGGGTACCTGGCTCCAGGAGTTGGGAGGCCCATTGGGAACAGGCTGAATCCACATGTAGGAACCCAATGTCATGAGCACCTGGCCGCTATGCAGAACGGATCACTCATCTCAATCTTTAGCAGACAGGTGTCCACATCACAAACCCATCCCATAACTGGAGCCCACTAAACTCCTCCAAGCCCTAGTGACAATGCTGGTGATGGCTTTACTTATTTGGATTCACTCTGGATATTTCTTTACCATTACTGTGCATCTTGCCCCCGCAAGAATCAAAGCTGTTCCCCACAAAGAACACCTCTAATGAATTCAACCCAGCTCCTGGATGGCAGTTTTCCAGCCCCTTCAAAGCCATGAGCAGAACAAACAGCAGCCTGCAACAAAACTGTCCGCTCACACCTCTCCATGCCTGCACTTCTTTCCCTTGAGCAAAGCCCTGGTCTAGCTCCCGCTGCTTACCAGCTGCAGTATAAAAATATAGGTACAGCCAACCACTGCAGCTCTGCAAAGGTCTTTCCTCAAACTGGCTGGTGCCTCCTCCCACTGGCAGTAGAAAGGCATTTCCGATCTCTGGCACTTCAGCCCCAAGATTTACTAGGAGTTGGCAGTGCCCATTTTATGTTGTTTTCCCTTTTGATGTAATCACATGGGGCTGAAGTCATCCAGTGATTTTTCCTCCCCCAAGCATTAGGCTAAACTGCAGCCAATTGTGGCACATACACACATTCATTTCAGCCACACGCACAGAGAAAAAGCACTTGGCCTCTGACTTTTTAATAATTAGTGTATTTTTAAATGCAACCACCTTTCCCCTCTCCCCACTACCACAGCTGCAGACCACAAGCCAGCTAATAAAAGGAGGCCTATGGAACCTCCCCACCACATCCCCAGGGGCAGCATGTGCTAGTGTGTGCCTCATAGGAAACACTCAGCAGTTGGCACAAAAGATTCTTCCTCATTGCAATACTCAGTCACTGTGTGGTGTCCAGTTCCAGGGGTGGAGCAAAAACCCAGCAGCACACCCTCGGCCCAGAGCTCATAAACTCTGAAGTCAGAAAGGACCAGTTTGATCATCTAGTCTGGCCTCCTGCACAATGCTGGCCATAGAACATCACCTATCCACTCCTGTAATAAACCTCTGATCTATATGGACTGATTAAAGTCCTCAAATCATGGTTTAAGGACTTTAAGGTAGAGAATCCACCAGCAATTCACTCAAGCCCCATGCTACAGAGGAAAGTGAAAACTCCCAGAGCCTTTACCGATCTGCCCTGGGGGAAAATTCCTTCCCAACCCCAAAAATGGCAATCAGTTAAATCCTGAGCATGTGGGCAAGACTCACCAGCCAGAAACTCAAAAAAGAATTCTCTGTATTAACTCAGAACCCATTAATCATCCCACTGGCATATCTACCACCAGAAGCCAAAGATCAGTCAATTGCCAAATTAGACTGCTCCATTATACCACCCCCTCTATACATTTATCCAGCTCAATTTTGAAACTAGCCAGGTTTTTTGCCCCTCACAGCCCCACTTTGGAAGGTTATTTCAGAACTTCACACCTGTGATGGATAGAAACCTGCATCTAATTTCAAGTCTAAACTTCCTGGTGGCCAATTTATGTCCATTAGTTCCTGCACCCACAAGGGTGTGTGAATTTAAATCATTCCTCTCCCATCCTGGTATTTATCCCTCTGATGTATTTATGCAGGGCAATCATATCTCCCCCCGGCCTTCTTTTGGTTAGGCTAAATATGCTAAACTCTGAGTCTCCTCTCATAAGGCTCAGACAGATGTCTGTTGTTGCAAAGAGAAAAATCTGAATCCACTCTCTGCTTAGGCAGCTTGGCTGTCCCCAGTCACATCTCATTACATTCAGCTTCAAAAGGCTCACTAGGTTTGTTGTTCCCACAAGGCTCCCCTCTGTTCAGCTACCAAGACTTTGAAAACGGACTAAGAGCTTTATCTATGACAGTGGTTCCCAACCAGTGTGCAGTGGCACCCTGGTGTGCAACAGCAACACCCAAAGTGTGCCACAAGCATCCCTGAGAGCTGGAGTTAAAGTGGGCTGGGCAGAGCTGGGAAAAGGCAGGTGTTAAAGTAACGGGAAAGGCACTGGAACACAGTTCTGGGGCCTCCTATCTTTAGGCAGGCAGCACTCTGCCCCCCCTAAAAATAGAGGAAGGCACTGGAATGCGGAGTTCCAGGGGTCACCCTAAAAATAGCATGAGCAGCTGGAAGGCAGAATTCCAGTGGCTCCACCTTAAACCTCGCTCCACCTTAAGCCCAGCCAGTAGAGAGCTGCAGGAGGCTGGGAGTGTGTGAATCTTCCTCCAGCAGGGTGGAGCAGCTCCCAGCAGATCAGCCAGCCTGCAAACAGCCAACATAAGGGCTTTCGGGGGGGCAGGGCTGCTGGGGGTTGTGTGCGGCGGGTGTGTGTATAGCAGAGGTGGGTGTAGCAGAGGGTGAGTAGCTGGGGTTGTGGGGCAGCTGTTTGTTTGGGGGGGGTGTAACTGGAGGGTGGGGTGGCTGTGTGTGAGGTTGGTGCAGCTGGGGGCTGGAGGCCTAGTTCTGGCCCCTGCAGTGATGGGAGGGTCCATCACAGGCAGCAGGGGGCTGGGGGAGGGAAGGATGGGGCCCACGGGGTGGGAGGGAGCAGCAGTGGGATGAGGATTTGCCCTGGGTGACAGGGAGCCACTGTGGAGGAGAAGAGGAAGTGGCTGCTGCTCCATGCTCCCATGCCCTACCTTCCCACTCCCCAGGTTCCCCCCGCCCCCCCCCCAACAAAGCCACTCTTGTTCTCCCTTCCTCTCTCTTCTCTTGCCACCCTTGTGTTGTTCCCTCATCTTCTTTTGCCACCCCTGCCCTGCTCTGCTCCCCACACTCACTCCTGCCACTGCACACAACTCCTGACCTCCTTTGTTTTGCCACCCCTACTCTGCTATCCCTACTACTCCACATAGCAATATTTCCAAAACACTGTTCCATGGTTTATGAATATTCATAAGTAATTTAAGTTAATTTGAATATTCGTTAGTTTTTTAATGGTGGTGTGCCTTGAAAAATTTGAAGGTATCAAGGTGTGCCAGGGCAGAGAAAAGGTTGGGAACCACTGATCTATGACACGATTCCACTATTGAGCAAAGAAGGAAATGGTCGTTTCTGTGCTTAGGGGTCCAACCTGCCTCCTCCTCTTCTGTGGCTGCAGAGAGCTCCAAGCACTGACCAGCTGCATACCATCTGATGTCCAAGAAGGGTCAGGATTTGAGGAGCCTACCCAGGGACCCTGCATGCCCTGAAGGCTGCAAAGCTCAGCCCTGCAGGAGCTACCTCTGTATTATGTGGTAGAAAGGCCATACCACTGGGTCCACACAGCTGCAGGTCCACCACTGTACACCAGAAGGGGAAATCCCAACCCAAGCAGAGGAGACTGCGATCCGGAGGCTGCAGAGACAGTGCTGTGTTCTGAGGCAGCAGCATCCTTCCTTCCTTTTTGAGCACTGCTCACATCATTCTGTTTCAGGTGTCTACGTGCCATGGTACATGGCTGACCAGAAAACTTTTGCCCCAGCCTGTCAGTGCAGGGTCAGTGGCCAGAACCCCCTGTGTGCCACATATTGCAACTATATACATGACCCTGTCCCACCCCTCTCCAGTTCCTTCTTTCCACCCTCAGTGACGGCACTGGAACAGCCTGACCTTGCGCTTGTGCCAGTGCCTGTCTTATCCGTTTATGTTCAGTCTTGAAGACTTATTCGTCTCCATCACTCCTCTGCGATCTGTTAGGACCACCGAGTCCACCCAGCATCCAATCAAATGCTGCCCTGGCTCACCTCCACCCACGCCTGGCTTCAAACCCTGCGCAGGCTGCAATAAGGCCTTCCCACTGTGTGACTCTCATGAGAAGTGCCTTAAATCCCTGGGTGAGTCTCACTAGGTAGACAAATGTGCCATCTGTCACTCCTTCAAGTGAAGGACCCAAAAAGACAGAGAGCAAAGGCTGAGCAGTATGGCCCTGGAGCAGACGCTGCAGCCAGCACCAAGTACATCCGGGGCGCCGAAAGGCCCATCAGCACCTCATGCACAGTCGGCACCAGAGCCTCCATGGCACCACTCCCCAGGGGAAGCAAAGAAACCCTGCTCGGAGTCAGACTCAGCACCGGAGTTTGAGTTCACCTCTGCTTCCCCTGTCCTGGTGAAAGGGCCAGGGGGACCTGCCCATGCCATCGATGCCAGAGGCCTTTGAGGTGGCAAAGGCCCTGCTGCAGCTCCCGACCCCCACACCTCCTAAGCTCAAGAAGTCCAAGGGCAAGCCAGCCTTCTTATTCAAGGCGTGGGTGAGCACGGAGCATGACTCCACTGGCACGACACTCAGGGGATGACCAAATACCTTCACCACCACCACACAGGGCTACTCTGGCATGAGGGACCTCCCCAACTCCTCTCCGTTTGGAGCTGGGACAGGAGGAAGAAGGGGAATACCTGACCTTCTCCCCAGAGTCCTCTGAGTGTTCTATCCCATGCTCGTAGGGCTCCCAATACACAAGGTCCAAGTCCGGCTCATCCAATGCTTCCAGCACCAAGAGTCAGCACCAGTGATCTCTATCGCCATCAGCACCAACCCTGTTAGCCTCCAAACCAGCAGGGAAGCATCACCGAAAATGATCCCCAAAGCCTCCATGATGCAGAGGTTCATGCACCAGCTCTTCAGCGCAGGCAGTCTCGGCACTGACAACTGACATCAACCTACTCAGCCTTCCTGGCACTGAGTAGAGGCAAGTGCCACTTCCAAAGTCACCGGCACAATTCTGAACAGCACCGCCATGAAAGAGACCAGTCCCCATTGTGGTGTGACTCAGTGCCACACTCATTCAAGGACTGGTCCAGTCACTGGTTGGACTGGCCAACACATGATGAGCCCATGACACCTGGCTCTTCCAGACCATCCTCCCCTAGATCTCTGAGTCCCCGGGGGCATCTGATGAGGAGTTCGAACCCGGCACTGGTCATCCCGGCACAGTACTTCAAGGGTCCTGTCATCTTCCTCCCCAGATGAGGCCACTTATCAGAGGCCTTTGGACTACAGTGATGACCCCCGAGCCCATCGAGACCTCTTGTGGCGCATGGCGGCAAACCTGACCTTAGAAATGGAGGTGGTCAGGGAAGATTTCGACCCCCTCTTTGACGTGGGTGATGCGGCCCCTCCTGCCAGGGTTATCAACCCCCACCAAGAAGGGGTCTTCAAGATCACCAAGGCATGCTAGCAGATGCCCTCATCAATCCCACCAATGTCAAAGACTGCCGAACACAAATATCATGTCCTGCCAGATAAACTTGGCTTCTCGTTCAGGCATCTCATGCCTAGTTCCTTAGTGGTGGATGCTGTGAACCAGGAAGAGAGGAAGGGACATCCAGGTGCTACGCTTGAAAGCAAACAGGCCAAGAAACTGGACCTCTTTCGTAGAAAGATCTACTCCACCTCAGCCTTCCAGCTCCGTACCGCCAGCCACCAGGTACTCATCAGGTGATACATCTTCAATCTGTGGAAGTCCATGGAGTGCTTCCGGGATTTAGTCCCACATGAACACTCTAGGGACTATGTGACCAGGGTGGAGGAGGGCCTACTGGCTTCATGCGACACTTTGATGACATCTTGGGACGCATCAGACACAGCTGGTCACAGCATGGCATTGGCAGTCACCATGCAAAGGACTGCCTGGCTTCAAGGGTCCGTTCTGTCACCCCAAAAGCAACAGGCCATCCAGGACCTCCCATCTGAAGGGCCGATGTTGTTCACAGAGTCTACAGATTCCAAGCTGCATGGGATGAAGGACTCAAGGGCCACCTTGAGATCGTTGGGCACATGGATGCCACAGGTGGCCAGACGCTCCTTCCAGGCCCAACAGTCCCAGCAACCACAACAGCAATAGCAGCAGCAACAAGGGCCACACCAGAGGCCCTACCAACCCTCCCAGTGCTATTATGGGGCAGCCAACAGAGACAGAGGCCAGGGAGGGAGAGGCTTTAGGTCTCAGGGGAGCAACCAGATGCCCCTGCCAGGGTGCGGGCAGCTCCCATTCCACCAACCAGAGGCAGAGGTTTTGACCTCTCACCACAGGGCTGCACCACACCTACCTACCAGCCCCCACTGTCAGGGAACTGTATAAGACTTTTCTACCATCATTGGGCCAACATCACATCAGACCACTGGATACTGGAAACAGTGTCCAGGGACTACTCCATCCAATTCAGATCCAAACATCGGGACAGAAAACCATTCCCTCACTCCAGACTCAGGGACCCATCACATGAGTTTTAGCTGAGACGGGAATGCAGCAAACTGCTATCCCGAGAACAGTGGTTCCCAACCAGTGTGCCGCGGCACACCAGAATCTGGGAGAGCTAGAGTTAGAGCTCCCTCCCTGCTCAGTCCAGCCACATGGGCTGTGCAGGGCTGGCAAAAAACACTGGTGGTTTTTGGGGTAGGCGAAGCAAGTAGCTGCCTAAGGCCCCAAGCAATAAGGCGTCCCATCCTCAATTTGGTGGACAGAAATGAAAATATAGAAAAATATAGAAATTGTTCCCATCTAGCAGAGCTAGTAGGGCTGGAAGCCTAAGCACTTTTCACTCTTGGCTCATCAAGGCAAACTATCATTAGGATCTGTGCTTCGTCTGAATTGCAGATTCCACCATTACCTGCCCATCACCTTCACATTGACATGCTAAAAAAGCAGGAGCAAGCAACAGACAGCATAATAGTAGGAACTTTTCCCTTGGGCTCAGCTTTTAATTCCTCAGTGTGGCCATTTATTCTGCCATTTTTTAATGTTGTGAAATATTGCCTTTTCCTTTTCTTTTTTACCCGTTCTTTTGCCTTTTCCTTTGACTTTGTGACAATTTTTAGTTTGGCTTTGGTTAGATCAGTTTACCAGGTAGGTCCATATAGGCTGCTACATATAAATACAGTGCTGCCCTTTTAGACAATCATTACAGCTGTGTGTGATGTCTGTGCTGTATGTCTTTCTTTCTGTAAGTAATTTTTTAGCTTCTGAACTTGCTATTTAATATTTTTGAGAAGGCCAGAGTCTTATAAACTTGAGTACTTCAGAGAATTTCGCTAAAATTTGGTGTTTTTCATTTATAGCTACACACTAGGAAGCTTTTTTTACTTAATTTTATCTATTATAATTATTTATATTACATGTCTAGTGCACATAAACCCAAGGCTATAGGAAACATTTGTAAGATCTGACTGCCAAAATTTTAAATGTGGTATTTGGTATTTTTGAGCCATCATTAAAGTTACCCCTTTTTATTTATTAACTAATGCTCATACTTTAAAAAAAAATTTTAAATGTTCATTTTAACTTTGTAGTTCAGCATTAGCCCACTTATGTTAAGTGAAAGATGATCAACTTACAAGTTTCATAATGGGAAAATCTTTAAAAATATCATACCCCAGAATAATTTACGAGTTCCAGAGCAATAGTCATGTTAGTTCACTTCAGCAAAACAAAAAAGAAGTCCTGGGGAGTCGTGTGGGGTGGTTAGGGCTGCAGGGGGGAACTGGGGCCACAGGGAAGGTAGCAGTGGGGGCCAATAGTGAGCCCTTTAGGGGGCACCACAAAGTAGTTTGTCACAGGGAAGCAGCTCCCAGCCTGTCAGCCAGCCTGCAAACAGCCAAGGTAAGGGCTTTGAGGGGGGCTGCCAGGGGTTGTGGGGGGCAGGGGGTATGTCGGGTGGCTGTTTGGTTGGGGTATGTGTATCTGGGGAGGTGAGCTGGGGGCTGGAGGGATAGTTCTGGTCCCTGCAGTGATGGGAAGGTCCATCACAGGCAGCAGGGGGCTGGGGGAGGGGGGAATGGGACCCACTGGGGTGGGAGGGAGCAGCAGTGGGCTGAGGATTTGCCCTGAGTGGCAGGGAGCCACTGTGGAGAAAGGGGGAAGTGGGTGCTGTGCCGTGCTCCCCTGCCTTACTGTCCTGCTCCCCAGGTTCCCCCCTGCCCCACCCACAAAGCCACTCCTGTTCTCCCTTCCCCTCTCCTCTCTTGGCACCCTTGTGCTGTTCCCCACATGGCTGCCCTTGTCCTCTTTGGCCATCCCTGCCCAGGAATGGTGCTACCATTTCTGGCACCCTCCTGCAAGCAGAGCAGGTGCCAGCGCCCCCCTGCAGTGCTTACCAGGATTACTAGGTTGCACTGGCCCTTTCCCTGCCGTGCTCTGCTCCCCACATTCATTCCTGCCACTGCAAATAAGTCCTGTCCTCCCCTGTCTTGCCATCCCTGCTCTGCTACCCCTACTACCCCACATAGCAGCATTTCTGAACCACTCTGCCATGGGTCATAAATATTCATGTTATTTTGAGCTAATTTAAATATTCATGAGTTTTTAATAGTGGTGTGTCTTGAAAAACTTGAAGGTATCAAGGTGTGCCATTGCAGAGAAAAGGTTGGGAACCACTGCTTTGGGGTGTCGGGTGATATGCAAAAAGCTCTTCTTTTCTGCTCCTGTACTTTGGTGAAGGGATACAGGTATTCAGGTGATGGAACATGGGGGTATGATAACTATAGGAACCACTGGGGGGGGGGAAGGCTTTAAACAGACCTTACCTGGACCCCTGTGGGTGACACAGATTGTGGCCAGTTTAGACCAGGGGCAGGTTGGCTGGCGGGGCGGAGAACAAAGGGCTGACGGAGGTGGAGGTTAGTAGGGAAACAGGGGTCTGAGAGGCAGGATCTCCAGGGGCTCGTCCTGGGGTTTACTGCTATACCTCCTGGTTAATCTGAAAACCAACTGTCCTAGGTGCTATGCAAACTGGATTGCTAATAAACACTCTGACTTCTACACTGGCTGAGTGTCACTGCTGATTGGGATGGCTGGGACCCTCCTGGAGGGAAGAGCACCCCCCCACGGGAGACCAGACAGAGCAAGGATCAGACCTTCTTAGCCAGGATTTAGGAGCTGGCTACAGGCAGCACAGAAACCTGTTGGATCAGGAGAAGGCTCCCCCATAGCAGAGTCCTGATTGGCTGTGAACAGAGGGGATCCAAGAGTGTCTTTCTAGGGTTCTCCATGACAGCTGTTCACATCATTCTGTTACTGGTGACTGCTAGCTGTACCCAGGATTGTGGGCAGAGTTGATGTTTTCCCGCTTTGAGCATGGCCCTGCCCAACATGCATCTTGTGCCTGTTGGATGATCGCATAGTGCGTCATAAAGGTGTGTACTGACAACCATGTTGCCGCTTTGCAGATCTCCTGAATTGGGAGCTGCACGAGGAAGGCTGTTGAAGACACTTGCACTCTTGTTGAGTGCTCCCTGACCCTTCCAGGGTGGGATGTGTTTGACCTTTTGTGACAGTCGTTAATACAGTTCACTATCCAAGCCGAAATACACTGTGTTGTCACTGGCTGGCCTCTTTTCTATACTACGACTGCCACAAATAATTGGGATGTTTTGCGGAATGCACATGTATGGTAAATACATGCCTGGAGTGTTCTCCTGAAGTCAAGTAACCCAAGAGGTTTTCTTAATTCATCACAGCAGCACTCAAAGAAGAACAGTGGGTTACCTGCAGTAACTGTCCTTCTTTGAGATGGGCTGTTCACATACATTCTGATCCCTCCCTCAGTCCCTGCTACTTGGAGTTGGTGAAAAGAAAGGACTGGAGAGGGGCACAGGCAGGGTCATATATATAGCCGCAATACGTAGCACAGAGGGGGCGTTGGCCACTGACCCTGCACCAACAGGCTAGGCGAAAAGTTTTCCTGCCAACTATGCACTGCAGCATGTAGACACCTGAAACAATGTATGTGAGCAGCCCATCTCAAAGAACGGTGGGTTACCTACAGTAACCATCCTTCTTCGAGATGGGCTGCTCAGATCCATTCAGTATTAGGTGTCTCCGTGCCAGAAGGCCGGATTGGCTGGAAAAGCTTTTGTCCTAGCCTGTCAGAAGAGGGGAGGCGGCCACCACCCCTTGCGCCACCTGCGACTATATATACGGCCGCCTCCTCGCTCCCTCCTCAGTTCCTTGGAGTCGCCAACTCCAGAAGCGGGGATGGAGGGGAGAGATCTGAATGGATCTGAGCAGCCCATCTCGAAGGAGGATGGTTACTGTAGGCAACCCACTGTTCTTCTTCGAGAGCTGCTCAGATGCATTCAGTATTAGGTGACTACTAGCCATGCTGATGGATGGCGGGTGGAGTTGGTACTTCTGCCTTCAGCACAGCAACAAATCCCACGGAACAGAACCCCCCAGCAAGGCACTTGCTGGGAAAAATGACGAGCGGGCCTGACGGCCCGGAGGGCAATGGCTGAGGGTCTGCTAAGATGGGGTAGGCCTGAACCCAAAGTGGTTGAAGAATAAGGGTCAGGCCAGGTCACCTGGGTTGGTAAAGGGAAGGCAATCTTGGGTCAGACTGCATGGGTGCCCTGCCGATGGGGAAACTTGGACGTAACTGTCCGATAAGTTGGCCCCAGGCGCGTTTTATGACTGCACAAGAGAACGTCAAAGGCTAGCAGGAGGGCTAGTCAAGTAGGCGCGTCTTGGTGGGACGCAAGAAGGCATAGAGCACCGCAGGCTTCCAGGAGCCACCTAGCCATAGACTAGTTCATGGCTGCTAGTTTCATATCAAGCAAAGGGAGATGGGTAATGGCCGCCATGGAGACTGCAGCTACGCGAGCTGTCTGAGGGAAAGGAAGTAAGGATAAAGCCGCAAGGTGGCTCAGGGTTGGCTGAGAAGGCCATGAAACAAGGCCTACGGCCTATGGGTTCGGGTCAAGGAGGGTGGGCCTTCGGCGTGAATAAATGACCACAAGTGCAGAGCGCATGATTCAACCGGATTGGCCCTATAACTCAAGCTCATGCAAAAAATAAACCTGTTAGTCTTAAAGTGCCACACGACTCCTTGGTTTTTTTTTTGCTAGAGACTTCCAGCCTGCATCAGCTTTCCTAATGGTTCCTTCTAACATGCCATTCTTCTTCGAGCACTGCTCAGATACATTCAGTATTAGGTGTTTACGTGCCACAGTGCACGATTGGTCAGAACTTCTTTTAGCCTTAGCCTGTCAGGATAGGGCTGGCAGCCACCGCCCCCGGCCATATATATGGCCCCAGCCCTGCTCCTCCCCAGTTTCTTTTTTCCCCACCCTCAGTGACGGTTACAGAACAGTCTGTTCTTGCTTTATGCAAGGGCCTGTCTCTGTTTTGTTTTATGTGTATTTTCACTGGAAGATCTGCCTGCAGACTTCACTGGCGCTCCCACCACGTCCTTCCAACAGAAACCTGAAAACGTTGGGAGGGTTTCTTAATACCTGTGTGAGCTTCACCCGGTGCATTATACTATTTTTGCAGGTCTTAAGCAAAGGACTCAGCAGGGAGCGAAGGCTGCATAGCACACCCGGGAATGGGCCTGCAGCTGACGCCAGGAATTCACCAGCTCTGCTCACCGATCTCTGGCTCTGAAGAAACAACGCAACCAGACCCGGCACCACATGCTTCGTCGGCACCGGAGCACTCTTCGCACCACTCTTCAGCTACGAATACAGCTGTGATCAGCCTCTAACCTGGCATGGTGTGCTCAGGCGGCATCTGAGCCCCCTCAGCACCACTCTCAGGCTATGAATACAGCCACGATCAACCTCTAACTTGGCACCATGTGCTCAGCTGGCAAGGGATCTCTCAACGCCACTCCCCAGCAGAATCCAGGTAAGCGCGCGCGGGACCACCTCCAGCATCAAGTGCCAGTGCTGTGTCTGGCACTTCCCCTCGGGGTGAGTGCGTGGAGCCTATCACGGTGCCAACCACACCGGAGAACTTTGAAGTGACAGAAGCCCTCCGGCCCCTGAATACACCGCAGGCTGCTGAAACAAGTGGTAAGTCCGTCTCCTTCCTTCCTCCACTTTACCCAGCACCAGGGGGAGCCGCTCATTACTTGGGGCCACACCACTGCGCAGCTACGGGCTCTAATGCCTACGGCCCTGACAACCTTGCCTTGGCATCGCCAGAGATCTGAAGTGCATTCCTCAGGCCCGGTCACTTACTGAAGGGTCCACAGCACCAGTTCTTCCTGGCACTGCACTTGAAACTGGCTCCCTCCTACTGAGGGCCTGCAAGGGGAATCCCTACTCGGTGCCATGGTCCCAGTGAGGGCACCCCAGTACCGGGGTTGTCCCTTCTCCCAATTACAGCTGAACACGGACCAGGGCCTTACAGAAGAGACCCTACCACACATGAATACCTTCAGCCTGGGTCAGGGTCACAGCCCTCGAGGGAACCCAGAACCCCTTATTTGACCTGGGGTTCAAACCTCTCCAGCTGCCTTTATATTCCCCGCCCCATAATCGTGCCCATGACATTGCTGGGACATGCTGGCCGAGCCTACTGATTCACCCAGGGGTCCTCTAGGAGTCGCCGAAGGTTTGACCACTTGGCTAAAAAAAAAAAAAAAAAAAAAAGCCCACTCAGTTTTCAGATTTTTAGCTGAGGGATCCTGGCCATGAGGCCGTGGTAAAAAGATTCCACAGACCTCTGAAATGCTATGAGAAGTTTCAGCAGCCTCCTCCCACAAGAATACTTGGGGAATTTGAATGCCTTCGTCAAGGAAGGTGCCCTGGCATCTCGCCATGCCTTGATAGTGGCTCTCAATGCCTTGAACACGGCTACCCCCGGCATTGCTAGGCCCATGGTTCCATGCCAAGCACCCCGGCATCAGGATATTGACCTCTCCCAGGACTTACAGTAGGCCATATTAGACTTCCCTTTAGAGGGGCAGTCTCTTTCTCTTTACCTGTCCACTGACTCCATGATCTATGACGTCTGTGTACAGAGGTCGGCGCTCAGAGCCCTGGGTACACTCACTCCCCAGATACCTCAGCATCCCCAGTCTACCACAACCTCTTCAACGCATGGAGGAAGGATCCTTGGTGTACCCCCTCCCCCACACACACACATAAATGAAACGGCTATCTGCAGGAGCCTTTAGACTACAGGAGGTTGGTCCCCTTGCCTCATTATAGGTGATCAACCCCAACAGGGTCACTCTCCCTCCATAAGAACCTTTGAACTTCAGAGCAGAAACCCAAACGCTTTCGCTAAACGCCTCCTCACAATCAGCCTTGGGACACCTCTTCCTCCTCTCCGGGAACAATGTGTCTCCCTCTTCCCTTCCAATACCCTGTGGGTCAAGTAAGGGCCTGGCCACCGGAGAATTCTCCTCATACGCACTTGCTTCCAGACGCATACGCCCTGGAGCCTTAGTGGGAACCCAGAGGTCATAGAGGTATGTGAAGCGGGCACATCATGCCCTGCAAAAACAAAAACAAAAAAAAAAAAACCTATAGCCCTCTAGATCAAGGGCAGGATGCCTACACTTTGGCAACTCCTTCCCAGTCGGGCACACTGAAAGGGGATGCTCCCATGTCACTACCCCGAGAGCACTCCTCATCCATGTCAGCTTGCAATGGATCGGGGGAAAGCTATTGCGGGATGATGCACCTCACTCCCTAGGTGATGGATAAGAGGGCAAGCTCATCCCCCTTTGCCCTCTATCTTCTCCTGCCTTACCCCCCCCCCCAGGCAGTGCCCCCTTGATATTGGGGTCATGCTGTTCAGACTCATATTAGGCTTTTGCCTGTGAGATCCTCGAGTCTCACTGTAGGGGGTTTTGCCTTTTCAGCCCCTACCCCTCCTTCCCAAGGACCTTCACCACTTTACACTGGTTCTTCTGCCCACGAACAGACCCCAGTTTAACCGCTGATTGGAACTGCCTCTGCTCTGGTGCCTCCCTCTACCAGGCAAGGGTCGCTTCCTCCGTAAGCTCTAGACAGCAGTCTAGGAGCTGCCCTGACCTCTCTATTGCACCCCTCTCCTCCCTAGAATTGCTACAAAGGGAGATAGTAGGGGATAGAACTTCTAACCACCATTGGCACTTGTACATCTGAGTGAGCCATTTGAGGACCTGTGGCTTCCAGCTCAGGGTAGTTCCCCTGCAGAACTCTGGCCCAAGGAAGCTTATAGTCCTTAATGGACTGGAAAGCCTGATGCCTTATGGTGACGTTTTTCATAACGTTCCCTCTTGCTCCTCTGTGTTCCTTAAAGGGCACAGCAGTTCTCTCTTGTCTTCCCTAAGTAAGGGTTGCCTTATACTTTCCTCCTCTTCCTGGGATCCTTTCCTCCTCCCAACAGGGACCTGCCTAAGCCTTAACCCTTCCAATACACGGGGTGGCGCACCAATAATACTCCTTCCCTTGGAGCAGGAGTTACATACCACATCCAACTTGTGTCCTGCCTAAGGTGTCGCCATTCTCATCAGGACCTATGCAAGGTCCCTCGTAGTTGGCCCTTTGTAGCCAGGAACCAACACCTGCACCCACCGCTAGAATGAGTCATCCAGCTATGTTATGAAGATTGACAGCCTCTCCAAAGAAGTGAGAGATGAGAATGCCTTCCGAGCTGCATGCCCTTTCCAACATTCTGATTCTGGAGTTGGAAGCATGACCTTTGAGGTGGACCTGACCCATCTACAGAGATGGCCAAATACCCCTTCCCTTGATTCAGCACACCTCTCCCTATGTGAGTCCGTGTACCAGAAGAGTAGAGTACAGGAGCAGGGGACAGAAATGCACACCAAGTGCTGAAGTTGCGTAAGCCCTCCCCGCCACCAGAACCCCATGATGTTTTCATCACCCCCACCTCAGGTCATTGCCCCCATTTTTGGTTGGAGACAACCTAACATGGGGAATTCAATCACTTTTCTCCTAGTTTCTCTCCTGATACTAGGATGGGTGTTCCTAAGGCTCTCTTTTTACTACAATAACCTGCTTAAGGGTTACCTCTAAGGAAGGGCCCTTCTGAGAGGTCCACGTCTCCATTTATGACGACCTCCTTGAAGAAGTGTCTCTGACGTTTCTGGGCTCCAGAGGTGGGTCTGCCAAGCATCTAGGACTTATTCTATGGCCCTCCCTCCAGGCCCTCCACCCCATGCATCAATGGATGGAGGGGTAGGGGTCCCCACCCACTCCTTCCTCATACCCCTCTTCCTGCGTTAGCTTCCATATGGAGCTGAGACACCTCAGTTAGCATGCCCCTGATCAACCCTACCCATGGCATCTCCTGCCAGTATGCCTATGGAGAAGGCCTCTTGCCTATCTCCTGTTTGGCCAAGGGGCAATGTGCTCCCTGTCCCAGTCTTGGTTAGTATTTAACCCAACTCACCTCCCCCTTTTGGGGTTGAGGTGTCAAGGACAGCAATTATTCCACCCTTCTCCTTCACCTGCAGCTGTGGGAATCTGTTGCCCTGGATCACGACTGCCTCTCTCAGGAGTCGATTCTTCTAGGAAGGGGCAACCGTCCTACGCTAAACGGTCTTGCTGGTGACAAGGTTCTTCTTGCTATTATGATACAGCAGATTCCCCGACAATGAACCGGGTACTGCCCTTGTTAGGCTTATAGTCCCCTGACAGAGTGGCAAATGACCCCTCGGCACTCTCATGCATGCCTCCTCCTGAGGATCTTGCTCTTGGTGGTGTGTCTGTAGGCATGTGCCTGGTGGCCCACTGCTTCTTCACCCAGTTTGGGGGTTGTGCCGTTTGTGGGTAGCTGTGCTGATGGCGGATAAAGTCTAATTCTGCCCACCTTCCCCAATACGGCTAGCAGTCACCTAATACTGAATGTATCCGAGCAGCGCTCGAAGAAGAACAGTAGGTTACTTACCAATAAACGTCCTTCTTCGAGATGGGCTGCTCGGATTTATTCAGTCCCCTCCCACCATCCCCACTAGTCGGAGTTAGCGATTAATGGGAACTGGGTAGGAGCAGGGCTGGGGCGATATATATGGCTGGGGGCGGTGGCTGCCAGCCCTGTCCTGACAGGCTAAGGCTAAAAGAAGTTCCAGCCAATCATGCACTGTGGCATGTAGACACCTAATGCTGAATGAATCCGAGCAGCCCATCTCAAAGAAAGATGTTTACTGGTAAGTAACCCACCGTTAGCTTTTTTGCACACACACTGAACAGAATTTTTCAGAGAACTATCCACAGTAGACTCCAGCATCTATGAAGACTTGCTCATATGCTCAGGGTTTAACTGACTGCCATATTTTGAGTCAGCATCGGGAAGGAATTTCCCCCAGGGCAGATTGGCAAGGGCTATGGGGTTTTTTCACCTCTGTATAATGGGGCATGGGATGGCTCACTCACAGGTGGATTCTCTGTACTTTAAAGTATTTAAATCATGACTTGAGGACTCTAATAACTCAGAAGTTAGAGATTTATTACAGGACGGCATGGGTGAGGTTTTATGTCCTGCACTGGGCAGGAGGCTACACCATCATATTGGTCCTTTCTGACCTTAGAATCCATGGCTATGTCTATACCTAAAATCTTAGTTCAGACTTGGTTAGTCCAAACTAAGTCGTTTGAAAGTTAGTTCAAACTAAGCACGTTTTTTTAGTTCAAGCTCACTTGTAGTTTGAACTAGCCGTGCTTTTTTTAGTTTGAACTAAAAAAGACTGGCTAGTTCAAACTAAAAATTAGTTTGAACTAAAAAAAACTTGCTTAGTTCAAACAAACCGCTAATTCAAACTTATTTAGTTTGAAGTAGCATGACTCCCTTGGGCTAGTTCAAACTAGCTCAAGCCACTAGCTCAAGCCACTAGCTCATACTAAGTTGGTTCAGACTAATCAGCCAAACTAACTAGTTCAAACTAAGCTTTGGCTAGTTTGAACTAAAAATTTTGTTTAGTTCAAACTAGCCAAAGGCTAGTGGAGACAGGGTTCAAATTACTCCGGACTAGGGTAGACATAGCCCATGAGTCGCTCTCTTTCTTGAGTGGCAACAGCTAAGTTAGACCCCATTACTGTATATGTATTACTGGGTTTCTGTTTTCAAATATGCATTACTTTGTATGTATCAACAGTGAATTTCAGCTGCCATTTTGTTGTCCAGTCATCCGGTTTTGTAAGATCCCTTTGTAAAACTCTTCACAGTCTGGTTTGGATTTAATAATCCAAATTTAAGAATAATCCAATTTAATTTTGAGTAATTTGTACCATCTGCAAAACTTCCCACCTCAATGTTCACCCCTTTTACCTGATCATTTATGAATATGTTGAATGGTATTGGTCCCAGACCAGTGGCCAACTTTGTGTGATAATCTAAGAAAATGGTCATTCATGAACCGCTTTTCTATTTTTACTATGGTGTCATATTGCTGTTCTTCACCACCAGTCTCACGCCTCATTGGCCCTCCACACCCCAGATAAATTCCAAAACTCTCCCTAATTTCAATTCCTGGGGATAACCCTGGCTACATTAGCTATTTGCAAGTTTCTATACTAGAGACAGGATTTTAAAGAAGCCCCCAAAGAAAAACAAAGCACATTTTTAAAAGCTCTCTCACTCTCTCTTTTCTCCTCCTACCCAAACAGACAATGTCCTGTTATAATTTAAAAAAATGAGATTCCTGGTTCATGCTATAAAATTTCCCTTCTTGGAGTGCTCTCAGATACCTTTATTTTTCTGGCAAATATAATGCTCTTGGAGGCATCTGAAAATCAGTTTTCACGTTTAATTGAAAAGAAGGAAATGCAATGTGCCAGCTTATCATACAGGACATGAGGCACTGCCCACCCTGGGAAAAGAGCTGCTTATAATTAAGATGCAGCCTATTCCTTCCTGGATGGCTAGAATGTTCATTTTAGAATCAAAGATTGCTCTTTAATCTAGAGGCAGGATGGAGAGGCGGCTGTGTAATAACAGCATCAGTGAAATTGAAAGAAAATGAATGGGCAGGCCTTGAGGACCCAATGTGCCCCTGATGCACTGGCACGGGCCACCCCCCAGACCACAGGACGAAAACCCAGAACTGAATGAAGTGACACTGAGACTCAGTGTATCAGGCTGCAATACCACCCACTCATGTTTGACCCAGCCAGCTCTCTGTCAGGAAAGAGGGGTGGCCAGGCCAACCTGTGCAGCACAAGGCCATGTCAGTTGGGAGCAGGTGATAGGAGAGAGCGGAGCTGGGTGGTTGGGATCAGGAAGAACTATTTGAGAGAGTGGAGCACTGAGCAGATGGATGGAGGGTGGATGCTGCTGGGGGACCAGGAAGGTCCCAGTGGGTTTTATGGTAATAGAGAGGTGCTGAGGAGGCTCCATTGGTGAAGAGCTGCAGGCAAGCACAGGATTTTGAAATCAGGGGCTAAAATATAATATGATGGGCCTTTGAATGCTCCTAAATTGGCAGGCCACCCTCAAACCACTCCAGGCCCCCCTCACACCGGCACTGGCCCGCCTCACACACCCCAGTGACTGCCACCCAAATGCCTGCCCCCCACCCCAGCTAATGCTCCCACACGTCTACCTGCCACCCCAGCTACTGCCCCCCCACATCTACCCACCACCCCTGCTACTGCCCCCCACACATCTACCCCGCACCCCAGCTACTGCCCCTGCTGCCCATCTCACCACTGGTCCCCCAAACCTTCCCCAGCCCCCCACCATGGCACGCAGTCTTCCCCCACTGCCCTGGGCCAACCCCCTCCCCTGCGCCCTTTCCCTGACAGGCCGGCTCACCTGTCCCTGGACAAGGTATTTCTCTAAAAACCCCTCACACTCTGCCTACATCTGCCAAATTTCCCAATACCCCCCAGTTGTCAGCTAGTAACAGTGTTATACAAAATTAGTGAACACCCTCTACACACCCCCAAACCTTCCCCTATACCCCCCCTAATTTCAAGTCCTGGGGAGAATACTACCCTGACCCCCCCCTTACCTGGCCACCATGTCACTGGAGTGGCCCCAGCCTGGACTGACGCTCCATCCTGACCCTGCTCTGAGCATGCTCAGAGGCTCTGAGCATGCTCAGTCAGAGCAGGCTCAGAATGGAGCCTCAGCCCAAGCCGAGGCAGCTCCCCTCCTTCCTGGAACACGGCGGAATGCTGTTTTGGGGCCTGCTGTTTTAGGGGCTGAGCATCGGGGAGGGGGGAGACCTAAAAATAAAAAATGGAGCAGAAACAGTGCATTCTGGGGCCCATTATTTTTAATGAGCCCCTAAAAATAGTGGGTGCTGGAATGGCCTTCTGGTGCATTCCAACCTACTTTAACCTCTGGTTGAAGTGGGACTGGGAGCAGTGTTTGGCAGTCTGTGGGTGGGACAAGGAGAGAGGGGCATTCTGGGGTCTGCATGGGGTAGGGTGTATACAGGGTTCTTCAAGGAAGGTGGGGGGATTCCCAGTTTCCATAGTACACAAGCCTTCATTAATTCTTTAGTCTGGGCCTGTGAATGGCTTACCTTTTTTACTTTATTTATCTATTTTATGGTGGATTCTTCTCTCTACCAATAAACAAGCTTTTGCTAAAAGGTTCTCAGAAAGAGACCTTCCCTGCTCAAGAAGCAGCTCTGTTGTGGTCAGCAGGTGCTTTTGAACACCTGTTAGATGGAGAGTGGCCACAGCTTAATTGAGCCTCTGGGCGTAAAACCTAAACCATTTTAAAAAACACAATACCAATCAAAATCTTCTGTGTAGACTAAGCACTGCAGCTCCAGCCTGCAGGCACATGTAAGCCTGAATTCCCACCCAAAGTAGTAACAAACATGGCCCTTCAGCAGAAACAATTTGCTTTTGCTGCTCCAAGACTAATTGAAGGTTACAGTCTTAATTAGCTGCAACAGTGGGCTGAGCGCATGTAATGGGAGCAGCATTTTTTCTTTTTTTTAACATCTCACCTGGGAAGCGTAAAATGCTGGTAGGCGCACTGTTTAAATATGTCACTCAGTCAGTGGCAGGTAATCATCACTCAGGAAAGATACCACCACCAACATGCCATCAACTACTGAACCAAATTAACATGTCATGATGTGCTGGCTGCAGCAATGCAAAACAGCAGAGAGAGAAAAATCAGTGCCCACTGACACACACAAACTACTTAGGCTCCTGAATTTACCACAGAAGGAATAAACCAGGTCTGCTGCTGCGTATAACTGCTGTGAAGACAAATGAGGCTCTCTCTCTGGCATTGTCAGCACTGTGCTGTGGCCTCCTTTGTCTCCAGAGGGACCCGTTAACACATCACACAGACCACATATGCAACACTGCAAGAGCATTAGCCATGGTGCATGTATTAACTCCATCCAACCCCAAACAGCCTCTGTTTCCATATTGATAGGACCATCCTCTGGTCCAAGCGGTTCAAATGCTGCCCCACCCTATCCCAGACCAGCTCTCCTACCTCCATTGTGCCTTTCAGCCAGGATTTGCAGTTTGCAAGAGGAAAAGTCTGATGGTGTTGCCATTTTACAGAAGGGTGAATACACAGTGGGTCTGCCTCCACTGCTATTACAAGGTTTGATCACACGTAGCATAGAGAAACATTCAAGCGAGTCCTACGCCCACAGCCATCAAGCAGTGACAGTAAAAGGACTCAGGTTGGGTAACCAGGCTTGCACGAGTGCACTAAAAATAGTTGTGCAGGTGTTACAGTACTGACAGAGGCTCAGGTGAGCCAGCCAAGCTTAAAGTTGGCAGGGGGTGTGGAAGGACTTGAGCACTGCTGGCTAGTCTGAGCCTCTCTGAGTGCCGCAACAGCCACTTTTGGCACACTAGTGCAAACCCACTGACACAAATCTGTCTACACAGGCTGGGCTGCTCACTCCCAGTTGCAGCACAGACATACCCAGAAAATTCTGCCTGTCGGCCTCTAGTCTAGGTGCCTGTCACCAGGGAAATGGCTTCAGATACTGCTGCCCCACATGTGCTTCCAATTCCTAGTCATTGCCCTCTCAGTAGCACCTCTTCTTGGTCTCATAAAAGCAAAACTGAGGGTGGAAGACAACAGAGGCAAATTGCTCAGTCACAGCACCACCTTCCAAATTCTACTTCTGAGAATAGGATGATCATCACCGGGCTGCTTGGAAATTCATATCATGCCAAGAAGTCTGGCAATTAAATCCTGCCTGGACAATCCCAGGGACGCCAGACTTAGAATTAAGAAACAGGGGATGCATCACACAGACACATGGCCTTGCACACAACGAGTGACTCAAAGCTATCACTGATCAGCAGCCATGGGAATGGGACAGAGAACAACAGAGGAGAAAGATAAATTAGTGGAGCCAGACACGTTTATGATTCAGCTTGAAGGAAGAGTCCAGTTTAATCCTACTGAGCCCTTGCTTTACTTCAACCCCAGTGCAACATTTCTAGCTAGTTCCACCTACTTTATAACAGCTCCCACTGCTGTTGTGTCTTAGCACCTCACAATCCTTCATGTCTTTCTCCTCTCAGCACTGCTGTGAGGCAAAATCATTATATGAGCATTGACCAGAAGGGGGAAATGAAGCACAGAGAGATTAAGCGATTCGTCCAAGGCCAAACAGAATGTCTGTGGCAGAGGAGCGAATTGACTGAAGGTCTCCTGGGTCCCAGGGACCATCTGACTCCACTTCAGAGCCTTTGCTGGGGCAAAATTACTTCAATAGCTGCAATGTCGTTATTCCTGCTTTGCCCTGCAGAGTCAGCCATTCCATGGGATGAGAGGAAGTCGTATGTCATGGAAGGTAGAATGGGGAAAAAGCTAGGCAAGAAGCAGAGAGTGCCTAGGAAAGTTTTGCAGATGCTCCTCTCATTTCAACCCAGGAACAGCATCTGTGCATCGTGCAGTAGCACACATGAACCAGAAGGCACTTAAAGCAAAACACAAACCAGGCTATCCCTTTTAATGCCAGCTCACAAACTTCAACTCAAATCTGAATCATCACGCTTTGTTGTTTAATGAAACCCCTTCTTGGGGAGTTCTGGGGCCAGACACCACTCTGTGATCAGATTCGTCTGCTGCTCAAGTACAGAGACAAAATTAGGATCTTTCATCCAAGACTGCTTGATAATGGGGCCACTCAACTGAACCATCCATAGTTCAAGTTTTGAACAACAAAATCCTTAACTAGCAGGGAGAGCTGGACAATTGCTATTCATGAACTCATGATTCTGACACATCGGATGAGCTTCTCGTCCAAACAAATTGGACCCACTTTCAACATTCAAAACAAAGATGTTAAGGAAGAAGCTATATCGATGCTGGTAATTATTTTACCAAGGGTCACTGATCTGCCTTTTTAATCACAAATCTGTCTAGCTCCTTCCTATACAACCAAATAGTTCTAATCAAACATAGAGGGAGAGCACGATCAGAGAGAGGACACATACCCATAAAGCCATTCATTATATTGGAGTTGGCTCTGCAAACAGCCATCTCACAAGTTAATTATTATGGCCTGGTGCAACCTATCAAACAACTTTCTCATTACCTTTCAGCACTGGGCTGTGTGCAGCACGTCATGAAGCAGGACAGAAGAAGGAGGTTAGACAATGAAGAGTGGAAGATGCTCCGTGATGAAGTGACCTACAGGCCAGGGCAGTGATGGAAACTATTTGAGCTGTCTTAACTGGGTCAGAAATTAAAAGGAAGTCTGACACTCTAGGCCAAAGCAATCCCTGGTGGAACTCAGCTGAAATCAAAGTCTTCAGCTGATGTTTGCAGTCATCACACAGGCAGTATGCCCAAATGGCATCGCTACAGATGGGTTGAATTAGCAGGGGTTTTGCAAACACCAGATCAGAGACTGGGGAAATAGCACCAGGATCTGAATAAATGCACCAAGTTTTGGGTGGGTTAGGATTCCTCACTGAACTGTTTCTTGCAAGTTTCTGATGCTATGCCCACCATTTTTGTTCAGACAGAAGCTCCCCACTGATGTCAATGTGAAGTTTTGCCTAAAGGAAGCTATGCATCAGCCAGGTCAGCCTCCTAAACTTTGCAAAGCCCCATGCACCTCCACCCTCCCCTGAAATGAGCAGGAGCATAGGGCCTTACAACAAAGACACAAGGCAACAGGTCCAGGCCAAGGGCAAGAAGAGGGGGAATATTGGCCTTGCAAGCTCTGTTGAGTGCGATGACAAAGGAGCGAGGAGAGAGACGAAATCTACTCCAGGAAACATTGTGCCCCCCACAAGATATTCCCAATTCCTTGCAGACGCTGCAGCAGATCATATTTGGGAAGAAAACCCACAGCTCAGGCGGAAGCAGTGTGATCCACAGCACCTATCAAGCTCCCACCCCCACAGAGATTAGTATGCCTAAGCTCCTTATTTTCCAGCCAGCTCTTTTGTCCCTGCTGCAGTTCACAATTCCATTCCCCCTCTTTCCTGCCTCTGCAAAACCAATTAAACAGATGTAGCCCAGCTCACAGCACCATCTGCCAGGAAGGAGAGCCGCTAGTCCAACTCAACTGCAGCCACCCCTTGTTTTTCTGCCACCAGCCAGGCAGCATTTGTAGACAAAGCCTTAACATGCTTTGACCAACAAAATGGCTCTCAACTCCATGTCTCCAAAACAGCTTCCTTCTCACTGCAGCCTCCAGTCCCCACACAATGATGTGCCACAGCCAAGGGCACCTCTGGGGATGCACTTCTCACCAAGCTTTCATTCCAGGCCCCCAAACTCTGCCTCCCCCAAAGCACTCCTCACTGCTACGGTGGGCTTTTCATTTTTTTTTTTTTTTTTGCAATGTAGACATGCCCTTGGAGGTTGTGGAGTGGTCCTACAGCCCTATGTCTAATCATATACCCATTTTGAATAGTACCCTAATTCTTTCAGAAACAAGGGAGTAGAGAAGGAACATAGCTAGGATGCTATTTAAAATAGGTATGTGATTAGACATAGGGCTGTAGGACCACTCCACAACCTCCAAGGGTATGTCCACACTGCAAAAGAAACAAACCAAAACAAAAAGCCCATCATAGCAGCAAATTCCAGAGCATACATACTTGGGCTCACAATATGGTTACAAATAACAGTGTAGACATTCCTCCTCTCAGACTGGAGTTTGGGCTCTGAGAGCCACCCCTGCACCAGGTCTCAAAGCCCAAACATCTACACTGCTCAAGTCTGTAGACACAGGCCCTGACACTCGGTGCCTCAAGTGGATTGTTTGCAATGCAGACATATCCTTGGATCCTAGGCTGTGTTCCCACACAGTGAGTTATTTCGATACGGTTGTTTCGAAACAACCGTATATCGAAATAACGCTTATTTCGAAACAACTTATTTTGAATTAACAAAATGTTAATTCGAAATAAAGAAAAAAAGCCGGAATCAAAATAGCGATTCCGGACAACAGTTATTTCGAAACGACTCACCGTCATTTTGAAACAACATGTTCGCATGGCGTTGTTTCGAAACAACCATTGTGAAACAACGTTTTTTTTGCCCACAGACTAGGTTTAACTTGTTTCGAAACAACCGTGCGTCATGTGAACAGCCAAAACCTTATTTCGAAACAACCTCCTTTGTTTCGAAATAAGGAGGCTGTGTGAACACAGCCCTAGTGATGCACCCAGGACCCTGAGAACTGAAGAGAACAAGGACAATATTACAGAAATCTTGCCTTGTCATTAGTCACATACCGGTAGTCTGGCTCCAAGAAAAGAACTAGGGAATTCTAGAAGCAAACCAAAGTATTCCAGTCAGAAGGAACATATGTCCCCACTTGCCAATCAAATTCCCCTCCAGAAACCCAACTTCCAATATGTCAAACTTCTCCATCAGTAGAAGAAGGCCCCCATGAGGCTTTCTCAGGCAGTTAAGATCAACGTCATGGAAGGCTCTGAGGATCATAGGTGAGAACTTGAGGCTAGATGCCTGCACTGAGTGGGGAGCTAGTGCTGGCAACAGAGGGCCAAGATGATGAACTCATGACACTGGGTTTGTTAGGCAAACCAGTTTGCATTTTGGACTAGTTGACCAGCTTTTTCAGAGCACATGGCTCCATTCGTGGATACAGTGAGCTGCAACAATTATGTCTAGAGGTTGCAGATCACCATCAGCAATGCTGCATACGATGGGTTTTGGGAACAGTCTCCTAGCCAGTCACAGATGGAGATGGGTATTTATAGCCATCCCGGCTACCTGAGCATCTAATAGATATGAGGCACTGCAAAGGCCTCTAGGGGTGTGTTCACACAGCACTCTTATTTCAAAACAACAGAGGTTTTTTTGAAATAAGAATTCTGCTGTTCACACGATGCACAGTTGTTTCAAAACAACAGGAACCCGTTGTTTTGAAACAACAGCCTTGTTTCAAAACAAGTTAAACCTAGTTTCTAGTCGAAACAATGTTGTTTTGCAACTGTTGTTTTGAAACAAGGCAGTGCAAACGTGTTGTTTCGGAACAAAGTGTTCCGAAACAACATTGGATCCTCAGCACCCTGGCCAGGGAACCCTCAGGACCTTGGCCAGGGTGCTGAGGGCTGTCCCTCAGCCCCAGAAA
>ML681971.1:17420231-17475924 GCA_007922195.1 Podocnemis expansa | reverse complement strand
GGGTTCTTTTCCCATTACAAAGGGTAATTTGACTTCAGGCTTCCCATTCTTTGAGCCTGTAAACTGCTCTGATTTGCTGTTACTTTATGACCTGATCCTATGTTTTACACCCCCTTGCATTTAGTTTCATTCCTTTCTGTAAGTTCACCCATCTTCGAAGCATCTGAGGAAGTGGGATCTTCTCCCATGAAAGCTCATGCAAAAAATAAATCTGTTAGTCTTAAAGTGCCACACAACTGCTTGTTGTTTTTTTACTACTGAGAACAGCCTAGATCCCTCCTCTCTGGAGCACCCCCTCAAGTAGTTGAAGGTTGCTATCAAACCCCCCTCAGTCTTCTCTTCTGCAGGCTAAATAAACCTAGTTCCTTCAGTTTCTCCTCACGAGTCATGTGCCCCAGCCCCCTAAAAATTTTTCTTGCCCTCCGCTGGACTCTTTCTAATGTTGTCCATACCCTTTTTGTAGTGGGAAGCCCAAAACTGGACAAAGTATTCCAGATGTGGCCTCGCCAGGGCCGAATGGGGGGAATAATCACATCCCTCAATCTGCTGGCAATGCTCCTACTGATACAGCCAAATATGTCATTAACCTTTTTGGCTACAAGAACACACTGTTGACTCATATCCAGCTTCCTGTCCACCATAACCCCAAGGTCCTTTTCTACACTACTGCTGCTTAGCCAATCGGTCCTCAGCCTGTAGTGCATGGAGTTTTTCTGTCCTAAGTGCAGGACTTGGCACTTGTCCTTGCTGAACCTCATCAACTTGTGTGGCTCGAGTTCCCTAAGTTTGGCCACCCGTGATCTATAAAGTAGGTATAATTACCAATCTCATCCTTTGTCACCATTTTCTGGGAATACAGCTAGATGGACTTATACTACAAGAAGTACTGTCGTACTCCTGAGGTAGACACAGCTGAGACAGTAAACGAAAAGGATCCCACCTCTGTTGTTGCATCTTCTTTTGTTCCGCTCAGTAGTTAGTTACTAGGTCTCTCCTGCCCTACATATGGGAATGAAGTGACAAAATGCTCAGTAAGACATCCCCAACAACAAGCGGTGGCTTGGAGAACTCAAATGGACAGGGGTTCCACCATTTGTCACTGGTGCTCTCTCTGCAAATCTTTGCTATCCTGCACCTCTGCCTAAGCAAGACCATCAGTGAAGCCTCTTCATTTAAATCGTTCATCTCTGCAAATTGTTTTGCCATAGACCACTTGTTCACTTACAATTCAAAGTCTTGCAGGCAAAGCCAGGGATGGATATTAAAATATTCATCCAAAAACATGGACTGTGCTGACCAGAGAGTGCAAACACATCATTTGCATTTACCCCCTCGGAGTCTATCTACATGGCCATAAAAAATGCAGGGCACCAAGTCAAGGACTTGGGTGCAGTGGCCTGGGCTCACAGGCTCTGGCTGCAGCACTAGGAATAGTAGTAAGGGCATTTTGGCTCTAAGACTCACCTCTGTTCCTGGCTCTAGCCCAAATCCAAATGCAAAAGCCTACGCTGTAATTTGGAGCCCCACAAGATTGAGTCAGCTGACCTGGGCCCACAGAGCCAGCCTCAGGGCTTTTATGACAGCGTAGCTGTATACTTCGGGAATGGAAAAGATCTCAATAAACATGGAAGTAAATAAATAATGTGTGAGGGTGAGTAGGAAATCAATACGCTTCCTTCCTGTGCAGTAAATTCTGTTTTGATTAAAAGCCAAATGATCTGTACTCAAATGTCAGTTACCACTGGCACACATCAACTGTGGTGCTACTGTTTAATGAGGTCCCTGCTTCTTGATCACATATTGCCCCAAGGAACTATTGGTTTGGTTTATGTTAACATTTGCAGATGAAGTTATTGCCAGAAAAATGTGCTGGACCAACATCTTTGGAAGCTTAAATCCCCTGTTTACCTACCAGATGGGTACAGAACAGGTGACAGAAGTTTCCCACATCAGCACATACTGATGTGCTTTGCTTCAAAGGTTACATTAAGTAGTGGCCCAAGGCCTCCACTGAGCTCAGGTCCCACTATGTGTTCAGTGCTATACATACACAATATGAGGCAGTCCCTGCCTCAAAGAGCTTACAATCTAAACTAACAGAAGATAGGAGGGGAAACAACTAAAATTATTTGTCCAGGGTAATGCAGTCACATGACCACACAGATCTATGGGCTTTTCTAACTGGCAATTGTGTTTTACTGAGAGTTAGAATGCAACGAAAATCCACAAATTCCAGTGAGGCCCATTAGTACTGCAAACACTTGTTCAGATTATTAGGCAGCATATGGTATTGGCCACAAGACAATCTGCAAGATCTCCAGTCCCACTGGATCAAGTTCAGCAAATGCCTTCCTGAACACTCCATTCTTCCTCCCTGCCATATTGTATTCTGTGCTGTACTTGTCTTGTCCATTGCCCTGAATAAATGATGGAATTTAATGAGCCTAGTCAAAGGGTTTGATCAGCAAGATTTGTCTGTTGACATTTTGTTAGAAGGCAATAATGTATGGAAATAAGAAATGCAACATGAACACCCCCAGGATCTCAGCTTGCATTCATTTGCTCCCTCTTTTATATGCTGTCTCATCCACAGAGTTCAGGTGTCAAAAAGTCTCTACCACGCTAATTTTGCCAACCTGTACTCCATAACATCTTTCACCCAGAGATCAGAAACTATTCGATGCTGACAACCCTCCTGTTAGGTCAATGCCGCTCTCTCTCTGCAGAGAGGGAAACTGAACGACAGAACGTGAGAGTTTTTATTTTGTAACTATTGATTAGATGTATTGTGGCAGCATGGAGAGAGCCCCAGAACTACATTTGGCTCCATTGTGCTAGATGCTACAGACAAGTTCAAGGCAGGGGGGGAAAAATAGTTATTACGCCATTTTATAGATGGAGAACTAAGTAGAGAAACTAGGTTTCTCATCCACTATCACAGAGGAAGTCTGTTTTGTTCTGGGATTTTAACTCAGATTGTCAAGCTCTTGGGGCAGAAATTCTTCTTATTTCTTAATACAGCACCTAGCACAATGTGCTGGGATCACCGGACACCACCATAATGCCTCCAACAAATCATCATGAGTCCTTGTCCAGTTCTTTAACCACAAGAATTTCCTTCTGAGCAACCTGAAAAGGCTCCATCTTCACTGCCCACAAAGGGGTGGTTTTACTTCAGATAACCAACAGATCTTAGTTACGGCACTGTAAAATCCTAGAGGAGACAAGATAATGTAGTGTTTGTGGCTAGATAAATTAGGTAGGATCTTACGGCACAAAATGCATGCTAGTTATCCAGGGTAAACATATGTCTTTTTTGCAGCGAAGATCTAGCCTGCAACAGTATCACAATGGGGCAAATACACTGAAATATAGTGGCCTAGTCTTCACTACAGATACAAAGCTGTGTTCTTAGTTGAAGTTAGCTAACTTAAGGTGAAATGCTCATTCGGGCAAGGAAGCTGTATTTGCCATGAGAGCACCAGGTCGAGTTAAAGACTAGGCACCTGTACAGGCCTTAACTCAACCTGCCAACCTGTGTGAAAACTACAGACAGCCTGGCCTTCTCTAGGCAGTCTCCTCCTGTTCATTAACTCTAAGGAAGAACACAACTTTTTCTATACAAGAAGACAAGACCAGTAAGAGAAGGGGTGAGAAGAGGAGCGAGTCTGCATTAGTTAGTTTAAAAGCTGAGAAGGAAGCAGCGTTCCCACCAGTGACCCTACTGGTGTTAACTCTCCAGTAGCAAAGAAATGTGGAACCAGGAATCCAAACACTCATCTCCCTGTCCAACAACCAGTGGTTAACATCTCTTCCCTGACTTCAGTTGCTACATCAGATGAGGTCTCCCTTTCTCTCTCATAGTTCTTACAAGTGCACTTCAGTATTTACAGTGCTGAACAACACTTCAGACATTTTTAAGCTGAGTTAGCATTCCTATTAAGACTTTTTTTTTCCTTGAGGCCATTACAAATAACCTCCCACTTCCCCCTTCCACCTGAAAACTGGCCTTCCTCTGCTTCAAAGACTTAAAGTACTTGACCAATGGCAAATCCTTTCTGGTTTGGATTTGGCTCCAAAGTTTACTTTGGATGCTTAGCAACAGTTGCTTTTTGAGAAGAGCTCAAATGTTTTCTAAGCGGCTGTCGTGAAATTGCTTTTCCTGCTCCATATTCCCTTTTAACCTTCTCCTCCACTGCAGATCTGCTTAATTAAAGCCCACACTGACAATCGATGGAGTAGCGTCATCTGTGATGCCCTTGTGAGGTTAACTGAGTAGAGAAAGTTGTGCAATGAGGGCCACTTCTCACGTCACTGGCTTGTTCTGCTGCTCCCTGACATTTTGGAGCCATTTGAAAAAAGAAATCTCTCTCAGAGCAGGCAAAATCCATCTCTTGGCATTCAGGAAGGTTTGCATATTATTGTGTCCTGATTAGAGAAAGCTATTTGCTTATTAAGAGAATCCGGCGAGGGTCACATGGCTCCTGCCAGCTTACTTTAAGTTGTGGCTCTTCGGTAAGCCAGACTTAAATGCCAAACATCAACACATTTCAGCGCATTTTGTTTGCAAACAGCAAATGATGAATAGATTGCACTCCATGGTCAGGCACACTGCTCAGAAACATCCTTTCCCAGCATAGTGCAGCATGCAGAAAGTTTTCTCCTTTTGTCTTTTAGCCCATCTTGCACATCAGGGCACCAAAGCAGGTGGGTACAAGGCATCTCTTACTCCTCTGTGGCATCCTGAGCCAGGGTAGCTGTGTGAGAGCAGAGAAAACCAGCTCCTTCTGGCCAAGGCCCTGCCCCTCAGTTGTAGCAAGATGTTCATCAAGCAGGGCATGTCCTGCATAGAGCACAGCAGAGCTGGGAGGTGGATTATGACTCTCCAGGTCACAGTCTGATTCCTGATCTGCTCCTGGGCAGCCTTTGTACTGCACCAAAAATTGTGTTTCCAGCAGTCACAACTGAATCCTTCGAGGAATGATTATTCCTCCAGGGCAATGCACTTCAGGGGACTGACTATCCATGGGGTAAGATGCTACTAAGTGCGAGTCTCACTGTCCCAACCATGGGTGTTTTCCACATCAAATACTAACTGGTCTCTAGGTTTTTTGTTTGTTTGTTTTGTTTTGGTGTTTCTCCAGCTTTTTCAAAGTTTGAAATTGCTTTCGTAAAAATCATAAACATTACCAAAAAGATTATTGATAAACTCAGTTTTTGGCACAGTTCCTCCAAACAAAATTTTCTATTCTTATTTCATGATTTTTTGATAAAATATTAAAAGCCAGGTAGAAAAAATGATGTATTTAATCAGGTTTTTTTTTTTGCAGGGGGGAGGAGAGAAGCTGAAAACATCTCAGACCCTGGTAACAATGTAAAAGCAAAAAAAAGAAAGGGAAAATAAGGTCTTTTTCCATTGAAAGAAACTCCATTTCTTTCAATAAAATCTCAAGCATCTTTTATACCAATATTTTACATTTATATAGCATCTGCCATTCAAGAAATTCAAGAATGATCCTAAAATATTTATGGTCTTTTAAACTACATATTACCACTTGATGCATCCACCTGACCCTGTTAAGATTGCTGAGACCCATCTGAAAGTGCTTCAGTCAGAATCCATCTACTGTGGTAACTCTTGTAAACTATGGGATTTTGAACTACCTGAATAAATACATAAGTGCTTTTTTAATCCATGGTGGTTTCTTGTGTCACTGTCGAAGAACATTCTGCTTCTTGTTCCCCAGACAAGTAAGTAGCCTAGAGGCTATTTACCCAGATTTCACTGCTGTGCAGATAGACCAAAGCTGCATAAAAACTCTATTTCCTTCAGAGACAAGATAGGCTGAAGCCTGTAAAATTCTGTAATAAGAAATCTAATTCCATTAAAGCAAAGCCTTTAGAGAGATGTGTTTTGTGTATAAAAGAGGAGTGGTGCTTCAGAGCAAAGAAAATAGAGCAGCAGAGAGGTTAACAGTAGATAATCCTTCATACCCTTTCATTAAAGAAAACACTACAGAATCATGCATTGTGTAGTCCAAAGCACTAGTCAGGGGTGGCCAAACTTATGGCACTCAAGAGCCACACAAGTTGATTATTAAACCTTCAAGAGCCGCACTGAGGCATATAGCCATATACTTTGACATACTAAATTGATTTGCTGACGTTCTTCCGCGAGCCACAGGTTTTCATTCAAGAGCCACATGCGGCTCTCAAGCCACGGTTTGGCCACCCCTGCACTAGATCCTGCAGGATTGCAATCCTGGGGAGGGTCACTCCAAAATAGTGCCATTCTATTTTTCTTAGAAAGGGTGCTGTGGTTTACATGCTGTTAATATCACTGCTGCTTTATTTTAATCATGTTTCTAAATGCCTGAAAGAATTGTTTTCCCTTCCTGAATCACAAAGCACAGCTAAAATTCAAGCTGTATCCTGCCACTGTTCCCACTGAAGTCAGTGATTTTGTTTATTAACGAAAAAACAAAAAATCTGCCAGGAGGATATGGCCACAGATTAGACTTCATTTAATTTCCCGCCTTCCCACTCCTAAAAAATAGCCTGCACACTAAACCGGGCTAACATTCATCATGCTACATAGCAGGGACTCTAAACAATGGCTACATGGCATACAGTTTGCTTAGACTGAACACCTGGGATTGGTATCTCTTTGAGTGTGTGTGTATACCCCAACCCTGACAAATTTCCAACCTAAATAGACAAGACAGAGCAATTACATGGGGAACAAGTGCACTGCAGTACCTGTCTTGTGACAGGCCTCTCTATTGCAAAATCTCAGACGCAATATAGACCTGATTCCCACAAGGCAATGCCTAGAAAGCAAGCAGGCTTATGCACATCATACTCATCTTTGTTAATAAGGATGCAATTGTAACATAAATGGCTAGACGACTCAAGGAAACCTTCAGAAGGTATATTGGAATGTGTGAGTATGCCCAACTCATTCACCGTCTATGTGGCAGCCCACACAGACCAATACACAAGCATTTCCTAATGGATGTGATAAATTGGTTTAATTACTGTTTAGCCATATCAGGTCCTGCTTTGTAGCGCTTGCTTTGTATTTTGGAAAACTAAAAGATAAATGACTGGATATTGTAAATCTTTCCCTCTTTAGCAACAATTCTTTGGTCACTAAACACCACAGAGTAATTTCTGCCCTTGAAATAAACTGGTCTCTCCCATCAGTGTTGAATTAATAATCATTATGTCCCACAGGCCAGAGCAATGGGTCTGTGGCACCTGTCGCACCAGCACTTACTTATTGAATTCTCAACATCACACTCCCCCAAACCATGGACTGTACTTACATGGTGTAGCAAAAGGTGCCTAGTAAAACCTGAGAGAGAGAAACTGGCATGCAGAGAGAATCCACCAGATCTGAAGAGAATCCACAGCAAATCCATCATCTCCCAAAAAGATTTTCAAATACAGGTATGAAATCTGAGATGATCACTGAGCAAGGTGGTAGGAATGAACCTGTGCTTTTTTGGCTCTAGAACAGCTGCGCCAGCTCGTAACAGAGTTAACAGGCAAAGGACAGGCCCGGATCCTGCAATGAAGAACAACTCACAGTCCAAACAGGTGAAACGTCTTTCAGGCTTGGAGCTGACGTCCTCAAAGACAAGAGGGTTATCTTAGCCCACCCCAGAATGTGCATTTCTGATGGATTTCTGTGTAAACATGCTGATACATGGCAGTGGGGGGGAACCACTTCTATGTTTTGATGTTCTGTGCAAATTTCAGGGCATCCCCCTTGCAACACTCCAAGGACACCCACATCTGTTTTGAAACAGTGAGTGTGCAGTTGAATATCAGCTAAAGCACATAGTCAGAGCCTGTAATCTATGATAGAATGAAGTGGCCTAGTGCAACACCTTAGTAATCACAAAGATTTAGCAACTCAAAGATTGTTATCTTCCAAAGAGCTTTACAAACTGCTAATTATTCTCGACAGCACCTCTGTGAGGGAGGAGCTGCCAACTATTTGCAGAGATGAGGTGACTTGCCGAAGGCTACATAAGGGTCTGTAATGGCATAACTGGGATTAAAACTCAGACTCTTGGTACCCAGGCCACTAGACCATCAGATTTATTTTTCGCATGATCTGTTGTTGGAGAAATTCCCACTTCATCAGATGCTTTGAAGATGGGTGAACTTACAGAATGGAATGAAAATAAATGCAAGGGGGTGTAAAACATAGGATCAGGTCATACAGTAATAGCAGATCAGAGCAGTTGTTAGGTTCAAACCATGGGAAACCTGAAGTCAAATTACCGTCCGTAATGGGAAAATATGAGGGTGGGGCAAAATGCATTCAGTAGCAAAAAATAGTGATTATTAAGGAAGTTTGGGCTTCCCATCCTCTTTGATATTGTGAACTATTTTAATGCAGTGCAGATGTATTAAACAACCTGACAGAGGGATTTTCACACTGTAGCAAGCTTGACAAAAAAGAGCACTAATACAGAATAATTAAATTTTGACTCTAAAATCATTATTATCCTCTGTGCTATTATTTCCAGTATTGGATACAAGAAGTCTTTTGCTCACAGCTCAGCTTCCCTCTGGGATGGATCCTGCAATGAAGGAGGAGAATATTTTGTGCTTATGTAGCCTTCTGCATGCGAAGATTGCAAAACAGTTTATAAAGGCAGGTCTGTATCACTTTCCTCGTACTACTAACAGAAAAAAACAAATGAAACGCAGAGGTTGGCTGCTTGACCAGAGTCACCCAGGGAGCTAGTAGGAGAGATGAGTCCTGAACCCAGGTCTCCTCAGTTGCAGTCCTATACATAAACCCCTAGCTCTGCCCCCTTGTATTTTCAACAGACAGCTGCTGTCATCAAAAGTAATGTGAGGTCAGGAACTGAGAATGAGGACTGTAACCCAAGGTCAAGTAACATTACACTGGCTCAGGGGCTGGATGGGTTGTGTGTTTGATAATAGGTTATGGTATGGTGCTCCCGTGACAAAGGCACAGAAGGTCAGACAAGACATCTTGGTTATACACCATTGTCTTTCCATGGGACTCAACCTCCCTCTCCCTCAATGTTCTCATCTGTGAAATGGGGATACCAAGACTGCACTCTGCAGGGTGCAGTGAGGGCTCGCTCATTTCCACCTGCTGTGCTGTGACATCCTCCAAGAGGCGAGACTAGACATTTGTACAAGACATTAATAGAAAGCTTTTCACTGGCCATCAATGACCCAAACCTGTTTAATTTTGCTCAGATGTTACAGTGTGTCTCAGTCCATGACCTAGAGGACACACATCCACAGCAGAAAAGAAGCATTGAACAGCAACTCAGAAATGCCAAGTGTGAGATGAGTCAGGAAGCCTGAGCTCTCTGCTAAGTTAGGTCTGAGGCGTGCCAGGATTTGTGACAAAACAGAGCATTTTTCAGAGCTGTCATTCTGGAACCTGCCCTCCACTCTTGGGGGCAAGGGAAGGAGCGAATTGAAAAAGAAAAGCCATCTTCACAAGGCTGTGGTTAAGAGGAAGAAAATGTTCATTGAAATGTCTTTGGTTATTAGCAATATCCACCTGAAATGTCACTGGAAAACTACAGGCAAAGGTGAACAAATTCATATTTAAAACAGGTTTTCTGGGAGTTTGTTTCATGACAGAAATCCCTCTCATACCGCAAAGTGCACACAGACCACAGTGCCCAGGAATACCTGGTGTCTGGTAACCAGTACTGACAGGCGACCTCTCCTTGCATAGCTCAGAGCAACTCTTAGATATAAAGGACAGCTATGTGTGCTTATCCATTCCAACAGGATAACTCCAGTCTCGGTGACACTGATGGAAATCTAGAACGACTCCACTGACTTCACTAGAATTACTCCACATTTGCACTACTCTCACTGAAACCAGGATCTAGCCCATCAAGAGAGAGCTTGTAAGGTGAGTTGCACTTACATGTTCTTCACTGGAGAGAGGACCAGCCCCAGCCCCTCATCCAAACACTTCCAGAATTTGAATCTGGCTCCAACTCCAGCCTCTCATGCTTCTAAACAGGCTGAGATTTGGATGCAGCTCAGGGCTACATGGCTTAGGCTCCAGAAAAATCAAAGCAATCGAACCAACCTAGCCTGCTCTCCCCCAACCTTTCCCTGTGTTGGTAAAGGCCCACCCAAAACAAGCAGTTACTCAGAGTAGTTTGTACAAATCTCTCCTCTCCTTTCTTACACGCTTTGTTGAGCAAGGAAATAGTTAACAACACTGACATTTAAAGTATCTTTTGCTGGCATCTGCCTTAACACCCAAGGAGCTGGTTCCTGAAATTAACACATGCTTAGTTTCATTTCCAAGCAAACTTTAATCTATTACAGGCAACTCATGGGGAGAGGAGAACAAAACTAAAGGAGTGATGAGACTGAATCTACACTTTACCTATTAATTACCTTGACTTCTCTTGCTCCACCCATTCTTGCTCTATATCTAGGCAACATTAAACACAGCCAGTAACTTCTCAAAGGGGGACACAGAACACTGTCAGTTTCAGTCAACACTATCATTAACCATGAAGCTCTATAATCTATCAGACATTTCCCAACTTTGTAGGCCCAAAAATTTCCTGTTAAAAACTGGTTGACATGTGTGGGCAAAAGCCATTGACTTACTTATCTTAAGTATTAATATGGCTTAATACACAACTTAATACTTAACTTCCATCAGCATTGCTATGTCTCCTGGGGAGTGAGAAATGTATCCCCTTGAGAGAAACAGATATGCAGACCTTACCCCTGGTGTGAACAGGGCTTGGCTGATGGAAAAATTCTTCTGTTGACTTAGCTACTGCTTCTCAAGGAGAGTGATTACCTATGCTGATGGACGAACCCTTCCTACTGTTATAATGAGTGTCCATGCTGAATCCTTAGACACAGCCTCAGCGACTTGCCCAAGGTCACAGAGGAAGTCTGTAAAGGAGCAGGGAATTCAAAAAAAAATAAGTCATGTGAGAAGAAAATAGCCCGACAGAAGGATATGATCAAAGCTGTTTCACTTGCTATCACAGAACTCAGGATCTGATTTCTAAATGCACTCCATATGCAGCACTGAGCACTTCTTGAGGTCTGCTCCTTAAATGGGAGCCAACCCTTGGAAAATCTGGCCCCAAAATTCTCGCAGCTGCTGAAAGGGACTCAGATCTTTATGAGGTATGCGATGAATGCACTAGCTGTCAACACGAGAAAGATTTTAAAGTAAACAAGAATCCAAACCCTATGGACCATTCATTTGAAACCACAGACTCCCCAGCTTTGAAGAGGCAGATGAAACAGGATTTGCATCCCAGTCACGCCTACAAACAACTCTCAACTGATGAAGTCCAAAACCAGGATCACATTCATTTCTGCCCCATCACTATTTTAGATTCATCATTCAAACTCCCTTCCCAGGAATGAATAGGGCCAGATCCTCCCCTGGGCTAAATCAGCATAGCTCCCATTGACTTCAGTGGAGTTACTCCAATTTACATCAATGGGTGATCTAGCCACAATCTTCAAAAGCATAAGCTGAAACAGGGTAGGGCAGGAGTGTTTCTGCCATGACTGCAGCTGACGTGCAAGTGTGTGTATTATTGATGTATGCTCTGAACAGTTTTGTCTCCATTTCTGACTTTGAAGAGGGCAACACAGGGCCTTCTCTCCCCAATATACAATCAGCATGACGGGAATGGAAAGCAAATCCCTGTTCTGACATCACAGTCCCATCGCCCCATCCAATGAATATTCTGCTCAGGCTATTCCTTATGACTGCTCTGTTCTCCAGACCTTTATGCTGTCAGTTTGGATCATAGCTGCTCAAACACTGGCAAAGACAAGAGTTCAGTTTCAGTTACTTTCCTCCTAATAGGTGTGCAAAATGTGTCATCTGGGTACTCACTTCATTTAGACTCAGGAGGAAAGACAGAGCCTTGCAAAAATAAGAGATGGAAAAGGCCCAGGGAAATCCCTCTGCCATGCAGGTTGCTCCATGAGGGATATACGTCTCAGTGCTTTGCCCGAGAAAATGAGACAAGAGGAAAGAAAATGGAAAGAAAGCAAAACCAGGAAACAGGAAAACCCCAGAAAGAAAACATGCTAAGCAATAAATGCTAGTCATTAGGGCACAGAGAGTACAGTGCATCAATCCACTCTCCCCACACAGGACCCTTCACTGGGAGGGTCACAAACCCTGAAGGTATTTTGTATAGCACTGATGATAAAAAAAAAGCTTCTGATTTCCAACAAAGCCACATTTCCCAAATCATCAAGTGACTAGAACAGCCTTGGCCCTGGAGCTAGAGTGAGTCACCTACCGGTTTGGGGCAATGGATGTATCTGGCAAGACTGATGATCAAGTCATGGGTGATGGGATCCACCAGGTTCCGGAAGCTGGCATATCGGTACAGGACATCATCCAGAGAGGTCGATTCCATTCCTAAGTCCTACAGCAAAGAGGAGCAAGGTTAGTCACACCAGAAGGCCTGATGGCAACAGTCCATTTCCTACAAGTCACCTGCATTCACAGTCTCAGGGCAGAAGCCAAGGAGCTTAGATTAATCTTCTCTGGGAACCCCTAAAGTCCTTCCTGACCCTCAGTACTTTTGCAGGGCAGCAGGGGACGCATGCATCCTCATGCTTTTCCTGCACTGTAGAGAGCAGACATGAGGCTCCCGCACTGTCAAACAGGCACCCTTAACAAGAAATAAATTCACTAAGTAAACTCTGCTCAGCAGGCCTGATTCACTTCTAGCTCATCCAGGGGGAAGTCCCTGGTGACCCCACTGAAATCCAGACAATCACATCAGCTTATGGTCTCTGTGAACGGAGAACCAAGCTCAGTGTTGCCAAAAACGCAGTAGAGGAAGGAATTTTGCCACAAGCTCCACAATCCTATTACAGATACAGATGCAGAGATCCACCTCAGGGAGGTGCAGAAGAACGTTCAGGGGAACACAGTGTGGCAGGGCCAGGCCAGCCCCGACCCGGGAACACCCCCCAGCCCTGTTCTAACCCCAGCTCTGCTCTGGCCCACACCACAGCCCCCAGCCACAGCTCCCAGCCGAGGACCACCATCCCTCTCCCCATCACGGCTTCCAGCCCCAAACCACAGCTCCTCGGGGAGGTCCCGCACCAGGTAAAGAGGGCAACCCAGTGGAAAAAGCTTAGGAACCACTGTACTAGTGTATAGAGACCATTTGGCTCTTTAGCTTTTCACAAAGGATTTGGGAAAGGAGAGAGGATTAAATAGAGTGAATTCAATTTACTTCAGACATTTTCTTTCATCTTTTAGCTATCCTTTGTTCCTCAAGAGCAACTCACGAGGGATTAGTGTAGCTCTGTTCAAGCTTATCAGCAGATCACAGCAAGTTCCATAAACAAAGCTACTATTTCTATAAGATAAAGTTCTTCATTCAGCTTTTAGCATCAGGGCCCTGAGCAGGGACTCTGAAGATTCAAGTTCAGTTCCCATCTCTGTCACAGACTCTGTCTCACTATAGGCAAGTCACTTAAATCTCCTACCCAGAGGTAAGTTAGCAGCCTGGAATGAAAAGTCCTGAGGGACAAACATAGGTCTTTAAGATAGCACGTTTCATACTCAAAGGATCCCAACATACTTTTTAACCACCATCTATGTACGATACACGGGACTCAATTCAGCTCCCACTAAAATTCAGCCTGTGCAGTCAAGCAAGTATTTCAGAGTTAGAAGAGCTGAAATGTTAATGAGAGAGATTTTCTATGCAGAAGTTACATGTGGCTCTTTGAGAAAATTACGTTCTTTTCTTCTTCTTCTTCCTTTTATTTATTTTCTTTTTAAACAGGAAGACAGTAAAGTAGCAGCTACCAATGACCCAACAAAAATAAGTAAAATAAAAACAATTTACAGCTAGCAAGCTGAGAAACCATTACCTATGCCTCAACAAAGGACCGAAGATGTGTAGACTGCTGAAAAACCACTGCAGTTTCTCCAGGCTTGTCCTAACAGGTTTTCCTTCCAAGGGCAGGCAAGTAAAGTGTATACGTAATTGTAAGAGCAGGCATGAAGCTCCAGCAGTCGTCAACTAAATCACATTTTGTATGGGCAGGCTGAAAAACTGAACCTGAGACTTGCTGAGTCAGAGACACAATTCTGTATCCTTGTATGAGAGTCCCTAGAGCTGTGAGTAGAGCTGAACCATAGCCACTTTCAGATATTCAAACTGGATCCTGTCAGTGCACTGAACTAGAGTCCACTCATCTGGACTGACAGCATCCGGCACAAAAACATGTATCAGGGAAGTGCCTAGGGACCCACATGAGGAATCAGGACCTAATTGTGCAAGGTGCTGTACAAACTCACAGCCAAAAGTTGGTCACGGTTAAAAAGAGTTGAAACTCCCAACTTATCCACTGGATCTCAGCCTCCCTAAAAGCAGTACAGAGATTTGCATCAGGACCTTGTAGAAGATGCATCACAAATTCTTGTTTACTGGCCACTCTGTGTGCATGCCTAAATTCTGAAGACACAGTTTATAGTGGTATCATTCAGGAAGCTGAATAAAACAATGACAATCCTCTTTGCCCAAAAATACTTTTGCCTGTCAAAGTCCATCCTACCCTAGATCCACACCTAAGAAAGAAAATATTCTGAAGGAAGGGCAGCCTTGATCCTAGAAAATTAACTCATAACAGGGGCGGCCTTCCTGGCTACAAGGGAAGTAGAGCCTCAGAGATAGCTGACTGCTGACAAAGACGCCAGTGTTATTAATCTCCCAGTTTGCAGGAGCTAATTCTTCACCCTGCTGGTTCTCCACAGACTTCACCTTTGGAGTGACAGCCAAACCAGGAGAAGTTCTGGGGCAGAACCTTTTAAATCTTTCAGCCTCAGATGCCTCCCGATCTCAAAAGTCTGTAGGTAAAGCCTGAACCTGGTGCCCTCGTCCAGACCCATGGCCCAACAGAAATAGAAACGGACATCAAAGGAGCAGTCAGTAGAGCAGGTGCAGGAGTTTTGCACACACAAGCAAGCAGCACTGGGGAAGAACTAGCAAGCTCTGCCCTGCACCTTTGGGTGGTACTCATGGAGCAGGGCCAGCTATACTGATAAGCCAATGAGACACTGGCTCGGGGCGCACAACCCCACACTCCCGTCCCTCCCCAAGCCAGCCACTCCACCCCAGGGACAGAGCAGGCCAGCCCATGGGCAGACTCCACTCTCTTGCCCTGCCTCTGGGCCAGCCCTCCTCACCCCTAGGGCGGAACAGCCAGCCCAGCGAAGGGGTGGGAGAGTGGAGCCCAGCCCTTGGCTTGGCCACTCCACCCCTGAGCCAGCTGTCCCCTGCCCTGGGGATGGGGCAAGCCAGCCCTAAGTGGAGGCGGGGAGTTCCACACACACACACCCCCACCAGGGAGCACAAAAGCAAAACCCAGCTCAGGGCACCACAGCCCCTTGAGCCAGCCCCATCACAGAGGCACTGGAGCAGATGGACTTTGCACAGTAAATGTAAGTCACCATTTTACTCTTTTGACGCATGCATAAAAGACAAAAGTTAACTCCTACAAAGTTGGTAAAAGCAGGTTTAAGTAATAAGAAGAGTAAAGAGGTGTCTTTCTGTTACAAATAGAGCAGAGACCCTTTGCCTTCCACTTGAATGCACAACATGACACACAAAGAGATACTATTGCATTTGGTTGTTCAAAAACATTGCACATGAAAGCAGAAGTTGAGGTATTTTTAAAGCAACTTTTAGTAGGCCAGTTAACCACTCTGGTTTCGCCATCCATTAACTGAGGATAACCCATCTCTCTTACAAGGCATTTCTTTGAAGATTATTACATAAGGTCTATTTGATGCACATCTAACAGCATGATCTGTCCTAAGCAATGGCTCAAGGACCAGACAAAGATTAATTGCATAACAGATTGGGCCTGTTTCTCAATTGCTCTGCTCCTTGTACATTCATACCACTGCAAAGTGGATGTCAAATGCTCTTGAATCCCAATGTCATTGTCACAGGATGACTGGCCCCTTTAAGGGAGATGAGCCCAGCTCTCTGTGTGACTAATCAGCTCCTTCCAGCTGAGGCAAGACACTGAAAAGCCCCTGATCCTTAAAGGACATGTCTACACTGCAAACAAACGAAACAAAACAAAAAATACAACTCCACACACAGCAGCAAGTCTCAGAGTACAGTAGCTGTGCCACCCTAAACCCTGGTGTACATACAGATGGGCTGATGAAAAAACACTTCCATTGACCTAGCTACTGTTGCTGAGCCAGGTGAAAACCCTATAGAACTAGAAAAAGCCTTTCCAGCTCTGCAATTGCAAGACTGTGCCTACACCCCAGCATTTTCTGGCAACTGAGCTAGGGGGCCATAGCTACACCGCCACATCCCATGGAGCCAGCGGGACCACCCACTCTGTGGCCAGACCACTGTTCAGCTGGACCAATCTTGAGAGACACTGTAATCTCATGTGCCCGCTCACACCACTGCTCAACTGGGTAGAAACAGGGGCTTCTGGGCCAGGCTGCTGATGGTGTGGGGTACACCTGAGAGGGGAAAGAAGGGTACAGGCAGTGGGGGGGGGGCAAACTATGACCCACCACTTTAAATGGTGCTCACCAGCCGCTGGCTATAGCCATATGGGTTGAGGAATACATATACCAGTGAAAAGGCATCTTTATTCTGGTCTAATGGCATCCGCTTTAGGGGCTGGACTGATACAACTTGATGAGAGTCCCAACTCTCTAATCCAGAGGCTCACTGCCACAACACCTGCCCACTCCAACCACTACTGATGATTTCAAAAGGTCCAAAAACGCGCTGACAGGGCAGCAGCAGGCAGCACACTGCAGGCAGCCCCATATGGAAGTTGTTAATAAGAGAAATCAACTCCCCCACCCACCATCCATGTGCTTTACTAAAGAAAGTGCAAGTGAATAATGACTCAGTGCTGGTTCCAATTCACGATGAACCACTACATTTGGAAATGCTTCAGTTCTTGATAAATGGCTTGCAAGGAAGCAAATCCTTCGCAGGCAATGATGCTCTTTGAACCTTCAGGCTGGAAGCAAACATCTGCCCATATTTTGTTTGTATTTTAAAGACATCGAACTCAGGAAGTTGCCAGTTACCAAGCGATCTGGCTTCAAGTGGAACTGGGTGCTGGGACAGGAGGCAGCAGAGCCATGGTTTTGCAGTTTGTATCTTTATTTCTTAAATTTTGGTGCATGATCCTGGCACTGACAGAGTTAACGTTCTCTCTGCTGGCATTTTCCCTGCAAATCTTCAAGGCAGTAAAAAATATAGACCTCGCGCTGAAACTTTGCATGACTAATCTCAACCCAGAAAGTGAGGAGCTATAGAGTTTAAAATCAAAACCTGTTGGCCTGTTTTCAATGTAATCAGAGTACCAAAAAGTTGAAGTTAAGCAGTTAGCACCTCTGGCTCATATACTTAGCTTGTTTTTTAAAAAATAACTATATGCACCAATGATGATCTATCATTTGGCCTCTGTCGTATTGGTACTTTAAAGCAGTGGTTTTCAAACTCTGAGTCAGGACCCAGTACTGGGTCCACCAAAACACTGGAATTCATTGCTCAAACATGTAATTGTTGGGTCGTGGGCATCTAGGTCTTGACAGAAAAAGTCTGAAATCAGTGCTTTAAAGAAAATGCATTCTTAATTATACTCACAGAGCTCAGAGACACAGAAGTAATGGATGATTTTATATGCTGCGCTGCAAATACTTAATACACAGGCAAACTTTATGACGCTATACTTCAGTGTTTGCTTTTAATTAGACCTGGAAGAAGATCGAGCTCATAATTGTTAAAGACTCTCTGGTTTTTAGAGGTGGGGTTTTTGTTGTTTTCTTTTTTTTTTAAAGTACTACAGGAGTCCTAGAAAAAAAATTTAACCATGTGTATTCAGAAAGTGCAATGGATCAGCACTACATCACGTAATAGCTAGAACAGAAGTTGGCAACTCAAAAGGGGAGAAGACTATTCTCCCCATCACCACCACCACCACAGCCGCATGAGCCAGAGCCAGCCCAGCAGCTGTACTGCGGCCCCTAGTGTTGGCAGGGGTGTGTGTGGGCAATGCACGCTCCTTCCATCCCTCCCTCTGCTGGCAGGGTGGAGCATTGCTGCCCCACCTACCCCTAGGCCAGCCAGCCCTCCCTCCCAAGAGCAGCCAGAGGAGGGCTACAGCTCGTGGGGACAGGGCCCAGGAGCAGCCCCTCTGCGGAGTTCAGGCTGCTTCACCCCCAGCCACCACAGGACTGAATGGGCCTGATCAAGGGCCTGGGGGTGAGGTGGCCTCTGTTTAGGCCTGGGGTAGCTGGCTGGAAGTGGCCTGAACTCCGCAGAGGGGCCGCTCCAGGGCCCCGCGCTGCAAGCTGCAGCTCTTCCCTAGCCGCTCTTGGGAGGGGCAGCCAGCTGGGGGTTGGCAGGGCAGCACTGCTCTGAGCCGCAGCACAGCTGCTGGGCCACTTCCAGCTCATGCGGTTGTGGTCAGAGGCGGGGGAGACGGCGGTGCCCCAAAACTGGGGGGCTGTGCGAGCCAGGAGTCCCCAGAGCACACCTGGCTCCCTGGAAGAGATTGCCAGGGTGCCAGGAGGGGACGCTCAGTGAGCCTAAGGTGGCTCGCTGAGCCTGCGCTGCCAATCCCTGAGCTAGAACCATTTGGAGTAGATTCCAGAATTCAAAACAACTTCAAACCACACAGGTCTGAAGCTTCCCTTTTTTGAAATATGTTCAAGAACTCAGACCTGCCTGGGTTCTAGAGTGAGGTGTTTGAGAGGGGAGCGGATTCCACAACCGATCTGTTTAGGCCATGAGCAGTTACTAGCCACCACAATATTTTGCATATTCAAGTTTCATTTAGGAAATACATATGAGAGAAAAAGATTAGCCATTCCACAGGAAAATTATGCTCTCTCCAAAAAACTCTTGCAGGTTTTGCAAATACAAACTCTCCCCTGCGTAGTGGGGACCAAGGAAGTAACGAGAAAAGCAGCAGGTAGACTTTTGGCTTCAGTTAGCTGACACATTTGTGGTGCTTCTGAGACAAGTTGTGTAAAACAAAGGCTGAGCCTTCTGATACCAGGTGTGGAAGAGTGCAGCTAGAAGAAATGAAAAACAGATGCTGCCATTCACTGTGGGCTGGATAGCCTGTACCCCTGGCTATGCATTTGGCCATAGGCACTGTGCCAGAGAAGATGAGTTCACTCATGCCCTTATGACCAGTGGAAATATTTCCCTAGCAGAATACAGCATCACAGCTTCCAAAGTCTCTCAGATTTATGGAGCTTCCGTCATTGAGAGCAAAGACTTCTATCCCACCCCTGCTGATGACAAGGAGCACACAGGATTCCAGTGCCAGGCCAGCTCCATTCCTGTTTAGAGCACTCTGGAAACAGTCACTGTCTCTAATGCCCTTTCCACGGGCATGTTGCTCCCTTCTCCCCTCTGCCAGCTGCAACTGTTTCCTCTTCTCTCTACATCTGACCACAGCTGAATGGAGTGAAGCAGCACAGGTACAGGGACAGAGCTTGGCTAATCAAGGTGAACGAACAGCTGGTCAGAACTCCGTGAAGGGCTGGCCCAACCATTTGGTGAACTAGGCGACTGCCAAGCGTATCAGGCTTTAAAGGTGTGCCAAATTACATGGAAGTCAATTTTTTTCTCTATTTAAAAAACATCTATTAAAGTTATCTCTTCTAAACAAAAGCATCACCTCTGATAGGGGAGCCAAAATCATATTTCGCCTAGGGCACCAAAAAGCCTTCGGCTGGCCCTGACTCTGTGACTGCACTCTGGAGGACTGGGCTGTGAATAAGATATGGTCAATTGGACAGGAGATATAGGGACCAGCAAACTGAAGGGAAATTGCAGGACCATCACGAAATGGAAGATCTGGACATACTCATGGTAACACATCACAAAGATCCTCAAAATCTTCCGATATAAATATCCAGATTTAAACATCTGAACTCAGTGCAAGACCCAGGAAAGAGGAGAGGCATGACTCTCAACCATCCATCTGCAATCCCAGCCATGGAGCCGGCAAGCAAAGGGGGTGACCCAGCCTCCAAAGTAACTTAGAGAAGCTTTAGAAATGCTCTAAGTTATATCAGGAGAAATACCAAACCTGCCATCCTGCCCAAACCTATTTGTGGCTGGGGATCCCCTACTACCCCACTGAAGAATGCAATTTCCTTCTTCTCCTGCACCTGGCAAGCCAGAATTTTGTACAAGTAGAAAATTAATACAGACAGAGCTGCAACTACGGTGGGGCGAATGTAAAAGGACTGCGCGGGGAAGAGATTGCCCCAGCTGCCTCTGGCCGCAGCAAGGGGAAGCGACTGACCCTGCCGCCTCTGGCTGCAGGGAAGTGATCCCCCCTGCAGTCTTTAGCCATGGTAGGGAAGTGATCTATGAAGCATGGGTGGATGATGGCAATGGGAGCCTTCCCTAATATCCATACCACACTGCAATCTTAGGAAACAGTGGCCAGAGCCGGCAGGGGGGAATCGCTTTCCTGCCACAGCCAGACCGGGCAGTGGGGGGGTCCCTTCTCCCCATCTTGGCGGGGTGGGGACCCCCATTGCCAGCTCTGCCCAGGGCACAGAAGGGCCAAACACCCCCTCCCTGCTGCTCTACAGATGGGCCCTAGACCAGGACGGGGGGGGGGCAAATTTGGGGCTGCTTGCCCTGGCTGCCAGAACCCCTAGTTACAGCCCTGAATACAGATTTCAAGATCTGAGGCTGGAAAAGACTTTGCCTAAGACAGAAAGACAGAGATTGAGAGTGATGACTGTCCACCACAATCTGTTTCCTAAGACTGCAGTGTGGTATGGATATTAGGGAAGGCTCCCATTACCATCATCTGCCCATGCTTCATAGATCCTTCTCTGTACTGTTAATTGCATAAGGTACCCTTCATTTCCTCTTAATAAAAACGTGCAGAAATTGCTCTGTGTTTACTTAGGGAAAATTCCTCTCTGACGACAACAGGGTAATCAAGTTTGGATCCAGGAGCTGCAGATCCAGAGCAAATACCTATACCACTTGAGTTAGAAAAATAATCCTTAGGTCTGGCAGCAGCAGTAGGCTGATATCCAGTGGCTGGGCCAGAGGGGAGACAGGACACATTTTGCTCGTATGTAATGTTAAGAATGAGCTAACACTGAGTAAGGTCTTCTGGATTTCGCCCACAGCTATATGGTGTGACTGGCAAAGAATGACTGGCTGCTTGCACCTCACATCAGGGAAAGCTGATTTTCAGAGCTGGATAGAATAAACCCCTAAACACTGCTTTTGGCATCTCAGGATCTTTCAGATGAAAGCAGGCTTATTATAACGTCACTCCTTTTAAGCATCTCAAAAACCTCGCAATTCTCGGTAAGCTAAATTTGAGAAGTAGGGAAACAGAACTAATGATTCTATGACACCCACTCTCCTGAGAGAGAGTGAATACTTCACAGGAAGCCTTCCTCTCTTATCTACAGATGCAAATCTCAGTTCCTCCATCAATCTTACTGCTACACCAGCATCATCCCCTGCCCTCAGCTCTTCCATGTGCAATATTTTCAAATTATACTGGACTGAAACTTGTTTTGACCCAAGCAATGAGCTCATTTGCAGTTTAATCACTTAACGCCCATTCATGCTGTCACTGGTAAACCTCTGACTTCAGAGAAAACACCCAGTGCCTGACTGGAATCATTAATTTTCCTTCCAGCACATTGATATTCCCAGCATCTCCCCCATTCCTTAAGAGGCATCCACCTGGGTAGCAAATACCATTTCCAAACAGGAGAAGCGCCAGGGTTAAGAACGGATGTGGTTATCAGTTCATCAGAATACAACTATCTCGGTATTTAGAGAGGGTTATTTTTCTGTTCTGTACACATACAAATACCTCTCTTTGCTAGACCAGCTTGGTCAGGTTTTGGGATAGGGGGTTGGTAGGGGAGAAACAGAAAACAAGAACACTGTTCCATCCCTGAGCTATCTCAAGTTGCTAACATCTGCAGCAATCTTTTGGAGGAGGAGGCAACTGAAGTAGTTTCCAAGTATGTCAGAGAACCGCAAAGCGTCTCTCTGCGTGTCTTGCCAAAAGCAAAGAGGATTTGGGATTCGCAAAACAAAACAAATGAGCAGGGAGAGTCAGGCCTGCAAAACCAGTTGAAAGCAACTTAGAGCCACAACTGGATACAAAAGAGTGCCACCTCACTACAAGGAAGCACTTGCTGCTGTTTCTGTTTCTGACAATAACGACAGGAATCTGATGTTTGGTTACCAGAGTTCTTTGTCAACTGCCAGCTAGCCGGCTTTCCATTTAATGAACGTTACAACGTACCCTCTAGTTCCCGATGTCGCTGCTAAGAAACTTATGCACTGACACTATCTCGTTGAACTTTGCAATTTCTGAACACCTCTGTGAAGATGAGAGTTTGAATTCATCCTGCAGAAACTGAAACTCAGGGACAGGAATCACTCTGGGATCAGGGGAAATTGTGACAGTCCCATTAAATTCACCTTGTTCCTCTTTCTCCTCTCACCCCAATATTATTTGACTTTTGTTTCATTTTTTTTTATCCTACTTTATGATGATAAGAGAAAGCAGAGGTCCTAGCTGGGGAAGAAGAAGGGGTTAAAGTAAGGGGGAATGCACCAGAATGCAGTTTTGTGGCCCCCTATTTTTAGGCAGGCAGCATTCCAGGGCCCCTAAAATAGGTATAGCAGCCGGAACGCAGAATTCTGGTGCCACCTTAAGCCCAGCCAGCAGAGAACCATGGCAGGCTGGGAGTTTGTAAACGTCCCCCTGGAGGGCAGAGCAGCTTTTGGCTGGGAAGCAGCTCCCAGCTGGTTAGCCAGCCTGCAAACAACCGAGGTAAGGCCTTATTTGGGCTTGGGGAAGCACTGCAATGGGGCTGGGGGAAGGGTTTTGAGGGGACGGGGTGCTGGCCTCTGGGATGGGGGGGTGTGGAGCTCCTGGGGTGCAGAGAATGCAGCTGGGGGTTGTGTGGGGTAGTGGGTGTGTGTTTGTGTGTATGTACCTGCGTGTGTATGTGTGTGTAGCTGGAGATGTGTACCTCTATGTGTGTGTAGCAAGAGGTGGGTAGGAGGGGATGTGTAGCTGGCGGTGGGTGGTGTCTGTGTGCAGCTGGGGAGCAGGTGGAATTGAGCAATAACCGATGCAAGTGGTACTCAGAAGTGTTTGCAAATGCCTATCTGGGCTGGGGAGCAGTAGCTGGGGTGGGGGGCAGGTGTTTGTGGGCCCAGGCCTGCATGAGGGTGGGCCGGACCTGTGTGAGGGGGATCTGGAAATTTAGGAGGGTTCCAGGCCCCCCCAAATTATACTTTAACTCAAATAGCTGGGGTGGATGAAGGGGGCCCACACTGGCATGAGGGGGACCTGCCAATTTAGGAGGGTTCCGGGATCCCCCACATTATATTTTAAGCCCTGGGATGAAGCCATCCCGGATAGCTCACCAACTTGAAGAAGGAAACAGAGGAGCTTACAGCTCCTTACCACAAGCCACTTGTACTGAACACCAGAGGGAACAGACTTCAAAGAATGCAATTCTGCTAGAGTACTAGATGTCAGGAGTGTAACTGTGAGTAACCAAGAAATCTAATAAGAAAGGTCCGGTAGAAGGAAGTACTAAAACCCATAGTACTGAAGAAGACTGGGAAATCTTCCAAAATGCCATAATTAAAGACATAATAGAATGCAGTTATTTTGAAATACACAAGGCAGAAGACGTGGCTAATGTGATGTCACAAGGGACTGCTCCAAGATCTAAGACTTGTAGGAAATAGATAAGCACAGCAAAAAAGCAAAAAGAGTTAATGGACTGTCCATAGGAGGAATATGATGGGCCTTTTAAGCTCTCTCTTAAGCATGGAAAAGCTGGTGCTCTGCAATCAACATGGCCATGAGAAGAAGGAACATTTCAGAGAATTTGGTTTCCCCACTACCACCCTTTGGAAAAAGTCAGTTTTCCTCCTTTTTGCCATACCCGAAAAGAAAAGAAAAGAAAAAAAGGGAGAAGAGGATCCATCTAGGAGCATTGGGATGAAACTAAGAAAGGGAAATTTTAGGGTGACACTCTGGGAAAAAACTTCCTGAGAGTGAAAGCTACAGAACTGTGTAATAAGCTCCTTTTCAAGGAAAGTGGTGGTCTAGAACCAATGTTCCCTCTAATTTTTTGCAGGCTGTGTGCGCAAAAAAATTTTGTGCAAATTTTTGGAACTAGTGTGCAAATTTGTGTGCACTCCAGTGAGTGTGGTCCAACTTGTGAGCACAACAAAGCAAGTGTGTAGGATGCTTCTAATATATTTATTTTGGCATGGTGATGGAAATAATATTATAAATTACAAAACCTTATTTGAAACATGCTACTTGAAACAGCTTTCTTAAAGTAGCATAAAAATATTTGCACTGTTGAATTTTTTTTTTGTGCGTGCCTTATTTTGTTGTGTGCGCAGGGTTCACGCGCACACAGCTTAGACGGAACATAGTCTAGAACACTGAAAAGTAATCTGAGCAAGACAAAAGCAATTGTTCAACAGCCTCCAGTTATGTTCTTACCTCATAATCCCAAATTCCCTCTCAAACCTCCCCATGGGAGGAATTTAATAGTAAAAGCAACAATACCGGGGCTACCGGCCCAATTATATTATTCATTTTCATATTTAACTTATTTTAAAACTTTTATTTTTTGCAACTAAAATGAAGTGTTTCCAATCTGCCACATCAGGGTACTGAAGGAAAGGATGACCCAGTGGTTAGAGTCAGGGGTTAAAGTTAGGCAGAATGCCCCAGAACAGCATTCCGGGGCCCCCCTATTTTTAGGGGGCAGCATTCTGGGGCCCCCAAAAATAGAAAGAACATGCTGGAATGCAGCACTTCTGCACATTTCCCTAGAGCTGGCTGGAGAAAGGGGCTGTGGGCTGGGGTGAGCCCAGCCACCCCTCCCCTCCTTTCCCTGGAGCCTGCAGTGGCCCTACCCCTTCCTACTGGGCCCAGCAGCGTGAGGGGCCCCAAACCAGTCTCAGGTCCAGGCCCCCTCCTGCTGGCCAGCCAGCACCACCTGCAGCCTCCCTTTCCCAGGCCTGGCTCCTCAGTCATCTCAGCAGCACGCATAAGGGGGACTTGAGGGGGTGGGGCAGCCAGTGGGGAAAGTGCACAGAGAGACAGGGAAGGAAGAAGGTGTTGGGATTGGGACTGACAAGGACATGGGGGGCAATAGCTGGGGTGGAGGGTAGGTGTTGGGGGAGAGCAGTAGCTGGGGTTGTGGGGGCAGGAGTTTGGGGGGTCGTAGCTGGGGTGGGGGTTAGACGTGGGGGTAGTAGCTAGGGTGGGGGGCAGTAGTGTGGAGGGCACTAGCTGGGGTGGGTGAAGGGGGCCCTGGACCTGAGTGAGGGGGGCCCACACCTGCAGAAAGGGGGCCTGGAAATTTAGGAGGGTTCTGGGGCCTGCCAAATGATACTTTAACCCCTGGTTAGGGTGATAGCATGGGACCTAAGACACCAAGTCATAATTCCTTGCTCTGTTACAGACTTCCTTTATAACCTTGGACAAATCATTTCATCTCCCAGAGCCTCAGTTCCTATCTGTACAATGGGGATAGTAGTATTTTTTATCTAGAGGCAGGTCAGAGCTGTTGTGATGAGGGTTAGAGTTAGGGTTAGGATTTAGGAGCAGCCTGCCACAGAGCTTTGACACCAGGGAAAAATCCTGCACTGGAGGGACCTGACTGGATCCAATAGACCTTTCTTCATCTCCAGTATCTATAACTATAACTTTGCAAATGAAGGTAAGATAATGCAGAGAAGCAGAGTGCCTGATTTCTCACCTCAAATGCTTTGTTTGACCCCTGGTGAAATTAGATCATCAGTTGTATATTTTGTCAGTTTGTGTACTATGGGATTCTCAAAGGTTTCAGAGTAACTTGTAATCATAGAGAACCACTATGGAAATCAAAGTCTTTTCAAAAGGTCTGTTAATTGATTTTATAGAACACCTCAGATCCTCACCCTCCGCTTCAGCCCAGCTTTGGAGTGTGTGGGTGCTGAAAGCAGGACAGGGCCCAAACGGAACAAAGACCTAGAGCTATCAGATGGGACTGAAAGTCAAATCCCAGCACAATGACAACAAGAGGGAAGTCTCCATCCTCACCCAACTCCCCAGCAAGAGCCACGCGCCACTACCTCTTATGACTCAATCTCAAGACTGACAATACTAATCCAAACTGAGTCCAACAAAGCATAAAAATAAAGACAACAAATAAACTCAGCCACAAAACTAGATAAAAGTCTGCAATGGGAAAGTTTCCATTTCCATAAACTGTCCATAACTACTGAACTTCTGTCCTGCAACTTACTAATGGATGGGGCAACACTGAAATAGTTATTAACCTCTCCTTTTGAATGGGGGAATAATTCAAGTTTTCAAAGCAAGGGTCCCTATTATAGGAAATATTATTATTACATTACCATAGCACCTACATGTCCCAGTCGTGAACCAGAACCCCACTGCACTAAGGTCATGTACACACAGTGAACAAAAGGATGGTCTTTGGCCCAAACAGTACACAGGAAGAGATCACCATCATTTTTACCAGGAAAATGAGACAGATGTAGTACCTCTTATGCCAGTGAAGGAAATAGAGGAGTCACAGCATTCAGGATCAATAGTCAACTTGTTTCCATCTATTCAGGCAAACCAAGTTTGCTGTTCCCATCATTCTCACAGATTACAGCACAGCAACAAACAATGATATGTCAATGGGCCTTCAGTGCTAAGTATTGAGCTGCTGCACATAAGCAGCTGGCTTGTAATACCTACCAAAGGCACGAATATTCTTAAACACTGGGTGTCAAACACGTTTTGCCTTATTAAACCATTTGTCACTGCAAATTCAATTTCAATTATGAAAAAAAGTCCTGTAAGTCCAAGCAACCGGACGGGAATATTATAACACAGTGGAGCATGGCACGTTGCTTGTTTCATTAACACAAAGGGAATACAATTAACAGCTTCTGGGCTCTGTTGGTGTAAAATATTACTTAGTGCTCCTGTGCCCCCAGTCTCTCATAAAAAGTCCTGATGGCGGGGGTTGTTTAGAATCCACCACTCCCCAAAGGGTCTCTTATCTCCGCTAATTACCAGAGTGTTATAATGACTTTCCAGACAGGGAGGCTCTTATTGTAAACATGGGATGGACAGAAAGGAAGAGTAGGGATTAATATTGTGTGCAATCATCCATCTGCGGCAACCTATCGGGGCAAAAGGATCTCAGGAGGTTAGCATTAGCAGCACAATGAGAAGAGCAAAGACATGGGCAGCCTACATCAAGCCACCACAGAGGGGAAGACACAGAATGGGTTGCCTCAGAGGAGAAAAGGGGTGATTGTCAAAAACACAAATGAGAGTTGGGCAACTAAATGTCCTTTGCTGCTTCAAAAAACCCACCATTAAAACAGGTTAGTTCTTCTGATCCTAAAGACTGAGGAGTCAGTAAAGTAACTGCCCTCAAACAATGGGATATAGACTATTGGAAACCTTCCCTAGGCTCCTGATTTTCAAGTTGTAATCCAGGTCTGGCCAGAAACAGCTTCCAAAAAGCAAGTTCTTAGCTTTTATTGTGAAAGACTGTCCTATTGACCAATCACCTGTTGGCTGCTTAATATGTCATCAGTTCACTGTGCTCAGCCCGTTTCCCAAAGGGCAAATCTAGCTTCAGCAAAAGCACCTCTTTGGAAAAGGCATAGGTGGACAGGATTGGATGTGGGGGCTGGGGGGAGGAACGGGACAGGTAATGGCTGAAGAATTATGCCTTGCATGTGTCTACTGCATTACTCTCAGTCCCATTTAAAAAGCGAAAAACAGATGCACACTCTCAGAACTCAGGAAGCCATGCACAAGCTGGTGGATACAAAGCTTTCACCAGCATGAGCTCGGATGGCCTTGTTTCTCATCATCACAGTGAGTTCAGCAGTTCCTCACTAGGGACTCCCTTTCTGTTCTGGGTTTGTACAGGGCCAAGCACAATGGGGTCCTGATCCAAGTCTGTGGCTCCTGGCCACATCGGTAACATAAGTAAGTAAAACAATCTCATATGGGTGCACTAAAAGCATACCACCACAATGCAACAGCATGTATTCTGCATCTACCACATAAGTTATAAGAAAAGCTAAAAAATGTGTGAAGTAAACAGCTTAAGTTTTGGGGTTTTTTTTAAATAAACTAGGACTATTTGCCATACCCTTGACCGTCTAATGTACAAACCTGCAGGGAAATGGATGACAAAAAATATAATCAAGTCTCTCAAAATGGCCTGCAATAGCTTTTACCATACAAAAGGATGTCATAAGTTTAAGATCCACAAGCTTGGGAACTAACCCACAAGCTGGGAATGACCTCTTTCCCATGATATAAAACTCATGTTTCTAGCCCAGCAGGACCAGAAGAAAATAGAATTCAAAGTGGGGTCATTTTTTTTACATTTAGAAAAGCAAATAATGTTCTCAGGACTGAAAACTGTTCTTTCCAAGCTTCGAGTGAGGATAAATTCAGAGAAAAGATTCCACATTTTAGGGGAGAAGTAAACATAACATTAGCAGATGGGCTTAAACAAAAACATGGTTCACTGAACCAGCTCTGAAGACTGGAGCATAAGAATCTCAGAAAGATGGATTAATGGCCAACAGTAAGGTCATGAGACTACATTGACACTAAAAAAAACAGTTAAAAAGGGACATGCAGACAGAAGTGCTGAATTTAATTCAGATTGCAAGGAGAATGTCATTACTTCAGTGTAATCTTTTAGGACTACACAAAACCATAACCTTAATGGCACACCTCGTCTTGGTTCTCAAAGCAGACAGGAGCCTGACTCAGAAAGGGCTCAGAGCTACTGTTCAAAGGGACTGCTGTAAGTGGACCCAACTAAAGGCTCCATTTTGAAAATTTCAGTCAATCAAATCCACTACTGCCTATCACTCAAGCATTAGGCATCACTGTGTGTTAACAGGAACACACAAGGACTGAATATTTTCCATTTTAACAACAGGAGTTTGCCCACTTCCTGATTTTGCAATAAATCCATCCAAACTACCCTTGGAGATGATAGATCATTAGAATCTATGACCAAGGCCAACGTCCAGGAATCTTGGCTGCCACCCAAAAGCTTTGAGCAGATGACCCCAGCCTCTGACCTATCAATCTCTCTCATTACCCTACAACTAAATATGTAACAGCCTCACCCCATTGATCTGTAGGAAAATTCATATGAATAAGAACAGCTCATGTCTGGGTTTGCAGGATCAGGCTCCAGGATGCCATCCATACATCACCTGCCATCTGCTCAGCTTAGCAACTGTTAAGTACCACATGACTGGAGCTAGGTGACCTGTTACCATGAGTCGGTTTTCTCCTGTTGGACAGTTCCATCTTCCATCACCAGGGTGAGCAATGCCATTTACATGGCTAACATCCAAAGCAGGCCAATGCATCCACTTGCAATGCAATCACTCTATTAATGCCACAACTGCTACCGGCACTCACTTTAAGAACTTCTCAATAGAGCATTAAAAGAAAATATGACAAGTTTAATCAAGAGCCTGCCATCTCCATCTGCTAAAGAAGCTAGCTTGAAAGACCTGGTGCTGGCATGAAAGTCCAGACTGCAAGTCTCAAGCAGATCTTTAATTTACAGAGAACATTTAAGAGACATTAAAACCATGCTAAAGGGTAGCCTATGAATGTTTCCTTCTCTTGCTGCACCTGCTCCCTTACTGCTCAATATCTGAAGTTTCTAAAGAGGCTGGACTGACAGCAAATCACTGGGACAAATTAACATACCGTATTTAAAACCACAAGTTCTCTGAACCTTTGTTATTAACACCTACAATTATTAAAACTGAAAAAAGTTATAAAAACTTCAATTCACCATTCAGTGCCCGAGATCACACAGCAGCTCAGCAAATGATCCAGGAACAGGACACTTGTCTCTTGATATCCAGTCCAGAGCCATTATACATACTTATACATAAACATATATAATTTAGAAGCCAAGTGGGGACAACAGTGAGTATTTTCCCCATTTCTCTGCAGGATTAATGGCCATGAAGTGCAGCAATACAGAAGTTACTGACTGTCCTAGAAATGCAGGGGCTAATTCCTGCCTGCTTTTTGTACCAACAAATCAGGACAAAAAGCAAAGGCTTTTCTCAGCCCCAGATGCACTCACACAGGAACTGCATTTGGCATTCTCCCTTTATACAGCACTGCCTGCAGTCTCCGAATACTTATGTAAGGCCGGCTTAGGAACTGTGCCTAACAGCTTCATGGACGGGGGAGAGGGAACTAATCTGCATAGGTCCTATATTAGCATGAGCACAAAGAGCGGAACTAGGTATTAGCATAGTGGGTGCAAGGCATAGTGGGTAATGGTATTTGGGGTTAATCTGATCACAAATCTGTCAACATCTGTAATTCTACTGAAAGGAAATATGAAATACTATCTTTTGTGATATGCTACTCTCTGATTGTTCCGAATCTGTTTGGGGAGTGTTAATGGATAAACGCTGCCCTTAGCTAAAAAGAGACTTGTAAGAGAACCCAGCCCTTGTCCTGCCAGCCTGCCCTGGCAGAATGGTTACACCAACTATTTCAGCCTGGGAAAGTTTAAGAGAGGGGTGGGGTTTGCATAGCTCCTTCCAGAGCAATGCTTGAGGATTTTGCTTCACCCCACGGCCCCACTGTCAAATGATAGATTTAGCTGGGCTTCTTTTGGAGGCCTCTTCTTTGTTATTTTAATGGAAGTAGCTATTTGCAGCTACTTGAGGTTTAAGAGCTGAAATCACTGAGAGGCAAACTCTCTCTGAGCTGAAATCACTGAAGAGGAGCAGCAGATGGAGTGACCAGCGGGCAGAGCCAGCGGACAGGAGAGCAGCCACTGGCGAGCTGAGTGGTATGAGCAACTGGTGGGCAGAGCCAGCAGGCAGAGCTAGTGGATGGTGAGAGCAGCCAGCAGCAAGCTGAGTGGTTCGAGTGACCAGTGGGCAGAGCCAGTGGACAGCACACAGAACCAATGGACGGTGCAAGTGGATGGAGTGGGTGACCAGTGGTTGGCATTGGCAGGCAGCTGGTGTGAAAGACACTCCCTACATACCCTAGGGTTTGTTGAGAGCCTGTTTAGCACTAATTCTCCAGATCAGTGCTGGGTTTCCTGTTGAGTTCACATGTGCTGTTATGCTGTGTGGGATCATGTTGGAAACCTGTTTTGCACTGATCCTCCAGATCAGTGCTGATTTTTGTTATTGGGCCTCTGACATTCTGTTTTTATTACTGTTACAAGTTCTGCATACTACACTCAGACTCGTGCTCGCGAGCGGGGAAGCATTACCTGTTCGGGGCACTCAGGGAACAGTACACAACTTCCCAGTAAACTGGGTGGGGGTTTGAGCCGGTTAGTGCTGTAACATTATTTGGAAACCCCTAGATATTGAACCAGGCCCTTGTCCTGCCAGCCCACCCTGGCAGAAGGGTTACACTTAAGTGTGTGCCAAGTGTTCTACCAACTAGCAAGTATGGCATCAGTGGGCAGCCAGGACCTCGAATAAGCTACTATCTCTGTGTTAACTGCTGCCCCTGCACAGCCAGCACCGAAGAGGCAGTATTAAAAGTTGCCCTGGCAGATGCATTACACTGAATGGTGGAGATGTCAGTAAGATCACAGGTAGACAGTGTATCTCCCCAAATGAAATTCTGCACCAACACTTTGAGCTCTTGTTGCATAAAGGCACTATACAAAGATAACCATCATCACACAGACTAATGTGTCTACAACAGGGTGACCTATGGCAATTTAACACTATGCAAATGGTGCATAGACTAAGCAGTGCATGGATTGTTAGGGCCAGTGGAACATGGTAAGCACCGTAAGCATTGCAGGGGGGTGCCAATGTTTGAGGGGTGCCAAAACGCCCTGGGGGTGACACATCCCTGGCCCGGCCATCCAATACCAGCGGGGATGGGGCGAGCCAGCCAAAAGGGCAGGCAGGTTCAGTGCTGCCAGCGCCCCCCTCCCCCAACATGTGCACTGCTCTCAGCTCTCTGCCGGAGCAGTGTGGAGTGGGCAGGAGGTAGCACAGAGCCAGTATCACTCCTCCCTACCTGGCTGCGCTGTCTCCCAGCCCCTCACTGCTGCTCAGGCACAAAGCAGAGAACAGCGCCCATGGCAGGGGGAAGGAGGGGCAGGCAGACCAGCAGCGCTGCACCACTGCCGCCCCCCGTGCCGGACCCCACACAGCCGCACCACTGCCCCCCCTCATGCCAGGGTCCAGGCAAGCGGCCAAAAGGACAGCCCAGTGCAGCGCTGCCAGTCTGCCCACCCAGCCACCCATGCTGCTCTGTGATCCATGCCGGAGCAGCAGGGAGGGGGCAGGAGGCAGCACCAAGCTGATATCACTGACCCCCCCCCCCTGCCCTGGCCACGCTACCTCTTGCCCCCTCCCCGCTGCTCCAGCATGGATCCCAAAGCAGCATGCGTGGCAGGGGAGCGGGCGGACTGGCAGCGCTGCACCAGGCCGCCCTTTTGGCTGCTCTCCCGGTCCCCAGCATTGGTGGGAGGGCAGTGCAGGAGTCTGCCCCTCCCCTGGGCTGGCCAGCCCCACCCCCCAATGCTGGGGGGGGGGCTGCAGAGCGTGATTTGCCTGGGGCCATGCACCCCCCTAGGGATGGCCCTGCCAGGGGGAAGGGGAGGGAGGAGGGGGCCGACTTATAGATTGCAGGGAGGCGCCAGAAACCCTAGCACTGGCCCTGTGGATTGTGATTCAAAACATCAAGCTGCTTTCTAGAAAGATGAAGCAGGGGATATTTCCCCCATCTGTGAGCTTAAGGGCTAATGAAGGGGATGTTCCAGCTACCAGATGACAAAACAGTCCACTCCAAGGAACGAGCCATCTCAAAACCAGTCATGAACAGGTAGTTTTAAAAGTGTGTTGGCTGGTTGTGTTTAACCCACAGTCTTTGGCTCTACCATTACTGCAAAAAGAGGTATCTCTTTACATTGAGGTAGCTATCTTGCTATAAAATCCTAGTGGAGTCAAGGCCCCAGCACCTAGCTAACGTCAGCCCTATATCACCCACCAGAGGTTGGCCTCAATTAGTTACGAGAAAAAATCAACTTGACCTCTTCTCCCATAGGATTTTACAGTGAGACAGCAGCCTCCAGTTAGCAATCACAGTTCAAATCAGGGGTCTCAACCACATGGCCCCCCAGGCCACATGCGGCCCCTAAAGCTATCTCCTGCAGCCCACAACAACACTATCATTACTGATATTTGCAATATTGTTATATGAAAAGATTTCAGTGGTGTGGCCCTCAGGCTAATGTATTAGTACTCATGTGGCCCTGTACTAGTCCTCATGCAACCCTCATGGTGATTTGAGTTTGATACCCCTGCTGTAAACATACGTCTGTCTTGCAGTGCAGACAAGTCTCCACCTACAGTTGGTGCTAAGTGGTATTTAGTAATGCGCTGAGTAAAATGGTGCATCTAAAATATTCATCTTCCCAGTGGAGACAGTGCCAAACAAACAGGAGGTACCTCAGATTTCAGTGGTCTGTGGAATCAGACACCATAGCAAAAGTATTTAATCCATACCATGTGAATTTCAGTTCTTTCATTCGCTCTGTCCAGCATCTGGGTTACTCTCAAGAGTGCACAAAAGCCTTTAATAAAGCAGATTCTTATAATAGGATTCAAGCAATGTGAATCAATATGTAATATGCTCACATGCTGTAATATGTCTGTGCCAGACACCATAATTACGGTAACGACTTACATTTATACGGAGATTTCCATTCTAAAGGATCCCAGATTATTTAGGACTATGGGGTGTTAACAGAAATCACTTTACCTTCTAGCGATTTGCAGCACTGCAGGACAACACAACAGTGCAGGCATAAAGTGAAGCTGCAGGGAGAATGTGAATTGGTGGCATGCACGTAACAGAACAGAAGCGGGGCTGGGATGTGGAGCTTAACAGCTTGAACCTTGCGCATAATGCCAGCAGATCTTTAACAAACCACAAGCAGACAAAATATCTTCATTTTAATAAGGCTTTTGACACATCCCATATGACAGTCTCATAAACAAGCTAGGGAAATGCAGTCTAAATGAAATTGCTATAAGGTGGGCCCACAGCTGGTTGAAAGACCAGTCCAGCTGCTCAACATGGGAGGACGTTTTTTGTGCGGTTCCACAAGGGACAGCGCTGGGTTCAGTGCTAGCTAACGTTTTCATTCATGACTTGGAGTGGGGACACACCCATGGTTATAATCCACTTTCTATCACAAAGGCTGTAAACTGGTCCAAGTTTGATGCACGGAAATCAGAAGGTAACAAAAGAAGAGTGGTTTAGTGTTTCAAACAGGGGGATTCTTGGTTCCTTCCCTTGACCTGGGCTTCTGTTATCCTGTTTTAACACCAGTTTAGGGTGTGAACTGACTGCCATACTCTAGATGAAGCCTCACCAGCGCTTTTACTATTGGCTGTCAGACACGCAGCATGGCACGTTCTGCTGAAGACTAGGAGCAGATTTAACACAGCAGGTTTTTTGAAGGTTGCTATCTGCTTACAGTTTCTGAGAAGCAAACCTCTCCAAGCACTGGACTGGACAAGCACCTAGAATTTCAGGCCCAGTATGATCCTTGGCTGAACCTTCTTGGCTCAGCAGCAGCATTTATTTAAAGGGATTTGGGAAGGTTTTGAATCTTAGGAATGTCTCTCTCTCCAGCTATACTTTCACATTAGCTGAACAGAACACTAATTCTAGTATTACACAGCACAGGCACTTACCGTTTTGTGGAACAGACACCATTTAACCACACTTTTAAAAAAATAATTATCAGAAGGCATCATTTCAGAATATGGACCAAAGTGCATGCTGTGATTGGATTTCTTTGCTGGGCACCAACTCAGAGTGAAGAGAAGATCAGCAAAAGGTTTGCTCTACTTCTTTCTGTGTTTGCTGTCTTCCAGACAGAGAAATCTGCTTGCCAAGTTATGCTAGCAAAGTTCACAACGCCCTTGAGCATCATCAGATGGTTCTGATGGGAGTTGATGACTTAAAAGCTGATGGGCCTGTCCAGAATGGGGAAGTGAGCGTTTAAAAAAAATCCCCCAGCAGATACTGTTCTGCATGGAAAGCTTCCGCTCTCTCCATGTCCCATATTGAGCTTGACCTTGTGTCCTGACCCACCAAGCAGGATGTTCATTGCATGCCGTTCACCAGAGCATCAGCCCCTGTCCATGGGCCAGATGAAGACCTCAGTGAAAACGTCTATTCAAGCAGTGTTCCATCCCTCCAAATCTATTGCCTCTCCTCTCCCTGGTGTTAGCACTGTCTTTGTGCCTGCACACACTAAGGCACAGGGGCACATTCTAAACCATGCCACAATAAGACAAGTCAAATCCAGCCCCTAAAAAACCCCAAACTGCCAAAGCAAAACACATTCTTGAATACCACTATGAACAGCGGGGCGGAGAGGCCCCTCACACTGGTTATGTGGAGAATGAATATACAAAGAAGCTTTGGGAAACAGCCATGCCATGCAGCTGAGCCTACGAGGGGCCCTGTCCTCATCCAGGCCCAGCAAGGCAGTCTGCTAATTTTTTCAGAGCCAAGCCCACATGGTCCTACCACAAAATGGCACCTGCTACTTAACACTGGAGAAATGGGCACCATTCAGGAATGGTGCTCGGATTCATGGCGCCCCCCTGCAGCAGAGCGACACCGGCACAGACAAGTGGCATCATCAGGGGAGAGCAGTGGCACTGTCCCCTTTTGGCACCCCTCAAACGTTGTCGCCCGTCTGCAACGCTTACCCAGTTTACCAGGTTGCACCAGCCCTGGCACCATTTTTCTACCATCAGCACCACATAAGGCTCATGAGAGCCAGAGTTGGTGTGGGTACTCTGCCTCTTAAAAGTGGCCTACAAAAGTTATGTGAGCACTTCCACTCATCCAGGAAATGAAGTCTGCTTTTGGCTTATCCTCCCCTTGCTTGAAGAAGGGCTAGCAGGCAGAAGGAATCAAGAGAAGTGCTGTCTCTGAATTTTTTCAATCTTCCTTGTCCCAAGCTGTTCATCACTCAGCCCCATGTCCCACACCCAGCAAGAACCGCACATGGATTAGTCAGGGCCACATGTAATGCACCACTGTGACACAACGTACAGCAGTTTAATGGAACAAATCCTCATGGCCCAGACTCAAGAGACAAGCCAAGAGGCCAGTTTTTGGGGGGTGGTTTTTAGGACATGGAAGCTTGCATCCATGAAAGTCAGAGCAAATCCAATTCATTTCACCTCAGCCAACAGCAATCAGATGGCAACAACCTCCAGCTATAACAAGGCTGGATACAATGCAGCAGGCACATAGGGGCGAAGGGCTGTTTCATTACCAGTCAGCTGGACCAGCCATCTCTCTCAAACTTACCCCATACTAGGAAGTCCCTGCTCCCAGAGGCAATGGCCCCTGAAATGCTTGCAGCACTGCCGCATCACAGCCCTGCCTTCTGAGGAGAGTCGTTACTCCTGAGATGCTGTGACCAAAGGATATTGGCACAAATGCTCCAGTAAAGCCTTCAGCATGAACTTCCACTAGAGCATTTGACATTACAAGCCTGGCAAGTTTATTTCTGCCATTAGCACAGCCAACGTTCAGACATTTTTCCTAAAGCCGATGGCAGGGAAGGAAGAACCATAAAGGCAGCATGGACACAGTAGCCAGCTATTGTTGTAATGTTCCTGATACAACATCGGAGCTAATTATCTGCTCCCCGTTTAATGTAGCATGATTAGCTGAGCAGCAGATAAAGCCAGGATGATGTCTGACTCCAGGACGGCAGACCCCATCCACCAGCCTCCCCCAGCTGCCATGTTTTCAACAAGAGTTTTCACATGCCTGGGGCAGAAATTTCTCATTCAGCCCCAATAGCCCTGAGTAATGTAAAGGGCTGGTTCTTTCAAATCCAGGACACTGCTGAATCAGTCACCTGGCCACTCTCCATGCACTAGAACCTGCCCACATTCCACTGATCCCAAGGCCAAACCCACAGAGTCTGTCTGAGACGTGAGGATCACAGACAAACCAGCAACCTCTGCTGCATTATTGCAAAGGGGATTTTATATTTCTGAGTTGTAGGAGATGAGGGATGTGCCACAAGACTGTTATTTGAATCACCATTATACCAAGCTTCCCCTGCTTTAATGGAGCATAACCCCCATGGTGCTAGGTGCTGTACAAACACAGGACAAAAAAATGCAGTCCCTAAAAGAGTTCACAGTCAGGGGAGAAGCCCAGCGCAGCGTGGAGACAGCTGAATTACACTCCCTTGTCCCCTGCAGTGGCATTTCATAACTGTCATAGTTCAGTGGATGGGGAGGGGAGTATCATTCAACACTCCCCAAAAAATAAAAAGCTTCCGTGGAAAGCCAGCACCTTCTACAAAAAGGTTTTTTGTTGCCAAAAAAAAGCCCTAGATTTTTTAAGGAGGATATTCAAAACTCAACCAATCCTACTCACCTGCTCTGAGCAGCCCACTCGTCACAAGAATGCTAGGTCTCCTAACCAGCGCAAAGCACCACCGAGACCTTTCCCCGGAGATGGGCAATTACCTCACACTCAGCAGCACAGTTACCTTAGACAGTGGTTTTCAAACTTTTTCCTCAGGACCCAGTGAAAAAAAATCATTTATGCCCATGACCCAACAGTTCCATCTTTGAGCAACGCATTCCATTCTTTTGGTTGTGGCAGCAGGGGGCACCGCAACCCAATATCTGATGGGCTGCAACCCAATACTGGGTCTGGACCCTAAGTCTGACAGCCACTGATGTAGGATACCTTCCCAGGACATCCAGACATAACAAGGCGAAGCCCCCATTGAAGTGCCCCAATACTGATTGTTACTCGCACACCACCACTCCAACTGCAACACAAATCTCCCTGTGTGACAAGGAGCTGGTGGGTTTCCAAAAGGCATTTAGATTGCTCACACTGAGCCTCGCTTACTACGAACCTGGCCAGACTCAAAGTACCTCAGTGCAATGGTCACACACAAGTGCCTGTTAATTTATGCTGGGAATAATCTAGGTATGGGGCCAAACAGCAGTTGGGGGACAGGGACACAATGGGGAGGAAGGGCATCCATGGGAACAAAGGTGCACCCTAAATAAAATATAGAACTGGCAGAGAAAATAATTTCATGGTAACCTTGTTAGAAGTGGTGGGGAGGGAGGTATATAAACAGATAAGTGGACCTTGTACCAGACAGAGAGGATTCCCAGTGCCATACATCAGAGACATTGTCAGCTGGAAAGAGAAAGATAATCTAATTGAGACAGAAACAGACTGATTTTTCAAAGCCTCTGACAGGCTAAGAAACAAACTCAATTGCATTATCAGTTTCCCTTCTTCTCTTTATATTTACCAACATGTCTACTCAGAAGGGGACAAACTGCAGTTGCTATGTCTGTCCCACAGGCATCTTTGCTCTGCCTCACCTCAGCCAGAGAGGTAGGATGGTCCAGCAACTAGGTGCTAGCCTGAGAGATGCAAGACCAGGCTCCCACTTTCACTGCTCATTTGATCATGAGCATAGTCACTTAGCCTCACTGTATCTCAATTCACCTCTGTAAAATGGGGAGAAGAGCACTACCTCCCAGGGGATTTAGAAAGATAAACACATTAAAGACTGACATAGGCCCAGATACTACAGTAATACAGATTAAGCAGTTAGACAGTAAGCCTGTCTAGCTCTTGAATGGTTACACTACTCATCTCCCATTGCAACACATTTCCCAGAGCAAGGCAGTCCAGAAGCAACTTCCACTATTGCTTCCTCTTGAACGTGGTGTGTGTACCTCTAGCCCCTTCAAATGCTGGTGATCTATTGCTGCGTTTCCTTGCTTAAGTGTTGATTAGTAGAGCTGATCTTCCCATGCAACTAAGTGCCTCCAGTCCTCTGGCTATTTTTATTTCCTTCTTCTGATCTCACCTCCCACTTGCCACCACCTTTGCCTAGAAGCAAGTGCAATATTCCAGGGAAGGCTGTGCTGGAGTCACACCGAGTGACCATTCCTTCCAGCTCTGTGACATAATTCAGAGGTGCATGCAGTCCAAACTTACTGAAAACTGTGACCACTGCTGTCCATTATTCCCACCCCCACCCCCAGGGTCTGTCTCACCATTACTGAGTGTCAGTACTGCCGCTGACCAATCTGTTTCGGACTTCTTATCTGTATTGTAGCAGCGGCTAGAGGTCTCAGCTGAAACCAGGGCTTCACTGAGCTAGGTGCTGTACGTAGTGGTCCCTGCCCCAAAGATCTCACAATCTCAGCGGACAAAGCAAATGACAGGAGAAAAAGTGTCATCTCCATTTTACAGATAGGGAAAACTAAGTCACAGAGTGATTGATTGATTGATTTGTCCAAAGTCTCACAGGGCCTCTGTGGCAGTGACAAGAACTGAACCCCTATCTCCATGTTCCAACTGATGGGCTACAAGACCCAGCTTCCGTTTCCCTCCAGAGACATAAGACTAACACATGCCCTGGGACCCCCGAGTCGCCTTACTGAAATGCACATTCCAAAGGATCCCCTGCCAAGCGTCCCACTGGAAATCTGGGCTCACAATAAAACACACTGTGTGCTCCTATACTTTATGCACATGTTCTGCAAATTAATCCTACTCTGTGTGTGTGTAATTTAAAATGCAGACCCATCTTCAGTCAGTGGTGACAGTGGTGATATAACAGTGCTATTGTGAACTTACTACAGTTTATATTTCTTATTTTGCATATAGCTAAGTGGGAAAGGTCTTTCCAGACATCCCACCAAGGGGGGAGGATGGGTCTGCATTTTAAATTACATGCACGCAGCTGGATTAACTTGCATAACAAGTACATCAAGCATATGAACAGAATTCTTTCATGAGAGTATCGGTTAAGGATTGGTGGGCAATTTTTAGCCCTGACGTCCTTTAAAGCAGTGCCGGATTTCCCATTAGGCGCTATGAAATTTTTAGGGCCTACAAAGGAGGGAAAAAATTAAAAAAGCAGAAAAAAATAAGGAAAAATAAGGATATTCACGCATTAAAATAGTTTAAACTAAAGTGCAGCATGTCAAACGATGTAATTCAATTGGCATTTACTCCTCTTTTTGCACATTTTGGAGTGAAAGTGCCTAGGGCCTACGAACACCAAAATCCAGCTCTGCTTTAAAGGCAAACCCACTGTAATATATTTCACCTAAAAATTTTAATCTCTCTATCTACTAACAATGTAAAGTATCTTTTAATAAGTCTCACATAGCTAAGCAGGAAGCTACATCTTAACAGCCTGCTGACTTCACCAGTGCAACTCGCTGCTTCATGGGTGCTTAGAAACTGTATGTGTGTGCGCATTATTTTATACATATTTATATTATACCAATGTGTTTTGTATGTGTACATGCATATTGAGTGAATACCTGGGTAGCTATTAAGGTATTATCATTAAGCAATGCACAAATTACGTGAGTGACTGGAGCAAACATTGCTAGCAATGTTTGCAGAGCTAACTTGAAACAGAAATTTCCCCCAAATATCCCTAAAGAGGATGAATTCCACTCTCTGTGACACAATGTAAACCCAAGGAAACGCCACTGTAGTAAATGAGTGAGAGAGCATGAACCAAATTTAACACAGCCTGAAAGCGGATGGGGTAAAAAATCAAATCAAATCAAAGCAGCTGAACACAATTTGAAGACCAGTCTCATGTTTTTTGGACGTCTGACTTGTGATTTTAAACCATGTGTTTGGCAGTGTTGGGAGAACTATAAGAAGCCATGGCTCAAGACCTATATGCATCCCTGTAATCAGATGCACAACACTAAGAAGCTGCATTAGGAAATCAAGTCTGCTTCCCCACAGTGGGCTTACACACAATTGCACAAAACCACAGCCCCAAAGCACATCAAAGCAGCATCAAAAAGACAGTGCTGTCACTGCTCGCTCCCCTCAAATCCATCAGTGCATACTTAGCCCATGATGATCAGAAGTGAAATCTCATTATTTTTATCTTGAACAAGAAGATTGGATACAATGAGTTGGCCCTGCAGGAAAGGCATTTTGTCCCTGTCTCCTGGAACATCTTTAGGCTCCCAGTTTTTTGTGGCCAGGATTAGCCTTCTCCAAAAGGAGAATCTGTGGACAAATGCAATTGCTTCCAGAAGACATCACTGATTTACATGTTGCCACAATACTGAAAGAACATCCCCCACCCCCAGCCCCCCAAAAAATGGTTTGCAGGAGAGAATTTTTACTTATTTATTTTCTTAACACCTCTGGAGGATGGCAGCTGATGGGCAAGAGATGAAAGCAACATAAGCAAAGATTCCCCCACAACCCCTCCCCCTGGTTCCTTACTCTCCTTTTTTGTTTGCGTTAATCTTAGCAGAGATCTGTTCTACATCTGTTTGAACAGAAAAGGAAACAGTTTGTTGCCAGTCCAGTCCTTGATTCAGCGCTCAAGGCTTAGTTTAGCACATCACCTATGGCACTCTGGACTCTTGATTCCTGCGTCTTACCCAGGAGGAAAGCAATAAGAATGGGAAGCAAACAGGAGAAAATGAGGAAGGTGACAGCAGACCCTGGAAGGAGAACCTTGAAGCTTTGTGTTTTCAGCAGTTGGGGACAGCCCTTGAACAGAACATCAGAGTAACATGGAATAAAACAGAGTCACAATTATTCATTAAAGCAGCACCTGCAGGCAGTGAACAAGACTGAGGATCCCTTATGCTAGGTGGTGTATAAATAATGTAGTGGCTCGCACCTGTACTTAATGTGCAGAAGGTCCTGGGTTCAGTTCCCAGGGGGTTGGACTCGATGATCTCACGAGGTCCCTTCCAGCCCTATGATTTGATTCTATTTGATTGATATGGGGTACATCTATGCTGACTATCAGGACAGGACAGGAAGTTATACCTGCATTAGATTTGGTGGAGCTAGCCATGGTGGCTTAGGCCATACAATCCTGTCCAGGACCCTAGGTATGTTCTAGGGCAGTTAACCCATGCAGTCTCTGCTACCCAGATATTTTTAGCATGCTAGCTCAGGTTGCTGCAGTTATGCCTCCCATAGCAAGAGACAATCCCTGCCTGAAACACTTACAATAGAAAAGGGGGATTTTCAGAGGCACACATCCAACAGGAGTTACAGTAGGTGCTCTTTGTCTTTTTGAAATTCTCCTCCTAAACAGGTGAGCAGACAAAGTATGGGAGAGAGGAAATATTGTCATTCTTATTTTATGAGCACAGAACTGAGGGAGAAAAGAAGGAAGTGACGTACCCAGGGTCATGCAGGGAGGCTATGGCAAAGATAAGAGCTGAACACAAACCTCCTGTACTCTAGGCCAGTGCCTCAACCACAATGGCATCTCCCGCCAACTAACACTGCAAACTGGGCAGCCTTCCATGTGCCACTCCAGATTTGAGATCCCATTCTCCAATCTGGCTAGCACCTCTGCTTAATATGCAGAAGGTCCTGGGTTCAAGCCCCAGGGGGTTGGACTTGATGATCTTATAAGGTCCCTTCCAACCCTATGATTCTATGCTATTCTAATCTCCTCTGCGCATTTGGACCCAATCAAAGCATAAGCAGGTGCACATCTGTTGAGTTCAAGAGTGTCACACCTGTATTCACCCTCAGAGGCTCCTTTATGATCTGTGCAACAAAGGAGGGGTCGAACAGGGAGGGAATACGCAAAGATGAACCACAGAAGGAATCAGTTTGTCTCATTAACACACGTACCATCCTTCTGTGGTGCACTTATGTATCCACTTGAAAGCCAGATTTGTAATTTGAAGCAGGGGAAAAAAGCCCAGACTAATACAGGGTAATCAGTAGAACTCAATGTACTATTCCAGCAGTGGTCACAATCCCTGTAATAAACACCAGGGCAACAGCAAAAGCTATTAATGCTGCTCAAAAACTATCATGTGCAGCCCAGTGTTCAGAAAAAACTACATAAAGAGCTGTTATTTCTCCAGTGCAACAGGCATACAGTCTGTAATTCTCTGTATAGAACCTGACAGCTTGGGAATGGCAAATGTAGCAGTGTAATGATTTAGTCTGCAATATTAGACTATAAAACTGGGACACTGCCGGAAACTGAAAGATGGAATTGCCAAGGTCTTTTTGGGTTAAATGAAGATGCTTTCAAAACGACCCAAGAACTGTGGGGCTCTGATTGAGACAGTAACAGGCCAGGCCTTTAGCTTCTGTAAACTGACTTCCATGAAGTCATGCCAATATATGCCAATTGAGGAGTAGACCCAGTCTTCACTTTTGTTCAGTTCTATGGGAAGCCAGCATGAAGTGTGATTTAAAAATCAGTATGTTTGGGGTGGGAATGAAAGGGTTAAGTCTGTCATACAGTATATTTGTTTACAGCCTTACAATTCAATCATGGCTCCAGAAGCAGGACAGCCACACAGGACAGCCTGCTCTAAAGGAAGCCCAGCAATCCAGTACAATGCTGCATGAAGTACAAGTGTAAGCCACCATTGGTCACAACTTCCCAAGGCTCTTGGTGATGATAATTGCAAAGCTCTTTGAAAGTGCCTGCGTTTGGAAGTCACTTCTGGTTCATCTACACTGGAGCCAGGAGTGTGTCTTCCAGCCCAGGCAGACAGACCTGCTAGCCAGAGCCGTAACTAAAGAATGCCATGCCTGGGGCGCATTCCAATCAGAACATGCCCCTTACAATAGGCGGCGCCTGGGGCTCGCAGCACAGAGTGCACCCTTTAATGGAGTGGCTCAATGGAACCATGCCGTCATGCCTGGAGCAAAGCCCCACTCACCCCGCCATAGTTACAGCTCTGCTGCTAGCTCTGCTGAAGGCAATGCACTAAAAATAACCATGTAGATGTTGTAGCATATATGGTGGCTTGGGCTAGCCACCTGTGAACAGTTCCATGAAGTCAGAGGCCATATATTTGGGAAGTCAACTTGTGATATGCCGTTAGCCACGTACACCCTTATGGTGTGATCTGTATGGTATTCATGCTCACCTGTACAGCGTAACTATGTATTGCCCAATGCAAAGTGCGTCATGCAAGATGGTTTAGGAATGCTCAGGACGTACTGAACCTTACTGTTATGGTAGCATGCTTCCTTCAATGTCTCACCTGTTTATAGATATGAAGCTCTGCTATGTCATGTGTCTTGCATAGCTTGAACAAATGCTGTGTTTCTGCACCAAGCGAACGCATGCATACAGAAACAATGAACCAACCTAAACGCCTCTGAGCATTTGAGCTCAAATGTAAGAAATTATGCCCACTGCCATACAGAGCCTATTATCTGACCCCAGGGCATATTGAGGAAACTTGTTTCAAGCTGAGACTTCCGTCTCTGAGCTCTCCCCCCAGAATCCACCTTCTAAACAACACCAAAGACTGAGACTTTACCCACAGGGAGGGAGAAATGGTTGCAAGACTCATCGCAGACCAGCCTGTGTATTAAACTAACACAACAGAGTGAAAGAGACGGGTCTATCAATCTTAGTGCAGTTTATAAGTTAATTATCTTTTACTTAATCATGATTAACGCCTTAATTCTTTTTTAATCTTTTCAATCAAGCTAATCTGAATTATCATGTCTGGCCCTTGCCCCTGAACACCAAAACCACAGCAATTCCCTTTATTGTTTTCTAAATGTGACATCCACTGCCTCAGTGCTTCAACATTTCTGTTGCTCTTGGGCCTGGCTTGGTCGAAGCCATGCCAGCATATGCAAGGCCTCGGACATTGTTTATCAGGAGGGCTACCGAGTAGCTCCCTGCCACCCAGTGCAAAATATACCTTGCACTCACACGCACAAACTCTGGCCTGAACAGCCAGATAATAATACTTAAACAAAGATGCCTCCTTATTCATAGCAGTCTGTGTCGTCAGATTTCAGGGGAGTACAGGGCTCCCATAAGTAGAAACATGCCTTGCTGCAGCAGTCTCAGCTTCCTACTCAGGGCATCACTATCACAGCAGCTTCCCACACTTCCCTCCCCACAGACATCCAAAACAACAAAGCAGTTGCTGGGGATTTTGAGATCTCACTCTCCCTACCAGCAGAGCCCAGCCAAGGTTGATTTCCCCCTTCTCTACACCAGTGGTTCCCAACCTTTTCTCTGCCACGGCACGCCTTGAGAACTTCAAATTTTTCGAGGCACACCACTATTAAAAAATCATGAATATTCAAATTAACTTAAATCTATGAATATTCATGAACCATGGTACAGTGTTTCGGAAATGCTCCTATGTATGGTAGTAGGGGCAGCAGAACAGCGGTGGCAAAACAGTGGAGGTCAGGAGTCGTGTGCAGCGGCAGAAGTGACAATGGGGAGCAGAGCCAGGGTGGCAAAAGAGGACAAGGGGAGCCATGTGGGGAACAGCACAAGGGTGGCAAGAGAGGAGAGAGGAAGGGAGAACAAGAGGGGCTTTGTGGGGGAGGCAGGGGGAACCTGGGGAGTGGGAAGGTTGGGCACGGGAGCATAACGCAGCACCCACTTCGCCCTTCTCCTCCACAGTAGCTCCCTGCCACCCAGTGCAAATCCTTACCCAACTGCTGCTCCCTCCCACCCCCTTGGGTCCCATCCTCCCCTCCCCCAGCCCCCTGCTGCCATCACTGCAGGGACCAGAACTAGGCCTCCAGCCCCCAGCTACACCCCCTGCACACAGCCACCCCCCCCAGCTACAACCCCAGCTACACATCCACTCCCACCCGCCTGCTCCACACACCCCCAGCAGCCCTCCCCCCCCCAAAGCCCTTACCTGGGCTGTTTGCAGGCTGCCTGACACAAGCTGCTCCACCCTGCAGGGGGAGATTCACACACCCCCGGCCTCCCACAGTTCCTGCTAAGGTGGAGCTACCAGAACGCTGTGTTCGGGCTGCTCCTGCTATTTTTAGGGGGACCCCTGGAACTCTGCATTCCAATGCCTTCCTCTATTTTTAAGGGGCCAGAATGCTGCCTGCCTAAAAATAGGGGGCCCTGGAACTGAGTTCTGGTGCCTTTCCCCTTACTTTAACCCCTGCCTTTTCCCAGCCCTGCACAGCCCACGTGGCTGGGCTGAGTAGGGAGAGAACTTTTAACTCCAGCTCTCAGGGATGCTCACAGCACACTTTGGGTGTTACCACGGCACACCAGTGTGCCCCAGCACACTGGTTGGGAACCACTGCTCTACACTTTCAGGACCTGTTTTAGTAAATGGATCTCTTAAAAATAAGCTCATGTTCAACTTTTGAACAAAGCAACCCATTCAGTAGTTCTGAATTAAGGCATTATTCCCTTTTACATGACATAGCTCTGGCACTACATAGGGACTTAAAGAGAGCATAAGTGTTGTCTACACTCATTTTAAAGCAAAGCCCCTTTATACTAGGAAAGATACAAAGGGGCTTTTAGGTAAAACACAGTCAAGCTCAAGGAATTTAGGAATGGGGCTATTTTTAAGGTCATTGGGTTAAAAAAATTAGCACAAATGCTATCATCATCTTCAACTGACAGCTACACACACACACAACAAAACCCACAACTCAATTGCTCTCATGAGTGCTGAGCAAAATTAATGGGAAAATTGTATTTACACATCTGATTGGAAGGTTCCTTTCATTTCAATGGCTTAAAAAAAGGTCTGTTCCAGCAGACTGGTAAAGTTAGTCAATAGCATCATATTTCAGTTTAATCTCTTTCCTGGAAGACTGCTGGGACAACATAACAAATCAACAGGTTCAAAGACCCCTACTTTCTATTCTATCTTGCTTTTTAAAGTAAGTCATAAAATGAGTCAGAATTTAAAACTATAAACAGCCGTTGGATGGTTTATGTATTCTGCCACTCTGAACACCTTTTTGCTTCCTGTTTGTAGCAGGACAAGGAAATTGCTTCATTCATGTCTCAGTGTTCTCCTGGCAACTAATTCTCTATCCCTAAACACCATCAGCCAACCTGCTGCTCAGAAGAAACCAGCAGGATACCAGCACACCCAAAACAGACACAAGGTTTTATGGAAATTGAACACAGAGCAATTTGTCCAGGTGCTGAGCTGAGCAAAGAAGCACCTTGATTATGAGCAGTAAATAGAAAGAAAGCAAGACACAGAAATGCACATTCACAAGGAAGCAGAGCTTCATTAGACTTCATTGTCTATCTAGCAAGGGAACACACCCCTATACCCTTGTGAACAGTTAGGACAGTGAAGTTTAAAAATGCTGATCCCACAGCGGTGCTGGTTTACAAAGCTGTTGGAGACCCGTTAGGCCCTAGATACTTGGCATATTATAACTCTGAAGCCAGGCGGAATATTCTGCATTTAAAATGCATTCCTGCCCTGTCACTTCCGTGCTCAGACTCCCCTGGGCACACACCATCTGGCTCGAGACTTCAAAAGAGCAGCCGCCACCAGTTCTGCACTGAAGAGGTTGAATTCTGAAGGCAATTCCCACGGTTGACAGGACCTGCAGGGGAGTTTGCTTGTCCAACAGCCATCACACACATGCACCAGAAGGAGAGGAAACCTCAGGCGCTGGAAGGCATTTCCTTCTGAAACTACACCCACCCACCCCCCAAATCCCCAGAAATCTAGCTTGTCCCTGAGGATTGGAGCCCTGTGCAGGCTGGTTTGTTTCATGTCAGAGCTGAAGTTGAGAAAGCCAGGGGAGCAGGACATGGTCCTGCTATTGTATACATGGGAAAAGTACTGAGGCTGGAGCAGTTGGAAGAGCTCCAGACAGTCAACCCTCCCAGTTACAGACAAGTGTGTCCGTGACCATCTTGGCTAGCAGCCATTTGTGGACCTACCCTCCGTGAACTTGTCTAATTCTTTTTTGAACCTCAGTTTCACTTTGGCCTTCACAACATCCCATGGCAAAGAATTCCACTGGCACAGTGCATTGTGTGAAGAAAGATTTCCCAGCCTGCTACCTATTAATTTCATTAGATGACCCCCCAGCTCTTGTGTGAGACGACAGAGTAAATAACACTCCCTTATTCACTCTCTCCATGCCATTCCTAATTTTATTGATCTCTCATAGCTTCTAGTCTTAAAAACCTTGATAGCTCCACTGAGGATTACAACAAGAACTGCCTCTCCTGTGGTGGGTTCCAGGACTAGCTGCTTCAAGAAGCGTTCATTTACAGCGTCTAGAACTTTTACCTCTGCATCCCTTCTTGGAGGTGACACATACCCAGTTAATATGAGGATAGGTGAAATCCCTCATCATTACTGTGTTTATGGTCTTTATAGCCCCTCTAATCTCCCTGAGCATTTCACAATAACCATCATCATCCTGGTTAGGTGGCCAGTCGTGTATTCCTACTCCTAGAGTCCTATTGTTCAGGCATGGAGTGTCTGTTATAGAGGTTCTCTGCCATAATATGAGCGACTGAGGAACTGCAAACCAGGAGGCTTCCAATCCCACTGACACCATCTGTGATCCATTGGGCAAGTTACAACCTCTGTGCCTCTATTTCCCTATTGGTGAGATGAGCATCTAACAACACATCAGTCCATCTAGGTGCATACTGAGTAGCACCTGCACACCATATCCCTGAGAGGCATGTTCATCCTTTTGAACTGAAAAGCCCAATTTCCAGCAACCTTGACAAGAAAAAGCCAAAGGTATCTTCTGACTTGAGAATCCCCTCTCTGGACACAGAGGCACACTACTGCCACTGACACACCATGGCCTCCCTCTGCTATATTTTAGCCCAGCCATTCGCCTGCAGAAGATGCTTCAAAAGATCACACACTTTCTTAAACATCAGCACCGAGATAGGTTGTCCCTCAAGTGAATTAACTAACCTGGAGCCTCCTTCTACTGAAAAGTGATTTGCACTCTCTCATATTTCATGGAAAGCTAGCTTCCTCCTCCATGTCAGACTCACTGACTTCTCCCACCTTAACTTGGACTAATGATTTCTGTTAAAATGTTCATCAAGCTGCTGTTTAATAAGCCAAGTACTGTGGTGCGCCATGGGAGGAATTAGAAAGAAAGGAGCTGTTCCCTCTAATTATCGCATAATGGATGCTGCTGGAACCAGTTAAGGAGTGACGTGTTTGAATATCACACACAGGACAAGTTACGCTCACCGAAATTGATACAGTAAGCCAGCCAGAAAACACTTGGCCAGTCAGCATGCTCGGTGAAGTGCTGGTGCCGCTCTGGGCTCTCCCCTCTGGGGGGTGACGGCCAGAGCCTATCATGGTGCCGTCCACATTGGAGGACTTTAAGGCAGTGGAGGCTCTTCGGCTCCTGAAATTACCACCAGGCCATCGCAGCAAATGGTAAGTCCACCTTCCTTTCACTTTAATCAGCACTGGGGGTAACTGCTCACTCCTTGGCCCCACATCACTGCAGAACTCAGGGCTCCAACCCCTATGGTGTCAAAACCTTGCCTCGGCACCACAAGAAGATCCAAGAGTGCATGCCTCAGGCCCGGCCTCCTACTGAAGGGTCCCCAGCACCGGCTTCTTTTTGGTGCCGCACTCGAAGCTGGTTACCTCCCACTGAGGCGTTGGAAGGGGAGTTCCAACTCAGTACCATGGCCCTGGGAGAGGGCACTCCGGTACCAGGGTTGTCCCTTGCCCCAGCTAGAGTCATGAACCCAGGGCTAGGGTCTTACAGAGAAGACCCTACCACACTTCAACCCCTTCACTGGGTCACCCCCTACCTGGGGGTCAGGGTCACACCCCTCGAGGGGAACCAAGACCCCTTATTCGACCTGGAGTTTGCATCCTCTCCAGTTGCCATTACAATCCCTCTTCATGCTCGTGTCCTTGACATCACTGGGACACACTGGCCTGAGCCACCCTGGTTTACTCCCAGGCTTCCAGGGGTCCAGAAGATTTGACCTCCCAGGTCAAAGGCCTATTCGACTTCAGCCTTTCAGCTGAGAATTGCTAACCATTAGGCCTTGTTTAACAGATATATGGAGGTTACTCACCTTCGTGCAGTAGCCAAAGTTCTTCGAGATGCGTGCTCCCGACATGCTCCACTCTGGGTTATTGCCGCGGTACCGCGCTCTGCATCAGATTCTTTTACATAGCAGTGGCTCCGTTGGTGGAGAGAGAGAGGAGGCTGAGGCTGTGTCCCTTGGTGTTCCCGCCAATGATGACGTCAGCACCTCGCTCTCCCCAACTGTCACCTCAGTTCCTTTCTACTGCGAAACCACCTGCTGGAGGCAAAGGAATATTTCGAAGTAGAGGGGAGGTGGGTGGGTAGTGGAGCATGTCAGGAACACGCATCTCGAAGAACTTCGGCTACTGCACGAAGGTGAGTAACCTCCATTTCTTCGACGAGCAGTGCTCCCGACTGCTCCACTCTGGGTGACTGTTAGCAGTTACTATTCCTGGAGGTGGGTACTTCGGAGCGTGGCGGTCGAACTGAGTCGAGCACTGCTCGTCCCACTGCAGTGTCCATGGCAGAGAGCTGATCCAGAGCGTAATGCTTGGCAAAGGTGTCTGTGGAAGACCAAGTTGCTGCTTGGCACATGGCATGTAGAGGCACCTTCGTTAGGAAGGCCAAAGATGATGCCATCGCCCGTGTAGAATGAGAGCGGACGGAGGCAGGTTGAGCAGAGTGTGAGGTGTCATAGGCCGCCCTAATACAAGAGGAGATCCAGGTGGATAGCCTGCGTTTGGAGATAGGTTGGCCTTTGGAACGTTCGACGGTGGAGACAAATAACAGGGGAGTCTTACGGAAGGCCTGTGTCCGTTCCAGATAAAAAGAAAGGGCTCTCCTGACATCTAATGTATGCAGCGCTCTTTGTTGTGATGTCATATGTGGCTTTGGATAAAACACAGGTAAATTGATAGTCTGGTTGATGTGAAATGAAGAAGCCACCTTAGGGATGAATTTTGGGTGAGGCCTCAATGACACCCTGTCCTTGTAAAAAATAGTATATGGGGGGTGCGCCATGAGGGCTGCTATCTCTCCCACTCGACGTGCAGAAGTTATAGCGACGAGAAAGGCGACCTTCATGGATAAGTGCAGTAAGGTGCATGTGGCTAGAGGTTCGAATGGGGCTCCCATGAGCATCCTTAGAACTTTGGGAAGGTCCCATGGGGGTGCCGGGGGGCGAACGTCCGGGTAAAGGTTTCGCAAACCCAGCATGAATCGTTTGGAGGTGGGGTAAGCGAAGGTTGAGATGTTATCTACACTGTCATGAAATGTAGAGATGGCTGCTAGGTGTACTCTCACTGTGTTGACCGAAACTTTCGTGTCTTTCAGGTTAGCCAGATATTCCAGGATGAGTGGGAGCGGCGCTGTGCGTGGATCAATGGCTCGTGTGGAACACCAGGAGGAGAAGCAGCGCCATTTCTGCAGGTAAGTAATGCGTGTGGCAGGTTTTCTACTGTTTAGTAAGATGTTTTTAACAGTATGTGAACACCTGTTCTCTAAATTATTGAACCATCGAGCAGCCATGCCGTCAGGTGGAGTCTGTTGAGGTACTGATGCCGTTGAGTCCCGCAGTTCTGGGATAGGAAATCTGGGACAAGGGGTAGAGTTATAAGTTGTGCTCTGGACAGCGTATGTAGCTGCATGTACCACGGTTGACGTGGCCATGCTGGGGCAATTAGAATGACCTGTGCTTTGTCCTGCTGTATTTTGGACAGGACTCGAGGGATTAGTGGTGTTGGGGGAAAAGCATAGAGAAGTGCGTTGCCCCAATGCTGAGAGAAAGCGTCGCCTCTTGAGGCGTGACCGTGCACCGCTCGAGAGCAATACTGAGGGCATTTCCTGTTCCCCTCTGTGGCGAAGAGGTTGATGAGGGGCGAGCCCCATTGATGGAATATTGCCTGTAAAATATCGAGGCGTAATTCCCACTCGTGGTGGTTGGGGAAGGAGCGGCTGAGAGAATCTGCTAGTGTATTGTCTTTGTCCGGGAGGTACTCCGCGACAAGGTGTATTGAATGCCGTGCGCACAGGTTCCATAGCTCCATTGCCTCGAGGCATAGGTCCTGTGATCTGGTGCCCCCCTGGCGATTTATATAAAACATGCATGATCTGTTGTCCGTACGAATCCTGACTGTCTTCCCAGAGATTAGGGGAAGGAAGTATTGACAGGCCCGTAAAACCGCTCTTAGTTCGAGTAAGTTTATGTGGGCGGGCATGTCTCTTGATTGCCATCTGCCCTGTGTCATCCAATCCTGGAGGTAGGCCCCCCAGCCGTTGCGGGAGGCATCCGTGGTGATGGTCATAACCGGTTGAGGTGGAAAGAAGGGTACTCCCTGCAGGAGATTGTTGCTGTCGGTCCACCAGGCTAAAGAGTGCTTGACTGTGGCTGGGATGGCTAGAGGTCGATTGGGCGCGTCAATGTTGTTTGAACTGGGATAGGAACCACAACTGGAAGGGACGCATGCGTAGATGAGCATGATGGACCAGGTAAGTGGTGGCCGACATATGGCCAAGCATCCGCATGCAAGTGCGTACTGTGGTGATTGGGGAATCCTGGATGGAGGTAGCCAACTGTTGTAAGTTGAGGAACCTGTCCATGGGGAGAAAAGCCCTTGCTGATGGGGTATGGATGCGGGCGCCAATGAAGTGAATTTCTTGTGTCAGTTGAAGACAAGATTTTTCGAGAATTATTTGAAGACCTAGAGAGCTGAACAGGTCCATTGTAATCTGGATTACGTGGTGGGTCTGTTGTTGTGTCGAGGCCCTTAGGAGGAAATCGTCTAGATAAGGGAAAATGGAGATGTGTTGCTTGCGCAAGAAGGCGATCACCGGTGCCATGACCTTGGAAAACACCCTCGGCGCCGTACAAAGTCCGAAGGGGAGGACTGTGTATTGATAATAATGATGGAGAAACAGGAATCGAAGGAAGCGGCGGTGGGGTGGGCTTATCGGGATGTGGAAATATGCGTCCTTTAAATCGAGGGAGGCCAGCCAATCCCCCTGCTGAAGTGCTGACAGGATATTGGGTAGAGTCACCATCCTGAATCTTTTGACTTAGACGTGGACATTTAGGTGTCTGAGATCTAATATCGGTCGCCAGCCCCCTGTTTTCTTCTGGGTTAAAAAATATGGGGAATAAAAACCCTTCCCTGTTTGGTCCTGCGGGACCCGTTCGACGGCTCCAATGTGGAGAAGATGGTGAATCTCCTCGTGCAGGTATTGTACATGAATTGGGTCCCTGAAGAGGGACGGGGAATGGGGTTGGGGCTTTGGTCTCGACAGAAAGGGGATGGAGTACCCTTTTTGTATGATCTCTAGCACCCATCTGTCGGATGTGATTTGCTGCCATTGATGTAAAAACGGGTGCAGCTTGTCCTTGAAGATTAGGTGTGTAGATGGTGACATTTGTACCTTGGGGAGGGTATGGCTGGTAGTTCCCTCAACCAAGGCATCAAAATTGATGTTTTGTGTCAGTGGATTGCAGGTTTCGATTTGTTTGGAAAGGCTGCTTGTTGCGACGCGGTTGTCTTGGTTTATTTTTATAATTATCCGCTCTGCGGTTGTACTGGTTGTGTGGGTATTTCGTCGTAAGGGGTTGACTCCTATAGAATTTACGACGTGAGACTGTGGGAAAGATCCCCAGTGTACGGAGTGTTGCACGAGAGTCCTTGAGGTCGTACATTACGTCATTAGTAGACTTGGCGAATAAGTTATCCTTGTCAAATGGTAGGTCTTCAATTGTACGCCGCATTTGTTTGGGCAGGTCTGCAGCCTGGAGCCAAGAGGCGCGGTGCATGACTACTGCCGTGGCAAGAGTTCATGCAGCAACATCGGCTGAATCAAGAGAGGCCTGGAGTGCCGTCTTGGCTACCAGTCTGCCCTCGGTAACTAGGAGGTCGAACTGATCCCGTTTTTCTTGTGTAATGAAGTCTGTGAGCTCAGAGAGTTTAGAATAGAGCTCATGGTCGTAACTGGAGAGCAGTGCTGTGTAGTTCGCTACTCTTAGATGGAGGGCTGCAGAGGTGTAAACCTTGCGACCGAGAGAATCCAGCTTCCTGTCCTCCTTGTTGGTGGAACTAGTTTTGTTATACGATTGTCTGGTCCTCTGGTTTGCTGCCTTGATTACGAGGGAATTCGGTTGAGGATGGTTGAAAAGGAATTCATTGCCCTTGGGGGCAATGAAGTACTTCTTGTCAGATTTCTTATTAGAAGGAAGGATGGAAGCCGGAGTTTGCCATATGTCCATTGCAGGTTGCATTATGCCTTCATCCATGGGTAGCGCCAATTTGTTGGGGACAGATGCCTGAAGAATCTTGTACAGTTTATGTTGTGGCGTAGGGCTGTCATTAAGAGAGATGTTCATAGCGACAGCAGCCCGCTTGAAGAGATCTCTGAACTGCTTCAGGTAGTCTGCTGGCAGTTGTTGCAGGGTGTCCGGTGGGGGCTCTGCAGTGGTGGTAACGGCTGGTGTGTTGGAATGGGCTAGACCCGGTTGGGGCGGAAGGTGATGTGTTGGTCCGAGATTTGTAGGGTACTGAAACTGTTGATACGGCCATATAGGATAAGTGATGCCTGGAGCCTGTGGAAAAGCATCCATGGTGGATAAGGATAAGGGTACGCGATGTTGGTAGAAGGCTGGACTGCTGTGGCTTGGTGGCTGATAGGTGAAGCCGGGGGGGATGCTGAAGATGCTGAGGACGATGAAGAAGCGGTCATAGGGCTAGACCTCCTGGATAGATTACTACTCGAAGAGTCAGTTTGGAATAGTGGTGATGGCGGAGCAGTGTGGATCACAAGCTCCTGTTCCCTGACTGTATGTTTAGTCTTCCGCGGCTGTTTCTCGTGCGCGGGAGGAGGAGGCACTGTAGGCTGCGGTGCCAGAAGCAGTGATGTGGCCGGTACCGTGGCTGGAATGGGTTGCGGAACCGGGGCTGCTAATGAGACCAGCAGTTGTTGCTGCATCTGAGGCACCGGGTTCAACGGAAGAAGCAGTGCCGGAGAAGGCAGTGCAAAGGGTGCCTGTTGCGGTGCCTGGGGCAGCCTAAGCGACAGGGGCTGCGGCGCCGGTAAAGGGTGTGCACCCTGTGCCTGAGGGGAGGCAAAGCCCTGCACAAGAAGCGGTGCCGAAGGAGATGGCGGCTCCGCTGTTGGCGGCGGTGGCGGCGGCGGTAGTGTGCTAGGTGCCGGCATTTCAATCGGTTCTGCTGTCAGCGCGGCAACACTAGATCCTGCCGGCTCAGCAGCCCTCGCAGGGTTCACCCGATTTATGGGTTCCTGCTGCGAGTTTTTTGGTTTTAGCCCAGTCCTTTTTGATTTTTTTAAAGGTACTAGGGACGAAAGGGTGGAGTGCCGCTTGCGCTCTCCCTCAGAGCCCTGAGAGGAGGCGCCGGGATCGGAGGAGGGACGGAGTGAACCCTCCAAGAGTAAAAGTTTTAACCTTCTCTCCCTTTCCTTCCTGGCACGGGAGGTAAGGTTACGGCAATGAGGGCATTTGTGGGACAAGTGTCCCTCACCCAAGCATATAATGCATGCCTCATGTCCGTCCGAGGCCGGCATAGGTTCGTTGCAGGCAGTGCAGCGTTTAAAACCAGCAGCGTGTGGCATCGCTGACTGCGGCGTTTCTTGTGCTTTTTTTTTTTTTTTTTTTTTTAGTTATTATTGTTTCTTT
>ML681971.1:17374086-17414170 GCA_007922195.1 Podocnemis expansa | reverse complement strand
AATATCCATTCCACTGCCCTGAAATCCACCCCTGCCCCCAATATCCACCCCCAAAATCTATCCCTGACCCCAATACCCGCCACCAGCTCAGATGCCCCCAATACTCCCCCCCTGCACAAGCTGGACCACCCTGGTACTCACCGGCAGTGCCCTGCGCCAGGAAACTGCAACCTGCACATGCGCAGGGGAGCCCACCCCCACCCCTGCCTGCCAGAACACAGGGAAACGCCGTTCTCGGGTCCAGCATTTTTAGGGGCCCAGCATTCAAGCCCTCAAAAGTAGAAAATGGTGCCGGAATGCTGCATTCCGCGACCTGCTATTTTTCAATGGTGAGCCCCGGAACACAGCATTCCAGCACCATTTTCTGCTTTTAGGGGGCCTGGAAGGCTGATCCCCGAAAAATAGTGGGCCCTGGAATGGCATTCTGGGCCGTTCCGGCGTACTTTAAACCCTGCATGCAATGCTCCCAACCCAGCCCCCCCCACCCAATACCATGAAAGACTGCATCACCACCCTGTACCCAGACCATACATGCAAGGTTCCTCTCCTAAACCACCACACCCAGCTCCCCGACTTCCTCTCCACCAGACAACCCAAGATACTGCCTCTACCACTCTGTCTCTGATCATGCTGCAAGCAGACTGCTTCAGAGAGAGGTTGCACTAAGGACATAGCCAACCCATGAAGTCTGGATAGGGCGTTGGACTCAGGAGTCCCAACTTCAGACCATCCCTGGAATAACCAGCTTCCCAGATAGTTTAGAACGATCCTGTACCATTTTCTCAGTGTTGTGTGTTATTATGATAGAACACTGGTATATGGCACCGTATGCATAAGGGACACCTTCCAGAGACCCTCACAGCATGTCCCCAACCATGTACAAATCTGCCCCCATCTTCAAAACAGCCTGGTACTGTTTTCCAGAGCAGACGGGACTGAAACCCTGAGGAAGCCCTGGGTTGGGGGGAGGAGGTCTGTGTGCACAAACTGTTCTCTCCCAGCTGTCTCTGGAATGAGCAGAACAGGGGAAACATGACAAAACTTCAGCACAATAAGCAGTGCCAGGCCAGGGAAAATTCCACACACAGCCATAACCAATGGTGAATTCTTAGAGAAAAACGTCATGTGCTGTTAAGGGCCTCATCATTTCACTGGGGAAATGGCATGTCTGGCACAGGAAGGGAGGAAAACATGTTTTATTTTGCAAAGACTCCCAGAGTCCAATAATCTGACTGGACAGTTTGGCTGTTTTAACCAATTAACCCCCCGTTTTTATTTTTAAAACAACAAGCTTCCAAAACCCAGCTTGGCCCAGTGTCCCATTTGAACGCAAGGCTTGATCCTGCATCGTAAACCATTTGCACGGAAATTCAGTCATTTGAACCAGGCTCCATGTGGGCACAGCACTCCACCCACACCCCACTGACCAGCAGATGAGGGCCCAGGAGTCAGGGAGTAAACCCTCTGAGCTCATGGAGAGTGGAAGGATCAGGCCACAGATCCTGCTGAGTGCTGAGCACCCACACATTGTGCTGAATTCAGAGCTCAGTTACTGAGGACCAAGCCCTACACCAGCCCCTTAGAGAAAAGCAGCAAGGAAACAGAGGTAGATGGCTTCAGAACTTACTTCATAAAAAGGTAACTGGAGTCAAAACTCATTCATTCAATCTAGGTATACAGGGAATTATTTCCATAACAGGAAGCATCCCAGCATCATTGTGAAAGCCTCGGATGTCCACAGCATGTAGCTGATTACCGGAAATACTGTTACCAGGTTCTTCGAACTATAGGCAAGCAGTATCCATTTTTGAACATTTTCATTCATTCTCAGTTTGTTGGTCTAATTATCAAACCAAAAGATGCGCCACGCGCTGGGAGCCAACATGACAGGATTCACAGGAGGCGGCACTGATTTATAGGGAAGTGCAGTCAGAAGAAGAGAACACTTTTTTACAGGATGCTCGCTTTACAATCTGTGCTTCAGGCATGCTCACAGATGCCTATTAACAAACCAGAAGGGAACAGCAGCAGAAGGTGATGACAGTACCTGAAAGACTGAGGCAAAATTAGGCTGCCTGTGTAAACAAGCAGACAATGCATCCTCTTTAAAGGCTGATGTACAATTTTGAATGCAGTGATAATGCAAATCTGAAACTAAAGAGAGGCAGTATTTAGAATTGCCTCTGTGCTGAAGACCACCTACTTCATTTCCTCAGAGAAGCAGCCTTGGAAGAAGAAGCTCTAATCTATTCACTTGTCACTCGTTTTTTTTCCCCCAACTTGTTTGCAAAGCTTGCTTCACTTTATAATACCAAATCCTTGCAGGGCTGTTTACAGATTCAAGGCTCTTCGCAAACACTGGCTGGTTAAATTTTGCAGCAGTCTATGAACAAGAAAAATGTCGTTCCCACTAGAAAACTGGCAAAGGCAGATTATGCAATTTGCCCAAGGCCATACAGCAAATCAGTGGCAGAGATGGATTCAAAATGCAGGTCTTTATGATGCAATTTGTGTTCCAGCTGCTGTCTATAATATGTAACTTTCCTGGGGATGCTGGTAACTGTGGCCAGCTAACTCCAAGATTTGGGGCTCTTTCCAGGCAAAAAGCACAGCCTGTACACAGAAATGTACATATGGCCTGACCCACAGTCAAAGGGTCTCCCTCCCTTCACTTCAATAGTCTTTGGATCAGACACCCTTAGGGAACATGCGCAAGAATCCCACAGATCAATTCAGCCAGCACACTAGCCTCACACAGAAAGGCCTGGAGAAATGAAACTATTAGTTTTGCCTTCTCTTTGGCCTACAAGCACTGATCCAAAGCCCACTGGAAACAATGGAAAGCTCCCACTGATCTCAATGGGCTGTCAAGCAGGCATGCTCACTGGGACTGTCAGGAGCCCAAGGGAGTTAGGGACTCCAATCCCACTGAAATTCATTGAAGCTGGGCATTAACTCCCTTAGCCTACATCTACACCACAGAATGTTAGCTCGAACTTCTTAGTTTGAATTAGCGTGGACTAATTCAAATTAATGTTAGTTCAAATTAGTCCACTTTGTTAGTTAGAACTAACTGCCGTTAGTCTGAACTTTATGCTCAGTGCTCTACAAACCACAGTTGCTGCCTGCAGGAGTTTGCAACCCAATATACCACCAAACTCAGTTTTTTCTTCACTGTTGTAATTCAGCTACCAGGGAAGCTCACTATAGTTAGTTCCAGCTCCCATCTTAAGAGTTAAACCATGTACCAACAGTAAAACCTCAGCCCCAGCAACTGACTGCCAAGAGCCATAAAAATTAAACTCTCAGAGCCACAGAAAATCAGGAGTTTGATCAACGGGGCTCTTAAATTCCCAATTAGATAGCAGGGAATAATGCTTGTGAACGGCAGAGAATAATCAAGCCTATTGTAGTATCGAGGACAAAACATCCCTGATTATGACATTTCAAGGTATATTTTATCTGAGCTCTTCTTCAGAAACACTTGTGTCTAAAGACTTAGACTGCAACAGGTTTCTCGCCTCCTCCAACATTTTGAAATAAATTTCTGGCTCCGGTGAATACGCAGTTTTTCCCCAATCATGGCAGCAGGACACTTGACAGCAACATTCATCGTAAGAGCAACCACTGTTAAATGTCATATTTCACTCATATTCTCCACCCCACTGATTCAGATGAGTAAAATGGGGGACTTCCTGCCCAAGCAAGGAGAAAGCTTCAGAACACAGCTGAGAAGCAAGAAAGACTGAAGCGTTTTAGGAATTGGCAGTCAGAGAACGTGGGAACAGTGCTCTGTGATACTTCACAGACAACCATTCTTGTGTAGATAATTATTTTCCTTCCAACACTCATTTTGGGTCTGATCCAAACTCCACTGAAGTCAACAGGTGTCAGACTCTGACTTCAAATGACATTAGATCATATTCTTCACTGCAAAGCTTTGACAAGGCCTATTTACTGTTTTGAGGCTGCAATTTACAACTTGGATAATAATCTCTTTCAATCCACACACCTAGCAGTCCACATTCCTCACCCCAAACCCTCCTTGACATTCAAAGGAAGATCTGTGCAGAGATCCAAAGGAGAACATACAGAGTCTTCAATGACTTATGTTCTTATATCGCATGTAGGAATGAGGGCTCTGGTTTGGGGAAGAGAATGTTATCTAAAGGCGAAAAAAGACAACACGAAAGCACAGTAGGGAACATGAGGGGGAAAAAAGGGCTTTCTTCGTACAGCATCACCTCTATAGCTCCAAAGACAGCGACAAGTCACACAAAATACCTTCTTGAATTCAACATGAAAATGTTTCTCTAACAGGTGGCAATGAAAGGAAGGGGGGGGTGGAAGCACACAAAGAACAAAATACCTCCCTCTAACGATAAGAGAATAAGAGCAGAAAGGATGTGTTTCTACACAGAAGAACCTGCACACTACAACTCAAGGAACTTTCCCATAGGTGGGACTGATAACACCCATTGCAAGGCTCATCTTGTCAACTGACCTGCAGACCTCAATTATTTCATGGAAAGAAATCCAGTTTGGTATGGGTAGGTCCATTTTCTCTTTCACACCAAAAAACTGATTAGCACACGGTTTCCAAAAAGTCTTGAAAGTTCCCATAGCACTTCGCTCTTTTATCATCACCTGATGTCTCAGGAAATGGTTAATCATAATTTCTGGAGCAATTGTTTCCCTGTAAGAATCCCCAAAACAGAGTCAGCCCCATTACCACACCTTTTACTTCTGAAGTCACTTTTCTTTCTGCTTTTATTTCAGTGCCCCAGAAAACAGAACATCGCTTTTTGCCATCTTGTCACTTGCTCTGATCAACCTTTGACAGTGTTGTCTCTCAGTTAACACTTAACTGCAAAAGACTTTCTGTTGAGAGGCATTGGTTGAGACCCTGTATTAAATAAGTCCTTATTTACGCATAGCACCGTCCATTTTAAAAAGTACCGAGGTAATGTCTATACGCCTTAATCAAACAGGAACTAAATTCCATCCGCTGGTATGTGTCCAAGGAGTCAGCTATATATGAAGCGACTGACTGTTTATGGTTTTTGTACTAGAAAGAAAAAGCCACCTACTTTCGAGACAAAAGGCTGATAGTCCAAACTATCCAGAGACTTGCTGCAGTGTCAAAGAGCTCTTCAAACACACGAACTTTTTGAAAGTTAAGTGGGAGTTTCTCGTACAGATCATGCTTACTGTGGACTACAAAGCGCTAACTGGAAGCAATGAAAGTGCGGAGGAAGCAAGGTGAGTTCTACAGTGCATCAAATTTCATCTGCAAATGAGTGAAGCCTCCAGGCTTGGAGGAGCTTTTGGACATAGGGCCCACCAGCTAATTCCTGACCCCTGCAGCAAGGAGACCGAGAGAAGCCGTGTTACCCAGTCCACACGGCTGACCAAGCGGGGCTCGATCCTCGTTTAATCCTGCCTCGTTTCAAACTGCTTCGGGAGACTCGTCCCCACTTCTCTCCTACCCACTCACCTGGCGCAGGTGTTTCAGCAGCTCCGTCGCCTCCTCCTGCTTCCCTTGCTTCACCAGCATCAGCATGTCCTGGATCATGCAGATCCGCCGGTGGTAGGGGGGCAGGCTGCCGCTGCTCTTCCCAAACTTCTCGCTGGACTTCACGAAGGAGGCCAGCAAGTCCCCCCGCTCCCTCGCCGGCGCCTTCTTGCGGGAGCCGGGATTGCGGGGCGGGGGGCTCTGGCCCGCCCCTTTGGTCTGCTTGGTGCCCATGCTGCCGCCTCGCCGGCCGCCTCATGCGGCCCCCGGGCCCCCCAGCCGCGCCGCCTCGCCCCGCATTGCCGCCGGGCAGCGGAGCCGGAGCCACGCCGGGATCCGAAATGCTTCGCAGCCGCCGCCCCAAACACGCGCTGCGGGCCGCGCCCGGCGGCAGGTGCGGCTCGCCCCGGCTCCCGCCGCCCGCAACTTCGCGGGAAACTGTTGCGCGGCCCCGCAGGGAGGCGGCGAGCCCGAGCCCGCCCGCAGCCCGGCTCCGGCTCCGGCTCCGCCCCGCCGGCTCCGGGAGGGAGGCCGGGCTCGGCGCGGCGCGGCGCGGCGGGAGGAAGCGGGACCCGGGCCGGGCTCCTCCTCTGCGCGCCGGTGCCGGCCGCTCTCCCCCTGCCGCCCGGCTGGCTGCGGTGCAGCGGGGAGGCGCCTTCCCGGCCAGCTCCCCGCCGGCGGCGTCCCAAGGCGGCATCCCTAGCCCCCGTGCACGGCACAAGGCTGGCCTGGGTCACGAACCGGCCCCGGGCCTGGGCCCCTGCCCTGGAGGAGGGTCAGGCCTGGCCCCGGCCCCACAGGCAGCCATGGGCAGGCCCGGAGCCGCCTCCAGAGCCTGGGAGCTGGGCCACTAGGTAAGGTAGGTGTTAAAGCAGGAGCCAAGCAAAGACAAAAGGACGAGAAGGGGCTGTAAGCCCAGCTGTGCCCACATGACAAGCCTGCCCCCCTCTGTATTTACCTCCACACGGATTAGTTCTCACGCTGGTCCTGGTCAGCAGGGCTGGAACTGCTCAAAGCTGCTCCCCCATCCAGCCAGAGCTGGTGGCAGGGTCGCTACCCCACCGTGGTCAGAGCCAGGCGGGGAGTCTCTCCCTCGCTGGCAGCCAGAGCCGGGCCAGGAGCACCTTCCCCGGCTCTGAGGAGAATGTGCCTTCCTGTGGCCCTTCCTGGCCCGGTGTGGTGCCCTTTCAAATTCACACCTGGGGCTTTGCCCCGCTTGCCCTGCTGTACAACACCTCCAGACACCCCCTCAGGACATTGGTCAGACAACACACAGCACATGGGTGACACAGCCCTCCATCTCTTAGGCTCACACCACCGCTGCTCCCACTGCCCAGTGCTTGGCCGAGATCAGCCCCCCACCGAAGGACGGCTGGCTGAACCAGGCGAGAGGAAGAAGATGGTAAGGGGCAGAGGCATTTGTGGCCACAGCATGGGCTCTACAGAGTGAAATTCCACACCTGCAACTGGCAACTTTCATCCGTAGTCTCAGAGGCAGCTGAATTTCTCACTGATGCTGAGCACTCAGTTAGCCAAATCCCTCTGTAATGCTTTGTACCAACTCCACTTGACTAGGAGACATTATCTCCCATTCTGGCAAAGAATGGCCTGGTCTCAGTTCTTTATGTCTTCTTCATTTCTCAGCTGGACCACAACCATCTAGCCTACCCAGGCATGAAGCTTTAAGCACACAGGAAACACTAGAAGTAGAGATTGCAGCATCGCAGCTCCACAGCAGGACTGACCACCATATTAAACCACTCATGCTGTTGGCTTCCCATCTGTATAGTGGGGGTGCTGAGGGCCACTGAATGAACCAAACTGTAGCCTATATGAAATGGATGCCACTTCAAGCCAGAGGGTGCAGAAGAAGCCTCTGCAACTCCACTTTCAGTATGTATGCATCAACTATCAAATCAAGATCCCCATCCTTATCTTTTTGGCACACGTGGATCTGGCCCCAGAATGTTTAAAGATGAACTAAATCCTGGGATAAAGTTGGAGTTGCTAGCTTTGTTCCTCAGGCCCGGTGGAGTGTTCTGCAGCAATGGTAACACTTGGCAGTAGAAGACAATTCCCAGAGGTAAGAAGCATCACAAACCTCACCACCTTCCACTCCAAGTAGATGATACTTTTCTTTGACCTGGTCTTCCTCCATGTAAGTATACAGCAATATGTATGTATATATTGTTACAAAACAAAAACACTCCTCGGCACTCATCTTTCCATGGGAAAGTTAACTTCAACAGGACTCCACCTGGACCCAGGGGAATGTGAAGACAGATCCCTGTAGAGGCTGGAAGCCTAACCCAGCCCCAACAATGCATAAAAAAGAGAAGTACGTGGTTGCTTTCTTTTGATACCTGTAGTTGCATTAGGAATTCTTCACAATAGCTGTCAGCCTAAAGTACGTAGGAGAGTTTTTATAAAATCACAATGTCACAGCACCGTGGGATCATGCCACCATATTTGCTATGAAATTAAGAAGTTGTGGAGGGGCAGTCACATTTTTAATATGGATTATAAAATGTAGCCAAATGACATATGAGTGAATGAGAGTCTGCTCTCATCATTTTATCTTCAGGAGCCTCCTTACTAATCTAGAGCTGGTTTCTAAACCACAGTAGTCAATAGGAGCAAGGCACCTGAACACTTTTTCCTCTTAACTTGCCATTGTTGGACAGTTTCCCATATGAATCAACTGAGCATAATTAGATTTGTTAAGTGACAGCAGTGGGTCTGGCCCTGTCAATACACAACCTGCCTCTTCATAACACAAACCAGGACTCAGAAGACTTCAAAAGAAAAATGTTCTGGCTTGATACAAGAGGATGGTCCCATCTCAGTGCATGTTTCTTACAGAAGTTTATAGAACTACTGGCTTTTCTGGGAATTAAAGGTAAATCTAGCATAAATAGAAAAGGCAGCAAGCTAGCATCTCTTCACCCTGTAGAAGAAGATAGAGAGAGGGAAAAAAAGCCAACACAGAGGTAGAGATCCAGGGCTTCTCTGAACTGCTGCAGAATTTCAAATGTAGAGTCATGAGCAGTGTGCATTTGAGGAGTCAGTATGGTCGGGCAAGCTCTTTCCAGAGAGGTGTTTTTAACTGGAGTAGAAGATCTGGTCAGAAACTAAAGTGTCCCCAACCAGAAAGAAATGGGATGCACTCTGCTGCATGTCTTGTTAAATGAATTGATGATGGTTAGTGATAAGGGTTTGCACTAAAGGCCAGGGGCTAAAGTATAATTTGGTGGGCCCACCCATGCTGGTGTGGGCCCCCCTCACACAACCCAGCCCCCCAAACACCTGTCCCCCACCCCAACTACTGTCCACCATTCCAGCTACTGCTCCCCACTAGAGCCCTGAGTGGATACAAATAAGTGGATCCATATCCGACCTGCATCTGCAAGAAACGGTCCACGGATATCCGTGTTGTATCCACAGATGCGGATAAGGTGAATATCTGCGGATATCCGCAGATTTGCAGGGCTCTACTCCCCACCCACCTACCCCCACCCCAGCTGACTGCCTCACCCAACACCTACCCCCCACCCCAGCTACTGCCCCTGGCCCCTGTCTCACTGCTGGTCCCCAAACCTGTCCCTAGCCCTCCACCGTGTCATGCAGCCTTCCCCCACTGCCCCAGGCTGACCCCCTCCCCCATGCCCTTTCCCCACCAGGCCAGCTCACCTGTCCCTGAACCAGGAATCTCCCTAACACTCCCTACACCCACCCTGCACCCCCCAAATTTCCCAAACCTCCCCACTTGTCAGCTACTAGCAGTATTATACCAAATTAGTGAATACCCCCTGCGCCCCTTCTGCACTACCCCTAATTTCAAGTCCTGGGGAGAATACTGGTCTGGCCTGCCCCCCCCCCCGGGGGCCCCATTACCTGTTCACCCTGTCAGTGGAGCAGCCCTGACTGAGGCTCTGGCCTGAGCCCTGCTCTGACTGAGCATGCTCTGAGAGGCTCTGAGCATGCTCAGTCAGATCAGGACTCAGGCCGGAGCCTAAACCCCAGCCAGGGCAGCTCCCCTCCCTCCAGGAATGCTGTGGAACAATGTTCCACGGCTTGCTATTTTTAGGGGGTCAGCTTAGGGGCCATTAAAAATAGAAAATGGAGCCAGAACGCTGCATTCCAGGGCCTGCTATTTTTAAATGGGAGGGAGGCCTGGAATGTAGCATTCTGGCTCCATTATCTATTTTTAGGGGCCCCCAAATGCTGAACCCCTAAAAATAGTGGGCTGGCGTTCCAGCCTACTTTAACCTCTTCTAAAGGCCCAGGAAACTGATTAACCACAAAACAGGTGCAGCCTGGCCTAGCCATTACTCAAGTTTCCAGGGCCAATACATTGCCTCAGCCCTGCTCTGGAAGGGCCAGGTAACAGCACATTCAGGCTCAGAGAACCTGCTATGTGCATGGGCCCAGATCAGCTCTCAGTGTCTCAATGATACTCCACAAGCAGATGTTGCCCTGCGCAGTGGGTGACTCTTCCACCACCCCCACCACATCTTCTTCTATTCCAGTGATTCTCAATCTTTCTAGATGACTGTATCCCTTTCAGGAGTCTGATTTGTCTTGCATTCCTCAAGTTTGCTTACAAACTCAGACATAAAAGCACAGCAGTGTCACAGCAAGCTATTACTGAAAAATTGCTTACTCACTCATTTTTACCATAATGTAGGGGCACAGATAGAAAATGAATTGCATTTGCCTTTAAAGTATACGTTAGTTAATGTTGTGTATGTGTCCTTCAGTGTCATAAGTAAAATAATTCTGTAACTCTGTGTAATAGACATTATAACCAATGTCCAACAAGAGTCCATATTGTCAGTTTGGAACTCCTGCTTAAACACTGCACTCCATTTTGTACACTTTATGCGTATGCTATGTAAGTGCATTTAAATGTGTGAACAAGGTGTGTGAATGACAGGTGTATGTGTGAAGGGACCAGTCTCAACTGCCAGCCTGTCCTGATGAAACACAAATACCATCTAACTGGCTGAACAATGCAGATATCTCTGATTAAAACAAACAGAAGGATCCATCCCAGATAGGAAAGAACAATACAATCAAGTCTGCAAGTGACTGGTGACCAGTGATCTCACAGGGACTCTGAGGCAATATGACACAGCCAATCCCATAGACTTACATGAAGGCCAGCAAGTATAAATGATAGGTAAGAACATGAAAACTTTGGGTCTCATTTTGCAACTGTCATCTTGGAGCATCGGATTCACAACCAACAGAGGCCTGGCTGCTTCCTTGTGTCCAGCCTAGTTGGCCTCTAGGCTGGCTCAAGCAACGCATGAAAGGACTGGCAATTATATCACACCAGTTTGCAGAACTTCTTGTGTGTGTCTGTATGGCTATGTCCACACATACATCGTTATTTCAAAATAAGTGATTTTGAAATAACTTATTTCGAAATAAGGACTTTATTTTGAAATAACTCAATTCAAATTAAGAAAATGTTAATTCGAATTAAGGGAAAGCCTGCTTTTGAAACAGCTGTTATTTTGAAATGGTTATTTCGAAATAAGACGGTTTGGACATGTTGTTTCAAAACAGTTGTTTTGAAACAATGGTGTTGTTTCGAAACAATATGTCCAAATGGCGTTATTTCGAAATAACAGCCGTTTCGAAATGAATGGGGTTTAAGCTGTTTCGAAATGACGGTTCTTATTTCGAAATGACAGAGCCTGTCATTTCAAAATAAGAAAACGTCATGTGGATGTTCAGTTTTTTATTTCGAAACAACCAGTGTTGTTTCGAAATAAAAGACTTGTGTGGACATACCCTAAGTGTGTATGTGAGACTGCTTTTTACTATCCTTACTTATTTACAATAAATGTGGCATATTGCCTTTTCCCCCTTGAAAAGATCCTGGGTGCTCTTTTTGCATAACAATATCATTATAAAATAAATCAATGGGCATATTCATGTTGTAATTACATTTCAGGCTTTAGCACATCAAGCATGATGAACAACTCGTATGAAATTTTAGTTTGTACTGACATAGCTAGTGCTTTTTATGCAACCTGTTGTAAAACTAGGCACATACTTAGATGAGTTGATGTAACCCCCAGAAGACACCTGTGTATCCCAGTTGTATTTGTACCCCTGTTTGAGAACCACTGCTCTATTCTATCCTAGATGGAGACTCAGCCATTTAAAGAGCCAGTCTGCCCTATGTTATTCCCTTGATTCTCATAGTAAGCCAAATAAAGGACAGAGAAAGGAAAGACACCCAGAAAGCCAGATTTTCCAAGATCGAGCCTGCAATTATTCCATGAAGAATTAAAGGACTGTGACCAGAACTGCTGCTCTCAAAGTCCCCCACCCCCACTGAGTTTTCCTACCACTTCCTTATGTCACCTCAGGACCTGTGTCAGTTGCCATTGTCTACCCATGTGTTGAACCCCGGGTTCGCGATGTGACTGGGATGGACCAGCGACACGCACCAATGAGACAGACACCAGTTCAAGTAAACAAAAAAAACCTACTTTTATAGTGACACCTTAAACACCTTTAACCACTTAACAGTGTAAAACAAGGAGATCTATACAAAAACACTTGTAATCAACTAACAATATGAAGCAAAAATCTATATAGGACACTTATAACCAGCTAATAGCATAAAGCAAAATCTAAATGAACACTTATAACTAAATGACAATATAAAGCTAAAACCTATGCAAAGCACTTATAACCAAGTAACAGTGTGGAGCAAGAGTCTATATAAAGCACCTGTAAAACACCTCCAGCCAAACAACAGGATAAAGTATGAGAGTCTATGCAAAACACTTACAACCTACAAAAGTATTTATAGTTAAATAACAGTATGGATTAATGACCTACAAGAGGGTGGCCATAATAAGTCAAGGACTTTTCTGGCCTTTTACTGCCTCAACATCGGTATAGGCACTGACCAGCCCACCCGACACGTATTTACCAATGGCTGGAAGCCATTCCTCCTTGCTAGCCAAGAAGGGTGGGCGGCAGAATGAAAAAAAAAAAGTCAGATGAGAGAAAAATAAACCCCCACACTCCCCCCATGTACACTGGGGAAGTTTGGGGCCAGCAGTTTAGAGCAGAAGCAGAGTAATGAACAATTATACAGTAAGAAGGATGCAAAATACAAATGATAACAAAACACCTGGCAAATTAACAACACAAAACTATGCTAGACCTTAAACAACTATATCATAAAAAGATTATGCAGGATACAGAGGAAATAATAACAACTACACAAACTATGCAAAACTCAGATGAAGAAGCTACAATCACAGGCTATATATAAATGGTACCAAGTAGAATGATTAAGAGAAGGTAGGAGGCCTATATCAATTTATAATACCTGTCCCAGGACCGCAGTAGACCCCAAAGCGAGGAGGCAGACCAGCTGCAGCATCTCAGCACTTAATCGTTCGGCCGGCAATCCGTGTACACCCCAAAAAAAAAGAGGGTCTCGGGGGTGGGTACTCCCTGTCTCAGTCGGGGGATCAGTCCAACCGGGTCGCGACGTGCCCTTTAGCATCCGAGGGTGGGAGAACAACAAGCTAGCTGAGACGGGGTTTTAATAGAATTTTGCCCAGCCAGAGTAAAAATAGCCAATTAGGAGTGGGATCCTGGTCAGGACCAATGATAAAACTGGGACCCCAGACAATGACCCCTCCTTCGTGGTGACGGGGGTGCCGAGAAACTGTTCAGGGGGGATAGGAACTCACCCCCCTCCTTGTTGACACAAAGCTAGGGAGGAAGAAGCTCACACAGGAGATTGAGAGCCATCAGGGGAGATTGATACTTAACACTCTTTCCCCTTGTGCTGGATGGCCCAGAGATGGAGGCCCATCAGGGAGCATAATCCCTGGGGCTACATGTGGGGCGGGGTGGCCATCATGGCTGCCACCTCTGCTGACGCCATGAAAGGCCACACACTTTTCCCCTTGCAGCCTGCCAGTAAGACTTCATCAGTTGTTCATTGAGTGCCCTAACCATTAAACCAGTAGTTTCCAACCTGTGGTCTGGGGACCCCCAGGGGTCCACAGATGTTGCAGGGGGTCCATGGAGCCTCTCCCTACCAGGGCCAGAATCCAGCTAGAGCCCTGATGCTCCCCACCAGGGCTGCCTCTCCCAACCCATGGCTGGATCCTGGCACGGTGATGGGACCACAGCAGCTCCCTGGCAGGGGCAAGAGCAGGGAATCATAGCTGCCATGGCTTGACTCCCCAGCGGCGTGGGCCATAGTGGCAGGAGCACTGCTCACCAGCTGTCCCAGTGGCGCTGCCAGAGTGGTGCGGGCCAGAGTGTGCCCGTGCAGGCCAGTTCACCCATCTTCGAAGCATCTGAGGAAGTGGGATCTTCTCCCACGAAAGCTCATGCAAAAAATAAATCTGTTAGTCTTAAAGTGCCACACAATTCCTTGTTGTTTTTTTACTGGACGAGACTAACAGGGCTATCCCTTTTGAAATTGACAGGTTACATAATCAGTCAGAGTGGCTGCAAAGTTTTTTTTGTTAAAAAGGGGTCCCCAGCCTGAAAAAGGTTGGGAACCACTGCATTAGACAATACTGCCTGTCCTGACAGGTGAGTACTCTTGCTGACTATTCTGCTGACCAAGATCAGGTCTACCTTAGGGGGAAAAAAGTTGCTGGCATAGGATAGCTGTACCAGCAAAGGACAACACTCTCGGTGTAGACCCAGTTTATACGATCAATAGCTTCCCCCACCCACCAGAAGAGCTGCATTTACAGGAGGCTTTTATGGTTTAAAAAAAAAAACAACCCTCTAAGCAAAAGTTTGAGGGCAGATGAGACCTTATTATGCAACAACTTGTTTCATTTCACTGCCTGCAAAACAAAGGGCATTTTGTTATCCATCTTTGTAAAGTGTTTTGCACTTTTACTTGATCTCAAGGTTTTCTCATACCCATAACACACAATATGCACCTCTTTATCCCATACCCAGATGCAGCATCATTACCTTTTTTTTACTGAAGAGGAGACTTCACTGAGGCCATGGGTTGCTTCTGAGAACACCTCGCTGGTTGCTTACTTACTGAGGGTTGGTAAGCAGAAAACTTAATATGGAGCTTGCAAGAGCCTCCCCTATACACCAACTTCCAAAGGGGCAGCTGTGTTAGTCTAGTTCAGTAAAACAAACAAGGAGTCCTGCGGTACTTAAAGACTAACAAATTTATTTATTGCATGAGCATAAGCATCTGAAAAAGTGAGATTTTCTCCCATAAAAGCTCGTGCAATAAATAAAATTGTTAGTCTTTAGGTGCCACAGGACTCCTTGTTTGTTTTCCCACTACACCAATTATATTTATAGCTCAGAGAAGCAACAGGCTATAATAAAATCGGAGGTCAGTTTTTGCTGCTAGCAGATGCTATTCAATGACTGATTCACCTGTGAAGAATGAAAAGGTTTCTTTAGTTTAAACAGGGTGATCAATGCAAAGGGAATCAGAGCTTTGGGGTAACTCATGCTGGGACTTCACAGACAGTGAGGATAAACATATGCATCAGAAACTTACTTCCTTCTCTTTCTATACAAGGTTGGGATTATTCCTCCTCTTCAGAAAGGCTAAGGTTTAAAAATATTTGTATTGATTCTTGTCAAGAGATCATCACTGAACAGGTCATCTAGAGCTTGCTATTTTCTCAGTGATCATTAAGATGCCATCACCCACTGTCCTTGTCCTCCCAGCTTTCCCAAGCAAAACAAGTCCAAATTCACAAGCCCCAGAGAAATAAAAAATTGTTTAAGCTGACGGAAGTGATAAATCTTCCTTTCATGTGACCGCTTCAGCTTTTTTCCACTCAACAATTTAAATGCAGTGTTTATAGAAGCAGAAGGCTCTGTTTATTCATCAGCCAAAAGTTGTTTAGACAATTTGAGCCAGCAGCTAAAGCTGCCAAGAAGACCTTGCTAAATATTTTTGAGTCATCTTTTCTCTCCCTTTTTATGTAGAGAGACAGAGAGAATAAGAGGGAGGGAAAGAATGGGATTTAGTAAGGTGGTGGTGATGGCAGTTTTGATCTAGAGTGGAAACTCTGTCCCTTATTAGTTAGTGAAGTGTCTACCTCTGTTTTTATGGAGCATTACACTCCTTTATTCCAAGTGAGTTTTATCAAGATTTGTCATATTGACTGACCCACCAGTACTGAACTCCTCTCTTGTTCTTTGGAATGGGGACACAACGGGCAGCTGTCTTCCAGACCTGGCAGAACTGCCTACGTGGGTGGGAGACCAGTTCAGCATCCCTGGCCTCTTTAAAACACTGGCCTCCAATGGGACACAGGTGGGTGATCATTTTGGTGGCTTCATGTCCACCTCTGACTTGATCAGAAATCTCCAGATTTATCAGCACTATTTGTACTGAGTCCAGATATCCTAATTAAGGAATCAGAGCCTGGTGAAAAACCTAGCGAAGCCAGTGGAAAAACTCCCACTGAAATCAGCGGGTTTTAGATCAGTATCTTTATCATCCCACATACTAAAGAAAAGTCAGATAGTTGAAAAGCAAGAGTCACACACTCACTAGCTACCAAACTGGGCTAAATGTGAACAAGTGGCCACAAGTTACAAACCATGTGTGTTGTCTAGCCAACAAATCATCTTTGGGTGAACTTCTGGTCCCACTGTAGTCAAATGGGATTTTCACCATTGATTTCTATGGGATTCAGCTTTCACACTGTATTTTTATTATAAAGATAGAATCTGCATAATTGTATTTCAGAACCTTCCAGGAGATGCAGTGAAAACAAATTAAATGTAAGAGTTAATAAAAATTCTCAGCTCCAGGAAGGAAACAGCTTGGGAGTAAAAAAATAAAATCAGATCTAGCATACAGAAAGAAGTCATTTACTTCAGCCAGCAAAAGAAAATGCGTGCTGCTCTTAAATCATGAACTACCAATGAAAATATACAGCAGATGAAATATAAGCTAGCAAACTGGGTAAGAAAAAATTTTAAGGACTGTGATTAACAGATGGGGAGATTTGCATGAAGAACCTATTGCATCATGCCATACAACACTTCTGGAGAAGGACTCACAACAGAGTTTGCTATTGACTTAGATGCAAAGATGTCCATGAAGTAGGTATTGGAGAGAAAATGCAATTTAGAAGCTTGTGAGTCCAGATTCCTGAGTTCTGCTGTGGCAACTGACTCCTATGGGAGCTGGAATAAGTCACTTAATCCTCTGCGTCTCGATGTACCCATTCTAAAATGGCACTAACAACACTTGCCTACATCACAGTGCTCACATAGTCCCTGATTCATTAATATCTGTAAAGCGTTTTCAAGTTCAAGTGGTATAGAAAACTGGAGCATTATTACATCTGTACAGACCTGAAGGGTCACTGTTGCCCATGAAGACTTATAAATCAGTGGTTCACAACCAGTGTGCCGGGGCACACTGGTGTGCTGCAGGAACACCCAAAGTGCGCTGTGAGCATGCCCGAGAGCTGGAGCTAAAGTTCCCTCCCTGCTCAGCCCAGCCACCTAGGCTATGCAGGGCTGGGAAAAGGCAGGGGTTAAAATAAGGGGGAAGGCACGGGAACACAGTTTTGGAGCCCCCTATTTTTAGGCAGGCAGCATTCTGGCCCCCTAAAAACAGAGGAAGGCACTAGAACAGGGAGTTCCAGGGGTCCCCCTAAAAATAGCAGGAGCAGCCCAAACACACCGTTCAGGTGGCTCCATCTTAAACCTGGCTCCACCTTAAGCCCAGCCAGCAGAGAGCTGCAGGAGGCCAGGAGTGTGTGAATCTTCCCCTGCAGGGTGGAGCAGCTTGTGTCAGGCAGCCTGCAAACAGCCCAGGTAAGGGCTTTGGGGGGAGGGCTGCTGGGTTTGTGTGGGGCAGGGGGTATGTGTGTAGCAGAGGTGGGTGGGAGAGGGTGTGTAGCTAGGGGTGAGGTGGCTGTTTGGTTGGGGGGTGGCTGTAGTTGGGGGCTGGAGGCCTAGTTCTGGTCCCTGCAGTGATGGGAGGGTCCATCACAGACAGCAGGGGGCTGGGGGAGGGGAGGACAGGACCTACCGGGGTGGGAGGGAGCAGCAGTGGAGTGAGGATTTGCCCTGGGTAGCAGGGAGCCAGTGTGGAGAAGGAGGAAGTGTGCACTGCGCCGTGCTCCCCTGCCCTACCTTTCTGCTCCCCAGGTTCCCTTCTGTCCCCCCACAAAACTGCTCTTGTTCTCCCTTCCCCTCTCCTCTCTTGCCACCCTTGTGCTGTTCCCCACATGGCTCCCCTTGTCCTCTTTTGCCGCCTCTGCCCTGCTCTGCTCCCCACACTCACTCCTGCCACTGCACACGACTCCTGATCTCCCATGTTTTGCCACCCCTGCTCTGCTACCCCTACTACCCCACATAGCAGCATTTCCAAAACACTGTGCCATGGTTCCTGAATATTCATAAGTAATTTAAGTTAATTTGAATATTCATGCATTTTTTAATGGTGGTGTGCCTTGAAAAATTTGAAGTTCTCAAGGTGTGCAACAGCAGAGAAAAGGTTAGGAACCACTGCTGTAAATCATTCACAGCCGGGAAAGACTCCAGGGAAGTCACTCCAGATTGCAGGCATGAAAATCAGTCCTCTGCTTTAAGGAGTGCATACTGCTCAGATTTAACTGGAATACTTTAGGGCAAAAAAGCAGTCTGCCTGTGGGCACTCCCTCTCTAGTAACAAAGAAATATGCACAACTGCTGGAGATAGAAAACAGACATGATCCAGTGTTTGACTCACACACCTGATTCTTTCCAAATGTTTCACATTGTCTCATCATTACATGAAAATTAATGCCACTTCAAAACAAACTCCATCCATCCCCATGATTCTTTTGAAAATCAACAGCCCAGCCCCATGTGCACCTAACTTTTTGAACAATAAAATCATTTATTATTGAACTTCACACTATCAAATCAATCTTTTGCTTCTGTGTCTCCCCATTATGTACATCATTTATTTACTAACTGATTTCTTTCAGAGATTAAGGTGTGTTTGACAGAGCTCATTGAGGTGATAAATGTATGGCTGCTGAGCACCAAGCATAAATGGGTTTTGGATATGGCTGGAGGCCACTAGGCATTGAAGTAAGATTGCTAACTCAGTTATACAATAAAAATATTTAACAGTTCATTATCCTTAACATTATAAACTTAATCTATAATATAGACAGTATATAACATATATCTTAACACAGGGATCAGCAACCTTTGCCAGCCCCTGCGCCACACCCAGCCACTGCAACCTCTGCTGGTGCCAGAGGCAGGGTCAAATGGGGGTGAGACTAGACCTCGGGTTCCCGGCTGGGCAGGGGACATCCAGTTTCCAGCCGGGGCCAGGGTTAGCTTCCACCAGGTGCAGTGCCTCCAGACGGGCCGAACTGCCCTCTTCCTGGCTGGATCAAGGGCCCGCTTCCGGTAGATGGTGTGACCCACCCTCTTCCTGGCCAGGGCTGGCTCCTGCTGGCCACCTGCTTCTGGGGCCAGGGCAGCTGGGTGCTTCTGTTTCCCAAATGGGACTAGGACTGGGGCTGAGGCCAGCTCCCACCAGCCATGGTGCCTCCAGTTCCCAGGCAAGCCGAGCCACCCTCTTCCCAACCATGGCCAGCGTGACTCCAGTCAGGCCAACCGGCCCCCCTTCCCTCCATCAGCCCTGCCCAGCAGGGAGTGGGGCCTGCAGGACCAGGAGACCCACACACCACAGCTTTTTTTTTTCCCTGCTGGCCATGCTCCCCAGCGGGGAAGTGTGGCCAGCAGGGGCTTGTCGCTGTGTCATGCAGTTCTTGTGACCCCAAGTCATGCTGAGGGTGCAGCCAGTGGGGGAGCTTGAGCAGCATCACGTGCTGCTCAGGCTCAGCCCATGTGCCATGTTCGGCATGAGTGCCAGGGCTTGCCAACCCTGTAGTAACCCTTGGGGAGGAAGGGATTAACGCTCTGGTCAGTGAGTCCCAAGGGTGCCAATAGGAATGAAGCACAGGTTTTTGAATTGGAGCAGCAGCCTTGCCTGTGCCTGTTTGGATTCTGCAGAGCTCCTGGAAGGATCAGGAGGAGGCCAGAGAGAGGCCTGAGGAAGGATCCAGCAACGTCCTTACCAAAGATAAGGTCAAGTTTTTTACTGACCACGTGAGAGTAGAACAGGGAAGGTTTATTTAGATGTGGTCAGGGTATTTCTTTGTTTTTGGATTTCTCTGTGCTGAGCACATGTATCTCCTCCCACTACCCTGTAACTATCTAAATTAAATCCTGGAGAAGCAACTCTCAGTGTTCTTATCTGTTGTTTTTAATTAAAGATTTTACACTTAAAGTCAGCTCTGGTTCTGTGTCCTGAAAGGCAAGAGGTTTGTGTGCATGTGCCTCAGGCTGCACAGCCAGCTACTAAAGGGGATTCTGTCCCAGTTTCAGCTCATACCCCAGCTGGAGTTCAATCACTCTCCTGAGAGAGGAACAAGAGTGATTGAGGGTATCTCTTAGGAAGGAATTCCAAAGTGCACCTTCCTGGGTTTCAAGAGGTTTTTGCACGTGGGTGGTGGCAGCGATACCACTCCAAGGCCAGGAATTGCTGGTCTTGGAGAGTTTTAAGACCAGACTTTAAGGCCACTGGGTTTTAAGGCCTGTTGCAGGCCCCTACCTTCGGCACTCAGAGTTCCAGAGTGGGGAAACAGCCTTGACAGATACCTTCCTTAAACTATACAAATCCTGAACAATCTATAACAGGGGTCTCAAACACATGGCCCGCGGGCCACATGCGGCCCCTAAAGCTATTTCCTTCAGCCCGCAATGACACTATTGTTGCCAATATTTGCAATATCATTGAATGAAAAGGTTTCAGTGTTGAGGCCCTCAGGCTAATGTATTAGTCCTCATGTGGCCCTGTAATAGTCCTAATGCAGCCCTTATGCTCATTTGAGTTTGAGACCCCTGATCTATAACATTCAACAAGTGGTAACAAGGCAATTGCTGAATGAGTACACAAAGGGAGAAGGTTCTCACTCTTGTCACAGACATCCATTCTTATTGACAGGTATCACACCTACAATTAGAACTTGCAAAACTTTCCCGCCATCCCTCTGTACACAACTTAACCCAGGATTTTTAATCAACTGGAGTCTCTGCTTACTCTACACTCTAATAAGGAATTTTTTTACTTGTTCTAATTTAGACCTAAAGTTCTGCTACATTTTCTTCAAGCACCCAGCTATAGTTGCAAAATCCATAATACAATTACTTATTCTTTAACTTACCTTGCTTTCCTGCTGGTGCTCCTCTTGGTTGTGTTGAAACAGTTATACAATCAAAATATTAAACAGTTCATTATCCTTAACACTGCACACATACCAATCTAAAACATATACCTTAATGAACTACACTAATCCTGAACAAGCTATAACATTCAGGAAGTAGTTGCAAGGCAGTCACTGAAAGGGTACTCAAAGGAAGGAAAGCCTCACTCCTTTCACAGGAACCCAGCTCTACTGACAGGCATACCTTCACAAATATAGTTAGAACTTGTACACAACTTTCCCCAAAATATTTCATCAACTTGAGTCTCTGCTCACACTACTCTCTAATAAGCAATTTTTTCCTTGTTCTTGAGATCTACAGTTAAGCTATACTTTCTTCAAGTTCCCAGCTATAGGAGCAATATCCATACACCAATTATTTATTCATTAGCTAACGTTGCCTATCTGCTGGCGCGCCTCTTGGTTGTGTTGTATGAGCTATACAATAAAGATATTCAACAGTTCACTACCCTTAATCTATAACAGTGGTTCCCAAGCTTTTCAGTAACACAGCACACTTCAATGGACAATGTATTTTAGAGTACACCTACCTCCCCCTCCCTGTATGCCATGCCTATGGCATGCTCCTCCCTCTAGCATCTCCCACTGCCCATGATGCCGCCTTCCTCACAGTGCCCGCAGCTCTCTCATGGGTCCCCCTAACCTCACACCTGTACTTCCCTGGCCCACCCCCCCCTCCCTCTCACACCTAGAGCCATCCACAATGCCCCCTCCTCCATGGGTCTCCCTCTCTCCCACACCTCACATCCATAGCTCTCTGGCCTGGCTCCACTCCCCAGCACCTTGTGGCACCCCCTCTATTGCAGTGTCCCTTCCACTGGCACCTCCCAGCACTCAGTGGGACCCAGGTACCTCCATTTCCCTAACACATTGTGATGCCCAGCAGCTCAACTCCCCCCATACCTCAGGCCCAACTCCTGCTTCCTCCCTCTCAGCCCTTCTTCCACACACTCCACAGCCAGCAGCCTGCAGCAGCCTTTTACATTTCCCATCCTGTGCAACCCACATGTCTGGTCTGTGCAGGGTGAAAGATTTTAAATGGCCCTGGCCCAGACCCAGCTCCTAGGTGCTCCCACATAGAGCCCTGCAGATCTATGGGTATCCGCATCTGCGGATCCATTGTTGTAGATTCTAGCTCAGATGCAGATTCTATTTTTATTTGCCCAGGGTGCATTAGCTGCTGCTGCTGCCTCTGCCACAGCTGCAGATAGCACTATTCAAATACTAAACAAAACAGCAGGGGCTCTGAACAGCATAGGGAGCTCAACTTACCCGTTGGTCCTGCCTCTGACTTTAGGAGCCCCAGCTGCCAGTCCCCACACTCCACCACTGAGCTGGTGATGGGCATTTCCCCCCTGCCACTGCTGGCCACCCAGTCAGATGACTGGCAACTGCCATTGACTGAACAGCTGAGTAATTTCAGCAGTTTCAGCTTCTCTACCCAGCCCAAGCTGAATAGCAGTTGCTGAGACTGGAGCCAGGGGAGGCTCTGAAGGGCATGGAGCTGCCGGCAATTCTCCCCTCTCCTCACCACCACTCCCTAGTCTCAACTCAACAAAGATATAGCAGCCAGACACAGAAGCAGGGCAGGGGCAGTGTGGATGCAGACAGACATAAAATCTGGCATGTGGATTTTGGACTGGATACAAGTTGACACTTAGTGGATGCAGATCCACATTTCTGAATCCACAAATTTCACAGCACAGTTGGAGAGCTCTCATGGCACTCCAGTGTGTTGAAAACCACTGATCTAAAACATATACCTTAACGATCTATAACATTCAGCAAGCGGTTGAAGGCATGGCATTCAATGGGAGGAGGGTCTCACTCTTATCACAGACATCCAGCTTTATTAAGAGGCATACTTTCACAGATACAGTTAGAACTTACAGAGCTTCCCTGCTATACCTCTGTTTGTCTTATGGGTCCTTCTGCTCTGTCACTGTTGACACCAGGATTACCTTCAGCTTAGACATAAAGCCTGGACTCAGTCAGCTGGGTTGTTGAAAGCCTTAGTGCTCCTTTAGCCAGCAATTAAGGTTACCATTGGCTTAGACATGGAGCCAGGACTCAGTTAACTGGGTTGTCCAGAACCAAGGTACCTGTAGCCTACCTTCAGCCTGCTTGTTCCATTCTTTGGCTTCCTGCTTCTTTCTTCTCACTTCTTCTTTCTGATCTCCTTCTTCTTCCAGCACTCTCTCTCTCTATCCCAGTCACTACAGACTCAGCCTGTCAGTTGCAGGCTATTTATAAACTGTAGCAAGAGTGGTTTCTAAAAAGATCTGTCATGGGGAGAATGCAGAGAAAAAAATATATCAGGTCTATGTAAGGGGCCAGAGGGTAACAGTGGGGGAGGAGGGCGACAACAGTGAGAGGCAGAATTCTAAAGGCTACATAAGAGACCTGCATAGAGCATCCTTAGGGGATTACATGAGGGATGGTGTTTTCAGGCCTACTTAAGGGACATACATGGGGTATTATTGGAGGTGGTGATAAGAGACAATACTTTATTGATCAACTGTTAATTGCTGAATTACTGAATTTTTCTTATCGGTTACCTCTTATCTATGCCTTGTCATGAATAACTGTATTTACATAATGCAAGGTGTTTTAGTTCTGTCACTATCCTATAGCTTATTAGTGGCTTCACATCTATCTTTCAAGAATTTAAACCCCATTTGAGGCTTTTCTGCCAGTTTTTTTCCAACAAACTATATGGCAGTTTTAAGCAGTTTGGGACAAAAATCTCTGGCTACAGTATAATCACAGTTCATATAAAACTCCTCCTCTTGTGGCAAGACAGAATCGATTTTAAAGCTCAAGTTTTTGTTTTGTATAGCTTTTAATTCTTGTCTCTGTGTATAAATGTATGTAACTATTTCTATTACGAACGAGAGCACCATGCCTTCCCATGTAGGAGGCTTGTCAATACTTGATCATCCAATTCATGTTGTTAATTAGTCAGAAGGTGAAGGGATGGTGGGATTGTTAATTAACCAGAACTTAAAGGCTGATAACACATTTTACATGAAAAATTTGTTTTCCGAAGGCAGGCAATAGTTTAAAAATTCCTTGAGAAGATCTGAATAATACAGCACAGATGGAAAATGTGTTCACAAAAAGAAGATGTTACTGCATATTAATACCAAACAACTGTGTGGAAATACAAAAGGTGGGGGTAGGAAATGAATCAAAACAGAAAAGTCAGCACCGTTCACAGCCTTCACAGAACAGATGGTATGTAATCCTTCAAAATCACTAGGAAAAAGGTAGCTGAAATGGTTCCTTAAGAAAACAGGACTATTCTTCCTTGTCTTGACAGAAGAGAGGGAATGGGGGAGAAATATCTTCATGAACTCATTAAAAAATACACATAGCTGCGTGAATTCATAGTTCCATTCACTATAGTGGTATATATTTATATTTAAACTGTATGACAAGGAAAATGTTTTGCTTTTCTATATTATTCTCAAAGAAAAATGACTGATCAAGTATTATTGGTTAATAAAACAGTAAAGGCATCCTGCCTGGTTAATAACTAAATCACAGTGTTCTAATATCAAGTGATGCTAAGAACCGCATGGAAGACATTAATGCAAACCTTAGTCAGTGTATCACTAATCATCAGCATCAGTGGGAGAAATATTATCTCTATAATGAGACAATGAAGCACAGTTTAGACTTATCTGAAACCAGAAGTTTGGTATTGCCCTGGGACTAGAATCCCAAGTCCTTGTCAAGTATACTATCCGTTATTTTTCCCATGAAGCCACACATCAGTGGAGAGAGTGTTTATTATCTCTCAAGAACATTACAGTTCATTTTTTAAGCTAAACCTAACACATGCACACACAGGCAGCTGTGTTTTCCACCCTACGCTGCCTGCTCATGTTACATGCACAGCTCTGTGTCTAAAATATTTATGGTATCAGAGAAGCAATTTCAAATTCTTCACAAAGGATGCATCAACCCTTCCTGTACCTATTTTGTGTTGAAAATTTTAATAGAAATAGACACAAAAAGCCATCCCTCAGCTCTGGAAATACTGTATGATGAGGTGGAGGCGGTGAAGTGCCACTGTTCTTTAACAGAAACAACAGATCATGATGAATGAAGAGTTTAGTGGTGGGCCTTATTTAATTTCCCGCAAGTGGAAAGGGCCTACCTGAACTGGCTTTGTTCCTCAAGTGTATCTCTATGATCCACTATACATGAAAAGTCATATTGTTTACTTCTCAATTCATAGTGAGACCTCTCAAACTGTATCCGAGCAGCAGCACGTGTCAAAACCCCAACAGTCCCATAAAATTGTGATTGTCTGCAAACACCCACCCACACATACTACACACCCACATCTCCCTTCTGTTTCTTGTTCTTGCACCCAAGAGACATGATAACATGTATCAGAAGCATCTCCAGAATTAGTACTTATCAATAACAATGAACATATGCACAAAAATGTAGGAGCATCAACAATGTTCTTGGCCCAACATCACTCCTGGCTGGTTTGGACAGATGGGCATGTCTACACTTCTAACGTGGCACTGGTGCAGCATTTTAGTGAAGACTGTCTATGCGAATGGGGGAGAGCATAGTTAATCCACCTCTGTGTGAAGTGGTAAATATGTTCTTCGAGCGCTGCTCGGATGCATTCAGTAATAGGAGTCTCCATGCCGGAACACCAGATTGGTCGGAAAACTTTTGTCCCAGCCTGTCAAGAGAGGGTAGGCAGCCACCGCCCCTCGCGCCACCCCATGGCTATATATATGGCCGCCTCCCGACTCCTCCTCAGTTTCATTTCTTCCACCTTGCGCGTTGGATCTGGAACGTCCACTCCTTGTGAACGCAAGCAGCCTGTCCTCTCCTTTATGAGCTTTTTGCCCAACTGGGAGTGCCTCTTTGTGGACATAGTTCCACCACAGGAGCCTTCCACCATCGGATCGGAACATTGTTCGATCATGCCAGGGTTCAAACCCTGCGATGAGTGCGGCAAGGCCTTCCCTCGGGTTGATCCCCACGGGAAGTGCCTCAGGTGCCTGGGCAAAGACCATATGGTCTCGGTCTGTTCCCTGTGCCTCTCCTTTAAACCTCGAACCATAAAGGAGAGGGAACAACAGTGCTGTGCCCTAGCCTCTGAGGAGGCTCGGCACTCTTCACCCGAGGCTTCGGGTTCTTGCCCGGCGCCGAGACCCAGCTCAGCACCGGAGCGCACACGGCACCGTACCACCAGTAGCTGCTGCCGCACAACCTCAGTGCCAACTCCGGCATCTTGGCACCAACCCGGCACCCCGGCTCCTCAGCACCACTCAAGGTCGCCTACAGGCAGCCTGGCACCACCAGTACCTGTGTTACGTGTTAGCTCTGTCTTCTTGAGGAATCAGAGCATAGTATCCAGCCTGTGCCTCCCTCCCCACACACATACCCCAACCTCTGCTTGAACTAAAAACCAAAAACAGTAGGAAATGGGAGACATCCTCATCTACCTATATCCAAAAGCCATCAGCACAGTAAATGGAGCTTCATTTGCATTGACTATGGAGAGTCAGGCTCCAAAGCAAGAACCGCACTGAACCCTGGGATTGAAGAAGCAGGGAAGCATCGCCTGATGGGGAATCTCACACCAACCCGAACAAACTCCGCAATTATCAGAGCATTCTAGTCACAGACATGATAATTGATACCCAAAATACTGAGTCTGCCTGACTGCATTGTGAGCTTCTCTGAACCATTACACCCAGCCAGGAATGTGTATTGGCCACTTAAACAATTCCTTATAAAAAAAACTTTACCCACATCCAGTAGTACAGTAGTGTAGTGTGTGTCCTGTGCAAGTCCTGATTGGATCCTTTCTGAATCCTGTGTGAGTCTGGATTGAATCCTGAGTCCTGATGCTTGGATCTAAAGCTGTATCATTTTCACTGGGATTTGGCTTTTCTTCCTTGCCGATTGCTGTGGGAGCTTTGTTTCCATCCAGCCTCTGACCCTGATCTGCACAACCTGGAAACCTTTCTGCTACACAGAGTGGTGAGACACCCCCCCCCCCCCCAACTTCTCTGTCTCTGTGTTAATTATGACTCTCTCTCTCGGCCTGATACAATATAATCTAGGTAATATTGTAACTGGGTGTTCTTTCCTTGTATGTTTATCAATGCTGTAACTGGGTATTTTGGGGTATTCTTCTCTCCTTTGTAATTATTAGTAGTAGTACAAGTTTTAGATACCTAGCAATAAAATGCCTTTTGTTATCAAGCCAGTTTCCAGACTCTTCTAAGACTTCATTCCCTCTCCTTTGTGGTCTTGGTTTCTTTATATCACTTTGCAGCAACACTTCTATTACCTAGCCAAAGATCCCTGTAATGCCCACAACCCTGTAAGGTTTGCTCATTGATAGGGATAGTAGCCTGATTGACTCCAGGGGCATATAAGGGTGACAGCTGACAAGTGCTGTTTTGACCCAGCCTGCTCAAGATCCATCATCAAGCCTAGTTTGGTGCAGTACAGGGGCACATAAGGGTAGCAGCAGAGAAGTGCTGTGTGACCCAGCCTACTGAGTTCAGGGACACATAAGGGGTCAGCTGAGAGTGCTGATAGACCCGGTCTGCTCAGACACACCTATAAAGAAACACAAGTGACACAAGCAGCACACTAATAGAATTACCATCTTCCCCATAGAGAAAGCAACCCTAATAAATGAGCATACCCCGAGTTGGTGGGCAAAGTTGGTAACACCTGGATCACCCCACCGGCACAGCTCGGTCCCACCGGTGCCCGGATCACTCCGGCACCGTTTGCCGGCACCTCTGGCACCCTTAGCTCGGCACAGCCTGGCCTTGCCGGTGCCAAGTTCACCCCGGCACCAGCCACAATCACCCTCGGCACCACAGGCTCGCTATAGCCCTGTGCCGCAGAAGCAGGAGTCCTCCCGACCAGGCAGTCCCCCTTCCCTGGGCGAGGACTCGCCACAGGGCCGCGTGGAGTCGCTCCTTGTACCATCCACCCCTGAAGTGGTGGAGGCTGCTCAAGCCCTCCTCTTACTCCCCACACCACCTGCCCCAATCCCAGCTAGAAGGGGCAAACCAGCCTTTACTTCTAACGCCTGGATTCAAAATGGGCACCGCTCTCCTTCGCAATATAGCCCCCCATCTTCCACTCCATTTGGGCCCGGTACCATAGGGCCATCCCCATGTCAACATATCACCTTGCTGTCACCAGTACCGCCCCAGGAGTCTCGGTCTCCTTCCCCCGCTTCCAGTTTGGAGGAAGGGCCATCAAGGGACAGTAAACAACCCTGGCGCCACACTTCAGCACTGTCGCCGTTCCGCTTCCACACACAGGAATGGTCCCCCCGGGAGACTCCCTCCCCATCACGGCGAGCTCCCGATACCGCTTTCTCCCCGGCACCAGGGTCCTATACGGGGAATCTGTCAGCACATTTTGATTCGTTGCGCTGGGCTACAGCCCATCTAGGAATGGAGGTGCAGACCTCGGGTCCCCCTCTGGATACCCTCTTCAGGCCAACGTTTGCCTCAGTAGAACCCTTGACAATCCCACTCCACACGAGTGTCTGGGACCTCACATGTTTCCTGTGGCAGAGTCCAAGCTCTACTGCCCCAGTTTCAGACACAGCGGGCATTAAATATCAGGTCCCCGAATCAGACTTTCCCTCCCTTGCCGATCACCCAGTTCCCCCACGGGACATGGTGCAGATAGTGTTAGGCCCGAGGGAGCCCCCCAGTGACCCCCTTCCATCTTCCAGGAAGGCCAGGGAACTGGACCTCTTAGGCTGTAAGGTCTACTCCTCCTCGGCCTTTCAACTGCAAGTGGCAAACAATCAAGCCATACCCAACAGATACTTGCTGGATGTGTGGGAGTCAGTATGAAATTCCGACGCTTGCTCCCACCCAAGGCCAGAGAGGAATATGATGCCTTTCTGGAGGAGGGTAATATAATCTCCCAAGACCTCCTCCTCTCAGCGCACGACGTGGTGGATACAGCTGCCCGCACTATGGCCTCGGCAGTAACTATCCACCGGATGGCCTGGCTCAAGCAGGCTAGAGCGCCCCCTAATGCACAACAGGCAGTCCTTGACCTGCCTTTTGGAGGTGATGCCCTGTTTCCCCCAGAAACCTTATCGGTGGTGGGCACTGCTCGGGACCCCAGGGGAGAGGCCAAGTACTTCAGCCTCCTCCCTCCCGGACTCACCCCTCCCACATAAGCCCCAACCCTCAATTCCCACTCATCTACATCATCATGGGAACACAGCAAAAATTTTCCTTTCCACTGTCATCACCCTGCTGCAAGGTGCTGAGACCCCTTTCCTCTCTCACCTGTGGCAAAGGGGTCCACCCAATTAGCTGCCACCCTAGTTTCAAGTTATCCGGGGTACAATAAGACTTCACTGTATTGTCGCAGTGGACAGTTGACATCCTCTCCCTTCCTTGGGAAAAGGGAACAGGGCTCGATTGGGACCAGCTTCCCTCTCTTGCACTAATTCTGGCCATTCCCCCCTCCCCCCCCCCGGTCTTGGACAAACATGGGCCACACAAACCAGCCCCGTCCCCTGCACCGCTAGTACATTGGTACTGGGGCCCACCCCTACATATCCTCGGCAGCTGCTGCCTCAGGCACTTACGGAAATCTGCCCCTCACACCCCCCCCACCTCTTTCTCAGGTACCCTTCAATCATCCCTATACAGCATCTCTGTGAGCCCTTTGGCCACCTCGACTGGGCAGCCAAGCGATAGCCAGCATCCTTCCTGCCCTCACCTCCCCTCTTTGACTGCATCCTCGTCATGCTGGAATCCCACAGGATTACAGGCCAAGAAGCAGCCTCTCTCTCTCTCTCTCTCTCTCGCTCTCACTCCCTCTCCACAAGTTCTCGTGTTACCCAGGCTCTTATAGGTACTAAACCATTAGCACTGCCCAAAGCTATTCGGCCGCCTTTGGGTTGCTAGTGTCCTGGAGTATCCCTCCAGCGAGAAACCCTGGTTTAGGTACCATACTCGGTTCAAAGCGTACACCTCGCGTCCTAACTTGAGATCCTGTAGCCGGCATGCCCTGTGCCTCCCACCGTACCACTTTTGGCTTTGGCCTTCAAGTGCACGGGCTTGCAGTGTCTTGCCCAGACCCTTCTTGCTCAATCTGAGGGTCCCCTTCTCCCCCTATACAAATGTGTAATTTCCCTACTACTCTCTTCGACCAGACTCTGCTAGGGCTGGTCGTGGTCAGTCCAGGGGATAAGGTTCATCCCTCCCACAGCTACCTGTATGGCCCACATCCGCCAGGCTACACTGTGACTCTTTGAATCCCGGCTCAGGCCTTGATGTGCTCAGCCCCTGGGATAATATTCATCCTTTCCAATCTTTCTTGTGTGGGCCACAGTCATTATGGCTAACCCGCTCCCATAGTCCTCCAGCGTTTCCTAATGAGCTCACGCTGCAAGGCCCCATGGCCAGACGCTTATCTTCTGGTCTTCATAACTTGTGTCATACCACTTACGTGGAGCATCCAAACACAACCCTCAATGTTTTCATGTTGTGTTCTTCATCCTCGTTATGGTGACCTTGGTCCGTCCTGCCCTCACTTATATGTCTTGGCGGGTTTGGCCCTGCCCTGCCCTTGGGTTGGCCCTCAGTTGTTGTTTCTGCTGTGCCACATCAAGAGCCTAGTTCATCTCTTGACTCTGGTTAGAATTCTCTTTGGTGGGTCTCTTCCCTTCTGGGGTGTTTTTACTGTGCTGAAGGCAGAAGACACAGCTCCACCTGCCATCCATCAGCATGGCTAGTAGTCACCTATTACTGAATGCATCTGAGCAGCGCTCGAAGAAGAATGGTGGGTTACTCACCAGTGACCGTCCTTCAAGATGGGCTGCTTGGATCCATTCAGGTCCCTCCCCTCCATCCCCGCATCTGAAGTTGGTGACTCTGAGGAACTGAGGAGGGGTCGGGAGGAGGCCATATATATAGCCACGGGGTGGCACGAGAGGCGGTGGCCACCTACCCTCTCCTGACAGGCTGGGACAAAAGTTTTCCGACCAGTCCAGCACAGAGACACCTATTACTGAATGGATCCGAGCAGCCCATCTCGAAGAAGGACGGTTACTGGTGAGTAACCCACCGTTGGCTGCAGAGGCTCTCCTACCACTGTCTGCACCCGTGCTTAGGTCAGTATAATTGTCACTCAAGGGTGTAAATTTTTCACACCTCTGATGTAGTTATACCCAAGTAACTCCATAGTGCAGACCTAGCCAGAGATGAAATATTTCTTTTCTATACCAACACTTCCTAGCCTGTCCCTTGATAAGAAGTTTACCCAGCTGTTTCTTTAATTCTGTCCCTAAAAATGCCTCCCCTGCCTTTCACAAATTTTTTTACAGCCAGTCTAACAGTAAGTACAAACTGATGGCTTGCTGTGTGAAACAGATTAGTGATTTACACTTCCCCATTTGACATCTTGGGAAGCATGAGAAAGTGAACTGGGTTTCTGTTTAAGCTCTATCAACTCCCTTGTCCTCCTCTCCCAGAATTTAAAAAAAAAAAAAAACCACTTGCAAAAAATGGCTCTCTCAGTGCTCAGTGTGACAAGCAGGGATAAGCTCAGATAATTTGTAGTTCAGTCATTGTAATGGAAGTTTTTCTAGTTCCAAGAGGTAGCTAGCTCAAAAGGCACATAATGAGGTCTTCACAATTGTGAGTAGATGTTCTCTCTCTTCCTCTGAGAGAGAGAGAGAGTGTCATATACTTGCAGTCAAAAAGTGACCTGTTAGCTTCAGAAAAACAAATGAAAGTGAAGTCTCCAGGAGGGGGGTGGGGGTGGGGGGGCAGTAACTCCAAACCCAAAATGGCTGCCTGCCTGGCTCTACAAACAGCAAACTTCCTACCCAGGTGAAAGACACAGCAGCGCGCACACACACACACACACACACACACACACACACACACACACACACACACACACACACACACACACACACACAAAATATCAGGATGCAAAAGCTACACGGCTGAAGGTACTGCCACTGTTCTGCATCACTTAGAACTGGCAAAAATTAAAGCCACTGGCTGGTAGGCAGGCCATCAGATAGCTAATTGGCTCAGACACTCTCTCAGGCTACATAAAGGCTCAGGAGCATTCATGCCAGCTGTGAATTAGGACAGGATTCAGCTCACAGAAAAATCATAGGCAGCATCTGCTTTCAGTATTGAAATCCTGCAAGTTTCCTTTCAGATATTTTGGCCCCAAATGGCAAAAATCTTGTGTTATCTCCTTCCTTGTCAAAGAACCTCCATGCAGTAGCTTTTTACCCACTTCCCTCAGTAAAACAAACAAGATCTGTGGCACTTAAAGACTAACAAATTTATTTATTGCATGAGCTTTCGTGGGAGAAAAATCACACTTCATCAGACGCTTTGAAGATGGGGGAACTTACAGAATGGGAGCAAAATAAATGCAGGGAAGTTTCTCAAGCTGTAGGAGACAGACTTCTCCTCACCTACAGACAGCCCCCCAACTTTAAGCACATACTCAACAGCAACTACAAACCTGTGGTGTTTTGGACTACCTAGGGTCATTGGGGTTGTCATAGTGATAAATGGGAGGGTCGTTTAGGTGCTAGGGAAACCTGTCTGTTGGGTCCTCTCTCTCTCAGTACTCTTTCAATAAAGACTCCTTAAACAGCTCTGAATATGCTGCATCTCATTATTGGATTGTAATTTCCCCTAAAACTCTACATCTGGCGACAGAGGATGGGATTTGTGATGGAGCTGGCTATCCTCAATAATCCTGGCAACTTTGGAAAACCAGAATACAATGTATGAAGCAAAACTTTATTTTACTGCTTGCATGGGGGTTGGGTTCTAACTGTGAAAACTGATCTGTTTGCCTGAGGGCTAGCTGGCTATTCTGAAAGCTGATCTGCCTGTTGTTAAGTACAAGGAAAAGATAAGCCTGGCTGGTTATTCTGAAAGCTGATCTGCCTGCTGTTAAGTGAAAAGACTAACAATAACCTAAGAGAGCATCATGGCTTTACTTACTGCAACCCTTGAAGCATTTGATCATTTGGCAGATTCGTGGCAGACATATACAGCCCAATTTCAAAATTTTGTAATAGCAAACAACATAACAAATGAGAAGAAGGTACCAGTTTTTCTAATGGTCATTGGAGTTAAGACCTATAATTTGCTATGTGATTTGTTTTATCTGGAGAAGCCAGAGCAGAAACCTTACGGGGACCTAGTGGAAGTTCTGAGAGCACATTTTTCCCTGAAGCCACTAGTAATCGCAGAGAGGTATAGGTTCTACCAAAGGAACCAAGAGGAAGGTGAATCAGATGTACAGTTTCTAGCAGCTCTGCAGAAGCTGGCAGCACACTGTGACTTCAAGAACATGTTAGAGGAAATGCTACGTGACAGGCTGGTGTGTGGCCTGCACAGTGAATCAACACAGAAATGCCTATTGACTGAAGGTGAACTCACCTTGCAAAAGGCTGTGGAAATTGCAGTCTCCATGGAACGTGTCAACCAAGGCATGCAACAGATTGGGGTCAGCGTACGTAAAGTATCCCTACAACCTGCCCACAGGGCACTGGGGAGACGGGAATGTTACCAGTGTGGGAAGCAGGGTCACCTCACATCAGAGTGCTGGTGTAAGGAACTACTGTGTCAACAATGTGGCAAGAGAGGGCACATTGAACATGTCTGCAAACAAAGGAAGGAGAGCCAAACAGAAGAGGCAAACCTGAGAAAAATGGGCTGTTGGTTTGGTGGACTAAGAGGGAAATTCTACATGCAGTAGAGCAGAATACAGGTGATCATAGTGACATCCAATCAGAAGATGAAGATTCCCTCCATGTTTTGTCTATAACAGCTGGCCCATGTAAATTCTGGGTGACACCTGTGTTGGAAGGCAAACATATACGCATGGAAGTGGACACTGGTGCAGCAGTTTCATTAGTTTCTAACCTTGTGTATGAGAATGATTTCAGACATCTGCCACTTAAGCCAACAGTAGTTGTTTTGAAGACATATACTGGAGAGACTGTTCCCCTGTTGGGTACTATTGATGTGAAAGTAGAACTCAATGGACAGACCACAAAGCTACCACTGTTTGTGGTGAAGGGGAATTACCCAGCCCTAATGGGAAGATCTTGGATCAGGAAAATCCAACTTGATTGGTCACAAGTGCATCAATTGATTAAACAAGAAATGAATCTAGCAGCGGTGCTAACAAAACACGCTGCTGTTTTCGGTGAAGACTTAGGCAACATGAAGGGAATCACTGTGAAACTTAATATAAAGCCTGATTGCCAGCCAAAATGTTTGAAGGCCAGGATGGTGCCATTTGCCATCAGACCCAAGGTGGAAGAAAACTTGGAGTGTTTAGTCAAGGAGGGAGGCTTAGTGCCAGTTATTCACAGCCAGTGGGCAACACCCTTTGTCCCAATAGTGAAGAAGGACGGCTCCATTCAGATTTATGGAGATTTCAAGGTCACTGTCAACCCAGTGTTATGTGCAGAACAATATCCTCTTCCCCGCATTGAGGACTTCTTTGCAGGTTTGGCTGGAGGACAAAATTTAGCAAGATTGATTTGAGTCAAGCGTACTTACAGATGCATGTTGAAGAAGAATCTCAAGAGTTGTTGACAATCATAACACATAAGGGGTTGTACAGGTACTGTCATTTACCTTTCGGCATTACTTCAGCCCCAGCTTTGTTCCAAAGGGCAATGGATCAGACTTTGAGTGGTTTATCAGGAGTACAGTGCTATCTGGATGACATCCTGGTCACTGGCAAAAATGAGGAGGAACACCTTACGAACTTGGAAACTACTCTGCAAAGACTGGAAGAGTATGGTCTGCATGTTCACAGAGACAAATGTAAGTTTTTCCAGCCCTCAGTTGAATATTTAGGACATATAATTGATGCTGATGGTCTCCATAAGTCTCCGGCCAAGTTTAAGGCTATCGTGGATGCCCCGCTACCTCAGAACGTAAGCCAACTTCACTCTTTTTTAGGGTTATTGAACTATTATGGCAAGTTTATTCCACAATTAGTGATGCTCCTGAAACCCCTACATGAGCTTCTTGGGCCGAAAAAGCCCTGGACCTGGACTGAAGCCTGTGATGTTGCATTTAATGAAGCTAAACGCTCACTGGTAAACTCTAGGGCTCTGACATATTTTGACCCATCTTTACCCCTACAGTTGGCTTGCGATGCCTCCTCTTATGGAGTTGGAGCTGTACTGTCACATATTATGCCGTCTGGTGAAGAGAGACCTATAGTTTTTGCTTCACGCTCCCTGACCAAGGCAGAAACTAACTATGCCCAAATTGAACACGAAGCACTGGGCATTGTTTTTGGCATTCGGAAATTTCACCAGTACTTGTGGGGAAAGAAGTTCACACTTGTCACTGACCATCGACCCCTGACATCAATTTTGGGGCCACACACAGGCATCCCACATTTGGCTGCTAGTCGGATGCAATGATGGGCATTGATACTTTCTGGATACACATATAAAATTAAGTATAGGCAATCCTCTTTGCATTGCAGTGCTGATGGTCTTTCAAGGCTACCCTTACTGGCACACCATCAAGATCAAGGTCAGGAAGGAATCTTTTACTTTGAACAGATGGCAAACACAGCTGTCATAGCTACTCAAGTGAAGAAAGCGACACAGGTTGACCCAGTACTCTCACAAGTTATGGATTTCGTGATGCATGGAACATTCTTACCTGACTTTCAGATCCTCTTGACCTCCACCCCTACGTGTCTAGAAGGAAAGAGTTATCGACCCAATCTGGGTGTTTGTTGTGGGGTATGTGTGTCATTATCCCACCTTCATTAAGACCACATTTTTTGGAACAGCTCCATTCAAGTCACTGTGGCATAGTGCGCATGAAAGAAATTGCATGGAGCTATTTCTGGGCGGTGGGCTTGGACAGGGCCATTGAAGAAAGGGCTAGAGCTTGTACCTCATGCCAGAGCATCTGGAAAGCACCTCAGTTGGCACCCCTTCACCCGTGGGATTGGCCCGAAAGGCCATGGCAATGTATCCATGCTGATTTTGCTGGCCCATTTGAAGGATGTATGTTTTTAATTGCTGTGGATGCTCATTCAAAATGGCCAGAAGTCTCTGTAATGCAGTCCACTACTATGAAAATCACTATTCAGACCCTGCATGGCTTTTTTAGTCGTTATGGTCTTCCCAAACAGCTGGTGAGTGACAATGGACCACAATTCGTTTCTCAGGATTTTGAAACTTTTATGAAGGCCGATGGAAAACATCACATCAGGTCAGCACTGTATCATCCTTCCACCTATGGACTCGCTGAAAGGTTCATACAGACTATGAAGCAAGCTCTAAAGTCTGCAAAGGGATGTTCACCTCTTCAGAAGCATCTGGACAACTTCTTGTTGTCCTACAGAAACACTCCGCAGGCTACGACTAAGGCATCTCCAGCTTTTCTTATGATGGCACGGCAGTTGCGCTCTTGCTTTAATTTGTTGAAACCATGAGACACACAGCAAGTGGTTCATTGCCAACAGCAGGACCAGGTCAGCAGACATTCACCAAGAACAAAGGACTGCACCTTCAGTATTGGACAGCCAGTTCTCACTAAAAAGTATGCTTCAGGAGCTAAATGGGTTCCAGCAACCGTCATTGCCCAGACAGGACCTGTTTCCTACTCTGTCCAGACAGTGAATGACCTAGTTTGGCAACGGCATGTAGATCAGTTGTTTCTCCATCATATCCATCTGGAAGATGCATCTCCAGTGGACATATTGGACTTCACCCTTACTGATGATACAACATCAGAGCATGAAACTGTTTCTGTCTCTCCTGCTCCAGCCACCCCTTCAATGCCTTCAGCCTCCCTGGACCAACTGGACACAACATCCTCTCTGGTTCTGGCTGCTTCTCCAGTACCTGTGGTCACACCACCACCGATACCACCTTGTGGTGTGGGCACACCAGAAGTTTGCCGTAATCCACCTCGAGGCAGAAGGCCTCCTAATCGGCTGGATCTTTAGCTAGCAGTGACCCCCTCTTCATGGGGCAGAATAATTCCCCGGGGGTTCACCGGAGATGGGGCAGCCTACCCTCATCCCCTAGTTTAGTTCTTCTTCTTTCCTGGGGGGGGAGGAGGGCTTTATTCTTAGGGGGGAGATTTTTCATTAGAGGGGGAGGAATATGTGGTGTTTTGTACTACCTAGGGTCATTGGGGTTGTCACAGTGATAAATGGGAGGGTCGTTTAGGTGTTAGGGAAACCTGTCTGTCGGGTCCTCTCTCTCTCAGTTCTCTTTCAATAAAGACTCCTTACCCAGCTCTGAATATGCCGCCTCTCCTTACTGGATTATAATTTCCCCTAAAACTCTACAGGACCTATCAACAGAACCATTAAAGCAGGCACATAGCCTTGTAACAAACCATGCTGCGAACTTTGCCCACATATCTGCACAAAAGACACCGCTACAGGACCTAATCAAACCAGCTACTCCATCAAGAATTCATTCACCTGCTAATCCACCAATGTAATTTATGCTGTCATGTGGCAGAAATGCCCCTCTACCTTATATATTGGACAAACCGGACAGTCTGTGCGCAAAAGAATAAATAGGCACAAATCTGACACCAGAAATTACAGTATTCTAAAACCAGTGGTTCGGCATTTCAATCTTCCTGATCACTCCATTGACAATTTACTAATTGCAGTTCTTAGACAGATGAATACCAGGTCAAGGCTTCAAAAAGAAGCTACTGAGCTCAAATTTATTTGAAAATTTGATTGCATTGCTTCAAGACTTCTTAGGGACTTTGGATTTTTTTCTCATTATAACAGGTGATTTGACCTCATCTTCCTCTATACTCTGTTCCCCGGTATTTGAATCTTAACAACTGATTGATTTGCTGTTACAGTGTGACTATGACACACTTCCTGTGACTTACACTTCCCTGAATTTATTTTCCTCCCATTCTGTAAGTTCCCAAATCTTCAAAGTGTCTGACAAAATGGGATTTTTCTCCCACAAAAGCTCATGCAATAAATTAATTTGTTAGTCTTTAAGTGCCACAGGACTCCTTGTTTGCTTTACTGAACTAGACTAACATGGCTGCCCCTTTGGCACTTTTCCCAGGGTGCCCAAAACTGTTAAGATTAGTGGACCTGTCTCAGCACTTACAGCAGTGTGAAATATCCTAGGGGAGACATCTGTGAGAGGTCTGAAGACTCTTCAATGAGAGATGCTGCCAGTGCACCATTTGTTTAACCACATTTTCATTTGCATTTACTGTGCTTCCTGAAATTTTACAGGTTATCCTAAAAATTTTGGTGTAACTGCAAGTCACACTGCCTGGGACCTGGCTGTGTGGGAAGGAGGCAACTCACAGATCAATTGTTGGTCTGTGAACCAGATGCACACAAACAAAGCTAGACAGACATCACACACTTTACAACGTAATAACCAAACACAGGGCCAGTCCACCCATAGAGGTGACCTAGGCTGTCACCTAGGGCACCAAAAATTAGGGTGCGCCAACGGGCACCCCATCTATTGCACAGATTCCCATCCATGGCCACATCTCCCTGGCAGCAGCACCACTCCCCATCTGCAGCCGGATCCAGATCCCCAGCCATGGCTGGCACCCGTAGGCAGGGGGGAGGGGTGCCCATGGTGGGGGGGGCAAAGTCCCCCATCACCTAGGGTGCCCAGCAACCTTGTGCTGGCCCTGACCAAATGGCTGGCGAGCATGGCAAGAGTTTCACCCTCATACCAAAACAAACAAGGAAGTGGGATTTTGTCCTGTGAAAGCTCATGCAATAAACACATTTGTTAGTCTTTAAAAGTGCCACAGGACTCCTTGTTTGTTTTGCTAAACTAGACTAACAGCTGCCCCTTTGAACCCTCATACCAAGCTTTTTAACTTCCACTTTTGGTGTCTGTGATCTTCACACAACCAGCCAGTTCTTCCCAAATGGCTACCAACAGCAACCCTCCTTCGGATGTTTGCCAGATCAGCTCAGAAGAAAGGGGCTCACCCCTCACTTGATACGCTCAAGATATTCATACCACCACCAGATCAACACTGCAGCCAGTTGACTCAGCTGCCCCAGTATTGCTATGTTGGTGAGGTAGGGTGTGATTGTTTTTTACACTGATACACAGGGGTATCACTGCCATTGGGCCAAAAGGGCACTGGCCCTGGATGAATGCCCTGAGGCCTTGCCTCTGATTTCCCCTGTTTGCAGGGTGGGAGGAGCTAAGCTGTGGACTGAGCTGAGGGTTGCACCCAGCTCAGACAGGGAGCAGAGAGAAGAGGGAACTTTAAATCCATCTTTCCCCTGCTGCACACGCTCTGTCCTGCCTTTTTTAGGACCAGCATCTGCACAGTACTGGTAAGTATTATGTGGGGGGAGCGGGAACCTGAAGGCAGCCTAGAGGGCTAGAGGCATTGGGAGCAGGGGATCCGTCCCTAGCTCAGTTAGGTGGATCTGGGGAGCAGGCTGGAAATCATCCCCTGCCCCATGGGTCAGTGAGTCTGTGGCCAGCCAGAACAGTGGGAGGTTGTAGGCTGGGGAGCACCCCCTCCTCTAGGGTGGCAGGTAGGGATTAGTCCCCTCCCCCAACTCATTCGGTGAGGTCAGTTGGGGGTGGATGTCTAGAGGATCATCCGCCAACTGGCCGTGCCAGTGACAACGCTATTTATGAATTCTGAAGACTAGCACCATATGGTATGCCTAAAATATTTTCCGTGCTTTTGAAATTTGGTTTTCTTGTTTGTTTCTTTATTTGTTTGTAATTAAGCAGGTGAGGGAATGACCATTTCTCTCTCTCCCAGTACTGGAAAAAGTGATTTTTAGCTCCCTTGTGCAGGACTGTCCCCCCACCTCTGCCCATCTCCTCCCCAGATCAGTAATTAACTCTGGTGCAACTCTCTCCAGCTTTAGAGAATCATTTTTCATATTGATATTTTATATTTGCAATAATTCATATGTGATATGCCATTCTGAGTACCAATGGAAAGGGTGCAATCAGCTAGGAAATTAGCCTATGGTTTATATGAAGGTGTCATATACACATTAGAAGCTAGGAATAAATTTTATTCTATTTGTGTTTGAAGTTCTTGGATTCCAGGGCACTCCCAGGGTATGTCCACACACACTCCTTATTTCGAAACAACAGAGGTTGTTTCGAAATAAGGAGTGCCATGGCCACACGACGCATGGCCATTTCGAAAGAAGCAAACCGCTTCTTTCG
>ML681971.1:17191847-17373686 GCA_007922195.1 Podocnemis expansa | reverse complement strand
GTGTGAACATAGCCCCAGAGTGGATGTCTACAATCTTTTGTTTCTCTTAATGGCTCATTAAGGAAGCTCCCAGGTGTGGTGGGTCCAGGCAGAAAACTGATCTGTGAGTCATGGAGTTGAGTCACATAGTCAGACTCATGGGGTATGTCCACACAGGCTTTTTATTTCGAAACAACAGAGGTTGTTTCGAAATAAGAAGCGGCATGTGCACACGACATACTCTCATTTTGAAACAACGGGTTCCGTTGTTTTGAAACAAGAGCTGTCATTTTGAAACGGCTTAAACCCCTTCTGTTTTGAAACGACGATTATTTCAAAACGACTTGTTTTGAAATAACCATCCCCCAGATGTGTTATTTCGAAACAAGCATTGTTTCAAAATAACAGTCTGACCTTCTTCCCAGGGTGCACAGCACCCTGGGGAAACAGGAACTTTCTGCCAGGGTGTGCTTGTGAGGCAGCGTGCACTGGGCCTCTGCCAGGCATGGCCTCACAAGGCACCAGTGGCACAGGGGGGGTGACACAGGGCCCCTGTATGGACCCCCGAGGAGGTTCGCTGCCTCCTCGCCATCTGGCAGCGGCCAGACATCATGTCCTGGTTCCAGGCCAGTCACTGGAACCTGGACATTTACTCAGACATTGCAGCTGCAATGTCTGAGCAGGGGCACCTCCTTGGACAACGGAGCAGGTCCGGAGCAAGGTGAAGTCCTTGCGCCAGGACCATGCCCGGATCCAGGAGGCTCGGGAGCTCCAGGGGTCAGGGAGCACAGCCATCTGCCCCTACTTTGAGGAGCTCCATGCATTCCTGGGTCCAGAGCCCAGCGGTCTCCCCACTGAGGCTCTGGACACAGGAGTGCATCAGAGCCCCTCGTTAGGCCTGGAGGCACGGGGGACTGGGTCCAATGTCTCCACTGGGGGGCCTCCAGCCGCAGCACCACCAGCGGCGGAGGCTACCCTGAGCACCCCGGAGCTGTTCTCCGGCCCTGCAGAGACCAGCACGGAGGACCAGGGGCCTGATACCATCCCAGTCCCTGGGGACTCCAACATGGAGCCCAGGACATCTTGCTGGACCTCTGGAGCCCCCGTGGGTAAGTATTCCCCTCCCGCTGAGGCACACAGGGCTGGGCCTGTCCATCAGGTCACAGGCAGCAAGGGGGTCCAGGGCCAGGCACCGGGGCAGGTAGGGCACAGGGTTGGTGGGTGCAGAGGCCCCCCCTTGGCCACAGGTCCCAGAGAGACAGGTGGCACTGGGGTCACAGGCCCCTGTGTGCCTGAGGGTAGCTAACAGGGGCTGGGTGTCAAAGATGCAGCCACATCTTGGGCGGGGTGGAGAGCATGCAGGCCTCACCACTGGCAAATGGCCTTGGGAGACCCCCTAGAGCAAGGCATGCCTGAGTCCAGCTCACCCTTGTCGGCACCACTAGCATTTGTGCCTCCAGGGTACGGTTACCAGATGTCAGGCAAAAGGAGACCATGGTCCCCGTTTTACTGTCCTGTTCTTCTTTTTATCCTCACATTCTCTGCCTGGCAGGCAGTTTAAAATACAGGATTTTGTCAGGCTTTTTACTGTAGGGGTTGAAGGATCCTGGAATGCCATAGAATACTGATTTGTACAGGCAAGTGTTCCAGGCCCCCCTAAACCCCGACAAATACCACAGCCAGACAACATTTTCGCCCAGTGTCCTCCAATGTCCCCCATTTGGTACTTTCCTGGCCTCCTTTGGAGACTTTGGGGGCCGGTAGCCCTACCGCAGGGCAATGTCCCACGGGATCCTGGGTCCTGCTGACAGTCAGGGTAGAGGTGTGTGCTGCAGACAGGCTGCACACAAACAGGGCCGGCAGGCGGCAGGGGCCAACTGTGTTTTCTGCTTCCCTCCAGCAGGTCACCCAGCTGCTCGCTAGCCACCACCAGCAGCCCGACGCCTCAGCCTGAGGGCACCCCGGAGGAGGAGGCGGGCCCCCCAGTCGCAGGCAGTGCTCCTCGAGAGCCTGGAGGAGCTCGGGGAGCATATGGAGGCATCCACCCATGCCTGGAGATGGGAGCAGGCCCAGCACCAGGATGCAGCCCTCCGTCTCCTGCAGCAGGCAGCAGCAGCGGACAACAGGGTGGTCGCGGCCCTGGAGCACCTGAGCGAGCACCTGCCAGCAGCGGTGGAGGCCATCACCACCAGTGTCCACGAGCTGGTGGAGCGGATGGCCCCTCCACGACCTGCAGGGGGTTCGCCGCCTGGCCCTCCCCAGAGGTGACGCTGGACCCAGGGCAGCTGTGGGCAAGGGCAGGGTACGTCACCACCCACGGACCCTCCCACAGGCCCTGCCTGACTTCCCCCCGCCACCTGGATTCTCCCACCCCCTTCCCCCTTCCAAGTTGCTGCCCCCTCCCCGAAGTCCCCCTCCCAAGTTGCTGCCCCCTCCCCCAGACTGCCCCCACATTTCCCCATCCCGTAACCTCCCCAGCCCTTCCCTGCCCCAACCCCTGTATTGTTCAATAAATAGTTAGAAATGCATTGTTGGTGTTGAGTGGTTTTATTTGGGGGTAGTTCACAATGCAGGTAGATGGGTGGGGGCTGGCTGTGGGCGAACAGAGGAGAGGGTGGTGTGAGGCAGGGCAGGCCTGGCCCTCAGGGTTCCTCCTGGGCGAAGGTGGTCATGAGTGCATCATGCACAGACAAGGCTCTCTGGGGACGGCTGCTCCCATGTGGGCACAGATCTAGGTTCCTCATAGTCCCTGGCAAGGAGTCGTGCCTCAGCTTCCCATGCAGGTGCAATGGGCTCACCCCGCTGCTCGCAGTAGTTGTGGAGGGCCACGCATGCACTGATCACCTGCAGCCTTGTCCTCTCTGCGAGGTGGAGGTGGGTGAGGAGGCACCTCCAATGAGCCTTGAGGCAGCCGAATGCTGGCTTGACCACCTGGCAGCAGCGGGTCAGGTGGCGGTTGAAAATCTGCCACCCGGGATCGAGGGGCCCTGAATACGGCCGCATGAGCCAGGAGTGCAGGGAATAGGCCGCGTCTGCCAGAATGAGGACGGGCACCTCTACTCCCCCAACATTGATATTATGTGGGGGGAAGAAGGTGCCTGCCTCCATGCCCCGGTACAGGGCAGAGTTACGGAGGACGCTGGCATCATGGGCCCTCCCTGACCATCCCACATAACAGTTTTGGAACAGGCTGCGGTGGTCCACAAGGGCCTGCAAAATGATCGAGTGGTACCCCTTGCGGTTTCGGTACTCTGAGGCTCTGTGCTTGGGGGCTCACACAGGGATGTGTGTCACGTCCAGGATCCCTGCACAGTTGGGGAAGCCAAGGGCGGCCATACTGGGAATGGTGTCCTGCAGCTCCCCTTGTGTCACCAAGCGCCACAGCAGGACCCAGTTGATGGCCCTGGTGACCTCCACAAGGATGTTGCTGGTGGTGGCCCTCCTGCTGCCGAAGAGGTGCGCCACAGACCTGTGCGACTCCAGAGTGGCCATCTTCCAGAGGGCAACGGCCACTCTTTTGTCCACAGGGACGGCAGGCCTCATGGGGGTGTCCCTTCGGCGCAGCAGCGGGGCGAGTTCTGTGACCAGGAGGTTGAAGCTGGCCCTGGTCATGCGGAAGTTCCTCCTCCACTGGTTGTCCCCCCAGGTTCGGAGCACTACCCGCTCCCACCAGTCTGGGGTGGTCTCCCAGGCCCAGACCTGGCGAGGCACGGAGAGGGGCAGGGGCAGTAGCTCTGCTCTGTGGTCCAGGTGGATGACAGCCTCGGGCAGAGGCTGGGCACCATCTGGGTCTGCGAGCAGAGTGTCCCACATCAGCAGGACACTCTGCAGGTGGGCAGAGGGTCTCAGTGTCGCATGGCGCTGTCCGGGCAGCTGGGCAGTGTCCATGTCTGTCGCTTGCAGAGTCCTGCTAGCCAGAGTGGACAGGGAAGTGAGGTCGGGGCCAGTTTTTATAGGATTGGCTACCAACATGGCCGCTGACTTGGCCCAGGGAGGCGGCCATGTTCCCACAACTCCCATGGTGCCCTGCCCCTGAAGCGAAATTGCAAGTTCACAGTGTGGACATGCTATTTTGATTCCCGCTTTTCCCTTATTTCGAAATGTTTTTTTGTTATTTTGAATTAAGTCGTTTCGAAATAAGGGCATTATTTCGAAATGACTTGTTTTGAAATAACCTATTTCAAAACAACCCCTTGTGTGTGGACATAGCCATGGAGCAGTTTTCTGCCTGAGCCCACTAAACCTGGGGGCTTCCTTAATGGGCCATTAAGAGAAACTGAAGTTTGTAGACATTCACTCTGGGAGTGCCCTAGAATCCAAGAACTTGAAATGCAAATAGAATAAAACTTATTTCTAGCTTCTAAAGCAGACATGACACCTTCATATAAACCATAGACTCATTCCTAGCTGATTACAGCCTTTCCACTGGTACCAAACATGGCATATCACATATGGATTACTGTAAATATAAAATATTAATATGAAAAATAATACATGATTCTCTAAAGCCAGAGAGCATTTTGTTAGTCTTTAAGTGCAACAGGACTCCTTGTTTGTTTTACTGAACTAGACTAACATGGCTGCCCCATGGATCTTGGCAACACAGCAAGGAGAAGGCCAGAGGTGGTAAAAAGCAGGGGCTGCATCTCCATTTTGTCTTCTGTCTAAGAGGCTGTAACACCAATGATTTTAGTGACACTCCCTTTTTCCCCCTTTCCCAGCTGTGACTTTTGAGATTTTCTTCCCTTTCCTCCTTGCTAGGTGATTTTTTTTTTTTTTTTTTTTTTTGTCATTTACATTATCTTTGTCATGGATCCAATCTCATCAGCTTCCACCAGTGGCATCACTGGCGTTGGGCACACTGGGGCATGTGCCCCAACTCCCAAGGCCAGTGCCCTGGATCTCCGGCCCAATCGAGCCAGGGATCCGGGGCTTGGCTAGCCAACCGGCAGGCCCCACCCCTGGCCAGGGATAGGGCCGGGGGGAGGCCATGCCGCTGTGGATAGCTAGGCTGTGGCGGGGCTGGGCCAGAAGCAGTGGCTGGAGATCAGGCCCATGGCTGGAGGCCAGGCCCCCAATCCCCAGCCAGGCTGCCACGGCCACCAGTGGCCAGGCCCCGGATCCCCGGCTGGGGATCCGGGGCCTGGCTGGCCGTCTGCAGCCGGGGCAGCCCTATCTCTGGCCGGGGATCCAGGGCCCGGCCTTCCACCCACGGCGGCCCTGTCCCCCACTGGGGATTCGGGGCTGCATATGTGGCCCCAGGCTCCAGTGGCCGCTTCTGGCCGCGCCACGGCCTAGCTGCCTGCAGCAGCGCGGCCTCCCCCTGGCCCTATCCTTGGCCAGGGGGCATGACCTTCCGGCTGGGGGTGGGGGCTGGGCCCGTGCCCCAGGTCCCTCCCCGCCCCAGCGACGCCCCTGGCTTCCACGCTGTGAGAGACAGAGCTTCTACCCTGTTTGTTTGTAATTAAGCAGGGGATGGGGGACTGACTGCAAGAAATGGATTTTTGTTTCTAAACGATCCTTTTGATGTTGGAAATCCTCCTGCCTATCCCTGGGTGTGATTATGTAACCATTTACTGTTGCTCTCTCTGTCTCTCCCAGTACTGGAAAAGATTATTAAAATGTTTACACACCTGGCTGAGAAGCACAATGGAACAAGATAGGTTACACACCTTACACTGCTTTCAATTGAAAAAAATTCCTGTGCAATCCGTACTGGTGGATGCAATCACTGGCCCCTTTGCTAACAAGCATAAGTAGAAGTACAAACTGATGCTTCCTGAAAAGAAATAAAAGCCCTTTTCAATTTCTCACAAAACATGGTTTAATAATTAAACAGTTGCAAAAGTGATACTTCAAGTCGTTGCTCGTGTCCATTCCCAGTTAGGTGTACATGTAACTCCATGCAGTCACTGGAAACTACTAGGAGTGAGGAACAATGAGGTGAACCGCCTCAGTAGGCAGTTCTTACTGCAGCACAAATGGCTGCTGCACGCTGATGTGACTTCTTTGTGTTTTTTCTGCAGGTGGGGTTCCTTTATGAATGCACATAACATGGTTTGCAGTATTGCTATAGTATCATGTGTTCTGAAGAATCATACATGTACTTCTGTGTATTTCACATGGCTCAGAAGGGGGCCAGAGAATCAGAGCTATCTTCCAGCATGTAGACAGAAAGGATGCATCACAAAGGCTATGCAGAGTAGCTGCTTTTGCCAGAGAGGGAAAGATCACCTGCTGCCAGGAGGGGGTGGTGTTTTGGAGAAAGATGAACCCATATTTATAACTGTCTGTTAGAGGCCTTTTGCCAGAGAAATTCCATGTCTACCTACAAGCAAAGAGCCCTGCCTAGAATGGGGCAGAGACTAGCTGCAAAACCATCTGTGTCAGATGCTTGAAAATGGAGAACTACAGATGAACGGGAAGAAAAGAGTGAAAGGTAAGTCATAGGGTCAGGTCAGACTTTACAGCAAATCAATGCTAGTGTTTGGTTTATCTAAAGCTGGGTGGACTTTAGAGAGTGTGCAAGAGCAAAAGATTATTGCCATTGCAGTTTCTTCCCAAACCCAGTGTAAATGAGCTTGTAGTGATCAGGGGAGGACCTTGATTCTTGCAAGACTAGGGTTAACAGACGTCCAGCAAAAGGAGGCATGTCTTCCTTTTTACTCTCATGTCCTCCATCCTCTAGGCATTCTAAAATTAGGTGATTTTGTTGGACTTTTTACTTCTAATAAGTAGAATGTTTTAGAAAAGCCCTATAACAGCCGAGTTCCTGAGCCCAACAGGGGGACCTCCCCCAGTGGCTGGGTATTTGAGCCGTGAACTCAGAGGTGGTCACGTGCACACACAGCTCAATTCCAGCTCAGGACAAACCACTCCTCACTAAAAAGTTGGGAATCCACTGACTGCGGGCTTAGCTGGCCTGTATGGCCTAACAGCTTCTTGATAGCTCAGTGAGTAAAGATGGCCCTTTTTAGCCTCAGGGTCATGGGTTTGAGAGCCATGAGAAGCATTTTAAATTTTTGGCTTGTTGCTCCCTGCAAAAGGGCTAAATTAGGGGGGAAAAAAGATAGGGATGCTAATAAAATGAAGTACACCATAAATAAAATTACTAACAAAATCCAGTTAAGTAGAACAAATAAAGGGGTTACATTTGAACCAGATAAACAATTTAGTACAATTTTTTTTTAATTGTAAAATGGGCTGCTGTGGAAAATGAAAAATGAGAGAGGCAAATTAACTGCTTTTTTGCCCACCACCTTTAAGGGGTTTTCAAGTTTATACTTGCAAATTTAGTTTTTTAACTTTTTTTAGTCTCATGCTCATTAATGAAAGAGTCACGAAAAACTTTCATTTAATGAAAAATCCAGTTTTCAGTAAAAGAAAACATTTGGTTAATTTTTTAAAAAGCATTTTAAAACACATGACCTTGTGCAGTTTTAACACTGCATTAATTAATCATTACCAATTTTTCCTTGACATAATATCGTAATGACAGTTATATTAATACTACATTTTCTCCATGTCCTCCAGTGTCCTCCTTTTCATACTTCCCTGTCCTCCTTTCCATGTTTTGGTATCTGGTAATCCTATGCAAGGTGGAAGCTCCCGGTGTGGCACCTGGGGCTGAGCGTGCTTGCTGTAGGAATGTCCCCTGAGTGACTGGTAAGCACACAGTCACTGCAACCAATTATACTCAGGAGCCTGGTGTGAACAGACCCAAGGGTTGGGGGAGTCAGGATCCAGGAGCGAGAGACTGAGGGGGCAAAGCAGCACACCAGACCAGATAGTGGGGTGGGGGTCAGGGGAATGTCACAAACAGTGACTTGTTTCAGGTGTGTAAACACTTCCAGTGCACAGTGATGCCTTTAGACACGTAGAGGGGCTGCCTAGTGCACACAGGTCCTGGGGTTTGTGTCTGGGGGGGGTGCAGACTGGGGGTGGGGCCTGGAAGGGGGAGGACTGGGATGCACAGCCTCAGATCTTTTTGCTAGCCAGCAACACCCCTTCTAATACAGTTATACCAGTACAACTCCCGGTGTGGATGCACTTACCAGTACAAAGGTACCTTATACCAGTACAGTTCATTCCTTGCTTCAAGGGAACAAGCTACACCACAGGATCCACTCACTCCCACTAGGGAATTGTACAGCTCTGACTATACCAGGACAATTACGCTGCATCCCTTGTGCTGGCGCAGTGAAGCAGAGGCTGTTGGGTATTTCTTGCTAAGGCCTCTTATCTCTACAGAACACTTTACACCCACGCTGTGAAAAGTCACCACTAATTAAGCAAAGCTACGCTAATAGAGTCTCACTGATTGGGCATTAGCCTCACTACCTTTGTTCCCTTGCTCAACAGCAGTCTCAGGGAGATTGCTGAGAGGGTCTTATTCACCCAGCAAGAGAGGGCGAGAGATCAGAAAGATAAGGGAAAGGCAGAAACAGACAGCAGCAGCCAGAGGTCAGAATGGCCAAAAAGTTATATTAAATGGACAATAGTGGGTAAACCAGAAAGATTATCCTAGGTGCATGTGTTCTTTGTGGTGGCATGCCCTGCTGCTGAGGGAGTGATGTCTGTTCCTTTCTGACCTAACAAACTGGTTTTTATTTTAATTTCAAGAATTATTCTTATGGGTCTCGTATTTCATGGTCAGAACTAATGGTGCTCCTGCATGACAGTCTAAAGGGGGCCTCTGAAATGAGCCCCTGACCTAGCTGCAGGTGGACAGAGACTTGTCTCATTCTTCTGACTAGGAATGGAGGCGGGCTTCAGAAGAGGAACCGTTCCCATAGCTGGGTTGGGGTTAGACCCTGAGATAACCAGGATTCAGCTTCTCTATCTGAAAGCTAGGAGGCACCGTCAAGGACAAATGGTTGCAGCCAGGACAGCCCAGAGCTAGCAGAAGCCTTGACTGTAGAAGGAAAAATCTCCCTGGGCAAGGCTGGCTCAAAGGGCTGTGGTGCCCCAATCCAGCTTTTGTTTTTGCACCCCCTTCCCTGGGGGGGGGGCGGGAAGAGGGCGCAGAACCCAGCCTCCACTCCAGCTGGCTTGCACCGCCCCATGCTCAGGGCAGAGAATAGCCAGCCCAGAGGCAGAGCGGGCCAGACCAGAGGCAGGGCTCCCCTTGCCCACCCCTCCCCTGGGCCGACTGTTCCTCCCTAGGGGTGGGAGGGCCAACCCAGAGGCGGGGCGAGAAAGTGGATCTGGTCCCAGGGACTGGCCTGCTTCATCCCCAAGGGCAGAGTGGCCAGCTCAGTGTGGGGCAAGAGCGCAGTTCTGGCTTCTGAGCTGACCTTGCCTGCCCCCGCGCGGCACCACAGCCACCCCTAAGGCTGTGGCGCCCGAAGCCACTGCTTTATTTGCTCCTTGGTTGAGCTAGCCTGCCAGGCATAATTTGAAATTTGAGCCAAAGCTCATTGATTTCAACTGATTTAAACCAGGTGCTTTGGGGGCTAGGCCAGTCACCACTTATCCTAACAATCAGAGATGTATGAAGGAGGCCTTAAAACAGCACTGGGGCCCTCCCAGGCTCACTCCATGCTAGTCTTGCAGCTCGCCTATGCTGGAGGGTCTGATACAGGGCCTCATAAGATCCCAGCTGTGCAACCCCCCCAGGAAAATGGTGATGGAATGACTAAGAAAACAGACAATTGGGACCCAGAACATTTTAACAACAAAGCCCCAACAGATGGAGACAGCTTTCCTCTTGGTGAGAGGAGCAGGATTCCTGAGAGCCAGGTAGGAGCCATGATCACCAGGGCTTGGGGCTTCCCTGGGCCAATTGCCAGGAAATACAAAGTTTTCCATTTCAAGTTTTCACCTTTTATAGCTCTGTTTATCAGTCTGAGCCTCCCCTCTGTACAGCTAAAGTATTTAGGTTGCTTAATTCTCTTGGGAAATCTGGCCCAACAGCCCTTTCTTTATAACTGTCACTTTGCAAGGATCACACACATACTAGAGCCCAAATTGCTCCTGGCTGATCTAAAGCAACAGACATGCCAGAAAGAGTTTCGAGTTTCTAAATTCAAGTTTGCTGCACTAGGTTATTGTGCTTTGGTTTTGTGTCCGGTGCTGCTTTGATCCGCGTATGCCATACTGGACATTCAATCTAAAGTCCATGACCTAGAAATGCCTTTGGTTTTTGCAGCTCTGTTACGTGGGTACCCAATACCATGACCAACAAGTCATGCAGGTTTCTCACTGGAAAGACTGGAGCAAGTTCCCCTAGCAAAGCCATAAAGATAGGGTGCGGAGTGCATTTAGAAAATGTTTTTAGTGAGTCTTTCAGTTGTTTCAGAAAGAGATGGGCTTAATGTCCCTCTTTCTTTTGAGCAAAGAATAGTGCCATTCCAATGTCACTGAGGATGGGAAATATAAAACCAATAAAACATTGTCTATGTTCAGGCCCCGATGGGCCAAAGTGGCAGTTCTCTAGGTTATACCACCATAGAAACATGAAATAATACTTAGAGAATACTAGACATGAAGAGCCTGTGTACACAACAATAAGACACTTGTTGCAAGTCTGTGTCAGTAACCCAGGTTCACAGGGAAGTGAACAAGGAGGTTCATTGCTGGATAGATTTCCAGGGCCAGACCAGAACCAGGGTCCAGCTCTGGTACTGTCCCATCACACAGGATCTAAAGAGCCTGGGCTTCAACCTGTCAGGAATTAAACAGATCTGTAAGCAAGCCTGAGTTTTCTTTGCTGTACAGTCATACCCAGAGATGCAGAAACAGGGCTTGACTTGGAGAATCACCAGGACAGGCATGCAACACTGGTTACACCTCATCACAAGGCATTCTCCACTCGTAACCCAGGAGAGAGATGTATCCTTCAATAGCCATCACATTAATGCAATTCCTGTCCCCTGGCAAGAATCCTGTAATTTAGGAAACTACTACTGACCCTGCCCATAGGGATTTGTCATTCCTCTGAGCAGCACATCTCATCAATGGGGAATGCATTACAAACACTTCAGAAGCCAGCAGGGGCCAAGCGTGACATCAATCAAAGCTTTTCCAAACACTGACCAAAATTAACCTATGTCTCCATCAGTCACAACTCCAAACACACAGTCTCCATGCTCCTCCCTCAAATGGGTTTAGTTCTCTCTGGCAGTGATTTTTTTTCAGTCTGTCTGTCCTGCAGCCTGGGTCAGCTTGTTCATTAACTGTAACCCATGCATGTAAAGAAACACGGCCTGCATTTCTCAAAGGCTGGTCTCCACCACAGCAGATGCTGAAGCCTCTGTGTTCTCTATTTTCCCTCAGCCTAGATCCACTCCACTTGTTAAAGACCACGGATCAGTCACTTGCAGCTCTGTAACTTCTGTGGCAAGGGACAGCACTAATGCTTGAGCTATCCCATCTTTGGCTGCTACAATCCACAGCCCTGGATGATGATTTAGAGGGGAGGGGTGAATGGATGGTTTGTGGAGCTTGATATTCAGCAAGGATGTCTTTCATCTCTAAGGCCAAGTCTACACTGACCACAGAGAAATCACTACTGTCAGTTTGATCACTCCGGTTCAACTCAGCGGTCAGTGAAGACCCGCTCAATTGATCCAGAATTCAACTCAGTCACTCCACTCCTGTAAGAAGAGTAGTGCTGAGTCGAAGGAATGGCATTTCCCTTTGACAGCACAATGGAGACACAGAGGTAAATGGGTGTTAGAAAACTGAAGGGAGATACACGAGTTACGTTACGCAGCTTGCGTCTCTCTCTTTGATTGCCACTAAAAACAGCAGCAAATGTAGACCAGGCAGCCTAAGCTCCAGGTTCAGTCCAGTGCAGGTTGACAGTAACTGAGTGTCACTAGTCAGATACTCCATGGCCAGAAGAGACCATTTCATTGATCGAGTCTGAGCCCTCTTGGATAAGACAGGCCAGAGACCTTCCCCAAAATAAGTCCTAGAGCTGATCCTTTTAGAATCAAATTGAGAGGTTTTTCTGAAAGGCCAGCGATGAAGAATGCACCATGGCCCTGGGTAAATGGTTCCAGTGGTTAATTACTCTCATTGATTAAAAAAAATTATACCTTCCGTGGAAGCTGAGGACTCAGGCTATACACTAAACCCTTTCGTCAGCATTTACTCCCCTAGTGGGGAATGAATTGTGCTGGTGGTGGGCCTGTGGGAACATGCTTCCCTGTCACATGCATGTGAAGGAGGGAAGTTCCTTGATGAGGAAGGGTATCAATGCTGTGCTGAATGACAGGCAGAAGAAAGGTGGCAGGCAGAGGCAGCCAGCTTTATTGACAGGCCAACATATACAAGTGGAGCAAGCTGACCTACACATAAAGCAGCTCTGCACTACACTGGGTGAGCTGCATTTTATAAAGGGGGGCCATGCCACATTGCTCTCTGCTTCCAATTCTCCAGCAGGACATGCCTGAGCTGGAGCCTGGCTCGTTCCCCTCCCTGTCCCCAAATAATCCAGCGCCTCCATCTGCAGGAGTTCCAAAACTGCAGTGCAAGAGAGCAGCAGAGCTTGAAACTCAGGGTACAAAAACAGGGGCATCACCTCTGCCAAAGGACACTGCCACACAGCTGACAGAACAGAGTTTCCTTCCTGTACTGATGGGGACAGTGGTGCAGTTATCATTGAGCAACACAGCACACATGCCATCTTACCAAAGAGCCTCTTAAACATGTTCTCCTGGCACCTTTACCCATAGCACTAAGGGCGACAATTAGCCAGAGCTGCTTGCGAGGATGGAAGTGTGCATCTGCTAATGGAGAGAGGCTGTCACACTTCACCGCCCTCTTTAATTATTTACATCATTTCACTCTGGATATCATGCGTCATCGTGCCCAGATGAGACTGATGCTTGGGTCATGAATCCAGAGTAGATCAACACAGGCTTTGATGCTGTATAGGGCTGGAATCTCCTACAGGCAAGAAGTGTCTCTGTTTCCCCAGGTGAGCAAAGCACCAAGGCCAAGGTAAGCCTGTTAGGTATTCTAGTGTGACTATCCTTTGCCACTGAATTGGTAGGATCCTCTCCCTGATAATATTACAGAGGAGCACAGAGGCACCGCCTGACTTCCTCCATGACCCAAGAAGAATCCCACCTTTTGCCTGTTCTGATTATACACTTCTCTGAGCAGAGAAAGTCTTACGCTGTATCTACAGCCCTAAGCACAATGCAGCCTCTAATACCATTGTACAAGTTTTTCCATTAGCAAAGCATACAGCAAGCAGATTACAGGAGACAATATTATATCAGCCAGCAAAATTACCCAGCCCAGGACAAGAAGGCATGCTGTCTTTCTGAAGGACAGCACAGCTGACAGCTCAGACGGTAACTCAACCAGTCCAGAGGTACATACTCTTACTGCCACCTAGTGGCAACAAAGCATACACTCACCCACCCACCCACGAGACCGGAGCATTCAAGAAACAGGCTAGAACTGAAAGAACCCTAGTGGGCCCTGGGTAGGGTTACCAGGTGTCAGGCAAAAGGAGGACACGTCCTCCTTTTTCCCTTCATGTCCTTTGTCCAACAACAGGCATTTTAAAAATGCATGATTTTGTCTGGCTTTTTACTTACAGGGGTTAACTCAGTGGCGTCGCTAGCGTTGGGCACGCCGGGGCACCTGCCCCCAGTCCAAACGCTGGTGCCCTGGATCTCCAGCCCAATCGGGCCGGGGATCTGGGGCCCGATCCTCAGCCGGCCGCAGCGGTGGTGGTGGTGCTGTCCCCGGCCGGGGCCTGCCTGGCCGCCTAGCAGGCCCCACCCCTGGCCGGGGATAGGGCCAGGGGGAGGCTATGCCACTGCAAGTGGCTTGGCCACAGCGCGGCCAGAAGCGGCCGCTGGAAGCCAGGCCTGCGCCCCCAATCTCTGGCTGGGGATGGGGTTGCCGCGGCCGCCAGGCCCCAGATCCCCAGTGGGGGATCCGGGACCCTGATGACTGCCCACAGCCGCAGCGGCCCCCTCCCTGGCCAGGGATTCGGACCCCGGCCGGCCACAGCGGAGGCAGTCCCATCCCCTGCCGGGGATCCGGGACCTAGCTGCTGGTGGCCACGTCCCCAGCTGGGGATTGGAGGCCTGGCTGACCGCTTCCACTTCTGGCAGTGCTGCGCCATGGCTGAGCTGCTCTCAGCTGCGTGGCCTCCCGTGGCCCTATCCCTGGCCAGGGGGCGGGGCCTCTCCCCAGGGGGCGGGGCCTGCCCCTAGGGGTGGGGGCTGGGCCCGTGCGCCAGGTCCATTGCCCCCCCAGTGACGCCTCTGGATTAACGTATCCTGGAACACCCTAGAACACCCTATTTTTAGGGGGAAGAATTCCAGGGCCCCCTAAAAACAAAAGAATATGACATTCTTCAAGGTGTCTGACGAAGTGGGATTTTTTTCCCACAAAAGTTCATGCAAAAAATAAATCTGTTAGTCTTTAAGTGCCACACGACTCCTTGGGTTTTTTGTTTTGTTTTTTTTTCCTTACTGCAGCCAGGGAGCTGGGAGATTAGTGAGGAGGCAGCCTCCCCACTGAACAACTCCTGTCTGACTGCAGTGGGGTGGGGAACTGGTGACCGCTCAGGGCTGTAAAAATGATACACAGCCCTCCAGCCACTGGTCTAGCACCTTCACAACTCAGTACCACAATCCTGAGCATGCCCCTCTGGCTACAGCCTGCTTGCTCTCACTCCCCTGAGCATGCCCTATCCATGCCCATTTGGATTCAGTTTGAAATGTAAAACTCACAACTTTGTTCCCTTTAGCTCCCCGCACCCCCCGTGTAAATTGCCCCCAGCAGAAGTGGTGTGACTCACCTCCTGGGGCAGCCATGTCAAGGACAGGGAAGCCAGGGGCTCAGTTTCTGCCTGAGGACTTAATCCTGCCTCTATAGGCCACAAAATCCAAACTGAATCCATTTACCTCCTGAAGCACCCTGGAAATATTTGTGAGGAAAACAGCCCGTTTAGCTAAAATTCCTAGAAGCCTCCAGAAGTAACCAGCATCTTGGAGCCGACTCTGTGAGGCAGCTCAACACCAGGAAGGGTCAGCGTCTCATCGCTCCTGTCAGCCCCCCCACCAGCCTAACAGCAATCACCAGCACCTGGGACAGTCAGGCCCTCTCACAAGCAGCAGCCACAAGCCTTCGTTAACCCCCTAGTCACACTTTGCTAGAGCATTTGCGGGTGATTTTTTGGAAGGCCTGGGACACCTCCCAAAACAGCCCTCACCCCAGCCACGGGGCCACATACACAGGCTGTGATCTTCTGAAGTGCTTGGCACAGTCCTAATTCTGCTCCCCCTAGAATCAGTGGTTTGAGCCCACTGGGAACAGACTGAAGCCATGGCTGGCTGCCATTGAAAAGCCCAGCTGTGATTTTTAGTTGTGATCCCTGCACTAGTTTCTCAACCTCTGGGCCAAATCTTCAGCACCATTGAGGTCATCATTTTAGTTCCCTCACAATGCTGTTTTAACCCACTTCGGAGGAAGCCTGGCTTGGGAGCCCCTGGGCCCAGCTGATCTTTGCTTAGCAGAACAGCCGGTTGGTCATTTACAGCCAACAACACATTAGGCCTCAGTCAACATTCTTCTGAGACCGTGGTGATGCCTTGCACAGCCAGAAGCAGGGCCAGCTCAAGGGGTTGTGGTGTCCCAAGCCAAATTTTGATTTGGCACCCCCCATCTCATTCATGGAGATTTAAATGGTTTTCCAAAGTGCATAAATCTCCAGTGTCTGCCTGCAGAGGGATTTAAAGTGCACTCAGCCTACATGCGTTAAGCTGCAGGTTGACTAACAGTGCCTGAGCTTCTGGGAAAGAGTTGAAGAGGGGAGAGCCAGCCTGATCTTCAGGGGGCCTAGACACCCCAAGAACTGTCACCTGAAGCCATGTCTGTCTCTTGCCTCACAGCAGAGCCGGCCCTGGCCAGAAGCAAGGGCACACAGTGACTCAATGCCTCCCTCCGCCAACCATGTCCTGACTGACGCTCGGCCAGGCAATCTGAGCCCAAGTCTGTCATGACTAGACTTCCTCTGGCCACAGCTTTCACCCACCGGAGAGCAAACATAACCCTTCTACCCAGAAACGGGAATTTCTTAAGTCCTTAGAGCCTTCTTATTTCAGAGAGTGGGTTTGTCCCATGGTGTTTAACCAAGTTACCTTGTATCTGCAGCATGCTGGGTTCCTTCTCTGGCTGCCACCTTCCCCTTCTTCAGCACTGTTTGTATCACAATGCAAAGTGGCTATGGAATGGGCCTTTAGACCGTTTGGGATGAAAGGCTCTTTAGAGATCTCACCGTAAAATCCAGGGTGATAGAAAGCTCAAGCAAAGCCCTGTGTAAATCCTCTCTCCTCTTCAAAAGCAGGTAGAAGGCACCTCCAGCAGATATTGGTCAGAAGGGATGTTACTCGGTATCCAATAAAAACTAATCCCTACCTTTGTTCATGCCACCCTCTATTTCTTCAGATCTACTCAGTTAAAAAAACAGGAGAATTGAGGCCTGTTGCATGGGCAGAGGTCTGCATGCTGCAGCTCCAAAGCAGCATGCAGCTCTTTGGCTGCCTCCTTGCAGCTCTGGGCCCCACCCTGCCACCAGGCAACCCTGTGTGCGAACCAAGCTTCTCCCAAAACCACTGGACTCTGCAGGAGGCCTGCTTCTGGTTCCAGACTCCCTCCTTCCTGCCAGGGGACTCTGTAGCAGGTGCCCTGGCACAGCTCCCAGGTCTCCCCAACAGGAGGCGACACCCGTTGTGGCTCTCAAAACACTTTAATGGAAGGAATTTTTTAAAATGGCTCTTATCTTTCAGTTTGAGGAACTGTGGCCTAATATAAGCTGACAACACAGGCACAATAGAGCCCAGGGACCCACAAAGAGGTGATAATATTTGTGCCTTGCCAGCAAACATTTCTGCAAAAGAGGGATTTCACAGTTAGAAATTGTCATTTTTATTAAGTGGAAAGCACAGCACCTGTAAGATTACATATAAATCTTGGCATCCTAACACTGTGTTTTGAGGCTGATGCATGGTAAATCACTTCACTCCACATCAGTTTCCTCAACTGCAAAACAGGAACAATGATTTTTAAACAGTTGGGGAAAGTAGCTTGAGCCCTATAGATTAACAGCATGCTCCAGCCAGAACACTCTTAAAGATATGGAGCAGAGCAGAGGTTAACATGTACAAGATGCACACTAATTCCTCCTTGCTCCAATAAAGTACTTTTCCCACAAAGATCTCAAATTGCTGTCCAAAGGTCAGTAACATTCTTCAAATGGGGAAACTGAGTCACAAAGCAATGGTGTGACTTGCCTAAAGTCATGCAGCTGATCAGCATCAGAGCCAGCAATAAACTTCATGTCTCCTGTAGCTCAGCCCAGTGCATTATCAGTGAGGCCCTGCAGAGCCTGCAAACAAGAAATCACAACTGTTTTACATTTTAATCCCAATTTAAGCACTTAATTTGGAGGCCTGATTTTTCAGAGGTGCTGTGGGTCAGTTCTCAGCACAGCTACAAAAAGCTGGTCATTTACCCACATGCCTAAATTCAGGTCCCCATCTCTGAAGTTTAACTCTTACACACAGCATTCAACCCCTCCATAGCTGTTGATTTGCTTGTCCCCTTCAGTGCAGTCTCCATGAACTGTGCAGCTCAAAGTATCATTTTCTGCAATGCAAATGAATCTGCTGGCATGCAACTGGGAGAACAGTGCAGTGTTTCTATGAAACTCTATGCCATTAAAAGGACACAGAGGGCATTTGCTAAAAAAATGCATCATTGTATGAGCCATGTTCCTCATCTAAAACAGTTTTCATGAACGTATCAACATATTCCATGCAAAATGCTTGATCATGGAAGAGTCCTGGCTGGTGAAACACGGTGCTTCTCATTCACCAGTGGAACAGTAGGTTCATGTTTTCCATGTAATTTGACCGTAAACGTGGTTCTTGCCAGGACCGTTGCTGCCCCAAGGAAGTACCCGGGGCACCGGCCCAGAACCCACCCCCTGGCTGCAGGCCACGCCTCCAGACAGGGACAGGGCCGGGAGGGGCTACCACAGGCAGCTGGGCCCTAGATCTCCAGCCCAATCGGGCCGGAGACCAGGAGAGTTGGGGCCCAGCAGGACCTGGGGCACTGGTGCTGGGATTCAGGGCATGGGCCCCGTGTGCCTGGCGCCAGCGACGCCCCTGGTTCTTGTATTCTTCTCAGATAAGCAAGCTTAACGGAGCTTCTCACAGCTCTCAGTTCGGCTTTTCCTAAAATGCTGGTATCCAGGAAAGAGCATTGGGTTTTTAGCAAATGAACCCCTTTGGGATCCTGCCTCCCCACAACCTACTTCCACTCCCAGCCCTGATCCAGGACAGCCCTGCTGAATATCAAAGGCTGGGGAAAATGCATTCCTTCTGTTTGCTTCACTCCAACCTTTTTGCTCTTGGTCCTTTTCCCATACATGCCAGCAGGAGGCACCAAAGGGGCTGGCTTGGAAATTCTGCCTGTGTACTCAAACTATGCACCCTTAGAAGAGTCCAGTTTAAACCCTGTACCATGTATTCTGAAATACTTGTGTGAAGAAATAGCCCCCTTTTACTTTCTAGGGTTACATTAATTTAATATTATGCTGTCCTGGCTGCAGACCAAGGCTATTTTGCAGGAAATAAAAGCATTGCCTGGGAATTCATTAAGTCAACTTTCTTGTTTGCTGACAGCCATTGCTTCCTCCTTTAGCTATAAAAGCCTATTTGTTTAAATGGAAAACAAACAGGAGTCCTAGTCCCTTGCTTCTCCATGCCACCAGCACATACCCCCTAGGACAATACAGTAGCCCAAAATGAGGGAGAAGACATTTTTGTTAAAATAGTGGCAGGAAAGCACTTGAGTTGGTAGGTGTTAGTGCTATAGATGAAGGCAGCTACACCAACACCATACAGCAAAGAGGGTTCCCCTGTCACAGTAGCCTTAAGAAAACAATGTTTATGTTCTTGACTGTTCCCTCTAAGGCTCAAACAGCTGAGCAACACATTGCTCGCTGTGTCCCCCGACTCTCTGTACCCCAGGGGAGTGGGGGGCTGCATACCACCAGGGCCACAGGCTCCGCTGCCTGCCCAGCCTCCCAGGAGCAAGCACTGACCAGCTAACCTCCATTCACATCTCCGCAAGGGGCGGAGAGATCCAGCGCTGAGCTGCAGCGTGAGGTCAGGGCCCTGGAGTAGCCCGCTCTGAAGAGTTTGGGCCACTTTGCCCCCAGCCCCCCAGGCCATGGATCAGGCCCATTCAGGTCTGGGGGGGGGGCGGGCTGGGGACAAAGCAACCCAAACTCCTTGGAGTGTGGTGCTCCAGGGCCCTGACCCCACAAACTGCAGCTCAAGTGCTGGCCCTGTCCGCCCCTGGGGAGGCGCAGCCAGCTGGAGGTAAGCTGGGCTAGCTGCTCTGCCCTGCTGCACTGAGGCCGGGTGGGCAGGCAGGCAGATAGTCCATGGCCCCCCCAGAAGTTGGAAGGGAAGGTGTTCAGGGCCCCCTTACCTGGCTGCCAGAGCAGCATACTCTGGCCTCCGGCTGCTCCTCCAGCCAGAGAAGCTCTCAATGAGCATGCGCAGAGAATCTGCGCATGCTCTGCTCAGAGTAAGCTCTCAATGGAGTTTTAAAACCTCCCAACTCAGAGGAACTCTCAGCCAGCCGAAGACTTTGTCTTCTGGCCGGGCAGGGACTGCAGCTGCCAGCCGTGTGCAGCCGGCAGCGTTCTGTTCACCAGGCAGTGCTGGGGGGCGGGGGCATGCCTGTGCGGCCATGCAGCTTAGAGAGAACATTGGTCTCGAGCTTTCCTGCTAGATATCAGACCCTCTTGTGCATGAGCCTTATGATGGACACAACAGAGGGGATTTCGATTCACTGATGGCTTATGTGGAAAATAAGTCAGGGCAAGACAATTCTGTGTTAAAGCAAAAGGGGATTTCTTGCGGTCATCAAAGTTCAGTGCCTGACTTTGGTTTACTTCTGAATGGCTCCCCTTTTATGCTCCGCCGACACCCAGTTGAAGCATGCAGGGCTATGCAGTTCTCTTAGGCCAGCTTGCCCTGTCTGCACCAAAGATTGAAAAGGTGGAGGAGAGGTTTGCCAAGAAGACTGAACTAGTGTTTCACTTGCTCCATACCCTTATTTATCAGCCAGAACCAGCTGAGCCAGACATCTGCATCCTTTCCTCTAGAAGGCCAATTTTCCTGGAGCCATGCAGAGGCACTTCAGGGCATTCAGTTAAATAATTTAGCCAGTGCCTACAGCAAGGAGGCATCTCTTAGGCAATTAGTTACATAAAGCCACAACACATAGCTGTGGAGATTACCGCTGTTACCACCAGTTTAAGATTTGCAAAGCTGAGGCAGAGGGGAAACCAATCAAAAGCTATCAGAAACAAATAGGCCTTGCCTTACAGCTTGAAGGGCAAACTCAAATTTTAGTGATTCATCAAAGGGAGTGAGTTTCCAGGGGGAAGGACACTACCAAAGTATGGTAAACACATAGAAGCAACAAGGGAGCCCAATTTCTGTTTGCAGACCAGCCCTGAGACAGACCTTTTGCCATTTCTGAGAAACCGTGTCCTAGCAATGAGCAAGAATGCCAAATGCCTTTAACTGCAATGTTGAAAGTATAAAGCATGAGACCCAGCTGAAAAAGATGTCTGTTCTTCATGGAATCAAGACACGCTCTTTCAGTGAAAGCTTCAGTTCAATGGAATCTATACCAACAGATGTTTAACCGCATTACATTGTGACAGAAGTCACTGTGCTGATAATCAATACTACCCAAAACTGTATCTGAAAGATCGTTTAGAGGAAGACTATTTTATGCCAAAAACTTCTCTTCCCTTTTCGGCAAAATAATTCCCCTCTCATCTCACTCTCATCACTATTGATTATCCTCAAATGTTAAAATGAAATTTCACTGCTTGGCTCAGAACGCTTCATTTCAATTTTTAGCCAGATGAACAATTCCCCGTCCCTCCACCTCCGACATTGACCTAATTTTTAATTGCATAGGACCAGTGATCCTTAGAGTGAGATGGAAACAGCATAGCAAAAAGCTGAAAAATATTTATCTATGTGCAAAAGCTTAGAGGCAAGCACATGCTAAGAGAGTAGACAAAGTGCCCAAATATGGAACCAAGTATAAAACTAGAGAGAAGAGACTCATCCACTTGATAGATAAAATAAATGTCAAAAGGGGTGTGTTTGTGCATATGTATGAGTTCAAAGATAACTAAAGCTGTTTTCTCCTGCCCCAACCCCCTCTAAAGCATTTCTTGTTTTAGTCCTTGTGTTACTTCTACAATGCAGAAACTTGTACTACATTGATGAAGCTTGCTAATTTACCTTTAACTTCCCAGAAAGACAGTGGAGCATCAAGCACAAGGAGAAATATCTAGTTTAGATGGGTTTAAGTGTCATAAGGTCTGCTTTTTATCATGTTGGATATCAGAACAGCTGTCTTCTACTGTACAATGCACTTTTTTTATTTTGAAAAAAGTCTAAACTGAAGTGTTTGTTGGAGCATATGCACAAAATAGGATTTAAAATTCAAGTCTACTGTTCACTGTCAAAATGAATTTCCTCTTGTTCCACACAACAAAGATTTACAAAACATCCACAAGGAATTGGTTAAAAAAAAAAAAAAAAAAAAAAAAAAAAGAGAATAAACTTCAGTTTTTTATTCTGCAAAGCAATATGCACATCTTACAAACACAAAATTAATATAGAAGAGAAATGTCATTACCAAATCAGCTCTTAACCATCATGCAACAATACAAGTGAATTAAAAAAAAACAAAACAAAACAAAACCCCAACCATCTTTAACCTTACATCACCCGCAGAAAAAGGTTGTAAACCCAGGCTCAGATTTTCTATGTAATGCCAAAGAAAAATGCAACAGAAACGGAAGCTTTCTAACAACAAGAAAACACTTACAAATAGAATCAAAACTGATTCAAGTCATAATTAAAAAGAAAAGAAAACAAAAAGGAAAGATCAATATGATCTGAACGACCACTTTAATATTAAGTTTTCACCCTTCTGTTTGGCTGCATTTAATTTTTGTACATTGTGCCTAGGTACAATCCAACATTCCTAAGTATGCCAAAATCTCAGCCTTCTGGGTGACCCCACATACATGCTGCAATACCTAGGTACGCAGGGATAAGTTAAGAATGAAAAATGTGTCCTTAATGCTAATCTCCTTGTATTTGTGGATGGCAATCTGAGCTGTAATGTTTATTTTTAGTGCAGTTGTTTGTGGGTCTTGAGAAGTATTTTTTAAGCTGGCCCCTCTAACTACAAAAACAAAAACAAACAATCATATAAAAACTTGTTCCCCAACACACTCAATTGTGTTTTATTTTCTAGGTAGTTCTGGTGGGGGATTCAACATTAGTCTGCTGAAATAATGGATTTTTGGGCTTATTTTTGTGAAGTATCTTTACATGATCATGTACGTGTTTTGTGTGCATTTTTGGTACTTACCAGCAGCAACCTCCTTTCCCAGTTACCAGTTTCAAACCACCCCCTAGTTAATTTCAAAGAGAAGTACTAAACAAAAGGCTGGGAATGTATAAATTAGGAGCAGTATAATAGATTTTCACTTTAAACTTTCTACATACTTTTATTCAGTACATTTACTGCTAGGTTCAGTGGTGTTTTTGCAGTAAACAGTACAAGCCTTAGTTACCTGATTTCTACATTTCAAACTAACCAGCTCTCTCTAAAGCTTAATCTTAAGGTATCTGGAGAGAACACATTTTAGTGAAATTACCAATACACTACATAAAACAATCAAAATTATATAAGGAACCATTTTCTGAAGAAAATGGTGATTGTTTTGCTAGGAGTGTTCTGAAAAAACATGAATTTTCAATACCATAAAGACCTAAATCAATTTTATATTATATAATGGTCTGCAGAACACAGTAATGTGCATTCCACAGTATCTAGACAGAGAATTATATGGCAACATATCAGCAACTACAATCTTTGAATTGGGTTTACTGTTTCATGTATTACATGGCAGTACAAAACATTATCAAAGAAAAAGGTACATGCACATGTTTACAAATCTAGAATTATGCTCTCCAACAAGAAAGCTGACTGATGACATGAAGGCTCATTAAGGCAACCAGTGACATTTTAAAAGCAGTGGTGGAAGTGTCTATAGGATACTCCTGTCTTACGAGATTTAAAAAGGTAACTGGAGGACGGAATGGAAGGAGACAGAATAAGCCAGAAATGGCACAAAACCCCACAGAACAAAAGCACTCCAAGCAATCAAGTCTGCTCTGATTTAAGAATGGACACAAAGATCAATATGAATTTCACAAAACGGTTTCCCTCAAGTTATTTACAACAGGACTAGCCCATTAGTTGTCATCTTACTCTCAGAAGACAGATAAAAATTGGACAAAGCTAATAAAAAAACCCATCATTTTCAATTGCCCTTTAGAAATGTATGTAGTTCCCAACATGAAGCACTCACAATGCTGTTTAAGTTATTGTATCTTCCTTTTCCTTTTGTTATTTGCACTTGCCCAGGCTACATGGGGCCCCAACTGACTATTAACAGAACGCATCTTAAAAAAACAAAACAAAACAAAACAAAAAACAAACTTCTTTCTAGACAGGTTACAACAAAGCCACTTTGTAGGAAGAAGTTCCTGGTTTGAGGCTATGGTGGAAGGCGAAGTAAGCAGAAAGCTTTCCATACAGCCCTCAATGTTCTGCCATTCGAGTAGGTCACATGAAAAGTAAAATGTAGCACTTTGCAATAGAAAGGGTTTTTAAATGAGACTGTGTGCATTTTTTATTTAATTCTGGATAAAAGCAAAAGTTTGTCCTAGCTACAGCAGTATTAAAATGTGAATATATATTTCTCTTTAAAAAAATCTGGAAATGTTGATATTTGTTCTTGCAAGCAAGAAGCAAATAGGGGAAAAAGCATTAAGCCACATATACACATTAAATGTATGTAACAGATCAGTGGGTTTGGAAATGCAATATTATATCAAAGATGCATACCATTTCAGAACACGCTGTACACAGTATGGGGCAAAAAACAAAAGATTTGTTTTGTCTGAGACATTGGCAAAGGCATCTTAACCTGCTCAGATGCAGATAGACAAAAATATCTTGCTCTGACTACGTGATCCTTATCACTAAACATATCTACACAGACATTCTGCTATGTCCACAGGTAAAGGATTAAAGATTCTCGCCGCACTACTATGCGGAACAAGTGCATCATCTGACCTGTTCTGAATATACTTTTATAAATATGTACAAATCAATTACAGGCACTTGAAATGTCTTTGGTTGGAATAAACCAACATTGCAAGAAAATATATTCACAAAGTCTTAAGACCCAGTCTGGGTTCAGCAGGCAATGATTATGGTTCTCAGCCATTTTCAGTAAATGGAGAAGATGGATTAAGCTTCTGACAAAGCGACCTAAAAGCAAAACAAAACATTACAGAATTAAGAGCTTGCGTATAACTGAAATCACCTTTATTTGCACACTACTTATCTCTATACAGCTAGCTTGTCTGTTGCTGCCATTCTGAAGTTGGAGTTTGAAAGACGACCAACATAAATCTGAAAATACTTTGTAACCAGTATTTATCAATCTAATATTCCAAGATATTCAGCTCTTTGTAGGAATTTTCCTAATAATGAAGGACAATACATTGTAGCTTCTTGTTACATAGTTAAAAATATTTCTATTTAGTTCATTACACAAAGAGTGAGTAACAATTAGGCTAACTGCCCTTAAACCAACATCAGGATTAATTCTCTTTAATTTTGGTCACAACCATTAGAAATAGCAGTGAAAAGCAATATTTTCATCAACGTGTTCTCTCCTTTTGATAACAATTTAAAACTATTCCAAGCGTTCTATAAGCCAATATGAAAATAATATATTGTGTTATAAGTACAGTTTACTTGAAGGTACACACTAGAGATATTAAAAAAGCCAAATCACTGCTATATTTACTGAACTACAACTGATACCCTCCACTTACAGAACAGGAATCTTTACACAGTGCTGGCAAATCCTTTAATTACTTGCTATGCCTCTGAACACTCATAGGGAACAGAAGACTATCATACTCCTTTTAAATAAGAAGCTAAATTGAAGCACAAAGCAGTCGAGCAATCTGTTCAAGGTTTAATGTTTGTGAGTGCCCAAGACAAAAAGAGACTCCAGTAGTCATGACCCCCAATCTTTTGTTTTAAGCAGACTATACTCCCGTATTCTTATTTAATTTCTGAAGAGAATCTTCTACCTGGTCTCGCCACTATCTCCAGGGACTGGATATAAAGGCAGAGAAAATGGTACCTTTTACAGTACCATTATTTATTGTCCTCTGATGAGATACTAGTTTCTCTTTTGACATATGGTCAGAAGAGAAATAAATCATCACTATATACCAATTAAATAAAGTAAACGTTCTACATAAGAGGGTGTTTTCTATTGTCTCTCCTCCCTCCCTGGCCTGTCAGTGCTTTGTGTATTTTTTAGTTAAACTTACTTTTTCAGAGCAGAATTCTGTATTGTTTTGCCTCAGTTTGCTTGGTCTACCTTTAATAACTGCATAGCAGAACATCGTAATCACCATCACAAAAAGAAAATAACTGGTATGCATGAGATGCAAGTTTATTAGTGAGCGATCATCCTGCACAGAGAAATATAACAGTTTACTGATTCTGTACATAGAAAAGACATTTCACTTTCAAGCAACATTCAGCAGATTAGCAGAGAAACCACTTTCCCCGTCTGGTATCTTCTCAATACAAAGAATATCCTCTACATTACTAATGCAGAACGTCTAAAAGTTGAAGTTAGTGATGGGGCACCGTAAATTATCTTAATATTAAAATATTTAATGTGCACTACATTTATTGATGTGACTGCATTTTAACAGTATTTATTACACTACCCCTGCACTTTGTATATAAAACAGTAGCATCTTTAATCAAAGGATTTTAAATAATAAACCTTAGTTAATGAAGCTATTAAGCGCATTAAGATAGATGGAGATCACTACACCCACCCCTATAATCCAGCCACCTCTGACATAAAACTCTGGCAACTATGTAAGAAAGACAAAGTGCGTGACGTTATCTTTTATAGGACCTACTCCCACAGGTGAAAGGCAAGTTTTTTTGAGTCCCACAAAGGTAGTCTTCAGGTCTGAGAAAAAGGTACCTGTCACAGCTAGGTTCAAGATGAAACATGTAAGGCATATTCTAAGGCAGTGGTTCTCAGCAGTGGATGTGTGTACTCCTGGGGGTACACAGGAGTCTTCTGGGGATACATAAACTCATCTAGATATTTGCCTACTTTTATAACAGGCTAAATAAGAAGCACTAGTCAAGTTATAAAATATAAAATATAAAGACAATGACTTGTTTATACTGCTCTATATACACTATGCACTGAAATGTAAATATGATATTTATATTTCCGTTGCTTTATTTTATAATTATATGGTAAAAATGAAAACGTAAGCAAGTTTTCAGTAATCGCATGCTCCAACGCTTTTGTATTTTTATGTCTGATTTTTGTAAGCAAATCGTTTTTAAAGTGAGGTGAAACGGGGATTGGGGAAAAAGGAAAAGAACAACACAGGACAAATCAGACTCCTGAAAGTGGTACAGTATTCTGGAAAGGCTGAGAGCCACAGTTCTAAGAAACTGTTCAAAGTGATTTCCAAAGGGGTAGCCATGTTAGTCTAGTTCTGCAAATCAAACAAGGAGTCCTGTAGCACTGAAAGACTAACAAATTTATTTATCATATGAGCTTTTGTGGGAGAAAATCCCACTTCATCAGGCGCTTTGAAGAACAAAGCGAAGTGGCCCATTAACATTGGCTTCTGCAGTCATAGGACTAAATGAGGTTAGTGAGTTGTAATAAGCCATAAATCTAGTCTCTTTATTAAGACTATGATTTTTAATGTGTTGCCAAGACATGAATTTATACTCCCAAGCATGTCTATTGAAGGTGTTGTGCAAGGTTTCCAAAGACCTGAGGAGCAACTCTGTGTAACCTGAAAGCTTCTCTTTCACCGACATCTGAAATTGATTTAGCAAGATATTACCTCACTGCCTTGTTGCTCTAATATCTTGGGACCAACACAGGTGCAACAATACTAAAAACAGCTACTTAAGAAAGCTGTGCTATGCAACTGTTTTAGGTCAGGAAGAGGAGAAGAATATCTCATCCAGCTAAATCGGAAGGAAACAATCAGTCAATGGAACACAGAAAGATAACTGGCACTTACATCTGGAACTATGACAGTTAGTTTGGGATTTAAAGCATGATACACTTTTCCAATGGCTCCTTTGTAACACCAGAAAGGGTTATAATCTTGTGCATATTTTGTATTGGAGTCCCTAGCTGTAGTGAAGATCTTGTACCAGAGCGTAGCATTGCTGTACGTCTCGGGAACGCAATGTGGCGGCTGACTGAGGATAAAAAGCAAAGCAAGCAAGTAGATTAATTGCCATTTTCAGAATCCTGTATGGCTGATTCTGAGAACATACTAGGGTTCATTCTCTCTTTGAACAGTGTAAACAACTGTCTTACACTGCAACATGCATAATGTAGTGCCAAAATAACATGCTAAGGCAAAAGAAAGTCTAGAACCTAAAGTAACATTAAACTTGCATTGCAATCTGTTCCAACAAGTAAACTCACCGTCATTTAACAAGCAGGGAGTCACTTCAAAATCTTTTTATATTTTTAATGGTTTTCAGATGAACCTACCCCAAGCTCTAGAAGTGAAGGCAGATACAGAACAATAACTTGGTATGCAGTAGCAGGGAAATAACTAATCCTTTGGTGTGTAGAGATGACAAGAGGAAAGTCTGTTACCCCCAGGAACCAACTCATGTGGCATTTCCTTACCCAGCACTTGGCCTTCTTTGGATTCAATTTTTTCGAGGGTGTGAATTTTTCCGCTAAAGAATTCGATCCAAAGAACAGGGACAGTGAGGCAGTAGCAATGGAAGCTTCCCGCTCTGACCCACTAAGGCCACCTCCATGTTGGCAAAGCGTCCACTCTCCAACATTCATGATAGCCATATCCTCTTGACACAGTTTTGGAAGAGGATGGGGGAAGATGAATCATGATACATCTTTTGTGAACACACTTGTACTGCTGAAGAGACTGAGACCCGACTTGTGTAGACCAGTCGATAGAAAGAATCAACTTTTGGTCACCAAAAGATCTGGGCTTTGGTCAAGCTACCAATTTAGAGATAATAAATAACCATACCTCATGGCTTTCATGCAGAACTTAAGAGCTATTGCAATGTCAGTCCCCTGACCCATCTCTAGAGCCCTGTGCAGATACAAAAATGTGGAACAGCATTCGATCCGCATCCACTCAGTGATAACATTAATCCCATCCGAAATCCGCATGCCAGGATTTAGCTGCCTCTGTAACTGCAGCTGCAACCGAGCTTGGGCTCACATACAACTATTCAGACTTTGATTGGTTCATTCCCCACATGGGTCCCACCCACTTTCTCCTTTCTTGTTTGTGGTTTGCATGCTGTGCTCTCAATCAGATTTCTTTGCCCACCTGTGAAATCTCTGATTGACAGCAATGGCTTGCCAACTGGAAGCAACAAAAGGAAGAAGCGGGCAGGGGAATAAGCCAATCAAAGGCCAGCAGTGAGTCTCCAAGTCCCACCTTGAGACTCTGATTGGCTGGCAGATCACAATCTAGGATTGGCCAGAGCGCTTCCTGGTTTCCCTGTGCAGCAGTTTCGGCAATGGATCGCACTGTGATAAGGTAACAATAGAAGCTGCATCCGTGAGTTGATCCGCAGCAATGGGTCTGTGGTTATCCACACCCGCAGATGGGGATACCCATGGATCTGCAGCGGATACCCACAGATTTGCAGGGCTCTACCCATCTTCTTCCCCATGGCATATCCGTTAGCAATAGTCATTATTCCATGTCAAAACACTATAGTTTAAAGGAAGTTTTCAGATAACATGCCATTATCTTTCAAGCGCCAATGTTTGCTTTTGCTGAAGATAACCAGCATAATTTCCGAGAAGCTTTGAAGCGGAAATGTGTCAGTCTAAGCTGGTTCTGAACTGGAGAGAGAAACTGGCCATTTTCAGCAAGTTAAAGACACCGAAGTCTGGAAAAATCTTGAATAACTTTGTTAGCTTTTCCAAAATGAAAGTGGTGGCATTTTGAAATGAAAGCAAAATTGATATTAAGACATCATCTATTAAAATAAAACTTTGTGGGTTAACACACGTAGGAACATAGGAGCTGCCATGCCAGATTAGATCAGTAATCTATCCAGTCCTATATCCTCCCTTGGACAGTGATGAGGACACTCAAGAGAATGGTGAAAGATACCTGCAGTAGGCCTATGGGCAATAAGAATCTAACCCTGATCTCTAGAGGTTAGAAACTTGAAACACAAGGTGTAAATATCCCTTCCAAAATGAGAATTCTGATTAAAGTGTGGTAATTTAGATGTATAGGGTATTATTTTAATAGTTTCAACAGTTTTAATAGTTCAAATTTCCTAGGATTGTAGCACGAACTCCACCAGAAGCCATTTAGCTGAACTACAGTACAGGGAGAGAGAGAGAGATGGAGCAAAAACTTTACTGTGTTAGTAAAGAGAGCAAATGCCTTTTAAACCAAACTGAATTTACTACTGAAAAAGAGAATGCGTGACTTCACTTTCAAAGTCACAGGTAGAGCATCATGGTATGGATAAGAAAAGCATCCAAAGCATTTTGAGAGTTCTGGGTTCATCTGAGGTAACTAGCCTGAGAATGAATATTTAGAAAGGCACTTACACTGTGACAGGAAACACATTGCTGACTGCTGTGATGGTCATGCAGGTTGTGAATACCACCTGCTCACAGTGACCATGGAGAACACAGTCATCTGAATTCCAAGCGGCAGGCAGTGTGAATGTGATATTTATCTCCTCATGGGATTCTCTGCCTTTTAAAAAGAAAGAAATTATTTTATGCCAACAGCCATACCAGCAAGCAGAACTAGGAGAAGTTGTGTAATCAACTGCACTTTTGTGGACATCCAGCTTTGTAGCCCTCTTAGGGAAGCAAAAAAAGATCAGGAAAATTAGCAGACTTGCTTTTCCCCTCCCCTGCCAAACCATGCTCTGGAGCACTGACTACTTTTTGAACTTAGTCCCACCACCATTGTGCCTTTACAAGTTTTGGTTTTATAAAACTTCTTTTATAATTGTACATACCCTTGGATATTCTCAAACAATTTTATCAGTAACATCTCAGAATTTTAGCCTTTCGTTTTTTTTTTTTTCCTGGAGTGTAACGTCAGAGAAATCCATGTGGTTATAACTGCTGAAAAGTATCTTACTAGGCACATCCCCATCAACAGATACACTACGGAGACAAGACTAAACCACCAGATTCTCTAAATGATACACTTTAGGTTCCCAGAGATAAACTGTATCTGATACGCAGAAAAAATCCAGGTGATCTCAAACAGAAACTGCATCACATAATTCATTAAAGAATAGCGAGGTTTTGTTGTAATCAATACAGATTTTCAGATGTCTGCTATCGGATATTTTAGGTGAAAGCCACCTTGATTTCCTAGTACCATTGTAAAATTAAACATGCTGAACTTCAACTCCAAAAAGTTACTATAAATCACTTCTACCAAGTCTCCCCACCCACTGCTCCGACCCACTGACCAGGCAAGCCAACAGAAAGGGTTAGAATTCTTCATCATTTTCATATCATTGCGAAATCTTACAATCACTGCTACTTTTCAGCAGCTTTATCCTGACCAAGTCAATATTTAGATTTTAAAAATCACCAAGCTGTTTTCAGTTAACATACAACTGGATCAATAGCAGAGAAGGGTTCACCACCCCTGAAACTGACTGCGCAACAAGATGGCTATCCCTTAATAACTATGTAGCAGCTTTTTCAGATCAAAACTTTGTTTTGAAAATGCTTTCCATCAACCCAGTCACGTTCACCTGATCTATTCTAGACCACAAAAAGGGCATATACATACATCTTCCTTCCACTCGGAATACAGGGAAAGTTATTTTTCGCAAAAAGAAACAACACAGGCTCATTACTGTAAAGAACTAACAACAATTTTAGCAATGCAGGTGAAGTCTAAGCAAATTGTCTCTTCAGTGATTAGCTCAATTTTTATTTTACATTTACAGACATTTCTAATATTACAAGCGTAATTATTACTCATATTTGGAGCACTCAGATTTCACATACCTGAAAGTCCAATCTGGTGTCCCAAAATTGTGGAACTTAGATGTGTGACATTACGGGAATACCCTCCAAATGGTTTCAATGGGTCCAGTGTCAAAGTGATTGTCACAGAGATGTTTACTGGACCAGAGTCCTCAAGAGTCTGTGGCGATTGTGTAGATCTGGCTTGTCCACTAGTCACTGTACTTTCTGGAGTTGTGGTATCATTGATGAGATGTTTTAAGGTTTCATTCTCTGATATACAGAAGTCCAAATCATTAAACCTCAAGAGGAAAGTATTCCAGTCCTTTAAAAAGCAACACAAGAGTCTAGATTAGACGACCAATTAGATTAACAAAATCATTCTGTACTGCCACTTCTCCAAAGAGCAGTTTAGATTCTTTATACAATTCTGCATCACCAAGATAAAAATCACTCCTGCCTTTCACTGAAGTAACTGCCAGCATTCTCAATGGCAGAAATATCTACCACTCATGTTTCCTTGATTTTATAAATCAAATGCTAATTCCAATTCCCACTTCAAGCCTCCTGACCAGCTACTCATTCTCAAAGTTAAAAAAGCATAGGGCAGAATAATGTTCTCCCCAGAACTCCAAATGAAATTAATATTCTTGGTGTAGTTACACTAACTTCATCTAGTCAGGAGCCCTATTCTCTCCCTCAGTGAAGATCAAAAAAATATACTTTCATCTAAATGCACCCAAACTATGGAAGAGTTTTGCAAATTAACTTGCAACGAGGATCAGCAGAGGTTCCAAGGGCGGCAGGCGGGGGTGTTAGTGGAAACATCACAAACACAATCTCCTAATGACAGAGCATTCATTTCCCCCCATCTATCAAATTTATTATCAAGATTACACCTTACAAGATAAATGACCACTTCTGCGTTAGAGATAAAAATATGGTAATGCAAATGAAGATAAGGCAGGCCCTGTATATTAGCACCGGCTGTTTCTTTCCAGCAAAAACATACGAAAAGTTAAAAATAATTCTGTGTATGCCTGTTAAATAAGCATGTCAACATACATATCTTACATCATACCTCTGTCATTTCTGGTGATTTGATCTCCTTGATTTTAAAGAAATAACCCAGCGTCAGAAAAGCAATTGCCATTGCGCTTACACTGATCATAAAGACCACCAGTGGAGGTCGACTGCTGATGTAAACCTTCAAGTTCTCCAAAGGATTTATGTTGTACATTATTCTGATTAGGTCCACCTGAAAGTGAAGAGCATTAAAACAGTGATGCATGGAGAAGATTATTATTTTTTCCATGAGACAGTTTAAGTAAATCAATCAACAGACAAATGTTGCAGACTGAACAAGTCTAAAAAAAAATTGCTCAAAAGGCACCTGATTTGGTCCCCCATCGCCCCATTAAAATCCAGCAAGGAATGGAAATAAAAGAAAGATGCCATAGTTCGTAACAGAATCAAACAAGCTTTCCATTATTGACAGTCACTGAGAACCAGTGTTCCAGATAGTTCATCTACTTTATTTCTCTTACTAGTCACCGAGCATAGCATACACAGCTATATTTGGAACAGTACTTAAATTAATAAGACCCTAATGGAAATATTTGTACAATTACATAAAAACAAGTGAGATAGAAGCAATTTTGACAACTAATGACTCTTCCGACTGCAACCTCTAGGTGATTTACAAACTTAAGGCAAGAGCCATTTTAACATGCAGCTGGACCATGTGTGAAAGAGAAGCTGGCACTTCACAGGTGAGAATCATTCAGTGCAGTTGCAAAGTACTGTTCTGCTTTGAAAAGTGATTTGGCTAGACCGGGGAGCCCACCCTTTTTGTGTGAGAGGCCACATTAAAATTTGTTTCTACCTCAGAGAGCCAGAGGCGGTGCTGGGGTGGGGAGGGACCCAGGGCATGGGCCCAGCCCCCGCCCCCAGCTGGAAGGCCCCGCCCCCTGGTCATGGATAGGGCCAGGGGTGCCGCACCACCACAGGCAGCTAGGCCGCAGTGTGGCCTGGCCAGAAGCGGCCGCTGGAGGCCAGGCTCTGGAGCCCCAGCTGGGGATGGGGCCACTGCAGGTGGCCAGCCGGGCCCCGGATCCCCGGCTGAGGATCAGGGGTCTGGCCGCTGGCAGCCGCAGCGGCCCCGTCCCCGGATCGGGGGCCTGGCCGCCCCAGTCCCCGGCCTCCAGCGGCCACTTCTGGCCCGGCCCTGCCGCGGCCTACCCGCCCACGGCAGCGCAGCCTCCCCCTGGCCCTATCCCTGGCCAGGGGCGGGGCCTGCCGGGCAGTCAGCTGGGGCCCGGATCCCTGGCCTGATTGGGCTGGAGATCCGTGGCACTGGCATTGGGACCCGGGGCACGTGCCTCGGCATGCCAAATGCCAGCGATGCCCCTGCAGGGAGCTAGTGAGCAGGTTTTGGATGGGGGAGGAGGCATCCCCTTGTAGACAGAAGCGACTGATCTCTCCCACCCACATCTGCTCCTGAGTCCTCCTGGTTTGTGCAGTGCAGGGAGGTGCATGGGGCTAGAGTAACAGGTGATATGGCTCCTAGCTATCACGGGCAGCTCCTCTGCTCCAGCTTAGGAGGGCGTGGGAGGTGCTGCTGCTGCTGCACCTAGCAGGCTTTTAACCGCCACATCCTGGCCTCCAGACTATGGATTAGACCAGTGGTTCCCAACCAGTGTGCCGCGGCAACACCCAAAGTATGCCATGAGAATCTGGGAGAGCTAGAGTTAGAGCTCCCTCCCTGCTCAGCCCAGCCACATGGGCTGTGCAGGGCTGGCAAAAAGCAGTGGCGGCTTTTGGGGTAGGCGAAGCAGGCAGCCGCCTAGGGCCCAAGCACTAAGGGGTCCCATCCTCAATTTGGTGGACAGAAATAAAAATATAGAAAAATATAGAAATTGTTCCCATCTAAGCAGAGCTAGTAGGGCTGGAAGCCTAAGCACTTTTCACTCTTGGCTCATCAAGGCAAACTATCTTTAGGATCTGTGCTTTGTCTGAATTGCAGATTTCACCATTATCTGCCCATCACCTTCACACTAACATGCTAAAAAAGCAGGAGCAAGCAACAGACAGCACAACAGTAGGAATTTTCCCTTGGGCTCAGCTTTTAATTCCTCAGTGTGGCCATTTATTCTGCCATTTTTTAATTTTGTGAAATATTGCTTTTTCCTTTTCTTTTTTTACCTGTTCTTTTTGTCTTTTCCTTTGACTTTGTGACAATTGTTAGTTTGGCTTTGGTTAGATCAGTTTACCAGGTAGGTCCATATAGGCTGCTACATATAAATACAGTGCTGCCCTTTTAGACAATCATTACAGCTGTGTGTGATGTCTGTGCTGCATCTTTTTCTTTTTTTGGTAAGTAATTTTTTAGCTTCTTCTATACTTACTATTTAATATTTTTGAGGGGGCAAGAGTCTTATAAACTTGAGCACTTCAGAGAATTTCACTGAAATGTGGTGTTTTTCATTTATAGCTACACACTAGGAATTTTTTTTTTTTACTTATTTTTATTTATTATAATTATTTGTATTAAATGTCTAGCGCACATAAACCGAAGCCTATATGAAACATCTGTAAGATTTGACTGCCAACATTTTAAATGTGGTATTTGTTATTTTTGAGCCATCATTAATGTTACCACTTTTTTTTTTATTAATCAATGCTCATACTTTTTAAAAATGTTCTTTTTAACTTCGTAGTTCAGCATTAGCCCACTTATGTTAAGTGAAAGATGATCAACTTACAAGCTTCATGATGGGAAGATCTTTAAAAATATCATACCCAAGAATATTTTATGAGTTCCAGAGGGATAGTGTGGGGGGAGTGTCTAAAGATGGAGTAAGTTTGGTCTGGAAGTTCTGTGCCAGAGATTGTTGGGTTTGCTTAGACAAGTTTAGTTAGTCAAGGGAGCTAGGGGGTTTAGATTGATAGGAAGTTAGACTGTTTCTGTAGATACAAGAGGTAATCCACAGAGGTTGATTATAAGACAATCCCTCCTGTCTGGACCCTGATGGGAAGCTATCAACCTTGTCTGGTAAACAGGTTGACGGGGGCCAGGTAGCCAAGGGGTCACAGGAATTTGGCCACTCTCATTGGTCAAGAGCAATAATTAGTACCCAAATGAGCAGTAAACAACAACAGAGGCGGGCTAACTATATGCTGCCTATTAAGTACAATCTAATTATGTAACCTGCATATTAAAAGTAGTAATACCATGTATGGATTTTAGGCATGATGTAACTTGTTGTATTATGCATGAGCTTGTTGCATTATGTATATCGTATTTTGCATGTTAGAAAGTATGTATGACCTGTAGCCCCTATACTGGGGGTTCTTGCTCAGAGAGGCTGGCTTCTCTTTGCTTCCCTCTGCTGCAGTTCCTTTTATTATTCAGCTGAATAATAAACTTTGAACCACACCTCGTTCTCTGCATATTGGAGTCTCAGCTGGGAACGGGTCTGCTTCAATGGGAAAGCTCTGGTGTGCCTCTTTCTGCAGCTGAGGGCCAGAGTTAGTTTTTCCCCAACAATAGTCATGTTAGTTCAGTTCAGCAAAACAAAAAAGGAGTCCTAGGGGGTCATGTGGAATGGTTAGGGCTGCAGGGGGGGACAGGGGCCACAGGGAAGGGGGCCCAACAAAGTAGTTTGTGGCAGGGAAGCAGCTCCCAGCCTGTCTGCCAGCTTGCAAACAGCCAAAGTAAGGGCTTTGAGGGGAGCTGCTGAGGGTTTTGGGGGGCAGGTGTATGTTTGTAGCAGAGGTGGGTGGGCATGGATATGTAGCAGAAGGCGTGTAGCTGAGGTTGTGGGGTGACTGTTTGGTTGGGGGTGTGTGGAGCTGGGGGCTGGAGGGCTAGTTCTGGCCTCTGCAGTGATGGGAGGATCCATCACAGGCAGCAAGGTCCTGGGGGACGGGAACGGGACCCACTGGGGTTCGGAGGGAGCAGCAGTGGGGTAAGGGTTTGTCCTGGGTGGCAGGGAGCCACTGTGGAGAAGGGGAAGTGGGTGCTGCACTGTGTTCCCCTGCCCTACCTTCCCACTCCCCAGGTTCCCCTCTGCCTCCCCAAGCCACTTTTGTTCTCCCTTCCCCTCTCCTCTCTTGGCACCCTTGTGCTGTTCCCCACATGGCTGCCCTTGTCCTCTTTGGCCACCCCTCCCCAGGAATGGTGCTACCATTTCTGGCACCCCCCCCTGCAAGCAGAGCAGGTGCCAGCACCTCCTTGCAATGCTTACCAGGCTTACTGGGTTGCACCGGTGCCACCCCTGCCCTGCTCTGCTCCCCGCACTCACTCCTGCCACTGCAAATAACTCCTGACCTCCCCTGTCTTGTCATCCCTGCTCTGCTACCCCTACTACTGCACATGGCATTTCCGAACCACTGTGCCATGGTTCATAAATATTCATGTTCTTTTGAGCTAATCTGAATATTCATGAGTTTTTAATGGTTGTGTGCCTCGAAAAATTTGAAGGTATCAAGGTGTGCCACAGCAGAGAAAAGGTTGGGAACCACTGGATTAGACAACCCAGGGCTACACCAAATCTGATGCATTTATCAATAAACCGATGCTTTTTTCTAACTATCAGACATGCAAAGTGGCATTTGAGAATCAGGCTGGAACACTCCCAGCTCAGCAGGGGACTAAAATCTTGTAACCAGAAACTAATTCCATTGGCTGAGGGAGCCGGAAGATCCTTCTCTGCTGGCTCTCCAGAATGAGCAGTACAAACTCATTTTGGTCAGTAATTAAGCAAACAGATAGTGAATACACAGAGTTATGGCCTGTTTTCAGTTAAAACTCTACACTAAGATTGCTGCTCTGCTGCAGCACTTAAGTCAAGAGGCTCCTATGCTAACAAGAGAGCTGCTTCTTCAAGCGCTGCTCAGATACATTCGGTATTAGGTGTCTACGTGCCACAGCGCACTATTGGCCAGAACTTTTTTAAAAGCCTTAGCCTGTCAGGATAGGGCTGGCAGCCACCACCCCCTGGCCATATATATGGCCCCAGCCCTGCTCTTCCCCAATTCCTTTCTTTCCACCCTAAGCAATGGTTATGGAACAGCCTGTTCTTGCTTTGTGCAAGGGCCTGTCTCTTTGCTCTGTTTTACGTGTATTTTTCACTGGAAGATCTGTTTGCGGACTTCACCAGCACTTCTACTGCATCCTTCCACTGGAAACCCAAACAGGAGGGACAACCCCGATGGGAGCTTTTCTTAATGCCTGTGTGAGCTTCACCGGCTGGATTATGCTCTATTTGCAGGTCTTTAAAACAAAGGACTCAGGAAGACCGGGAATGAAGGCTGCATAATGCACCCAGGAACGGGCCCCACAGATGACACCGCCGCGACCAGCCTCTAACTCGGCACCATGTGCTCGATCAGCACCAGAGCCCTCTCGGCACCGCTCTCCGGCTACGAACACAGCCACGACTGGCCTCTAACCCGGCACCATGTGCTCAGTCAGCACCGGAGCCCTCTCAGCGACGCTCTCTGGCTATGATTACAGCCGCGATCGGCCTCTAACCCGGCACCGTGTGCTCAGTTGGCACCGGAACCCTCTTGGCACCACTCTCTGGCTATGAATAAAAGCCACAATTGGCCTCTAACTTGGCGCCATGGGCTCAGTGGGCACCAGAGCCCCATTGGCACTGCTCTACAGCGATGAGTGAAAGCCGTGATTGGCCTCTAATTCGGCACCGTGTGCTCAGTTGGCACCAGAGCCCTCTCAAAGCTGCTCTCTGGCTATGAATAATGCCATGCACCACATGCTCGGTTGGCACCAGAGCCCTCTCAGTGCTGCTCTCTGGCTATGAATAAAAGCCACGATTGGCCTATAACGCAGCATCGTGTGCTGGATTGGCACGGGAGCCCTCTCGATGCCGCTCTCCAGCTGCGAATAAAGAGCCGCAATCAGCATCACGCATGGCAAAGAAAGGGCCGGAGTATCTGAGCTCCACGCTTTGACAGCAATTCCATTTGCCAATTGGCACCAAGGCTCTCTCGATGCTGCTCCCAAGCACAGGTCGGGTAAGCGCGCTCAGGGCCAACTCTGGCACCGAGGTGCTGGTGCCATGTCTGGCCCTCCCCTCCGGGGGTGAGCACCTGGACCCTATCATGGTGCCACCCACACCGGAAGCCTTTCACATGGCAGAGGCCCTTCGGCTCCTGAATACGCCGCAGGCCAGTGAAACAAATGTTAAGTCCGTCTTCCTTCCTTCCTCCACTTTACCCACCACCAAGGGGAGCTTCTTACTACTTGTGCCCACACCACTGTGAAACTACGGGCTCCAACCTCTACGGCGCTTACACCCTTGCCTCGGCACCGCAAGAGATCTGCGAGTGCATTCTTCAGGCCCAACCCCTTACTGAAGAATCCATGACGCTGGATTCTTCCCAGCACTGCACTCGAAACCAGCTAACTCCTGAAGCCCCGGAAGGGGAATCCCTACTATGTGCCATGGCCCCAGTGAGGGCACCCCAGTACCAGCACTGTCCCTTCTCTCAACTACAGCCACGAACAGGGACCAGGGTCTTACAGAGAAGACCTTACAACACTTGAACCCCTTCACTAGGTCACCGCCTACCTGGGTCAGGGTCACACCCCTCAAGGGAGGCCAGGGGTCCTTATTTGCCCTGGGATTTGAAACCTCTCCAGTCGCCATTATGATTCTTTCCCTTCGTACTCGTGTCCTTGACATCGCTGGGACACGCTAGCCTGAGCTGCCCTGATTCACCCTGGTCCTCTAGGAATCCCAGGAGGCTGGACCTCTAGGAATCCCAGAAGGCTGGACCTCCTGGGTAGAGAAAATCTATTCAGTTTTCAGCTGAAGGTTCCTAGCCATCAGGCCCTGGTTAAAAGATTCCCTAGACCTGGGGGATGCTATGAAGAATTTCAGCAGCTTCCTCTCACAAGAACACTTGGAGGTTTTGAATGCCTTCATCGAGGAAGGTGCCTTGGCCACTCGCCATGCTTTTACAGTGGCATTCGATGCCTCAAACACAGCTAGCCATGGCATCGCTATAGCTGTGGTTATGCACCAAGCAGCCTGGCTTCAGGATTTTGACCTCTCCCAGGACTCACGGTAGTCCATATTAGACTCCCCTTAAGAGGGACAGCCTCTATCTTTACGCACCCACTGACTCCCTGATCTGTGGCGACTGTGCCCATAGGTCAACCCTCAGAGCCCTGGGTATGTTTACTCCGAAGGTGCCTCAACGTTCCCAGTCTACCACGACCCCTTGAACACATGGGGGAGGGGTCATTGTTGTATCCCCCACACCCACATAACCGAAATGGCTACCTCCTAGGAGCCTTTGGGCCACGGAGGTGATCGGCTCCAACAGGGTCGCTTCTCACTCCATCAAACCTTTGAACATCAGAGCGGTACCCTAAATGCTTTTGCTAAATGCCCCCTCACAATCAGCCTCGGGACACCTCTTCCTCTTCTCTGGTAACGATGTGCCTCCCTCTTCCCTTACCATACCCTTCAGGTCAAGTAAGGGCCTGGCCACCCGAGAATTCTCACACGCACTTGGTTCCAGTTGCATATGCCCTTGGAGCCTGGGTGGGAATCTGGAGGTCACAGAGGTATGAGAAGTGGGCACATGATGCCCCCGCCAAAAAATACACCACAATAGTCCTCTGGGGCAAGGGCAGGATGCCTACACCTCTGCCAACTCCTTCCTAGTTGGGCACATTGAAAAGGGTACGCTCCTATGTTGCTATCCTGAGAGCACTCCTTATCCATGTCGGCTTGCAATGGAGCGGGGGGGGGGAGAACTATTACAGGAGGATGCACCCCACTCCCTAGGTGACGGGTAAGAGGTCAAGCGCATACCCTTTGCCCTCTATTTTCTCCCGCCTCACCTCCCCAGGCAGTGCCCCCTTCAATAGCAATGCTCTTCAGACTCGTATTAGACTTTTGCCTGAGGGATCTTTGAGTCTCACCATAGGGGTTTTTGCCTTTTCAGCTCCTCCCCCTCCTCCCCAAGGACCTTCACCACATTACACTGGTCCTTCTGTCCACGGGCAGACCTCAGTTTAGCCCTCGACTGGAATCTCCCTCTGCTCTGGTGCCTCCCTCTAACCAGGCAAGGGTTGTTTTCCCCTGAAAACCCTAGACAGCCATCTAGATCTTTCTATTGCACCCCTCTCCTCCCTAGAATTGCAACAAAGGGAGATAGTTGGGGATAGAACTCCTAACCACCATTGGTATTCATATACCTGAGTGAGCCATTTGAGGACTTGTGGTCTTTAGCTCAGGGTAGTTCCCCTGCAGAACTCTGGCCCAGGGAAACTTATAGACTCTCAATAGGCTGGAGAGCCTGACGCCTTATGGGTGATAATTTCATAACGCCCCCTCTTACCCTCTATGTTCCTTAAAGGACACAGCGGTTCTTTCTTGTTTTCCCTAAGTAGGGGTTGCCTTATGCTCCCTCTTCCCTCCTCCCACCTGGGACTGCCCAAACTTTAACCCTTCCAATACGTGGGGCGGTGCACCAATAACACTCCTTCCCCTCGAAGCAGGTGTTATAGACCACGTCCGACTTGTGTCAGGCCTAAGGCATCTTCTTCTCTCCTGATCAGGATCTATGCAAGATCCCTCGTAGTTGGCCTGTTGTAGCCGGGACCCAACAACTGCACCCACCACTAAAGATGAGTCAGCTATGTTATGAAGGTTGACTGCCTCTCCATAAAAGTGAGAATATCTTCCCAGCCACGTGCCCCCTCCAAACACTCCAGTTCTGGAGCTTGGAGGCATGACTCTCAAGGTGGACCTGACCCGTCTACAGAAATGGCCAGATACCCCTTCTCTTGATTCAGCACACCTCTCCCTATGCGAACCCACATACTGGGAGAGTAGAGTACAGGGGCAGGGGACAGAAATGCGCAACTAGCTTTGAAGGTTTGTAAGCCCCCTCCCCAGAACCCCACGATGGTTTCACACCACCCCTACCTCAGGTCGTCTCTCCCCCCCCCTTTGGTCGGGGACAACCTAACGTGGAGAATTTAATCACTTTTCTCCCAGTTTCTCTCCTGATACTAGGATGGCTGTAACTTAGGGTTCCCCTTTGTTACAACTATAACCTGCTGAAGGGTTACTTCTAAAGAAGGGCCCTTCTGAGATGTCCACTTCTCTTTAAGACAGCCTCCCTGAAGGAGCATCTCTGACGCTTTTGGGCCCCAGAGATGGGTCTGCCAAGCATCTAGGCCTTATTCTGGGGCCCTCCATTCCCATGTGTCAACAGATGGAGGGGCAGGGGTCCCCACCCACTCCTTCCTCATCATCCTCCTTCCTGCATTAGCTTCCATATGGAGCTGGGATGCCTCAGTTTAGGGCACCCCTTATCAACCCTACCTATGGCATCTCCTCCCAGTACACCAATGGGGAAAGGCCTCTTGCCTATCCCCCATTTGGTCAAGGGGGCATGTGTTCCCCGCCCCACTCTTGGTTAGTAACTTAACCCAATTTACCTTCCCCTTTTGGGGTTCAGGTGGCAAGGGTGGCAATTATTCCACCCTTGTCCTTCACCTGGATCATGACTGCTTTTCTCAGGAGTCAATTCTTCTAGGAATGGGCAACCCTCCTACACTAGACAGTCTTGCTGGTGACAAGGATGTTCTTTGCTATTATAATATAGCAAATTCCCTGACGATGAACCAGGGACTGCCCCTGTTGGAGTTATAGTCTCCTGACAGAGTGGCAAATGGCACTCTCAGCGCACTCATGCACGCCTTCTCTCAAAGATTTTGCACTTGAGGCGTTCGCCTGGCAGCCCACTGCTGCTTCACCCAATTTTGGGTTCTGAGACACTTGTGGGTAGCCGTGCTGACGGCAGATAAGCTTCTAATTCCGCCTGTCTTCCACAGTACGGCTAGCAATCACCTAATACTGAATGCATCCAAGCAGCGCTCGAAGAAGAATGTGGGGTTACTTACTGATAACCGTCCTTCAAGATGGGCTGCTTGGATTCATTCAGAGCCCTCCCACCACCCACGCTACCTGGAGTTAGCAATTAATGGGAACTGGGAAGGAGCAGGGCTGAGGCCATATATATGGCCAGGGGACGGTGGCTGCCAACCCTGTCCTGACAGGCTAAGGCTAAAAGAAGTTCCAGCCAATCGTGCGCTGTGGCATGTAGACGCCTAATACTGAACGCATCCAAGCAGCCCATCTCGAAGAAGGATGGTTACTGGTAAATAACCCACCATTCTCCTGCCAGCTTAGTTAACCCACCTTCCTGAGGGGCAGTAGCTATGTTGATGTGAGAAGCTTGCCTAATAGAGCACCATGTACAGGTTGGCCCTCCCAGGCATGGATTTCTCACACCCTTAAGCAATGCAGTTATGCTGATATAGGTCTGTAGCATAGATCTGGTCTAAGTCTACTTCAGCAGTAGTCAAAAAAAAATTGTCAAGGTCCAATTTTCTTAGTCAAGGTATACTCAATGTCCAGACTTGAGAGAAAAAAAATAAAAAAAAATAAGTAAATAAAAGATTTCAGGGTCCATTCAAAAGAATCTGGCAGTCCACATTTGGCTGAACTATTAACAACCCCCATCTAAACAGCTGAAGTAGAATTGCCCTTTAATCTTACGACTTCACCACTTCTTTTGAGTTTTCTTATCTTTCCAGCATGTGGGAGAAGGAACAAAGTTCTACTGGAATTTATTTGTTCCCTCCCACAAAGAAAACAATACAGCGAAGTGTTAAAGTGCAGTTCTGAGGTCTCTAATTCAGAGGCTATGCAAGCAGAGGTTACAAGCAAGCCTATTTCCTTTACCTGTAATCATACTACGTCTTAACCCTTAAAACATACAGAACGAATAGACTTTTGTCTATAAATCAGTGCCGCATAGCCGAACTTTTTAGAAACAAACAAAAACAAGACCATGGCATGATAATGGTTAATATTCAGCAATCAAGGACTAAAACAAGATCCATTGTCTCTTGAGAATTTTCATTAAGTCAGTGATTCTGTTTCCTGAAAGTCTGTGTGGCTTAACATCTCCTTAGAACAGAGGTCTCAAACTCAAATCAGCACAAGGGCCATGTAAGGACTAGTATGTTAGGCTGAGGGCCACATCACTGAAACCTTTCCATGCAATGATATCGTTACCAATATTTGCAATAGTGTCATTGCAGGCTGCAGGAAATAGCTCTAGGGGCCGCATGTTTGAGACCCCTGCCTTAGAATGACATGGCACTTATGATCCATATTATGAGATAGTAACGGCAACTTTTCATTTAGGTATTTCTAATATATTACTGAGGCCCACCAATGTTCCCTCTAAGTTGATGATGCAGCTGAGCAAGTTCCCTGCTGGCTCCCCGACTCCCACTGGGCCCCTTCCCTAATGCCTGCCAGCTCCCCCAGTGCATCCAACAGCTTGCTCAGCTGTATCATCAGCTTAGAGGAAACATTGACTGTAAATAAGCAAAAAGCAAGAAAATAGAATTAGATTAGAAATATCTTTCTTTTCTACCCTCCAAATTCACTGGAAGCCTGAGAGGCAGATTTAGTGCTTGGGTTCTTGTCACACTATGTCAGGGGTCTCAAACATGCAGCCCGCTGGCCACATGCAGCCCCTAAAGCTATTTCCTGTGGCCTGCAATGACACCATTGTTACCAGTATTTGCAATATTGCTGTATGAAAAGGTTTCAGTGGTGCAGCCCTCAGGCTAGTGTACTGGTCCTCATGCAGCCATCATGGTGATTTGAGTTTGAGACACCTGCACTATGTCAAACATTAGCCAAATAAAAATTAGCATGCAGTTTAGTCAGAACCAGACAGTAATCCTCAATTAAACATACTTCTTAAGTAAGAATTCCTCCTGATCCATGATTTAACCCTTCCTGAAATTGTAGAGCCTTTTATCAACAGAAAACTTATTGATATCCCTGTCTCTACTGTACAGTTATTAATTTTGTTGCCCATATGACCAGTTTAGCAGAGTTTGGAAATTCAGGCTGCCATTTCCCGGAGCAAGTAATTTCTCTTCTTTTTCTGAGAAAGCCCATAATAGAATAGTCAAAAAGGAGGGGTACAATTATCCAATGTTGTGAATAGCAAGAGAAAAATAGATTGAAAGAATTGAATTTCTGGATATGTTTTTCTGCTATGTTGCTGCTACTTTATTGCAATGGATTCTGCTTACAACCCTACACAGAGAACATTGTTGCACTTCCTGAAGTTATGAACCAGAATGTTTACACATAACACTAAACAATCTATCATGAAAGAAACGAAGATGCATTCACATGAACTGGAGTGCAACATATTCTGTGTATTCACACTATGGTGTTCATCTATTTCAGGAATGAAGAAGTTTAAAAAACTCGGTTAGGTGGAATAAAACATTCTTTCAAGATCCAAAGGGGCAGCTGTGTTAGTCTAGTTCAGTAAAACAAAGAAGGATCCTGTGGCACTTAAAGACTAACAATTATATTTATTGTATGAGCCTTTGTCGGAGAAAGTTCAGTTCATCCGATGCTTTGAAGATAGAGGAACTTAGGATGCAAGTCTGATGATGTGGCATTTTCTCCCACAAAAGCTCATGCAATAAATATAATTGTTAGTCTGTTAAGTGCCACAGGACTCCTTGTTTGTTATCTGACATATTGGGTGCAAGCCAAGGTGCTGGGTGCAAGCTGAGTTGCTACACTGACATCGCTTAGTGCTTGCATCAATGGCTCTGTGTGCATCTGTCTGTCTGTTTGGGGTTGGCTCTGTGCGTCTGTCTCTGTCTGGGGTTAGCTCGGTGTGTGTCTGGGGGATTTATTGACGGGTTCTCCCATGTGGGGGGGGGACGGACGGGGGACCTGTGCTGGAGGGCTCCAAGGCCAGCAATTACATTCTAACCCTTGCAGTAGGGATAGTTTAAGCAACCCCTGGCCAAGAGCCTTCCCTGCCCTCTGCTGGTTTCTCTGGCCAATCCCTGCTCAGGCTGCTTCCCCACCCACTTCCCTGACCCCCAGCGCCTTCCCAGCCAACCCCCTTTTGCCTCGCTCCCCACTCCGATCCCCTGAAAGCTCCCCCCTCCTCCTTGCCTGGCCTCTGGAGCCGCTCCCGCCCCCAACATGATGAGGGCGGGAAATTTCAAACTGCAGTAGGCTGATGCAGCTTCCTGCCAGCTGGAAGACTGTGTCTTCCAACTGGCTAGGGTCCGACAAATATACAGACAAATATACAATCTCTCTCCCTGCCTTAGTGCATCTTTTAAATTGGGGCTCATTTCAGAATGCCAGATCATATCCTTCATGCACAATCTTGCTCCATTAACTGAGTTCTGTCCACTCCCCAAAGACTAAGAGAATCAGCCCCACTGCCCATGTAATAGTAAAAATCCTTGGTGTATGGGATAGGAAAGAAGGCACAATAAAGGGCTAGACAGAAGGAAGTGGGAGAAAGAGGGAAAGCAGCAGAAAGAAGAAATGTATCTTCTGTCAAAGCCCATACCTCCCATCTTACCAGGACCCACCATACTGCTGCCAGAAAAGTTAACTACAGTGTCAAGAACAGGCAGGAGCAACAAGGGAATGGTGAATTGCTTCTGATAAAAAAATTAAAAAAATAAAAAAAATCAATCAATCAATCAGGTATGAATGACCTGTACACTTCTAAAGTTCTGGCTCCTACCTCATCATTGGCAGGACATGATCCCATTTCAGCAACTTTCTGAAATGAACCATAATTACAAATCAAAAGCATCAGTAAAAATTGGAGACATGTTGAGATGGAACAGACAAAGACAAACCAAGAACAGAGTTGTATTTAGATGCTCTCTTTTGAAGTTCCTTAAAAAAAACCCCACACACAGAAGCAAGGTTTATTACAGCATTTAATCAAAGCTGAATGTCACCCACAGCAAATACAGTATAGTGTGGCTTGCCGGAAATTTAAAGGACTGTCAGCAATTTCATTAGAACTCTTGTTTCCCCAAGGGTTTAAACCAGCCACCAAAATGGATGTGCTGAAAAAACCACTAACACAAGATCAGCCCAAATATTTGTGTGTGTTATAGGAGCACCAGCTTTTCTGCATACTTGCTGCCAAACATCCTCCTATAATTCAACAGCTTTGAAGTGTTACGGCATGCTTTTTCCAGAGGACAAATGATCTTTGGAGCATGTACAAAACCTGTGAGTGACAATGTTAGAGGTGAGGGGAAAACGAACAACTGCACATGCTCAGTGCATCAAAAATCCTTCACACACATTTTTATTTACATAGGAATGACTCCAGACCACTGACTGAAAGGACAGCTACTCAGGTCTATGGAGCTTAAGCACAACTAATTTGTTTTAAGAGTATTTAAACATTTATGAAACAAATTTTAATATGATTAATACACACAGGACATTTTGAGTGTTACCTAATGGCTCAGGCAGAGACTGGACATCAGAACTTGAGTCACATTTAGATCTCTTCAGAAAATTTCATCAGGACCTCTGGTCTGCTGCCACTTCTAGTTCTGTTCTGCAACTGCTACTGGCTTACTGTGTGACCCTAGGACAGTGCCCCCTAACTTCATTATATTCATTTGTAAATGGTAATTAATCTGAAGAACAGAACTGCCTCAGAGGAGTACTCAATTCGTTAAGTGTCTGCAAGGCACTTGATGAGTCTCACAGGAATAGTGCTAGAGGTGTGCAAAGTGACAGCATCAGATTTAAGCTTTCATGGGCTCCAACCCGCTTCATCAGGTGCATCTGACAAAGTGGACTGGAGCCCATGGAAGCTTATGCCCAAAGAAATGTTAGTCTATAAGGTGCTACTGGACTCTCCTTGTTTTTGCTGTACACAGACTAACACGGCTCTCTCTCTGGACATTAGCATCAGATTTCTTTCTATTTTTTTTCAAACTAATAAAGTTTCAAGAGAGACTCCAGTGGCTAGTGGATGCAGTCCCTGACGTCTTTCCATTGTGCCTAACACATGCAAGATTAACGATATCTATACATGAGATGTGCACGTTTAGCAACCTACATACGATTTCAAGCACAACTGGATAAGTAGGGCCACACAAATCTACAACAGTGAAAAACACATCATAGACTGAGAAATCAAATCTCCTCCAGGAAACCTCGCTAGTGAAGAGGATGAGTAGTACTGGGGATTCCTACTTTTCATCAGGCTCCCCTTGCTAGCCCTAGACAGGCTAGAGAAGGATGAGACTTCATCTTCCCCTGCAAGGGCTGCTCCAGGACCAAGTGAGACCCACCCTCCGCCACAGGAAGCTGCACAGCTGCTGATTAGGAGCTCATCTATTAAGGCAGCACCCCCACTAGCAGCAGCACAGATGTAAGGGTGACAAACCACAACTCTCCTAACAGTAGCCTTGTAAACATCCCCCACAATCCCCTTTTCAATTTGGACCCTCACAGTTCCAACCCTGGGCAATTTCAGATTTCATGAAATTTATGATTTTTAAAATCCAACGACTGTGATATTGATCAAAATGAGTCCTGTATTGGATAGGGCACCAAAGATAAGTAATAATTTTCACTCCAGAGCTTTGGCCCTGTTTTCAAATCACTGCTTTTGTCAATATTGAGATACATTCAAGATTTTAAAAACTACATTAACATGTTTCAAAGGGGCAGCCGTGTTAGTCTAGTTCCGCAAAAGAAGCAAGGAGTCCTGTGGCACTTAAAAACTAAGATTTATTGCATGAGCTTTCATGGGAGAAAAATCCCACTTCATCAGATGCTCTGAAGATGGGGGAACTTACAGAATGGGATGAAAATAAATGCAAGGGAGTGTAAGATGTGGGATCAAGTCATACTGTAACAGCAGGTTACTAATCTGCACTTTCAGCTGCAAGTACAAAAAAAATGTTATAGGGATGCCATAGGTCACCCAAAACTTAGGCATTATAAACACAGGAAATCTAGAGTAAAGGTGATAATTTTCAAAAAAATCAAACATATTAAGGCATGGAAATGCACAGTTAAAGCTAAGATCTGTGCCCAGACAAATACAGTGTTAGTGACTAGCCTAGATTTGCAAAAGACAATGAAACAGTCATTTTCTCCCTGCCTTTGTCAGCACTGGGACAGACAGAATGCCACAATCTCCAATGAGCATAATTCTCAATACCTGTCAATTAATGTATGAAAATGGATAAGGCAGAGTACCTTGAAACTAGGTCAACAAGTTATTCAAGAGCAACTTATAAATAAGAAAAATCATGAAATCTGTTCCAAAGAACAAAAAACCAATGAAGTGAGTCATAACAGAAATAATACATCTGTATTTCTTGGCATTAATAGCCAAGAAACTGAATTAATAAAATTCTGCATGTTACATTGAAGCAGGTACCCAGAATGAAATAACACACACGAAGAAGAAAAACACTATGTAAATTTTAAACAAAGATGCAAGTCAAGGCATTCCATAATTATTTCAAATGATGTGCCTCAGCATTTATAAACTTTCTTTGCAAAGTGTGAAACTGAAGTACATTTCTTTACAAACATTTTCCCCTTTTGTTGTGCATACCAAACAGTTAGAGCCCAGTCTGGAAATACTTTTAAAAAGTAAATAAGAGCACTAAAATCTCTGAAAAGAGAAAAAACTCAGGAGAGAGATAAAGGTCAGAGTATCATAAAAAATGGAGGGCTGTAAGGGACCTGGAGAGGTCTTTCTGTCCACCCTCTTCCCGCACCCCATGCTGAGACAGAACTAAGTTTACCTAGACACCAACTCTGACAGGTGTTTGTCCAGCAAAAAAACAAAAACAAAAACAAAACAAAACCACAAGGAGTCCTGCAGCACTTCAAGACTAACAGATTTATTTTTCACATGAGGTTTTGTGGGAGAAAATCCTGCTTTGTCAGATGCTTTGATGAAGTGGGATTTTCTCCCACAAAAGGTCATGCGAAAAATAAATCTGTTAGTCTTTAAGTGCCACAGAACTCCTCGGGTTTTTTTTGTTTTGTTTTGTTTTTTGCTGGACTAGACTAACATGGCTGCCCCTTTGGAACTTGGCAAGGTGTTTTCCAGCCTGTTCTTAAAAACTTTCAATGATGGGATTCCACCACCTCCCTTGATAATTTATTTCAGCAATCTATCCTTATAGTTAGAAATTTTCTTCTAATATCCAACCTAAATCTCCTTTGCTGCTGATTAAGCCTATTATTTCTTGTCCTACCTTCTGCAGACATGGAGAAAAACAGATCAGCATCTTGTTATAACAGTTCTTAACATATGTCATCACTGAACAGGTTCTCCCACTGCTGTCTTTTCCCCCCTTCAAGTCTAAACTTAAGAAACCATTGCTCTAAGGTCAGGACAGTTGCACCTTTTTTTTTTTTTTTTTTTTTTTTTTAAATTTTGGCTGCTCTCCTCGGCGCTCTCCCCAGTTTATCCATGTCTTTAAGGTGTGGTGCTCAGAACTGGACAACAGTCTAGCTGAAGTTTTAGCAGTGCAATGTATGACAAGTACCTTCCATGTCTTACACAGAAGATTTGCATTTCTACACCTCAGAATTGCCTTCTTCCATAACTGCAGCATTTTGCTGACTCAGGTTACATTTGTGATCCACTACCACCACCAAATCCTTCCCAGCTCCACTACTGACTTGTCAGTTAGTCCTCATCTTGGACTTGATTTTTCCTTTTCAAATGTAATACTTTGCACTTGCCTTTATTCAATGCCTGACCAACCTCATCGCCTTCTATGATGAGATGACTGGATTTGTGGATGCGGGAAGAGCCGTTGATGTGATATACCTTGACTTTAGCAAGGCTTTTGATACGGTTTCCCACAGCATTCTCATTGGCAAATTAAGGAAGTATGGGTTAGATGCATGGACTGTAAGGTGGATAGAAAACTGGCTAGAACAACGGTTTCAGCGTGTAGGAATCAATGGCTCCATGTCAAGTTGGCAGGCAGTAACAAGTGGTGTGCCCCAGGGGTCGGTCCTGGGGCCAGTTCTGTTCAATGTTTTCATTAATGATCTGGATGATGGGATAGATTGCACACTTAGTAAGTTTGCAGATGATACCAAACTGGGGGGAACGGTAGACACCCTAGAGGGCAGGGACAGGATTCAGGGAGACCTAGACAAATTGGAGCAGTGGGCCAAGAGGAATCTCATGAGGTTCAACAAGGATAAGTGTAAAATCCTGCACTTGGGACGAAAAAACCCCATGTACTGCCACAGGCTGGGGAGTGATCAGCTAAATAGCAGCACTGGAGAAAAGGACCTGGGAGTCATGGTGGATGGGAAGCTGGACATGAGTCAGCAGTGTGCTCTTGCTGCCAAAAAGGCCAATGGCATACTGGGCTGCATCAGAAGAAGTGTTACCAGCAGATCAAGGGATGTGATCATTCCCCTCTATTCTGCACTAGTGAGGCCACATCTGGAATACTGTGTCCAGTTTTGGGCTCCCCACTACAAAAAGGACATGGACAAATTAGAGAGAGTCCAGAGGAGGGCAACCAAAATGATCAAAGGGCTGGAGCACAAGCCCTATGAAGAAAGACTGAAGGAACTAGGCTTATTTAGCCTGCAGAAGAGAAGACTGAGGGGGGATTTGATAGCAACCTTCAACTACTTGAAGGGTTGCTCCAAGGAGGAGGGAGCTCGACTGTTCTCAGTAGTAACAGAGGGCAGAACAAGAAGCAATGGTTTCAAGTTACAGCTGGGGCGGTCCAGGCTGGATATTAGGAAAAACTTCCTTACTAGGCGAGTGGTGAAGCATTGGAATAAGCTGCCTAGGGAGGTGGTGGAATCTCCATCTCTGGAGGTGTTCAAGTCCCAGCTGGACAAAACACTGACTGGGATGATCTAATGGGAGTGGTCCTGCTTTTTTTGGCAGGGGGTTGGACTAGATGACCTCGTGGGGTCCCTTCCAACCCTATGATTCTATGATTCTATATTGCAGACTGCACGCTAGTTCTGCAAATTGTCAAGGTTATTTAGTAGTTAATTCAATCCTCTGAAGTACAATATACTTCTCCCAGCTTGGTGTCATCCACACGTTTTTGTGACACACACCTCCACCCTCTTCTCCAAGACATTAATGAAAATATTGAATAGTACCTGACCCAGGTACCTGTGTGGGATCCCACTGGGTAAGTCACCCACTTAGAGAAAAACTGAACTCTGAATACAGTCTTTCAACCACTTTTGCTTCCCTGTTATAGTAATTTCATTTAGACCACACTCACCTAGTTTGTTTATGAGTGTAACACTTGGGTGCATAGGTCAGTTCTGGCCAACCCACCTCGACAATGTCGCATTAAGATCTCATTTATTTCCTAAATCTAATAATCCCACTACATTTTAGTCTTTTTTTTTTTTTTAAACAATCAGCAAAGCTTTCCATGATGTTCCATTACTAACAGTATAATGGCAGTTAGGAAACAGGTCCCATTGGAGTGAACCACTTGGAATTAAAATAATGTTGTGTGCCATCTATACACAAATAAAAAAGCAAAGAAAAATCAGCTGAACTGTGATTATCCTAACAAACCATCCATAAGTAATATAAACATGAAGAAACAGTGGGTGATCTCAAAAGAGAATCTTCACAGTTCAAGAACAGGATTTTTTTCCAGGTACAAAAAATATTTCAAATATTAAGTTCACTTCTCTTCTCTCAAGACAACGCTCAAGGATCAACAATTTACACTGCCTGTTGCAATTGCTAAGAATACCAGTGGCTTTTAAAATGCTACTCTAGAGACTGACTAACATCAAGACAATAATTTGATTTAATACTTCTGAACCTAAAGGCACTGGAATGCTCAATATGCAACATACCCTCAAAGTTGCAATAGGCACCAAGGCCCCAGTCGGGCAGCGACTCCAAGCTGACACAAAAAGCAAAACTCATAAACCACAAACTAAAACAAAACACAAAAGTCCCCAAACTCACCCAGAAGTCTGACCTTTTAACTTACCAAAAATATTTTTTTTTTATTATTGAATTAGTATTTCTACTTTTGAAATTAACTTGTTGCAGCAGTGAAAGCAGGTTGTAGATGAAAAACATTCCTTTTTTCTGCCGGAATTTCAGAACTTTGTGGTGCTCTGAAAAATGTGAAGTAAGAGAAAAATGCTTTCCTCTATTAATTTGTGTAATTTTGTTTTCTCTTTCCACCACTGATCTTAATGGGTGAAGACTAAGAATTTAAGAGTTGGCCAGATGTTTCTGTTCATCCTGTTGAAATCACACCCAAGTCCCAGTTGGATGAAACTGAATGGCTTTAAAAGTTTTATCAGTAACAGATGGCAAGCATAGCTGCCTGGTACAGGTGTGCTGAGATCTTCACATCAAGGCTCAAATTGACTGTAAATCTTCCAATGCACAGCCTTTTTTAATGTTCAAGTGACCCTTGCGCTCCTTTCTGTACCCTTGATCACTGGGGGGGGGGGGGGCGGCGATAGGCAAAACACTTTCACAAAGTGAAGAACAAGATCAGGAATCAAGGCTTGTTTAGCAAGACAGATAGGTTTTAAAAAACCTAATTACAACGCTGGCTTAAGATAGTCACAGCACTACAGCCAAACATAAAGGGATGTTTTTGTCTTATTAGCAACTTAAAGTGCATCTGTGTATGCACAAAAGACGCTTCCATTATCTCCAGCTATGCAGTTAATCTCAGCTCTTTCTAGGCTCTTTCCTATCTTTCCTTGTTCTCATGAATCACTGAACGTCTTTCTGATTTTAATGGAAACGGAGTATTTCTGCTGTGCATGCATTTCCAGAATGTGATCCCACAGTTAGTAACTCACAGCTAGATTTCATACTGGCTCATGTCAACTCGCACTTGGCAGCTGATCAGCACTTTTCTGTTAAAAATTACCATAGCTCCAATCCTAATATCAGACTCACGATGCAAGCTTCACTGGAGGTCTATGTGGAAGTGGGTGGTCCATGCTAATAGATCCAATTGTAGAAACTGAGCTTATATTCATAAGAAATAGGATATTTAGCAAAAGAAACAAAACAAAACAAAAAAAACCCCAATCTTCAGCCTTGTAAAGAAAAAAGGAAGTAGGTTTATGAATGATCACTTACATGCTGAGTTGCCCCTTTAGCTCTGCTATTTTTAGGCATTCTATATGTAATCCCCCCAAAGGGTGTTTAAAACACAAAAATCACTCTTGCAGGCTATCTCCATTCTACGTCACATCTGTGGCCAAAGCTGCTGTGCAGCATCTATTTAGAATGTATTTTTCTATTCCTTTTTGATTAGGCCAAATGAACAAAAAACCCTGTACTAAATAAAATCTGGTTATACCAATGGAAAATTAACAAGAAAGCAGCAGAAACATCTTTTCAAAAATGGTTAAAAGAATCAAATCTTGGTAAAAATGGAGATATAGGCATTACTACCTCAACGCTTCTCAAAGGTTACTGTTCAAGGAAAAAGCTTTTAAGCAAATGAGGGGATTTCAACTAAATAGCAAACTATTTAATGGTGGGAGGCAGTTTTCTGATACACTTACCCATCATTTTGATTACTGATTACATTTGCCAAGATCCTGAGGGCAAAAAAGCATAGATATCATTTGCAATGACAGAGAAATTGCCTTGATTTACAGAGATTACAGCTGTATGGAAGATTTTACACCATGAAGAATTAGTGCCACAATATCACCCATTGAAATGGGGTTTCACTTTCCATAAGTGATCCAGATAATGGATTTATCAGCAAAGTGGATTATTAATGAACACAGGAGTGCCAGGAAGTTGGCAAGAAGAGGAAAAAATGTTTCGCACAGAGAAAACAAAGAAGAAATTACTGATAGTATGCCACTAAACCAGACACCCCATATGCATAGCAATTCCAGAAACATCATATCCTTCCCATACTACTGATGTAGTCTGACATCTTGTGCTTGATTCAGTGCAAAAAAAGGTAAGGCTACAAAACAAGTTTGTATTAGGAACAAAACCTAGAAATTGTGACTTTCAGTCCCCTGCTTTATGCAGTACTCAGGCTGGTCCTCTTCAACAGAGCTTGCAACATGTGCTTGCTTTTGCAAAGAGAGGAGGGGTGAGAAGCAGCAGATCTGTGTCATCCTGAAATCCCATGAAGTGCTATTTTACCCAAAAAGACACCGGAAATTCTCCTTTATTTGCTCAGACATGTAAATGTTTAAGGAAAATGTCTAAACTCCTTTTAACCAAATATAAATTTGTACGGTGTTCCTATTGAAAAAGCGCCCAAAGATACAGGAACACTCAATGAATCCTAAAAATGACACTGCATTATCATAGTACAATATCTGTTCAGTGGCAGTGGTATTTTTCAGTTTCCCGTCCATTGCTAGATGCATCTAGCTTAGCCAGATAATACTGAAGTCTGGTTGTTCTCGTCTGCGGATGCACGTACAACTCTCACCCCTCCCTTTTTTTAACTGAAAAAAATAATTTCCTCTTCACATATTACTAGATTTCAAAAAAAATATTTAAAATGAAGCATGAGAATAAATGAAGCATGAGAATCACACTTCCACAGCAATAGGAAGACGACTCACTGAAAGCCAATAAAGCCCTGAAAGGAGCAGCACCACCCTGCCCAAACGCCTCAATCCTGACCTAAAGGGACAGCATCTACAGTCAAAGATTGTCATCTCCAAATCCAACTTAATCCTTGGTTGGTATACCGTGTCTGCCAATTGTTAGGTGGACACCTGCCCAGTAGACATTGGATTGAAGCCATTAGGCCATTTCACATAGGCCAATGAAAACCCATGAGATGGTAATGATATTAGTACAGCAACCTGGGCCAAATTCAACCTAGAGATAAAAGGTGCCATGTCCATTGTACAATCCCAAAAACATGATCTGTTTTTCTAAAATGTATTAAAGTTGAATCAGAAAAGGCAGTGCTAACTAATTGTACACATTCAGTTGTGACTATTAAGTCAACTTAAGTTTTCAAAAGTTTGACAAGGACCTGTAAAAGCAATCCTACTTGGCCTCGTATCTGGATTTAAGACTTCTTTACACAGGGAAATTTACCAGGGCACTTATTCAGCTACAGTTATACCAGTATAATTCCAGTGATGTAATTATACCAGTAAACCTCCCCCTGTAGGCAAGTCTTTAGAAACAAATTATAAGGGAGAAGAAGGAGGAGAAACATTTGTTTTGTAATCTAGTCCTTCCCTCTACATTCAGGCATGTTTCCCAGAGTATCCATATCTATGACTGAGACATGGCTCAAACTGAACTCTAGGTATCTAGCAGCCCTGCTTCAGATACACCATCTGTGTATAAAAACTGACATAAAGCATCACCTGTACATTTATGAGTCAGAAGCAAAACACTATCAATAATGTATATGTAGTAAAGAAACTAAGCCAAACAATGAATGTGGTGGCACTTTTAACAACTAACAAGTTTATTTCTTGCACGAGCTTTCATGGGAGAAAATCCTATTTTATTTTCTCCCACAAAAGCTCATGAGATAAATTAAATGGTTAGTCTTTGAAAGTGCCATCAGACTTCTTGTTTGTTTTGCTGGACCAGACTAACACAGCTAAACCTCACAAACTAAACAACTTAACACTGCTACTACTTAGGAGCTAAGTCTACTTAGTAAAACAACCAGAGAGTCTGATGGCACTTTAACAAATTGATTCATCAGTAAATAAATCTGTTGGCCTTTGAAAGCGGCACAGAACTTCTGTTTTCCTGAAACACTTAGGATATCGGAGTCTGAAGCAGTTTTGCTACCGTCCGGGTTGTAGAAGATTGGGGGGCGGGGTATTTTTAAACTGAGCAGAGATCAATTAGCTATTGCAGCTCCTGAACGCTAAAACCCACACCACGCAAACCAAACTCAGTTAAGATCAACCTAACGACCCCGGATGAGCCCAGCCTTATTTGCGAATGTTAAACAGGCCCATTAAATTTCCATGGAGACTCCCAGCCGCCAAATTCGAGAGACGAGACCCAGTGAGGCCCCCGGAGCCGCCGGTCACCGACGTACACAGCCACGCGCAACGGCCCCGCCAGCGCGGGAGGCTGCAGCCCCAGCCCCGCCCCGCGAGCTGCGACCCCAGCGGCCTCAGGGAGGCGAGAGACGCCGGCGCCGACAGCCCGGCCCGGGCCTAGGACCTGCCCGGCGCGTGTGCACGGCGCTGCCCGCCGGGGGGAGGAGCAGCCCGGCGCGCGGCCGCCTCAGGCACCGCCCGCCCCTTACCGGCAGCGCAGGCTGAAGGGGCCCCCGGGCCGGGCGCGGCGGGGCCCGGAGGCGGCAGCCGGGCTCACAGGCGGCGGCGGGGCGGCCGGCTCTGCACCATTCTCCGACCCGGCGAGGGGCTGGGCGGGCGGTTGCTCCGACAACGTCCGTCCTCCTCGCCCCGCCCGCCCTGCTTCCGGGAACGCAGCCGTCACGTCCCCTCTCGCCCCGGCCGGCCGCCGACGGCGGCGCGGGTGGGACAAGATTCGCTCGCGGACGGCGGGTCGCAACGCGGAGCGCAGCCCCTCCCGCGCGCTCGCCCAGTCAGGGGCCGGCCAGCCTGGGAGGGGCGGGGCTTTGTGAGCGGGGTTGGCCCTGAAGCCCGGCTGGTGGGGTGGGGTGGGGTGGGGGGGGCTGGTAGGGGGGGGCTCTCAGATAGAGCCACGAAAGCCTGCAAAGGAGGACAAGGAAGTATGAAAAGGACGACACATGGAGAAAATGTAATATTCTTCTGGTTTTAGGGGGCCTGGAACACTTTCCTCTTTAAAAAAAAAGCATTCTGGGGCAGTCTAGCCTCCTTTTACTCCTATAAGGAAAAAGCCAGACAAAATCATGTATTTTAAAATGCCTGCCAGACAGGTGGTGAAAGTAAAAAGGAAGACATGTCTTCCTTTTGCCTGACAGCTGGTATCCCTAACCCAGAGCCCTCCTGCCTACGCTCCCTCCTGGACACAGCCAGACCAGGCCCCTCGGCTGCCTGACTACCAGGAGCAGGGGAGAGGCTGGCTGGCTGGCCCAAGGCAGGTGGCTTGGCAGCAGCAGACGCCCACAAGGACCAGTCCTGGCTCTGGCTGTGTCCGTACACTGTAGGCTGGGCCCAGGAGCCAGTGCTATGGATTCCCACCCAAGGCCTGCCCCTTTCAAAGAGGGGTACATACAGGGCCCCTGGAGCCAGGGTAGACCATGTTACAGCAGTTCTCAACAGCTTGGAGGCCTCATAACACACTTGGCTGCATATTGCAACTCTGCATGGCCCATAAGCCCACTCCAGCTAGACCTGGCTCTCTGTAACACACTTACTGCTTTATGGCAACATTGTGATCTGTCCCACCCCCCTGGGAGGATCACTGCGGTAGGAGGTGGGGTGCTGACTTTTTAGCAGCACTCCAGCAACAGGAACAGTGGGTTACTTACCAGTAACTGTCCTTTGTCGAGGTGGGCCACTCATCTATATTCAGTTACAGGTGTCTACAGGCCACAGCACACAGTAGCTCAGAAAGTCTTTAGCCTTAGCCTGTCAGGTCAGGGCACACAGCCAACATCCCCTCTGTGCCACAAACGCAGCTAGAGAGGTGATCATGACCCTGACCCTCCCAGTTCCCTTTTCTGCCCTCAACGACTTTTTCAGATCAGCCAAAAACTTGCACAAGCAAGTGCCTGTCACCCTTTTTGGTCAGAAATTAAAATACCGGGGTTTAAACTGTGTCCGTCGTGTTGCAAAGCCTTCCCACTTGATGATCCCCAAGAGAAATGCCTTGCATGCCTTGGTGAGTCACACCTCACAGAGAATTGTTCTATTTACAAGTCCTTCAAACACAGGACTTGCAGGGAGAGAGAGCTGCACTTACTCTCACAGAGGACTGCGCGCCCACCTCTGATGCTGCCCAAGCCACAAGCGCTCTGCTGGCACCATGGGTGACTCCTCCACCAGACGCCACCCACCACCAATCCCTGGCACAGACCCCAAAGCTACAATCAGCATCAACATTGGTACCACCATGGCACCATTCACCTCCGTCTAAAGACTTTCCGAGCTACTGTGGCACGTAGACACCTGTAACTGAATGATGTGAGCAGTGCTCACAGAACTATTTTTAAAGAACTGCCTTATCTAATAACCAGTCTTGCAAGAAGCAAAACCACTTTTGTAAGAGGCCTAGTGCACAGCCAGTTGAGAGAAAAGGCCAGCTGAGGGCATTGTGCTCAACCACTGGTCTAATCAGACATTTAAAAGCTGTACTTACTTTATTTGCAGCTGTAGGTGATCACTCTAATCTTCCAGCCCCATCTATTAAAAAGTAACCTTAGCACTTGGACAGGGCTGTTCCTTTTGTGTTACTCTGGATTTTAACACTTCCTTGCCCCACCCCTATCCCCTTTCCAAAAGCTGCTGAGACACACCAGGTCATGCATAATTAGTTTAGGTGAGAATTTCTCTCTTTTACAGTGCATGATTCTAAGAATCTTGAGTTAGGGCTAATTCTAATTTACAGAAGCCTGTCTCCTATGACAACATTGCTACTGGTCACTAGACAACCTAGAGCCATTAATGCTAATAAAGGGATGCATAGAAACTATCTTGTACGATGTGCTGTTTTATGCTGTATGAAGGCCCAAAAACACCTTTAACTTTTTCTTCCAAACAACAAACTTACTACATACATCAAGCGTTGCCTAATCTTGTTTTCCTGGCGGTCCGTAGAAGGAGTTCAGTGGATTTGGGCTCAGCACACATTCTGCTATACCAGTTGAAAAGTTTTTGTCAAAGTTTGTCAGACATTTGAGTTAAATAAGAACAAAAGACACTGCATATTAAACAATCTAGATAAAAATCCATTCCTCTCTCAGGCAATTATTTCTTTAGCATTTATAAGGGCAAATGGGCTAGCCCACAATTCACACACCATGTTCCATCAAACAAGCAGTGGGAGAGTGGGAAGGGGAGAAAGAAAATGAATTTATAGTCTCAAAAGGATGAAAAATGTAAAAATTTCAGGTTATCATAAATGGCCCTGAACAGCTTTCTGCAGTCTGATATTAGTTATGTGACCGCTAGTACTACCTCTTTTACACTATGACCTGTAATGAAGTGGCAAGCTCATTCTGCAAAAGGAACAACATTTATAATTACAGGGTATACAAAATTAGAACTCCATAGTCCCTCAGTAAGTGCCCCCTCTTCAAAGCATCTGACGCGTGGGATTTTCTCCCACAAAAGCTCATGCGATAAATAAATCTGTTAGTCTTTACGTGCCACAAGACTCCTTGCTTTTCATGTCAATGGGTAGTTTACAGAAAGATCAAGGATAGATGATTGCCATTACGTAGTCACTGAATTCTAGCACCTTCTAGCTACATTCATTCTCTCATGGGGTAAATACTCATTTTTACAAGCACTGCTGATTCAGCAGTTGGTTAGGTCTCTCACATTTTCAACTCCCTTTTACATGGGCTTTGCTTTCAAACCCATCATAATGACCAGCAATTAAATAGTTATAGGTGACATGAAGTATCCTTAAAATGCTTTGAAGTCAGTATTCCACTAAACTAAAAGAGAAAAGGTAAGCTATGAACTAAGTCATTATTTCAGTCTTTTTACTGATATGAAAGCTCTCTATTGGTTTATATTTAGTTTGCATTCATTTCAGATCATCATCTTTGCATGCAGGAGAAGTAGGAATTTTCCTTTCCTTAAATCAAAGTTTAGATTCTGCAAAAATCCATGTTGTATGGATCACAAATCCAGCAAATTATCCAGACCTTCAAAAACATTGTTCTATCCTTTGGTACACACACTAGTCTGAAGCTGCTTTTTTTCCCCCACTGTTGAAACATTAATTTGAAGTAGGCCTACACTGTGGAAATCTAAATTCCAAGGACTCTCAGAACCATAGAAGTGCCACATGCAACTGAAACTTGGTAAAAGCAAGCAATTTAGTTATATATTTGAAATGGCTACAGTATGTTCTTCAGTTGCTCCAAAGTGTGTGGAGTGGAAGTTTCCCAAATACATGAACACTCTACTAGCTATACATCATCTCTTTTACTATTGGGAATTACACAGTACATAGTATAAGGCCCAATCTTGCAAATGTTCTGAGTAGAGAAGCATTTAGGGCACTCTACAATTATAGGACCAGACCAAGATATTTCTTCTCCCCCAACCACACACTAATGCATTTTCAGATCTACAATTGGAAATTACTTTATTAGCTTTTTGATCAATGTAGTTCCCCCTCAAAGCATCTGATGAAGTGGGATTTTCTCCCACGAAAGCTCATGCGATAAATAAATCTGTTAGTCTTTAAGTGCCACAAGACTCCTTGCTTTTTTTGCTTTACTAGACTAACACAGCTGCCCTTTTGGATCTTGATCAATGTATGTGCAACAGATCAATGTCTGATGCAGGGGCATCGCTGGCCTGGGGAGGGGCACAGGCCCAAGCCCTGCCCCCAGCCTGCAGGCCCCGCCCGCTGGCTGGGGACAGGGCCAGAAGCTGCCGCACCGCCGCAGGCGGCTAGGCCCCGCATCCCCAGCTGGGGACAGGGCCACCGCCGCCGTGGGCAGATGGGCCTGGACTTCCCGCCGTGGCCGTAGGCGGCCAGGCCCCAGATCCCCAGCCAGGCGCGGGGCCAGAAGCGGCCGGGGGTGGCCAGGCCCTGGATCCCCGGCCAGGGACAGGGCCGCCACAGGCACCGGCACTGGGATTCAGGACACATGCCCCGGGTGCCCAGCACCAGCAACGCCTCTGTTCTGATGTAAAAGGGTACAATTCACTGAAGAGGGAGCTGTAGCACATATGGCCTGACCTGAAGTCAGCTCATTTTCAGTTTCTGGAAGGGGTCATTTTAAGTGTATTTGAGAGTCATAAAATAAAATGAATTCCAGAAGCTTCACTAATTGCTTTAGTTGAAGACTGTAATGTGAACAGGGGCCTTCTCTTGGAAGTGGGTCTGCAAAACCTGACACTGTCCCACAATAAGAAACACCATCACCAGACAAAATGAGAGTCCTGTGGCACCTTAGACTAAAAGATTTCTTCAGGCATAAGCTTTCATGGGCTCCAGCCCACTTCGTCAGATGCATTACCAAAAGCAATCATTTATTCTAGAGAGTAAATACCTCAGTCTGAGGTTTGTGAAGCCCTGGATCTTGGGCATAACCCAAACTCAAGGCTGCAGATTGAGGCTTGTGGGGGAAAAAAAAAAAAGAGAAGAGAATAAAATAAAAATGGCCTGGATCAGGCAACAAAAAAAGAAAGGGAGGAGAAACGCCTTCTCAAAAGGGCAAACTGTGCTAATTAACAGGAAAAAAGAATAAAATCAAAAGGAAAACACTATGAAATAAGGAAAACATAATCAAGACGTGTAGCAAGCCAACTGTCCAGCTAAATCAATACTGCAATGATCCCTCTCAAGCCATGCTGCTGGTTGAGAAGAAAATGGAGTCAACCCCTCCCTATACATGCTCATGCTAGAACACAGGGTAAGGCACACATTAAAATAACTGCTGGAAAAAAAATCTGGTTAAGTGCACACAAACACACACATGCTCATGTGGTATACCTATGAGGACTCTACTCAAAGCAGAACACAGTTTGATAATAGTTCTTTCTGTAAAGGAGCTCTTCAGCTCTAGGCAAACTTAAGTAGTTGGCTCATGTTCAAAGACAACTTTGTACAGATCGCTGATCAGAGAAAAGTCTGTAACATCCTTTATTTTCAGTAGCATTAGCCAATTATAGTATAGCTTTTCTATACCTAAAGTGAGAATTTCCAACTACATTTTGTTATTGTGACATAAAACAGTAACAATTTCTCTCTTCTCCATTTCAGCAACATACATTGATCTTGTCTTGTAACCAAATATTTTGATTCGCAAGTACTTTCTCCTGTTTATTAAAAATATTCATGGCCACTGTTGTTATTCCAGCAGTAGTGAAGACTCACTATTCTCTGATGCCTCAAAAGTGGACCAGTACAAATATAAGAATCCATTAAAGTTACTTCCTGCTTTGGATTTCCCAATGTATCCTATCTTTTTGTGTCTATCTTATCTCTTTGAGACAGGGATGGATTTCATTTTCGTAGAATCATAGGATAGGAAGGGAGCTCATGAGGTCATTTAGTCCAACCCCCTGCCAAAAAAGCAGGACCACTCTCACTAAATTATCCCAGCTAGGCTTTCATCTAACTGAGCCTTAAATATCTCCAAAGATGGAAATTCCATCACTTCCCTTGGTAGCCCATTCCAATGCTTCACCACTCTCCTTAAACAGTGAAAAGCATGTTACTGGCACTTAAATATGCCATTTAAACTAGCTTACATTTTAAATAGGGTTGTCTGCTTACTGCATGCCTGTGGGCAAAACTAAATATCTTACATAATTTGCTTTAAAAACTTGTGACATTTAATCCCCCTCCCCCCATAACAGACAGTCCAGTTATCTAAATGCTGGACTGGAACCCAAATTATCACAGGAAATACACAGAGATCTAAGTTCTACTTACAGTTCCCACTTAGCTTCTTCCGGAGCTGTGGGCAAGTCACAGCTTCTCCACCTCACTTTTCCCATGTGTAAAATGAGACTTATTTCACACACCTCACAGAAGTATTGTGAATTAATTTATGCCTGTGATACAGCTTTGGTGGTTTGATAAGATAAAGGAATTAGAAATACCTTAGCTAGAAAAGCACTGTCAAAAAAAATCATGTCATTTGACTACTTCAGTACTCTCTGCTGCAGTGATCTTTTTCCAAGGTCAAAACCAGTCCTACTACTAAGGCTTTTTGATGTATTTAAATTGTCTGCTTAAGTCAGAAGATCATATCCAAAGTCTAGAGCACATGAACACCCAAGGTTTCTTCCCCTCCACAAATGTGGAAAATGCAGGTGCCTTGCATAACTAAACAGATATTCTAACAATACAGATATTCTAGCAGCAATACAATAAAAGCAGGGTTTTTGAAGAACTTATTAACAAAGGGATAATGTACATATTTTTATTTAACACAGCAATTTAATATGCAGTTGCTAAAAGGTTTGTACATTTTCAAATTTATTTAATAGGAAAGAGACATTGTGTACCTGGATCAGAATTAGCACCTAATGTATGTAGAGAAAATAAAGACTCACTATAAGCATTGATCAGGACTTGAACAGTCTAGGAGCAGAGTCTCATCAATGTATATTAACTATTCGGAGTAATTCCCAGCTGATTCATTGGTTCATCTCTGCAGGAAAACGTGAGTTAACTAGTTACCTTTGAAACACTAGGAATGCATAGTTCAAACAACTAAACACAACAATTTGAGAGTTAAGAAGAGGACAAGTCACAGTTTTGGTCTGAAATTATTGCAGCGCAAATTTTGAAGTATTAGTATTTTTATAGCAATGGAATACAACAACCTGAAGAGGTAGCTACCCTCCCCTGGATGGAACAAAATTAATGTTGCTTAAAAACAGCCCTTAGCCAAGCTAAGGGAAATACCTCTGAAAGACATGAAATATCACAGGTACACAAGCAAGACATGGCAGGCTAAATTAATTGGAAGATATTTTAAATGATATACAAAACGATTCACTGGAATATAAAAAATCCTGCAAATAGTGACATGTTTTGTGGAATAAACTACCAGGTTACTCTTCATATGAAATACAGTACAGAGTGATGTAAAGCTTTTGTGAAGTAAACTGTATTAACCTGGATGCTTAATGCTTAACTTGTTCACTTTCAGTACTCAATACTCAAAAAGAAATCACTAAAGCCCAGAACAGTGCAATTTTATACAAATAAATGTGCTCTTCCTTGTTCATGGCAAAGGGTCATGCTTAGTAAAGCAGTCTCTTGAACAGGTTGATATGACACATGCCTGGATTATTAAAAAAAAAAGTGGTCAAGGCCCAACCCATTAGTGGGAAATGATTAAAAAATATAAACTCAATGTATCAGGAAAAGCAGTCTGTCACTGCTGGCTCTCATCCCTCCATTCCAGGTTTGTCATTTCGTAGCCTTCAAAACCTGCTCCAATCTTCTCTCTTAGAAATAAGCAACACCAGCACCTATCTAGCTGCAAGCCCGCAGACCATCAGTGTACTGACAAAAATGGAAGGAAATGTTAAGATGAAAAAAAAATCAGTTTTCAGATTCCAAGAGTTATTATAGTGAATTTAAAAGCTATGAATACTATGACAATGTTCTGGCCATCTTTCAAACCTTCAGTTCACTCTGATGCACCATCCAGCTTGCTAAAACACATTAATGGCATATTTCCCTAAATACTGTGAAATTTAATATTAAACTAAGTAAAAGGTGCTAAAATGGACATTTTTATATATCATTTTGTACTAATATACAAAGTGCCATGCACAGTTGAAACATTACAGTTTTAAATCTATTTACAATTCTACATACTTATTTTACAATATATTTTTCATCATTACAATTATGGAATAAAATCAGACTCTGGAACATTGGTACCTTTGAGTTTTTGCTAGCACTCCCAGCCTTGCATTGTTTAAGAAGTACTACTAATCATTTCCTTAAGTTTAAATTAAACTAATTATTTAAAAACATATAAGTGCATGCCAAGAAGGAAGGTTTCAGGAAAAAAGTTGTCAGTGAACTAGTGTTGTTTAAAAATTACATTGGCTTTGTGTAGAAAATTTAAATTCAGTTCAAAAAACCCACAAAAGCCTTATAGAAACCTACTTTGACTAAAATAAATACAATTTATTACACACTAAACAAAATAACTGTACCTTTAAAAATGTTTAGATTTAAACTCATTTGATTTTTAGCCTGACACTCATTTCCATTTCCAAGCAGCAGCTAGTAACAGGTATGTAGGATTCCTTTTCAAGTTAATACTTTCCTGGTAAATCATCCAGCATAAACCTGAGGCTGCAATGGTGGGGGCAACTTATCATTCTCTACATTTTCAGAGTCAATAGCTGCTAAGGGTTGATTTTTTGGTTTTATTTCCAATGGATATTTTTCAACAATATCCTGGACTTCCTTAGTAATGCCATCAGTCCAATCTATGAGGTCTTTCTCAAGTTTCTTGGCTTCACTGATAATTCTTTCCTGTCTCTCATTCAACTGAGAGAGGAGGTCTAAGTTTTTATACATCTGTTTAACACCAAGGCACACATCAGGTGACCAGTTTTCAGATTCTTGTTTCCTTGGAGATGTTTGGCCCGACATGTAGCGATCAAAATCCTCCTGGCTCAGATTTAAAGACTGAGCATCCAACTTTTCAATGAAGGCCACAGCACAGCACTACACACAGAACAAAGAAAGAGGGAGAGAGTCACTACAGGGTGCATTATGAAAATCATAACCTATAACAAGCATGCTGCTTTTCAACTGTGCTCTGCATCACCAGACAACAAACTGCTGATCCCCTGAAAAGCCTGTCAGCATGCCTGATTAAAAAAGGGAGCTCACAAAATTAAAAAACCAAAATCTAACATTTTAAGAAACTGGAGAACACTGAGGAAGTTCTGTTGCAAACTACAGGTCACTGCATTTTAAAAAAAGAACAGTAAGTGAAAGACTGAAGAGAAAAAGGCAATAGCAGCATATTTAATATAGCACTTACACTAATGTACATTTGTTTTAGTTATGTATAAACATAATTTCATGCTGCACTCTAGCTAATCTGTTTCTGGAAAAGTAAATGGAAGGCATGCATCTCAGCTTGCAAAGCTTAACTATTGAATATTGCTTGAGGGGAAGGAAAAAATCATTTTTCTTGTAGATTTATTTTATATGCAAATACCAGCATATACAAGTCCATAATTTTTTTCTGGTTGATCCTGCAGATCTTTCACATGACCTCCTGCTGACTCAAATGAGAACTGTCCATGCACAAGGGCTACATAATCAAGCCTCAACAGTTTATGAACAGCTGGTAGTCAGTCAGTCTTCTCACTACAGTTATATGTTAATACAGCTAGTCCTCACTTAGTGACCTACTCGTTTAGTGACCCCTCGGAGTTATGACCAGCTCTCTGACGAGTTGGTATTATGGCGATGTACGAGAACTTGCATCAACTCTCTCAGATTCATCTCGCTCCCGCAGTCAGAACTAGCATTTTTCGTCTATGTATTTTTACTTTATTGTGCACCCCAAAGTACAAGATGTCGGCGAAAAGGAAGAGCATGACTTCACCTGGAGAAAGCGCCAAGAAACAAAGGAAGGCTATCGATCTTGAGACAAAAATGAAGATAATAAATGAATATGAAGCTGGTAAGAAAGTTAAAGCGATAGCACGTGACTTGTAGCTGGCGCATTCAACTGTATCAACGATCTTGAAGGATAAAGATCGAGTGAAAGAAGCAGTGAAATCATCAAAAGGATATAAAGCCATAATAACTAGGCAGCAGAAAGGCCTCATTCACAAAATGGAAAAATTACTGGCGATATGGTTTGACGACCAGATACAAAAAAGAATGCCAATGAGCCTTTTAATAATTCAAGCAAAGGCACGCAGTATCTTTGAAACGTTGAAAGCGCGCGAAAATGAAGAGTCAACAGAAACATTTACAGCAAGTCATGGATGGTTTCAGCGTTTTCGTCGGAGATTCAGCCTTCATAATCGAAGTATCAGTGGTGAGGCGGCAAGCGTGGACATAGAAGCATCAGAAAGATTTGTGGATGAATTTGACGAAATGATCGAGAAAGGCGGGTATCGTCCGGAACAGATCTTTAATGCAGACGAAACCGGACTATTTTGGAAAAAATACCCGAAAGATCCTACATACACAAAGAGGCTAAAGCAATGCCCGGTTTCAAGGCTTTTAAGGACAGGGTCACGTTGTTGTTGGGAGGAAATGTCGCTGGATTTCAGTTAAAACCTTTTCTCATCTATCGTTCTGCAAACCCACGTGCACTGAAGCAGGTTGGTAAGCACACGCTGCCCCGTTTACTATCGTTCAAATAACAAAGCATGGATGACGCTATCTTTATTTGAGGACTGGTTCATGAACTGCTTCATACCCTCGGTCAAGCATTACTGTCTGGAAAACGGTGTTCCCTTTAAAATTATCCTCCTACTTGATAACGCCCCAGGCCACCCCCAGCATCTTGATGATCTACACCCTGATGTAAAGGTCGTGTATCTGCCTAACAACACAACTGCTGTGTTACAACCAATGGACCAGGGGGCTCTCTCTACGTTTAAAGTGCTATATTTGCACGCAACATTTTCCAAAGCGGTAGCAGCAACAGAAAATGGTGAAGTAACCCTGCGCAGTGTTTGGAAATCATATAATATTTTACACTGCATAAAGAACATTGAATCAGCTTGGGCGGGAGTGACAGAAAAGTGCATGCAAGGCATATGGAAAAAATGCCTGAAACGTTTTGTAAATAATTTCGAAGGGTTTGAGAAAGACGAACATATTGATGTCATAAATAAAAAAATTGTGGAACTTGCTAATGTGCTTAATTTAGATGTTGAAGTGGAAGATATTGAAGAATTAGTGGAATACGTCGAGGGAGAGCTAACTAACGAAGATTTAGTAGAGTTGGAAGTGCAGCAGCACTTGAAAGAGGAGGAAGAAGAAGAAGAGGAAAGAGTGGAAGAAGTACAAAAGAAGTTGACTGTAAAGGGGTTAGCTGATGTCTTCTCCAAAGTGAATGCAGCGATGTTAGAACTAGAGAGTATGGACCCGAATGTTGAACAGTTCACGAAAGTGGAACGACAAATGAATGAAATTTTACGATGCTATCGTGAAATTTATGAAGAAAAAAAGAAAATTACAATGCAGACCACACTAACGAGATACTTCTCTAAAGTTCCATCCAGGACCCCTACCCCTACCCTTACAAGTCCTTCCATTTCCTTGCCATCATCTCCCTTACCAGGGCCTTCTACAGCTCCTGATAACCCTGCTGATCTCTCCAACGATGACATTGATGACCCCCCTGCTGCTGAACCACACTTTGAAGGATTTGATGAGTAAAAATGTCAATGTAATCTGAATGTTTATTTTCATATTTCTTTGGTACATCATTTTTATAATTTTTGCTGATTGCATTTTTATGTTCTGTAATACAGTATGTAAGGAGTTATGCCAATAAAACAAAGTTATCATGATGGAGTTTATTTTAGGCCTTTTCTTTACAGTACTATTCAGAATATTAAAAACGATTACCTGTATTTACACTACACTATCCAAACTAAGTTCAGTACATTAGAGCTTAAAACATTTAAAATATATATTAAAAATGTTATAAATGGTGCAAAGGTGACATTAAAACTATCTACAGATGGTTGAAAAACCCACTACCAGTAAAGTACATTATGCCTGAAATACCGGTAAGGGCTGCTCCTCGTTTAGCGACCAATTCGTTTATCAACCGGGTTTCAGGAACGGAACCCGGTCGCTAAGTGAGGACTACCTGTATTTTCTCATCTTTATTATTTCTTCAATAACAGCACCCTGAAATTAATCAAGTCAAGTGGCTGGTGAACTTTTACTTTTCTTACAAAATAAGAGCTTGCCCTGGTCTGAATCGGCAGAAGACTGGTCAGCATCAAGGGCTTGAAATGGTTAAAGTACTGGATAGGAAACCAGAGCACTGTTTGGGTCATCCAGCTTAGAGAGTGGAGAGAAAAATTGGAAAGTGAAAGGAAGTACACTCCAGCCTGAACAGCAATATGTTGTTTCATAACAATAGTTTCACATTATCTTGTGACTACATTGTCTGCAGTAATACTGAAGAAAGCATTCACCTTAGATGTTCTAATGAAGCCCTAATACCTGGGGCAAGTAGGGGAGGACAACGCCAGGAGAAAATGCAAGCAGGTAGATGCAACAGAATTGAAAATCGATACAGGAAAGTAGGGCAATCAGCCTGGTATCTTAGCTGCCTGTACGCAAATGCGAGGAGCCTGGGAAACAAGCTGGAAGAATTGGTAGTACTGGCACAGAGAAGGAACTATGATATAATTGGAATAACAGAAATGTGGTAGGATAGCTTGCATAACTGGAGCTCTGCCATAGATGGATATAAATTGTTCAGGAAGGACAGGCAGGGAAGAAGAGGGGGAGGAATAGCGCTATATGTAAAAGGGGTGTATGACTGCTCAGAGCTCCATTATGGAAGTGGAAACGAGCCAGTTGAAAGTCTGGGTTAAGTTTAGAGAGGAGGGCAACAAGTGGGATGTCATGGTGGGTGTCTGCTATAGACCTTCAGATCAGAAGGAGGAAGTGGATGAGACATTCTAGAAACTTCTGCAAGTTGTCCATAGATCAAAGGCCCTGGTTCTCATGGAGGACTTCAATTACCCTAACATCTGCTGGGAGGCCAATACAGCAGTGCACAGCAATCCAGGAAGTTTCTGGACAACTTCCTGGTACAAATGCTGGAGGAACCAACTAGGGGCCTTCCACCTCTTGCCCTGCTGCTCACAAACAGAGAAGAATTGATTGGGGATGTAGAACCGAATGGCAACCTGGGCAGCAGTGACCATGAGATAAGAGTTCAAGATGCTGATTAACGGAAAAAAGGAAAGAAGCAAAATGCAGACCGTGGACTTCAGAAAAGCAGATTTTGGCTCCCTCAGGGAACTGATGGGCAGGATCCCTTGGGAGGCTGATCTGAAGGGGAAAGGCATCCAGGAGAGCTAGCTGTATTTTAAAGAAACCCTGCTAAAGGCACAGGAAGATACCATTCCAATGAGAAGAAAGAACAGCAAATGTGGAAGGCGCCCAGCGTGGCTTAACAGAGAACTCTGCACTGAGCTAAAGCATAAAAAGGAAGCTTACAGGAAGTGGAAGCTTGGATAGATGACTAAAGAGGCATATAAAGATATTGCTTGGGACTGCGGGGATAAAATCAGAAAGGCCAAAGGACAATTGGAGTTGCGGCTAGCAAGGGATGTGAAGGATAACAGGAAGGGGTTCTACAAGTATGTCAATAACAGAAAGAGGATCAGGGACGGTGTAGGTCCCTTACTGAATGGGGCAAGTATCCTCGTGATGGAGGATGAGGAAAAAGCTGAAGTGCTCAATGCTTTTTTTTACTTCAGTTTTCACAGGCAGGGCCAGCTCCCAGCCCACTACACTGGGTATGGCAGATTGGAGAGAAAAAGAGAGGCCCTTAGGGACGGAAGGTCACGTTAGGGATTATTTAAAGAAGCTGGATGTGCACAAGTCCATGGGGCTGGAGGAACTGCATCTGAGGACACTTAGGGAGTTGGCCAGTGAGATAGCAGAACCACTGGCCATTATCTCTGAAAACTTGTGGTGAACGGGGAAGGTGCCAGAGGACTGGAAAAAAGCAAATATAGTGCCTATCTTCAAGAAAGGGAAAAAGGAAGATCCAGGGCATTACAGACCTGAAAGCCTCACCTCAATCCCTGGAAAAATCATGCAGCAGGTTCTCAAAGAATCCATCCTCACACACTTGGAGGAAAAGAGAGTGATCAGGAACAGTCAGCATGGATTCACCAAGAGTAAATCGTGCGTGACCAAACTCATCGCCTTCTATAATGAGAAGACTGGATTTGTGGATGCGGGAAGAGCTGTTGATGTGATATACCTCAACTTTAGCAAGGCTTTTGATATGATTTCCCACAGCATTTTCATCAGCAAGTTAAGGAAGTATGGATTGGATGTGTGGACTGTAAGGTGGTTAGACAACTGGCTAGATCAATGGTTTCAGTGTGTAGGAATCAATGGCTCCATGTCTAGTTGAAAACCAGGAACAAGTGGTGTGCCCCTGGGGTCGGTCCTGGAGCCAGTTCTGTTCAACATTTTCATTAAATGATCTGGATGATGGGACAGATTGCACACTCAGTAAGTTTGCAGATAACACCAAGCTGGGGGGAATGGCAGACACGCTGGAGGGCAGGGACAGGATTCAGGGAAACCTAGACAAATTGGAGCAGTGGGCAATAGAAATCTCATTGAGGTTCAACAAGGACAAGTGCAAAGTCCTGCACTTGGGGCAGAAAAACCCCATGCACTGCTACAGGCTGGGGAGTGATCAGCTAAGTAACAGCAGTGTAGAAAAGGACCTGGGGGTCACGGTGGATGGGAAGCTGGATATGAGTCAGCAGTGTGCTCTTGCTGCTAAAAAGGCAAATAGCATACTGGGCTGCATCAGAAGAAGTGTTGCCAGCAGATCGAGGGATGTGATCATTCTCCTTTATTTGGCACTGGTTGAGGCCACATCTGGAATACTGTTTCCAGTTTTGGCCTCCCCACTACAAAAAGGACGTGGACAAATTAGAAAGAGTCCAGTGGAGGGCAACAAAAATGACCAAGGGGCTGGAGCACAAGCCCTATGAAGAAAAACTGAAGGAACTAGGCTTATCTAGCCTGCAGAAGAGAAGACTGAGGGGGGATTTGATAGCAACCTTCAAGTACTTGAAGGGATGCTCCAACAAGGACAGAGCTCATCTGTTCTCAGTAGTAACAGAGAACAGAACAAGGAGCAATGATTTCAAGTTGCAGCTGGGGAGGTCAAGGCTGGATATTAGGAAAAGCTTTCTTACTAGGTGAGTGATGAAGCAGTGGAATGGGCTACCTAGGGAGGTGGTGGAATCTGTCTTTGGAGATGTTTAAGGCCCAGCTAGACAAAACCCTGGCTGGGATAATTTAGTGGGAGTAGTCCTTTTTGGCACAGGGTTGGACTAGATGACCACCTGAGGTCTCTTCCAACCCTATGATCCCATGATCTTCACTGGGAACGGCTTGATCAAATGTGAGATGACTGTTTAGATAGAGCATCAACACCATTCTTGCACTTACCAGATTAGTAAAATAGTAGCCATCCTCTCCAGTCATTAACCTGCTCGGATTACAGAAGCGGGTTATATACTGGATGTTAGATTGCAGACGGGGAGGGTTTCCCTTCAAAACAATATATATAAGTGTTGGTAAGAAGTCATCTGCAGAAGCTGGCTCATTTTTTGTGATTTTTATAGCATTGAAAATATGTTTGCTGCATTGAGTGATGCAAGCTAATTTATCACGAGGAACACGTTTTGAATCCATTTCAATAATATCTGCAAGATAAAAAACACCACATAGTTAGATCTCCATTCACCAGAAGCTCACGCTAATGAATCCATATGTAAAGGGTAACCCACTGGATAACTGTCAGGTAGCACCATCTGTGTTTAACTTACTTTACTTGATGCTGTATGAAAACTATGTTTTTATATGTCTCCTACCTCAACCTAGTTTCTGAGGAAACATTGTTTGGTGTATTTTCACCATACTTCTAAGAGAGAAAAAATTATTATTCCCATTTTGTATCTGGAAAAGTGGCTCAACAGTGGCAGATCCAAAAACTGAATCCATCTCTCTCCATTTCTCCCCGGGCAGTGCCTTAACCACAAGATCCTCTCTAAAACAAAAGTTAAATGGCAAAAAAACAAGTCTGATGATAAAAGTTCTGTAACACCATGATACAAACACATGTGCATGGAAGTAGCAGACTGATAATAGAAGTCTGCACTGGTAGTGGCTACACTTCTTGTACACAATGGTATCTGCAGGATATAAACAACAGTAAATTTAGAAGAAATCCATTTTTAACAGCCTCTGAGCTCTGACAGCCCTCACTATCTCTCGAAAAACAGAACCAAGAGTTTTGTTTGATTTCATTAGTTGACAAATTAAACAGTGCAAATATGATTCACACAAGAATGATGACAAGTACCCTCTGAAGCCCTGTTTCAGCATGGTGATTCAGCACCTCAATTTATCAATTAAAGTTAAATATGGGTTTAAAGTGCTTTGATGAACTGAGGCTTAAGTGTGGCGTATGTACCTCTTACAATAGCAGTACAATGAATGTGATCTGTAGGAACAAGATTTTTCCAGAGTATTTCTGCAGAGGCATGAATTTATGTATATGAGATTGAGGATTGTACACTCGTGTTCGAAGCAGGAAAGTGCTCCTACGAAAAAGTAGGTTTCTATACTTTTTACTTCTTCAGACAGTTAATTTGGAGAAGATAAGCTAGTTTCTAGTTCACAAACCTGTAATTGCTTTCACAACCATATCAGAGACTTCTGGAATTTCTTCATTGACAGGAACACACAGCATTTGTGGTGTAACCCAGTGTAAAGCTCTATCAAGAGAAACAAATGAAAAACACACCACCCATAGCAGCCAAGAAGTCTGAGCCAGCTGCAAGGGATATTATTAATATTAATAGCTTCTTTTAAGCAACCATATATGGACCATTCTATTTGATAAGGCAATAATCCAGCTGCCACACATTTCATTCCACTAAGGGAACTATATTACTGCCCAGAAAAACATTTCTGCTACAATTGATATGATACAAGTGAGTGCACACTTAGTTTAAATGAAGTAACCCATTGGAGCCACTTCCATTACCTGAACAAAAAGCTACAAAAGAATTAATTCAAAACTTTACCTTCTGTTAATAAGTATGTGCCATTCTTGCACACAGATTTTAGCATGCTAGTTTCCGAATGAGTGATAGACACCCCTCATGCAATTTTGGACTTCTATGTAATTTCTCTTCTGAAATCCTTACCTGATTCTCTTTTGGACGACCAGATCCTTCTTTTCATCCTCAGTTGTTTCAGGACAAAACACGTATTTATACAGTCGAGTCATGATATACTTTTCAATCTGGTCCATTGCTTTCTCAACTTTTTCTGGGGAAACTGAAAGGTACAAACCCATCCCCAAAGATAGTAAATTAGATGGTTTATAGAACCATAGAATTGTTTGTGAGCTTTAATGCCAAGTGGCCACAATAGCCACCAAGTCAACCCGAGTACAAGTTGTTTCCTTCTGCTGTGCAAGTCAAATATGAGCTAAACAGCAGGTACTGATGCACTGAATTTAGTGCTTTTCAGAAGTAAATAATACAACAGTAAGGAATTAGTGTGGATGCTGTATATAAGCATGTGTCATTCCACAGCAAGGCATGAAGCTGACTTGGTCCTGCCTCAGCACCACAGGCTGGACTTGACCTCTCAGGCTTACTTTCAGCTCTACAGTTCTATGATCCTATAATCAAACAGTTTCCTTGCCCCCAAAAAGGCTTAATGTCTAAGGTAAAAACCTCACTTAAAATCCTGAAGGGACATGCTCCTTGGCACAGTTTACATTGTGAAGATATTTAACATACTTTGGAGTTTATATCTTTCAAGAAATGTAGGCTTGTTTCAAAGGTCAGAACAGAGTTATGCCTATTATAGTCAGATCTACACAGACTATGGACAGGCTCAAGAGACACAGAAGTGGGCTAATACTCTGCACTGAGTTTTATTTTTTGTTCTGCTAACAGGCCTGAGGAAGGCATTTGTGGACACCAGGAGAGAACAGTCCATCCCACCTCTTCCACCTATAGCCCTGCTCACATAGGCCTGGGGTGGAGTATAGGCTAGGCTGCGGGCGGAAGAGGCTCAAACCCTTTTAAGTTGCCAGATCCCTGGGCAATTTCCCCCTTGTCCTTGCCCTAACCCCAGTAAGCAGGCCTATTTGTTCATGTTTACACAGTAAAAATTGTTTATGGACTGAACTATTACTTCCTGGAATCTTTTTGAAATATTTAAAATACCCTGCAGCAATTAAACAGCAAAACTTTACAGAATCTCAAGTATGTTACTTGGAACAGTTTACGTGAAAGAGTAGGTAGATGCAAGTGGTCCTAATTTCAAAGTTATGCCATTTTAACAGTAAAGTGTAAAAGAAAGAAGAGTCTGATACCTTTCCAACGGATCTGTAATTTCTCTGCTACGTTTTGATAGAAGTCCTGGGCACATTCAGACTGTTCCTCAATGCTTAATTCCTAGGACAGGACATGGATCGTAAGTGAAAAACAGCAAGGTACTACACAAACCATATACGACATTGAAGTAGTCGTGTACTTATTCTTTGTTGGAAAATATCTAAGCACAGCAAGAGTTCTACAGCAAACAGATTTATCTGAACCATGAAACAGGACAAATGATCTCCAAAATATTGTGATCTGAAGACTCTTTTTTCTGCATAATTCCACTAACACGAATGGGTGGAATGATGGAGCTGTATTTAAAGCACAGGGCTGGGCACTGCAAGAGGCCCCCTGTGTGACCCTGAAAAAGCCACTTGATCTTTTCATGCTTCATTCGTAAAATGGAAACAGTTATAAAATGAGAACTTGGAAGAAAAGTTGTGAAACAATTTGAATCTTAAACAGAGGGACGACAGAAGTGCAAAGTGCTATTCTGGCTGAGTGGTAAAATAGCAGCTTCTGGCATGATTCAGCAAGCCATTCCTATTCAGCAAAGCATTTAAACATTTGTTAAAGCTTTTAAGTCATATTCAAGTCAATGGGACTTAAGCATGCGTTTATACATTTTGTGTGCACAGAAAGAGCAACCAGCACTGTAAGAAAAGTACCAAGGATTACTTGGAAGGATGATAGAAACATTTACACAGGCAGTAACAAAGATGCAGACTTCCTCAGCTGATGACTGATTCACAGAGCTTCAGTCGTGTTTGTGCATGAACATGCACACACACGCACAAGCAAACAGCCTATAGAATGCTGAGGGGGCCTCAGTTTTCAAAATAGCAAAAATCAATGACTTATTTTTTGGACTGACAAAAGGAATTAACATTTCCAATTCCAGAAGCACTAAACATTTTACACTCCACTTTTATTTCATATAAATGTGAGACAAGTACACAAATCTTCCAATTCTTCTCACTTATAAATGAGAGAAAGGGAGGGGGACTGTAATGAAAATGGTGACAGAAGCTGGAATTCCAGTTAATTTTCAAATTGCCATTTACCTACTATAGTTGAAACAGAAGAAAATAGAACTAGCAGTAGATACTAAGTGTTTACAACCTTCATTTTCTGTTTCTGACAATACATTTCCAGGTTTTATAGAAGTTACTGTTCTTCTCATCGTCACCCAAATTTTAGAGTACTTAAACACAAATACTGATTATGTTAAGAAAATCCTATTATGTATTTATATTTATAGATCAGTGCAATGCAGTGAAACATGAGTGCATATATTGCTAATTTATATAGTTCATGAAATAAACAGTATTAAACTGCACTTACATGCAATATTCTCCTATCTATGTTACTTTTCCTCTGCCCTCCTGTTCCCCTTTATTAGGCCCCCTATATTTACCCAGGAAAAACATGAATTTATTTTTGCACCAATTTTCACCCTTTCCAAATTTTGTAAGAAACACCAACAAATTCTTGAGAAATTTCAAACAAAATTAAAATGGAAAACGAAGGGCTTTGGGATGCTGTATCCTTTTAACCCCAGGTGGCACTGTAGCTACATCAATACTTCAATGTAGAAATAACGTACAGCTTTTGCATACAGAATTAAAATGTAGCATGTGCGCACATGTGCACACCCCATCCCCCACTGGTTCTTGCTCCATCTGTAAACAACAACAGAGGCAAACAACTAAATGTACAAATATCAATTTGCCATACCTCCTGGACAATTTTTAGGCACTTTACATGCATTGGAAATTTTACTTTGAAGAGATGCAAACAATTTAGAAGCTGACTGCTTGTAACAAACAATTTAAGACTTTCCTGAATCTTTTGAATTTACAAGGTTATTTGGCCTCTAATTTACATGCTCATGCTTTATGTTATTTTTTTTCAGACTGAAGTTATTAGGTTTATAGGCTGCTAACATCTATGTGAGTACTTTCACAAATATTTACACTACATCAATAGTTCACAACTTTGGATTGATTTTCTCCAAAGATTAAAATAGACATAACATCCTATATAAAATGTGTCAAAAGAAAAAGTTCAGAATTAAGACCACCACTCAAGCTTTAATCTACCCTACCATAAAAAGTCTGCAAAGACAACAAAAAACCGCAACACATTTGGCACATAAATCCACAAACAACTGCAAGAAGCTTTTAATACCCACATATGTGTAACAAAAGAAATTAAAGAGAATGGCAACACTGATCTACCTAAGTCATTCATTTTGAATGTGTCACTTATATAACTCATGTGATACACCTACCCTTTTCTGATGCATTGCTTCCAAAAATAGTTTACACTGCTTATAAATGTCTTGACCAGGTTTATGATAAGTCTTGAGAAACTCTATAAATTCTTTGGATGCTCGATCTGTTTCAATGCTGACCTGCCTGTTTATTGAAGGACTAGGAGCTTTAGCTTCCTGAATTTCTGCTGGGAAAGTTAGAAACAACAATTAGATTAATTTTATTAATCAGCTAATGCATCATATTAAAAATTACAGCAAGACCAATCAAATTTTGATTTTTATATATAAAGATGACTATCCCACTTTTCTGAGGAAGGCAATATTAAATGCTGATAGGCTGACCCATCACTGATGCAACTGAATAAAACTGATTAAGCTCAGCTTCATGCATATTTAAAGTCAGATTCTTATTTAGATTAATGATCCTTTACATTAATTTTGACAGTATAAAGGAGACCAAGTGGGTGCCAGTTAGAGTTACAAGATGACTTGAAAAACCTCTTTATATTGCACAACAGTATAAATGAAAATCTCACCTTTAATGTTTAAAATCAGATCATAAGCACCAAATATGTTCCAGTTTTCTACACTGAGCTGAAGAACAGGTGGGAAAAACCCAACCCTTTGCTTTGTGGGATTTGCTTTAGTAGTGGGTACAAGTTTACAAAGCTGTAAATGCAGACATTAACATGGGGTTTTCACACATTTCTATTCTGGCAACATGTACGTTAGATACTACATTATACAAGACAGACATACAAACTTGATAGGACCTTATCTACCCAAGTTTAGCACACCCACCTTTCAGTTGGCCAGCCATCACTGTAAAAATGAATTATTTGCAAGCAAGATGACATGAAGGAACATAAGAAAAAGCAAAAAGCAAAGATAGAAAAACATGAAAATATTCAATAAACAAATCTTTAACCCAAACAAACCCACATATAGCATGCAGATGAAGAGAATGCACTCTTTCAATAGCCATACATGCAGACTTGAAGAACAAACAAACAAAAACCCACAAAGCTTTATTTTAAATAGGAGGGAAAAAATTGTCCATTACATTCAGGTATGAATTTTTTGTTTCATTCTATATGATTTTTCATAGGCTTAAGACTACATTAGATTATTCACTCATTTCAATGGAGTTGTCCATCAAAGGATGAATTTGGCCAGAAATATTTAAGTGAGGGACTCTGCAAGGGCTTCACAATCAGCGATATGGTCCTCTCTTGACAGAAACCAATGTAAACACTATAGTTACCTATATCCAAAGGGGCAGCTGTGTTAGTTTAGTTCAGTAAAACAAACACGGCCCTGCACAGGACTCCTTAACTACAGCACAGTGAAAGGGGCTTTGCCTGGGCACGCTGGAGTGGCTCCACTGAGCCGCTCCATTAAAGGGTGCATTTTGTGCCACCAGCCCCAAGCACTGCTAATCGCAAGGGGCACTGAAACAGAGCATTATGGCTCCGGTGCTGTGACAACTAAAGACTAACAAACATATTTAGTGCATGAGCTTTTGCAAGAGAAGATCCCACTTTGTCAAAGAGCATTCAATAAATGTGTTTGTTAGTCTTTAAGTGCCACGGGTCTCCTTGTTCATTTTATAGTTACCTATACGTGTGTTAAAATTTTACCCCTTATAATCTATATAAATGCAAGCAATTTAATTGTCAGTCAGTTAAGATACATATTGCTAAAGCAAATCCATTCATTTTTATTTGTACCCAAAGGCTGTTCTTTAACAAAAAGAAGACTTCTAAAAATCTAAAAAGATTTAAAACAGAGCTTTTGTGAACAATGCAAGAGTGGTATCTTCATAGTTTAACTGCAGTACAGTACAGTGGTTTTCAAACCCAAGGTTGGGAGCCAGTACATGGTCACAGACCCTCAGGTACTGGGTCACAGCAGCCCCCAACTGCTGCCATAGAAAAAGTGGAGTGCATTGCTCAAAAGGTATAATTGTTGGGTCATGTGCATACATGATTTTTTTCAACTGGGTCCTGAGGGGAAACTGTTTGAAAACCACTGATCTTATCAATTACCATCACCACACAAATAATTCACTACATTTAGTATGACGTAACTAGCTGGTTAAGAATATACAGTTTAAAAAATGAATTAAAAAGAAAAAAGCGTGAATTTTAAAAGAGTATTTACATGATACAGAATAATTTTATTTATTTTAATTCAACATTAAGACAATATGGGAAATTAAACAATTGGCTTGCTTCAGTACTCAAATATATCAGCATGAAGATTTATCATCAATCTATTGCTATAATTTAGCTGATTAGATACCCATAAAAATAGCAGACTCATTCTGCTGTTTCCAGTTTTTCTTTAAGGACTACAAAAGCTCTGTTTAGAAAAATTTTGTTTGAGACACTTTTAGCCTGGTAAATTTAAAATATTTATAGACTCCACCTTGATAAAGTTACTACAAAAACAGCTACAGAATTTGAGAGCCCTAGTTTAAAAATCTTCATTCTTTAACAGTTATGGCATCCCAATTTTTAATACAAATCAGGGATGTTGTAGCTTTTATTTGCTACTGCCCTCTGTACAGAAATCTTGGCTTAAGACATGTAAAGTAGCACACTGTATATTGTTCACTATATTTTGTAAGGCATTTAAAGTAATTTCAGTGATATACTTTTCCACATTTATTATGTAATAAATGACCATGTATATTTACTGAGAATTTAAATCACAGAGAACAAATAAAACCCATTTGAATAAAGCAAGAAGAGCCTAGAAGAGGAGATACATCAATACAATACAAGAACAGAAGTGTGGGGATTTAAGGATAATTTGTACAAGGATGATAAACATCATTTACATGATTATCTCTTTTTTCCTTTCATTTCTATGTGGACATTGGGTGCCGCAGCAGAACAGCATTCCAGCTGCTTCACACTATGATTGTATTATTACTAGTACCAAAGTCAATGAATAGGACTATGACAGATTATTTTCTAGTAGCCTCAAAAAAAACTCTAATGTGTATGTACTAGATATAGCCTGTAAAACAAAACACACTTTACCATTCAGTATTTCTTTAGAGATCAGATCACTAAAATTCCAAATAACTTGCTATGGCTAAGGTTGTGGACAAGACCCTATCAGTTACCACTCTCAATTTTGTTCTTTTTTGTGGTTATTCAAATCAGATGATAAAAATGGCACTTCTGTCATAACATAAAATTACCTTCCCCTGATTTAACAGGTAACAATGACCTGAAAAGATGTTTTGATAATTTACTGGGTACGCTTTAAGCAAATTTCTACAAGTCCCATTTCTAATGCAGTTATTTTTAGTGCTGGACTTTAGGGGCTCAAAAAAATAAAGAGCAAGCAGAGAGCCACTCTCACTGTTTTTAAAAAGTAGAAATTAGTTTTCTTTTACAGCTTGACTCCTACTGTATTGTGGAAGGAAACAGATCTCCTCTAAGAAATATAAATTTAATTTCTTTCCCTAAAGTCTTGTTAAAGTTTAGAATGAGCATAAATTCCAAGCATTGCCTTTCTTGTCATCATCATAATTCAATGGCATAAGTTATAGCTGGCACAACCCTAATTTGGATTTTGCAAAGCCCAACTAAATAAGCTTACTAGGACAAGCACACAGCTGTCTCAAGCTGTGCTGTGTTACCTTCAGTAGGGGAAGCCAGCTCCCAGGAGGGAGTAAAAATCTCCTTCAAGTCCCTGAGAATGTTATCAGCATTTCGCTCCCTCCCAAGCTGTCCTTGTTTAAGGTTTCTCTCTTGAGCCACTGGAATAAATGCAAAAGCAAGCAAGACACCAAGAGCAAAAGTGTCAAGTGGTAAGGAGAAGACGACAAAAAAGGGTGGGAGGAGGGAAAAGGTGGGGAAACAAACATGGGAAGTGAGAAGAATGAATGTTACCATTCCTGAACAGGGACAAGGAATTAAGACATTCAGTGATTTGCAGTGATTTTATGTTTGAACAGCTGGCATTCATGCACTGAGAGGCAGATGCTCAAACTGAAAGCAACGTAATTTCTTATCCCAAGGAACTATGCAATATGCCTACAAAACAGACCCAGCAATGTCAGCTTTCCTTAATAAGAAAATATACTTGACACCAAAACCATTCTTTATGGAAGTCCTCTTCCAGGGTCAAGCACCCTATCAATTATTTACTGCCCAAACCAAAACCCAAAAGCAGTTTTATGTTTAAGTTATGTCATGCAAGGACAATATGTTGAAATAGAAGAAGAAGAAAAATCACACTTTACAAATATTTAGTAAAGAACAAACTTAATTGTTCCTCCAGAAACACCCCCCCTTTTTTTTTTAATGTTAATCCATGGCATTTTCATTGAGGGGTACACCATCAGAGTTTTCCTCACAAAATTATCTTACTTGTTTAGAACATGTGGCATTGCATACTGCTTCAAAAGACCATTTCTGCAGCATTTACACATCTTTTTACTGATTATTACTAAAACTGGGACTTCATAACCCTATTTTTATTCATGAAGCATACCCTTACAATTCCTAGACCATATCATCATTGCACTGAAAGTGTGATGAACCCTCAGTTCCACCAAAAACCTGTGTCACAGGAGCAAAAGGGCCCCTCCAACTATTACCAATAAGGCTGTGGCAGAACTTCGCTATGGGAAACCTTTTTGAAGAATAAGATTCCTGTAAGCCTTCTCCCTTAATTTGGACTGGAGTCATCCTACCTTCCGCTTTACTTCTAAGCAGGAAATTGTCTACTAATTTAAACACTCAGGTTTCTGAAAAGAACTCCCCTAGATTTATTCAAAAGGACACCCAAGCCCATATGCATCTTTATTGAAAGGCATTTAATAGGAATGAATGCTTGCTAGAAACCACTGTTACCCTCCATCATTTCAAATATATGCTTCATTCAGTCCCCACCCTTAGCCCAATTTTTAGTGTTAGTCTGATTTTTTTTTTAGGTCTACCTATTGTGGACCTTAAGTGCACACTACTAAAGTAAGGTTAGTTTTGTTAAATGATTTGAAAGTCATGTTTAATAAAGCTAATTCTTAAAAAGAATGTCCAGGGTCAAGACCCCACTGTGCTGCGCAAGAAGGAATTAATTACACTGGTTTACCAAATGCATGTGTTTGCTTGTCGCACCCTAGCTGGAACCTTCAACTGTCAAGGTGCTCACCTGAAATTTTATCATAGCTACTCCCTGCAAGTGCAAGACATTGTTTGCTCTTGCTCTGACAAAGCATATTACTTTGCTAAAAGAGTACCATGGTACCATGCATGATTACCTGACACGACTCCTGGCAGTTAACTAGCAGATCTGTTTTGTACTTTGTATTTCATTTGTATTTGTATTTAATGAATCTGATGCAATGGGATCGTGCCCACAAAAGCCATTGTGATACTGTTGGTATTTAAAAGTGCCACAGGACTCCTTGTTTATTCTATTTTGTACTATTAACATTAGGGTTTGTTTTTTTTTTTAAAGGTTTATTTTTAGCAATGTTTGACTTTATATAGGTGTCCAAAAACCAGAGTTTTTCGGAGTTCTCTTGCATATACCATAATAAGTAAAGTCAATCATATACATTTCTCATTACAGTATTCACTACTGTAATCTCTCTGCAATGCTTCCTAAAATGTGTTTTAACATAGCTCTGCTTCCAGCATAGGTACCTTAAGGTGCAGTAAGGAACCTCCAAGGCATACCAGTAAGGTTTACATGATTACTGCCCTTCAGAAATCACACTCATAATCTATTATTGCTCTGGCTAAACAAGCCCTTAGATAGGAGTATCTAAGTTTCTGACATTCTACTTCATTTATTATACCTAGAGAGTTTTACTGGCGTTGACTGACAAACTGAAGATAAAAAGTGCAAATTAATATTTGACTTCAGATGCCTAGCAGTATAATTTATCCCATAAAACACATGAAAAGAAGCCCCAGTACCATTTTATAGGATTATTCATGATAAAGCTACACAGAACGAATACTAAGTTTCCTCAAACTTATATAAAAACAAGGAGAGGTGTATCTGCAAACTTCCTTAGCTTTCTATTCATAGGAACTTTTGCAAACAAACAGTGATATCCAGAAACTCTTTTTGTGATAGCAGGAGAAAGAATTCAATTTGCTTTGTTTCAGGAATATATTAATGCTTCTTAAAGAAGTGATGGGAGCAAAGATCTTCTAAACAATTTCTAATGTCAGCCCACTGACCTTTATTAGAAAGAGTCATAAGAATGCATCAGACACAAAATTTGGACAAATCAAGACAATGCTTGTGATGGCTGGCCCCAGCTAGGTTTTACACAAGTGTAATGTTGCTTTTATTGTTAAGTAAACTTGCTTACAGTTTAGTTTTGGTAAACTATTATCAATAGCCTCTTAAAAATTCACATAGGAATATGGTATACAGTAATAAAGAAAAATATAAGAATTACCCTTCTTAGTTCCTGTCCTGGAAGATGCACTGAAGAATTTCTTCACAGTGATCACCTTGCGTGTCTTTTCATTGGTTTTCTTCTCCTCAAACTTAGAAAAGGTGAGTGACTGTGCCCCTTGAGTACTTTGACTACTAGCATAGGCTTCTTCCTCCTCACGCTGAAGCCTAAAATTAAAGGAATTTGGGACTTGTTTATTCAGATAGCGGCAACAAAACTTGTTACTAAGTTGAGTTAGTGTGCACTGACAAATCCATTGTCTTTTCTGCTCAGCAAACCTGTAACCTAAGTGTCCCCAGATTCTTTTCTCTGCTGTCACCCCCATATCAACTCTTCATATCACCTCCCTCTTTCCCCATTGTCAACACAGTAAACCTTTGTCCTTTCATTTCATTGTAACTCTTTAAGAAGGAATGGTTTTATTCACATCTTAAAAGCATCTTAGTTACTAAAGAAAACATTTTAATTATAACCCAAGGGCTCATCTTGTTTCTATATTTCCAGTGAAAAATTATCAGCTGTTAAAATGATCTCCATGGTACTTGGCACAATTATAAAATTAACACCATCCTTATTACCCAATTGCTTCCTCTCTTCCCTACCAAAGAGTTTATATATTTGTTTGGATCTACGCCAATCTTGGTGACACACGGCAAAAACACTGTCTGATTACTACTAGTGCAAATGGGCCTAGGAGAAAGGGTCTAGAATAGTCAGGTCCCACATAATGAAGGGCTTCTGTATGATAACCAACACCATGAACCTTCATGCTGAAGCACATTATTAACTAATACTGAAAGCAAGCGTGTTCACATCAGCCTGCTTCAATTTGTGCACGTCTACATGAGATACTTGCTTTTGGTTTGTTTGTTTTTAAAAATATATATACACATGCGCGCACACAAAAAAATCCTTGAATTAACTGATTGCCAGTTAACTTGAGTTAGCTAGCAAGTATCTAGATTCTAATCTGGAAGTCCAAAAATGTTTGTGATTTACCCTGGACTGAAATCTAGAATAGGTCATAAATGTTCATAGGTTGGAACAAATGTTTGTGGAGTAACCAAACTAACATACACAAATGTGTTAAACTCAAGTTAACTGGCACTCAACTAAAGGTTAAAAACTCTGTTGTAGCCAATCCCTTAATGACAAATGTGGCCACATTCTCCACTAGCTGGAACATGAAAGTGAACATCAAGGCTAAACTTAAGCATTAGTGTTGCAACCAGCCAATAATGGAGGCATCAATAATTGGGGAACTATATGATTTGGAAATGACTGTTGGGCATTTCCAGGCCAGCTGAAGACAGCAGAAGTTATTAAAACACCATTTACTGAATGGGCGTAAACTACAAACATCTCACCCATGACATGAAAAACAAGTCTGTGTTGCTACGCTTGACTATGCATGAAAGATGATCTGGCATAAGGCAGAATGTACATTTAAAACAAATGAACTATTTCTAATTATCTGAATGTGAGAATGCTCTTATACCAGAATGTCATGCTGAAGGCAACCTGGGTAAAAAGGACTATAAATAAAAGATGACCATATTGTTTGGGAAGGCCATCGTAGTGCAAGGGATGAAGGAATAGAGAGGCCTCTTTACCGTTCTGCCAGCTCCCAGTCCTCTTGAATCTGCTTCTGCCTTGCCTTATGGTATTCCTCTCTCCAGCATTTGGAGCAGAAACCTTGCCAAGCAGGGTTTCCATAGTAACCACATCCCTTCTTGCACAGTAGCTCAGACTGATCAACATGAATTCCTCTGCGTTCAGACTTTAGGCTCATTTCTTTCTGTTTAAATAAGAGAATTTAAAAAACAAGAGAAACTTGCTACTTTGGTAAAGAATGATAAATATTTTGAACGTCCATTTGTCTTATGCATATATTAGCATTAGAGCATGGATATGAACATCTCCTAGTTACACACATACCTCATCAACCCCCAAATATTATTTTGGCTACTGCAAGGAAACAAGAAAAAGGAAGTGGACTACACACAACTGGTATTAACTAAACTGAGTTAAACATAAAAAGGTAAAACTAGGATAATGAAAAATAATTATTAAAAAAGTAGTTTTAATTTAAGGTGTTAAATAGATTCCACAACCTCTCTCTCCCTTTGAATTGATTCTTATTTTAACAGTAGTTCTTAACTGGAAAGGATGGATAAGGAAACATTTTTTAAACTTGTTTGATTTTACTCAGTCAGCAACTAATGCAAAAGACACAGCCTTTTTTCTGCAGAAGAAACCAAAAAATTCTCCCACACTCCCGTATTTCCTAAGTGACAAGAGACCCAGAAGTACAATTGCGATCTATGAACACAGTTTTCTAGGATGGAAGGTGACATGCATTTTGTAACAGGTTACACTGTATGTAAGAGACAATTTTTTAAAATAATTATGACAGAGTTTGATATTTCCCAATGCTTTAGGAAATGCATTGTAAAATAAGTGACACAGAAGAGAAACCAAACCATTTCAAGGAGGAACCAGTTCAGGATTTTACTCAAGTTTTTATGCTGGGGCTCACCCTATGTGACATGCTCCCCCACTGCAATGTGGACTACGAGTGTGAACATGAATAATACACAAATTTGTGGATGTACACGGAGTACAGCGTATCACACTTGGGTTTTTTTTTTTTCCTCTCCCTCTTTCCCCCGATTTTCTCCTGTCTTTGAGAAAGGAGTGAGATTCTGATTCAATAAGATAACTTCCTAATATGGGCCTGTATCTGGCAGGAATTGTTTCTGAATGGCTGTTAGTTGTGTAACGGCTATATACGCCAGGCTTCATCTGCCTGCTTATACAGACTGGAGACTGCCAGGAGCCAAAAACAAAAGTTGCCTGGGAGTTTGACCTTTTAGATGTTTATACCTTTATTCGAAAGTGTAGAGAAAACAATTACTTTAAGTTTCAATAATGTTGACTGCTTTTTGTTCACCTATACCTTACATTATGAATATTGTAGAAACAATTATAAATACCCTGATGAGTGACTGGGAAAGTTATTAGATAAAAATACAAGTTGAACTGTGAAAGTCATCTCTTCCCTCTTGTTCCTGTAGACTAAGTCATTATACCTAATACCTGATGGCACACAGAGCAGCTGACTGAGATGCCTTGCTATCTAGTAAGCCAAACCCAGTGTTAAATGTGTTCGAGCACCATAAACTGAAGCTCAACTGATTCTTCAGTACAGGGTTTCTCCTCCTTATTATGTGTAGAATTAACAAAGCTTAGAATCACAACTTTAGAGAAGTGAGAAATGAAACCATGAAACTATTCTGTTATTATCCCACCCTTCGCATTAAGTTTGCTACCAAAAAATGATTACTCAATCAAAATTTCAAGTTAAAATTTGAAACAACTGCATAACTGCTTTCTGTATTAGAATATTATGCCACAGGAGCTTCTCTTAACTGAGCTTGGCTTTCCAAGCTGCATCAGCAAACATTTTATTTGAAAGCGATACTGAACACTTCAGTGGCTTTAATCAAGGCTGAGCTGTCAAAGGGAGGATCAGCTTGATGAAAAAAGCCGAATTTTTAAAGTATTAGGACCTTCAAGGAAGAGATTTTTACATAGAATATTTTAACAACATGAATTTTACATTCATTATACAAGATTGCCTTAATCATTCTAGAAAGCGAGTGATACAGGTTGCACCTTCAAACTGTCATCTCACATTATTGCCTACACAAACAGTCACCTACATAATGCATTGTGACAAGAAGAATATTTCAGGACTGTCCATGGAACAGCCCTAGAAATTACAATTTCTCTGGTTAACAAGAGTGGGATAGTGCGTGAGGGACTCAATGAAGGAGAAGTTTAGAGAAATTAGGGATGTAAAGAGACGGGGCAAAACCCTCCCACCACTTACGAACTTGCATCATTTCTTGCTTTGTGAAAGGTCTCACCTTTATATCCAAAGTTGCTACTCCAGTAGTGCACAGCTTTCTGGAACAATTTCTTCAAATTCAGAGATACAGGTAAATCTCTCTCTCTCTCTCTCTAAACATACCTTTAACTACTTTAAAAATGCAAGAGCAAAGAAAAACCAGACACTAGGGCCAAGAAGATTTTTCTTGATGTGGTACAGACCATTTGCTGAACATCAAAAGTAAAAGTTAGATTACTCTTGACATAAAACCTCAGCAACTTGGATTGGAAGGAGCTAAGGCATTTTATTTGAGGAAGAAATTCTAGACAGGGGGAAAAAGCAGAAACTATTCAGTTTCTTGTGCTTTTTCTTTCTGAGGAGACTTACAGAAGATATCTGCAGAGTCAAGACACCAAACTGTCCTCTACTTCAAATGTTTCAGCTTGTAGTTACCTCAATCTAGATCTAGCGACTGAAGAGGTTATCCTGAATCAATAAGCTCTCACGTCATATTTCTCAAATTCTTTAACATTTTTTAAAAGGGACTTTGCTCAAAAATGAGAACGTTTGTGAAAATAATCAATCTGTTGCATGGTCACTTTCTGCATCTGCAGCTCATTGTTTATATTTAATGTATAAATACATTTCCAAAATTCACCTGAATTTAATTTTCCATTAAAAAAACCTACACACATGACTGAGCACAGGTCATTGCTGGGACTGAACAAGCAAATCCCCATGTTTTGTTTTATAAGCTTTCCATTTTAAAATTCTAGCACTAATCCTCCAGTGTGCTTCTCGGATAGGGCTTTTGTTCATATTTAAATGAATGTATTATACAAAAACAATAGCTGTTTGAAGTGCACTTCTGGAAGAATTTAACTTCTTAAATTTACTCATAAGTTTGATTTAATTGCATTACTCTGTTCATTATTTGTAGAAGAACTTAGGGTTTCCTTCACTTGCATTTCCCTCTAGGAGGAAAATAAGAGTAGTAGAGGCACACTCCAAAAAGGAGGCCCCTTCTGTGATCCAGCCACAGCCTATATCCACACCCCTCCAAACCTTCTTATACAATGCAGTGGAAAGATGCAACAAACAGGTGCCAAAATACCATGGGGAGGTGAACAGATTTACTTGGGAGTATCAAGATAGGGAAAGGGGTAATGTTGTGGAGCATAATCATCTCTATGTCCACCCTTTCTTGCTTTAGCAAGTAACAAATAGAACATAGAGGTAAACTGAGACCTTACTGCCAGGAGTGCATCTAGCCAAAGAAACATGAAACAGTCAATTGCCAATAGTTACATCATTCTGCACTGTTCCAGTGACAGCACATAGCCTCTCTCAGATCGGAGCAATACCAAAAGCGGGGTACATGCTTGCAGACCACTGTTAAACACCGTATGAAGATGCACTATATTATAAGCATACTGAGGGATTCCAACACTCATTATGTAAAGAGAAAAGGCAAGATGTGTTGCTTTCTTCATAGCATATAATATGCACAGATTTGACAAAATGTCTGAAAAAGTGCATCAACAATTTGTGGTTTAATTGAGAAGTGGTCTTTTACTTGCTGCTACTGATTTGTTTGTTTGACTTTATTTTTATTAGAATGCAAGAGAAATAGTGGTATACAGTCTCCAATGAATGAATGGATGATGACCGATTCAAAGAACAGATAGCAAAGACTTACTACATTATCTAATCCAAGGGTCTCCAAACATTTTCACATGAGGGCTGAATCTGCTTTTACTTCATTACTAGCTGGCCGAACCCCCGACCTGCCTGTTCACCAGCTTCCCGGCCCCTTTCCCCAACCTGCCCACCAGCTCCCTTATCCCCTTCCCCCCCCACGGCCTCTTCCTCAACTTGCCTGCCCACCAGCAGGCCATAGTTTGAAGACCCCTGATCTAATCCAACTTCCTGCCAATGCAGGATTATTTCCTCAGTGTACATTTTCTAGTTTTTTGTCTTGTCTAGTATTAAAAAATAGTAAGAGGAGGAAAAAGCTTTAGACCAACACAAAGCAACTCAAAATATTTACTTTGTGAGTTTAAAGGCACCTACTTATGCTGTTGAATAGTAAATACCAATTTATTTATTGACATATTTGCTTTAATATTTTTATGAATTTGTCTCAATTACATTTCTCTTCCTAGCCACCCCATATTCTTTCACTGTCAAGTTTATCCTTGCATGAACATAATGTAAGAACAGCTGTACTGCGTCAGTCCAATGGTCCATCTGACCCAGTATCCTCTCTTCCAACTGTGGCCAATGCCAGGTTCTTCAGAGGGAATAATCAGAACAGGTAATCATCAACAAGAAGTTATCATCACTACAGTGGACAGCAAGCCACAGCTCCCCCATAAAACAAAACAGTATTATTCAATGGGGACATTAAACGGACACTGAAGTGCATGTAGTTTTTAAGGGACAAAGTCAGCTGCATCTCTGCCCAACAGTATTTCTTGCTAGGCAGCACAGTCCTCTTTGACTACCTGCCCAATTTCCAGCTGAAGGTTATGTCTAATGGAAAAAGTGCAGGGTTTCAATGACGGTAGTCATGAGAAGGAGAGGCATTCAAGCCACTGACACTGGTCTCGTTTGCCTGAAGAGCAATGATTTTCTATCAATCACTCATTTCAGTATACCAATATCTTCAAGGATTTTCTGTAGCACATGAAAAAATTAATATTGTTCCCATTTTTCTCATATATAACAAAAGAAAGCATTCAGAAGTATAAAGGCCTTGATTGCATACTAAAATAAGCCCCCCCCCACACCCCCGGCAAGAAAAGTGCAATGTTAAAAAGATGAAGGCACATAACGTTCTAAAACGTCTCCTTTAACCAAGATACAACAGTGTCAGACTGTGATTGGGTGCTCAATCTAATGCCTAGGGCCTGATTTTAAAAAGCACTGATCACTTTCAGATGCAACAGATTTCAGTGAGAATTTTGTGCATTCATCTCCCTGGGGGATGAGAGGATCTGTCTCTAAGTGTCTCTGGTTGGACAACCAAACTTAAAGGACTCTTGAAAATGCTGGTCTTGGAAAGTTATCCAGCTTTTGGACAGTTTAGTTATTTGTATATCAACCAAACCAATCAGCAACACAGATAAAAGGCTAGCTGGCCCAGAGTAAAGGAGGAAGCAGAGCCAGAGAAACCTCATACTTGTGTCTTATTTTTAACAACTCTCCAAGAAAGCTATGTTTCAAATACAGCAAATATAAAAACCATTTTATTCAAGATACTACAATACTCTGCATGACAAGCACTTTACACACAGAGAATGTGAAAAAGACCTCTCTCTGCAGTTTTATTCATCACTGACCAAATATTCTACAATCTAAGCAGAAACAAATGTTGGGCAGAATCCAGAAGTCAGACATTTTAAAACCCCATCAAGCATTCATAGCTGTGTGTCTGCATCTGACGAAGTAGGTTGGAATCCACAAAAGCTTATGCCTGAAGAAATCTGTTAGTCTTTAGGCTGCCACAGGACTTTTATTATTTTTGCTGTACACAGACTAACACAGCTACTCCTCTGGAACATAGCTACCGTATACACCCTGATATAAGCCAACTGGGGCATAAGCTGACCTCCCAATTCCGAGCCCAAAAAAGAAGCTAAAATTGGTGACCCGGGTATAAGCCAAGGTCCCCTTTTGGCCTTGGCCCCTAGTCCCCCACCCACTGCTGCTGGCTTCCTCTGGAGTTTGACAGCTTCGCTACCCCCAAAATCTCTACTGCTGCTTTTCTCTTGCCCCTCCTGCTCTGCCCTTTCCTCACTGCTGTCACCCCTGCTGCCCCCCCCTGCTCTGCCCTTTCCTCACTGCTGTCACCCCTGCTGCCCCCTGCTCTGCCCTTTCCTCACTGCTGTCACCCCTGCTGCCCCCCTGCTCTGCCCTTTCCTCACTGCTACCTCTGCTCCCTTCTCAGTTTCCTCCTGCCCCCTACTCCCCCCTTTTCTCACTGCTGCCCCTGCTCCCTTCTCAGTTTCCTCCTGCCCCCTACTCCCCCCTTTTCTCACTGCTGCCCCCTGCTCCTCCTACTGCCCTCTCCTCACTGCTACTTCCTGCTGCCCCCTGCTCTGCCCCTTCCTAATTGCTGCCCCCCACTCTGCCTCTTCCCTCACTGCTGCCCCCCTTCTCTGCACCTTCCCCACTGCTCCCCCCCCCTTCACTACTGCCCCCTGCTCTGCCCCTTCCCCACTGCTGCCCCACTGGCTCATCACTGCCGCCCCCCTGCTCCCTTCTCAGTTCCCTGCTTTTGTGCCCCTGTTCCCCAACACCCTTTCAACCCCTTTCCCCCTCACCCCCCAACCGCTGCTGCCGCTCTTCCCAGCCTGCCAGTCACCCTCCCCCCCCCCCCCAAAATCCCAGGTCCCTGTCGCGGCCTCCCTGGGCTTCCCAAAAACCCTGGGTCCTCCTGCCACTTTCCTCGGACTCCCCGACTCCCCCCTCAAATGCCCGAGCCTTGCTGCCCCTTCCCTGGCCTCGCTGAACCTTGCCAAACCCTCCTGGCTGTCCCATCACTTTCCCCAACTCCCTGACCCCCTCCCCAACCTCCAGTCCCTGCCGCTGCTTCCCTGGCCTCCCTGAATCTCCCCCTCAATGTCCAGGCCGACCCCTCCCCCCCACACTACGACTTCCTTACTTGGCCACTCCAGACACCAGAGTCCCTTCCTTTCTCCAGCCCCAGCCCCGGCCAACTGCCCGGCAACACTGGGGCTCCACCCTGCCACATGGTCAGGGAAAGGGCTGGCTTGGGCTGTCTACCGTATTCTCCCGAGTATAAGCCGAGTGCCTGTTTTGAAGCCAATTTTCAGGCACAAAATTCTCAGCTTATACGTGATGATATACAGTATGTAGAATTTTAAGATTCAAGACTTAAATAAATAAATATCTTACAAAATCTCCCAAACCACAAACAGATCATGCTTGTTAGTGGTATTTTATTGATCAAACCATCACCATAACCATTCCAATCCAGCCACTGTCCTTATACACAGAATTTTAAACTTTCTCCAATATTATTATTTGACTGTGAGGCAGTACAAACATAATTTGTCTGACTGCCAACAACTGCCATGAGCTAAGAAGCAGCTCTCCTTGAAAACTTAATCAGTGCTCTTTAACAGGGTTTGGCATATCCAAATTTACTTTGCTTTCCCTTTTACAATGGATCAAAGTGTCTTGCTGTCTAAGAGCACTCTGTATGGAATGAAAATTAGACATGTTGATGATTTATATAATCACATGACTCATTTGTATTGTTAATATGCCATTTGGATTACTCTATATACCCCTTCCAAACTTTGCCTTAATGAATGAGTTAAGAAAAAACAAAGTGTTAAAATAATCCAGGCTAGCCTTAGATGTCTTTTTAAAATACAAAACTTTAAACAAAAACTTAGGGGAATGGTCACAGGAATATAGAGCCTTCCACACTAAGATCACAAGGTCAGTTTTGGTCCAGACCAAACTATCAGAAGTAGTCATCACATGCAGCCACCGGTTACCACATGTTTACATAGTAAAAGCCGTGACAACCACTAGCAACTTCACTGGCAGAATCTCTAGAAGCACTAAGTACTTGCCAATGAAGAGAAGTGACTTAAGAATGTACTTCTTCAGTCCTCCAACGGCTCCCCAGGTCGTCAGGATTGAAGCACTTGCAGTACCACTGGTAGAAATCTGTACTGGAGCCGCCTCAAATAATAACTGTTCTGTGTTTAAACATATAACTTAGTTTCCAGAGCTGTCATTCCACCATTTCTATGAAAATTAAATGCATGAGAGAGTTACAAGCAAAAAAAAACACCTTTGACATTCTAGGAAGTATGTTAAAATGGCTATCACAGAAAAGGACAGATTAATGGATGGTTTGGGCCAGTAACTGTTCACTTGTTACCTGAATGACTGGGCCACATTACTTAATCAAAAGTAGAAAAGAGAGCAGGAAAATTTTCCAGGATGCTCTTGTGAAGCCAGGATGAGGAAATAAGTGTTTCACAAATTGCATGCTTAGGCTATTTTTCTCTTCATGGTTGATGCAACAGAAGGTAAATTATCTGAAGTTTATTCCACATTGTTTTTATGTTTCCCTATACATCAGCTTGTTCAGACTTAATTCTAGACATGTAAGAATGAGTGAGAGCATGAGACAAAAGGGACAGTACCTCATCATACAGCAAACCGTCAAAAACCAGAAGCCAACAGCAACGACATACGGGCTATCACTACAGAGCATGACACTTGCCGCAACTTTATAGCACAATGGATTTCATACTTAGGGTCGGGACCCAGTACTTCAGGCACTAGGATGCGACACCCCCTGCTGCAACTGCCAAAAGACTGGAGTGCATTTCTCAAAGATGTAATTGCTGAGTTGCAAGCATAAATGATTTTTTCTCAACTGGGTCCCGAGGAAAAAAGTTTGAAAACCACCATTATAGCGTATGCATAACTACATGCCACAGCAAGAAACTACCTATGCTTTTGCACCAAAGCTATGGTGTGTAGCTACATGTCAGTGAAAGGCTCTGGCCATGGGGAGGCAGTGTGGAAACACTAACAGAGAAACCCTGGAGCCTTTTCCCCAGAGATTCCTCTCTGCCAAAGCATACCCAACTGCTTCAGTATTTCTCTCAGGCTGTGAAGTCTGCTCTGGGCAGATGTTTCACATATTACACGTACGCACACACTCTTACAACACAGAAACTTAAAACTTGTATTTCACTGATGTTTTCAAAGCACTTGCACAGCCTGCTACACCAATAAATATTTCTGAGCTTAAAAGCAGTCAACAGAAAGACCAAATAATGTTTCACCAGTGTTGTCACAAGCTATTTGTATTATAGAAGAACAGGCCTTGACAAATGTGCCTCACTCCTAGGGGCCAGCCCAAAAACTGAGGCATCTAAGTGTGCTGTACTTAAGCATGCAGCCCATCACCAGTTTTGGCATCAGTGTAGAGCAAAACTGGTGACACCACAGCAACCTGGTGGGATTTGCCAAGCCCTGTAGAGAACCTAAGGCAGTGGTTCTCAAGCAGAGGGTATGCACCCCTTTGGTGATACACAAAAACTTTCCACAGGGTACATCAACTCACCTAAGTATATCACAACAAGCAATATAAAAAGCGCTACTTATGTCAGAACAAACAAAAATTTCATATAATGAAATACTTATACTGCTCTATAAACTGAAAGGTACAATATTTATATTCCAATTAATTTACCATACAATTAAATTGCAAAAACGAGAAAGAATTTTTCAGTAACAACATGCTGGGACACATTCATATTTTTATGTCTCATTTTGTAATGAAGTAGTTTTTAAGTGAGGTTAAACTTAAGGTTCACCAAAAAAAAAAAAAAAAAAAAAAAATCTGGCTCCTGAAAGGAATAAAGTTGTCTACAAAGGTATGGAGCCACTGACCTAGAGATCCCAACCAATGTTCCCTCTAAACTGCGTGGCCACCCCTGGCGCAGGGAACACTGCCAGCCGCGCACGGCCGGCAGCTGCAGTCCCTTCCCACCTAGAAGACAAAGTCCGGCTGGCTGAGAGCTCCTCTGAGCTGAGAGTTTTTAAAACTCCCACTTGGAGTAAGCTCTCACTGATCATGCGCAGACTTTCTGCACATGATCACTGAGAGCTCCTCCAGCCGGAGGAGCGACCGGGAGTCAGGCCGCGCTGTTCTGGCAGCCAGGCAAGGGGGCCCTACCTGTCCCCCTTTCCAACTCCTGGGGGGAGCTACAGACCATCAGGGCCAGAGGCTGCTCTGCCCGCCTCCCCTGCCCCCCAGCTTCACCGCAGAAGGGTGGTGCAGCCAGCCCAACCTACCTCCAGCCAGTCGTACCTCCCTGGGGGCAGACAGGGCTGGTGCTTGAGCTGCAGCGTGTGGGATCAGGACCCTGGAGCAGCCCACTTCAAAGAGTTTGGGTTGCTTTGCCCCCAGCCCCGGCCTGAATGGGCCTGATCCATTGGATGGGGGGGGGGGGGATCGAGGGCAAAGTGGCCCAAACTCTGACCCCGCATATTGCAGCTTAAGAGCCGGCCCTGTCTGCCCCTTGAGGAGGCGTGAGTGGGGGTAGGCTGGGCTGGCTGGTCAGTGCTTGCTGCCAGGAGGCCGGGTGGACAGTGGAGCTTGTGACCCTGGTGGTCCACAGCCTCCGGCTCCCCCATGGCAGGGAGAGCAGAGGAGGACAGGATCAGGCCTGCGCAGGGGTGGCACACAGCAACAAACATATGTTGCTCAGCTGCATTCGGGCCTTAGAGGGAACATTGATCCCAGCTATAGCTATGTCTACACCGATGCCAGTAAATTCAACACTGATGACAGTTCGATCTTCCAGGCTTGACTGAGCAGTCAGATAAGACTTGATCAGTTAATCAGGAGTTCAGTTTAGTTACTCCTGCCCTGGGAGAAGAGTAGCACTGAGCTGAAGGGACACAGTTTCCCTTCAATTCAGTGAAGTGGAAACTGAGAGGTAAATGAGCATTAGTGAGTCAAAGCAAGATGTACAAGTTATTTTACATAGCCTACGTACCTCCCTTTGACAGCTCCCAAAAACAGTGGCAAGAGTAGACTTCTCCTTACGTTGAGGCCCTTGTGCTTGAGGCACCACACACAGTAGGAGCCAGTTGCTACCCCAGATTAGTCTCTACAGCCAAGGTGGACAAAGCAGAGGAGAAAGGAAGTTCCAAAGTCTTTGCCTAGTTCAGCAAAACAAACAAGGAGCCCTGAAATTGGCACTTTTATTTATCCCACAAGCTTTTCCTGGTAGAAAATCCCACTTTGTCAAGCATCTAACAAAGTGGGATTTTTCTCCCATGAAAGCTCATGAGATGAATAAATGTGTTAGCCTTTTAAGTGCCACTGGACTCCTTGTTTGTTTAGAAGAAAATAAATTTTCCTTTTTTTACTGATGGGGAACTACAGTGCAGAGCCTCAACAAACTGGGCAGAGAGCTGCCAGGGGTCACCCCGGAGCACCTCAGCGGAGCTGGAAACTGGAACTGGACCAAGCTGGTGCTCTGACCGCTACCCCAACCCCAACCCCATCCCCATCCCTCGGAGCTCCCAAGCCCTTGTCACCCTCAGACCCCTCCACGATTGTCAGGGGAGCCGGGCCCCTTTGGGCAGCTGGGGCCTGGCCAAGAGACCCCAGAAGGGGGCGGATCAGGAGCACCGAGGACAAACCGCCACCCCAGCGCCCAAAGCTCAGCCACTCCCCGAGCGGCCCTGGCGGCGGGGGCAGCGGGCGGGTCCGGTGAGCTGGTGAGCGCCGCCCCGCGGGGAGCCCGGGCCTGCCGCGGCCCACAGCGCCCCCTACCGCACAGGGCAGGGAGAAGGACTGGGCCCGGGCCCGGGCCAGCGCCAGAGGGGGCGGGGCGGCGCAGCGCCCTGCTACCTTCAGAGAGAGATTCAAGGAACGACGCGCCCGCGCCCCGGCCGCCCCCTCACCGGCTCTCCTGGGCGCGGCGCCTCAGCCCCGCTCCGCCACTTCAGCGGCGCCTGCCGAGCGACGCGACTCTCCTCAGCCAAAACGGGCCAGCAGCCCCGCCCGCCTCTGCGCCCCCAGTGGCGTCACTTCCGGACGCCTCCGCAAGGCGGGGTCTCGGTGACAGAGGCGGGGCTAGAGAACGCGCCCGGCGGGATAGGGGCGGGGCTAGAGAGATCTCTCGGGGGCGAGGGGCGTGGCTAGGAGAACCCGGGCGAGGGGGCGTGGCTAGAAAGAGGCTCTGCCTTGGGAGAGAGGTGGGGCTAGAAGAGAGCGAGCGAGCGAGCGAGCCCGGCTGGGTAAGCACCCGACCTTAGGTCCACAACTTCAGTCTGAAGCACACATACAGTCTCTGGGCAAAAGAATAAAATGGGCATAAATCTGACATCAGCGATGTCAACACTCGAAAACCAGTAGGTCAGCATTTCAATCTTTGTGATCACTCCGTTAATGATTTGTTAATTGCTGGGCTCGGACAGATGACTACTAAATCAAGGCTTCAAAGAGAAGCTACTGGAATTGTACATTTGTTATTTGTACTTTTGGTTGCATCGCTTCAGGTCTTAATCAGGCATTGGCTCTTCCTCTCATTACAGTAGCTAATCTGACCTCATCTCCCTCTGTATGCTGTTCCCCAGTGTTTGAATCTTTACAACTGTTTTGATTTGCTGTTACAGGGGGACCTGTTCCTATGACTTACACTTCCCTGCATTTATTTCCTACCATTTTGTAAGTTCCCCCATCTTGAAAGCACCTGACGAAGTGCGGTTTTCTCCCATGAAAGCTCATGCAATAAAGACTCCTTGTTTGTTTTACTGAACTAGACTAACATAGGTACCCGTTTCTATCTACACACAGACACTGAGCATGTACTATGGTCTTTCAGCTGCTGGCCATTTTGCAAGCAAAGGGTCCAGTCACGGGCCCCCTCCCTTTCCCACTAAACCAATGTATGCAGTAGTCTCAAAATGTTTCATTCTGCAGTAAAGTCCTGAAGACCCCCGAAAACCTTATAGGATGACAAGCAAGGCATCCTGTGGCACTTTTAAAGACTAACAAATTTATGGCATGGGCTTTCATGGGAGAAAATCCCACTTCATCTTCAAATGTCTGACAAAGTTGGATTTTCGCCCACAAAAGCTCATGCAACAAATAAATTGGTAGGTTACTTACCAGTAAACGTCCTTCTTCGAGATGGGCTGCTCGGATTCATTCAGTATTAGGTGTCTACGTGCCACAGCGCATGACTGGCCAGAATTTCTTTTAGCCTTAGCTTGTCAGGACAGGGCTGGCAGCCACCACCCCGTCACCATATAGAATCATAGAGCCATAGGGTTGGAAGGGACCTCATAGGTCATCTAGTCCAACCCCCTGCCAGAGGCAGGACCACTCCCACTAAACCATCCCAGTCATGGTTTTGTCCAGCTGGGCCTTAAACACCTCCAAAGATGGAGATTTCACCATCTCCCTAGGCAGCTCATTCCAAGGCTTCACCACTCACCTAGTAAAAAAGTTTTTTCTAATATCCAGCCTCGACCTCCCTAACCGCAACTTGAGACTATTGCTCCTCGTTCTGTCCTCTGTTACTACCGAGAACAGTCGAGCTCCATCTTCCTTAGAGCATCCCTTCAAGTAGTTGAAGGTTGCTATCAAATCCCCCCTCAATCTTCTCTTCTGCAGACTAAATAAGCCTAATGCTTTCAGTCTTTCCTCATAGGGCTTGTGCTCCAGCCCTTTTATCATTTTGGTTGCCCTCCTCTGAACTCTCTCTAGCATGTCCCTGTCCTTTTTGTAGTGGGGAGTCCAAAACTGAACACAGTATTCTAGATGTGGCCTCACCAGTGCAGAATAGAGGGGAATGATCACATCCCTTGATCTGCTGGTAATACTTCATTTGATGCAGCCCAGTATGCCATTGGCCTTTTTGGCAGCAAGAGCACACTGCTGACTCATATCTAGCTTCCCATCCACCATGACCCCCAGGTCCTTTTCTGCACTGCTGCTACTTAGCTGAATGTTCCCCAGCCTGTAGCAGTGCATGGGGTTTTTCCATCCCAAGTGCAGGATTTTACACTTGTCCTTATTGAACCTCATAAGATTTCTATTGGCCCACTGTTCCAATTTATCTAGATCTCCCTGAATCTTGTCCTTGCCCTCCAACATGTCTACTGTTCCCCCCAGCTTGGTGTCATATATGGCCCCAGCCTTGCTCCTGCCCAGTTCCCATTAATCGCTAACTCCGAGTAGCGGGGATGGCGGGAGGGGACTGAATGAATCCAAGCAGCCCATCTTGAAGAAGGACGTTTACTGGTAAGTAATCTACCGTTCTTCTTCGAGCGCTGCTCGGACACATTCAGTATTAGGTAACTGCTAGCCGTATTGGGGAAGGTGGGTGAAGTTAGACTTTATCCGCCATCAGCACGGCTAACCACAAACAGCACAACCCCCAAACTGGGTGAAGAAGCAGTGGGCCACCAGGCACATGCCTACAGACACACCACCAAGTGCAAGATCCTCAGGAGGAGGCATGCATGAGAGTGCTGAGGGGTCATTTGCCACTCTGTCACGGACTATAAACCTAACAGCGGCAGTCCCCGGTTCATTGTTGGGGAATTTGCTATATCATAATAGCAAGAAGAAACTTGTCACGAGCAAGACCATTTAGTGTAGGACGGTTGCCCCTTCCTAGAAGAATCGACTCCTGAGAGAGGCAGTCGTGATCCAGGGCAACAGATTCCCACATCTGCAGGCAAAGGGCAAGGGTGGAATAACTGCTGACCTTGCCACCACAACCCCAAAAGGGGAAGGTGAGTTGGGTTAAGTACTAACCAAGACTGGAGCAGGGAGCACATCGCCCCTTAGCCAAACAGGAGATAGGCAAGAGGCCTTCTCCATAGGTGTACTGGCAGGAGATGCCATGGGTAGGGTTGATAAGGGGCACCCTAACTGAGGCATCTCAGCTCCATATGGAAGCTAACACAGGAAGAGGGGTACAAGGAAGGAGTGGGTGGGAACCCCTACCCCTCTATCTGTTGATGCGCGGGGATGGAGGGCCTGGAGGGAGGCCACAGAATAAGTCCTAGATGCTTGGCAGACCCACCTCCGGGGCCCAGAAACATCAGAGACACTCCTTCAGGGAGGTCGTCATAAATGGAGACGTGGACATCTCAGAAGGGCCCTTCCTTAGAGGTAACCCTTAAGCAGGTTATTGTAGTAAAAGAGAGCCTTAAGAACACCCATCCTAGTATCAGGAGAGAAACTAGGAGAAAAGTGATTGAATTCCCCATGTTAGGTTGTCCCCAGCCAAAAAAGGGGGCAATGACCTGAGGTAGGGGTGATGAAAACATCACAGGGATCTGGTGGCAGGGAGGGCTTAAGCAACTTCAGCACTTGGTGCACATTTCTGTCCCCTGCCCCTGTACTCTACTCTTCTGGTATGTGGACTCACATAGGGAGAGGTATGCTGAATCAAGGGAAGGGGTATCTGGCCATCTCTGTAGATGGGTCAGGTCCACCTCAAAGGTCATGCTTCCAACTCCAGAATCAGGGTGTTGGAAAGGGCATGCAGCTCGGAAGGCATTCTCATCTCTCACTTCTATGGAGAGGCTGTCAATCTTCATAACATAGCTGGATGACTCATTCTAGCGGCGGGTGCAGGTGTTGGTTCCTGGCTACAAAGGGCCAACTACGAGGGACCTTGCATAGGTCCTGATGAGGAGAATGGCAACACGTTAGGCAGGACACAAGTTGGACGTGGTATGTAACTCCTGCTCCAAGGGAAGGAGTATTATTGGTGCGCCACCCCATGTATTGGAAGGGTTAAGGCTTGGGTAGGTCTCTGTTGGGAGGAGGGAAGGATCTCAGGAAGATGAGGAAAGTTTAAGGCAACCTTTACTTAGGGAAGACAAGAGAGAACTGCTGTGTCCTTTAAGGAATACAGAGGGGCAAGAGGGAACATTATGAAAAACGTCACCATAAGGCATCAGGCTTTCCAGTCCATTAAGGACTATAAGCTTCCTTGGGCCACAGTTCTGCAGGGGAACTACCCTGAGCTGGAAACCTCAGGTCCTCAAATGGCTCACTCAGATGTACAAGTGCCAGTGGTGGTTAGAAGTTCTATCCCCTACCATCTCCCTTCGTAGCAATTCTAGGGAGGAGAGGGGTGCAATAGAGAGGTCAGGGCAGCTCCTAGACGGCTGTCTAGAGTTTACGGGGGAAGCAACCCTTGCCTGGTAGAGGGAGGCACCAAAGCAAAGGCGGTTCCAGTCAATGGTTAAACTGGGGTCCACTCATGGGCAGAAGAACAAGTGTAAAGTGGTGAAGGTCCTTGGGAAGGAGGGGGAGGGGCTGGAAAGGCAAAACCCCCTACAGTGAGACTCGAGGATCTCACAGGCAAAAGCCTAATACGAGTCTGAACAGCATGGCCCTGATATAAAGGGGGCATTGCCTGGGGCAGGGGGGGTAAGGAAGGAGAAGATAGAGGGCAAAGGGAAATGAGCTTGCCCTCTTATCCGTCACCTAGGGGGTGGGTGTATCATCCCGCAATAGCTTCTCCCTGATCCATTGCAAGCTGACACGGATGAGGAGTGCCCTCGGGGGCCGACATGGGAGCGTCCCTTTTCAGTGTGCCCAACTGGGAAGGAGTTGCCAAACTCCTGCCCTTGATCCAGAGGGCTATAGGGTTTTTTTGGTTTGGTTTTTTTTTTTTAGGGCATGATGTGCCCACTTCACATACCTCTATGACCTCCGGGTTCCCACTGAGGCTCCAGGGCATACGCGTCTGGAAGCAAGTGCATATGAGGAGAATTCTCTGGTGGCCAGGCCCTTACTTGACCCAAGGGGTATTGGAAGGGAAGAGGGAGGCACATTGTTCCCAGAGAGAAGGAAGAGGTGTCCCAAGGCTGATTGTGAGGGGGCGTTTAAAGAAAGCGTTTGGGTTTCTGCTCTGAAGTTCAAAGGTTCTTATGGAGGGAGAGCAACCCTATTGGGGTTGATCACCTATAATGAGGCAAGGGGACCAACCTCCTGTAGTCCAAAGGCTCCTGAAGATAGCCATTTCATTTGTGTGTGTGTGGGAGGGGGGGTACAACAAGGACTCTTCCCCCATGTGTTGAAGGGGTTGCAGTAGACTGGGGATGCTGAGGTATCTGGGGAGTGAGTGTACCCAGGGCTCTGAGTGCCGACCTCTGTACACAGACATCATGGATCATGGAGTCAGTGGACAGGTAAAGAGAGAGACTGCCCCTCTAAAGGGAAGTCTAATATGGCCTACTGTAAGTTCTGGGAGAGGTCAAGATCCTGAAGCCAGGCTGCCCAGTGTGTAACCACGGCCCTAGTAATGCCAGGGGTAGCCGTGTTCAAGGCATTGAGAGCCACTATAAAGGCATGGTGAGATGCCAGAGCACCTTCCTTGACGAAGGCATTAAAATTCCCCAAGTATTCTTGTGGGAGGAGGCTGCTGAAACTCCTCATAGCATTTCAGAGGTCTGGGGAATCTTTTTATCACGGCCTCATGGCCAGGATCCCTCAGCTAAAAAGCTGAAAACTGAGTGGGCTTTTTTTTTTTTTAGCCAAGAGGTCAAACCTTCTGGGACTCCTAGAGGACCCCAGGTGAGTCAGTAGGCTCGACCAGTATGTCCCAGCAATGTCATGGGCACGATTATGGGGGGGGGGCATGGGATATAATGGCGGCCGGAGGGGTTTGAACCCCAGGTCAAATAGGGGGTTCTGGGTTCCCTCGAGGGGTGTGACCCTGACGCAGGCTGAAGGTATTCAAATGTGGTAGGGTCTCTTCTGTAAGGCCCTGGTCCCTGTTTGGCTGTAATCGAGAGAAGGGACAACCCCGGTACTGGGGTGCCCTCACCGGGGCCATGGCACCGAGTAGGGATTCCCCTTGCAGGCCCTCAGTAGGAGGGAGCCAGTTTCAAGTGCAGTGCCAGGAAGAACTGGTGCTGTGGACCCTTCAGTAAGTGACCAGGCCTGAGGAATGCACTTCAGATCTCTGGCGGTGCCAAGGCAAGGTTGTCAGGGCTGTAGGCGTTAGAGCCCGTAGCTGCGCAGTGGCATGGGCCCAAGTAATGAGCGGCTCCCCCTGGTGCTGGGTAAAGTGGAGGAAGGAAGAAGATGGACTTACCACTTGTTTCGGCAGAGCGGTGTATTCAGGGGCCGGAGGGCTTCTGTCACTTCAAAGGTCTCCAGTGTGGTTGGCACCGTGATAGGCTCCACGCACTCACCCCGAGGGGAAGTGCTAGACACGGCGCCGGCACTTGGTGCCGGAGTTGGTCCCAAGCGCGCTTACCTGGATTCTACTGGTGAGCGGCGTTGAGAGATCCCATGCCAATTGAGCACACAGTGCCAAGTTAGAGGCCGATTGCAGCTGTATTCATAACCAGAAAGCGGTGCCGAGGGGACTCAGATGCCGCCCGAGCACACCGTGCCAGGTTAGAAGCTGATCGCAGCTGTATTCATAGCCAGAGAGCGGCACCGGAACAGCTTTGGCACCGACTGAGCACATGGTGCCGAGCTGGAGGCCAATCACAGCTGTATTCATAGCTGGAGACTGGCGCCAAGAGGGCTCCAGTGCTGACCGAGTACACAGTGCCGGGTCTGGTCGTGGCGTTTCTTCAGAGCTGGAGATCAGTGAGTGGAGCCGGCGAATTCCTGGTGTCAGCTGCGGGCCCGTTCCCGGGCACGCTATGCAGCCTTCACTCCCTGCTGAGTCCTTCGCTTAAGATCTGCAAATATACCATAATGCACCCAGTGAAACTCACATGGGCATTAAGAAACCCTCCCAAATTGTTTGGGTTTCTGTTGGAAGGACACGGTGGGAGCGCCGGTGAAGTCCACAGGCAGATCTTCCTGTGAAAATACACGTAAAACAAAACAAAGAGACAGGCCCTTGCATAAAGCAAGAACAAGCTGTTCCGTAATCGTCACTGAGGGCAGAAAAGAAAACTGGGGAGGAGCAGGGCTGGGGCCATATATATGGCCACGGGGCAGTGGCTGCCAGCCCTGTCCCGACAGGCTAAGGCTAAAAGAAGTTCCGGCCAATCATGCACTGTGGAACGTAGACAACCTAATACTGAATGTATCTGAGCTGCGCTCAAAGAAGAAGTTAGTCTTTCAAAGTGCCACAAGACTCCTTGCTTGTTTTACTGAACCAGACTAACCCAGGCATCCCTTTGGAACATGACAGGATGGACACTTCAGGGAACAGAATAGGGTTTTTGTTTATTATTTTTAAAAATGATTTCTCAATTAAGGAAATAAGTTCTGCTTTATGAAAATTAATGAGTTTTCCCCAAGATAGCATAGAACAAAGCATTAGTGGGTGTCAGAGACAAAGGGCAGACCAAGTGGAGAAAATGAAGCAAATGTGGAGCAGCTTGACTCATGCAGAGGACAGAGAAGCCTCTGCTGATTCAAGGAATAAAACACATTGTCAGGTAATCAGGAAAGGATGATCCTGGCTACTACATCATGAATGGCCTGTTGTGGGCAGAGCAACAACAAGGCAACAGCAGTCTCATATCCAAGTTGGAAGGTGGTAATATCAAGACTAGGGCTCTGAAACCCCCAGCACCTGTGACAAAAACAGCATGGGGGCCAAGCCTGAGCAGCATGCAGCACCACTCAGGCTTCACCGCTGGCTCCTCTCCCCCAGAGCTACGTAGCTGGACAGAATGAGCTGCATGCCATGGCTCCAGGCCAGCAGAAACCGCAGCATATGGCTCCTAGCCCCCTGCTGGGAAGGGCTGGGAGGAGAGTGGGGTCGGGGGCCCTGCTTCTGGCTCCAACCACAGAGCTGGAAGCCACCCGCCAGCATGGGTAAGAGGCGGCTCTGGCCAGACCCAAAGACCATCCGCTGGGGAGGGGAGAGAGGCAGCTCTCACCGGGACCCGGAGGCCGCCCATCAGCAAGGGTGGGAGTCTGTCCCAGCCCCGAACCAGAGACCTGGCTCTGCCCTCTTTTGGCCCTGCCCCCTGACACCACTGAGGGTGCAGTGGGCAGGGCTGGCACTAAAACCTCTCAAATTTTCGCCTATGAACACAGGAAGAGATCCTCATTTTTCTTTCTCCAAACTCATCAGAAATGGCATCACTACATCCCTTTTCAGATTACTACTGACCTTAGTCCTAGGGGTTAAAGTAGGCTGGAACACAGCAGAATGGTCTTCCGGGCCCACTAACTTTTAGGGGTTCAGTGTTCCAGGGCCCCTAAAAATAGAAAATGAAGCTGAAATGCTGCATAGGAAGGCCCACCATTTTAAAACAGCAGGCCCTGGAACACAGCGTTCTGGCTCAATTTTTGATTTGTAGGGGCCCTGGAACACTGAACCTATAAAAACACCAGGCCCCGGAAAGCAGTTCTGCCACATCCCGGGAGGGCAGGGAGCTGCCCCGGCCTGGGCTGCTCCAGTTATATGGTAGCCAGGTAAGGGGGCCATAGGGCACTATTCTCCCCAGGACTTAAAAACTGGGGGGGAGGTGGAGGGCACTCACTAATTTGGTCTAACACTGTTATTAGCTGACAACTGGTGGGGTGTTGGGAAATTCAGGGGGTGCAGGGGGGTGTAGAGTGGGTGTTAGGGAAGTCCCTGGTTCGAGAACAGGCAAGCTGGCCCAGGGGGGAAAGGGCACAGGGGAGGGAGTCGGCCTGGGGCAGCAAGGGAAGACTGCGCAGCCTGGGGGGTCAGGGAAGGGGTGGGGGACCACTGGCAAGATGGGGACAGGGGCAGTAGCTGGTATGTGTGTGGGAAGTAGCTGGGGTGGAGAGCAGATGGTTGGGGGGCAGGAGCTGGGGCATGTGAGAGGGGCCCACCAATTTAGGAGGGTTCCAGGGCCCCAAATTATACTTTAACCCCTGCTTATTCCTACAGCTGCTTAGCCTTTAAATCAGAACACTGGCATTGGCCAAAGCTGGCAGTCAAAGGAGCACATAGAAGCAGGTTTTATTTATGTCGTTTGAACAAAAGTAACCTTAACTACTATATTCCTGAGGCAAACAAAAACACAGCTTACTCCTTCTACAGCTCCCCACTCCCAGCCACCTCTTTAGACAGAGGATTTTAACTTTCAATCTGTGTGTTTGAAACTTTCCCAGTTAGCAATCATCACAGATGGAAGTCTAGTTGGGCCTGGAGTGTGGGTTTTTTTGTAAATTCTAGTGAAGTGAATTGAATTGAATTGCATTTAAGTTATTAGTAGAGTAAAGTACATTTTTGGGCACATACAGCTTAGCAATGGCCATTAATTTTCTTGCCCTCTGTTGTATCATCATGTAACAAGTGGCAAGATCTGCCTGAACAGGTGGACATGTAGAACAGAAACTACCATACACCATGACAGTCTGGATGGTATGAGGAGAGGGGTTTGTAAATGGCTAGTTGAAATATAAAGCAAAAGCATTTCACACCAAAGTGAGACTGTACACTGCATCATCCTCCTGGTGGGAATCTCCACCAGCTAAGTACATTTGAATGGGTAGAATGGTGTCTTATTTCTCACCCCTAATCAATCATCTGTTACATAGAGGGCTTAGGTCACCTCCACTCCCACCTGGTAAGCTGGCAAGAGAGACACTGCAACAACAGGACAAGGGGAGCACCTCTTATGTGCCACAGCTCTAATGTGAGCATAGTAAAGAGAGGAAGGCAGACAACTGATGTCCTTCAGGCATGAGCCCCACCACCATGACAGCACGTATGGAGTAGTAGGGCAGAGTTCCAAAGCTATGACTTGAGTCACTGTTTGTTTTTTCCAGGGAACCAGAGCTCAATTCAAACAAGGGTTCAGAAAGAAGATAACAGGACTGTGACTGGACCCATTAAGTCAAAGAAAAACCTTACGTGTTCTATGCCTTTAACATTTTAGTTAGTGTGTGGCAAAGTCATTTGTTTCTACTGGGGACAACATCCAAGAGAAATTCTTTCTTCAAAACTTCTGAAATCACACTTCGCTTGAGAGGCTTTTGTGCACATATATATTTCTTCAGATTATCAAAAGACCATGTTAATATAATTTATTTCACAATACAAGCTATAAATATTCTTCTTTAACACATTTTAAATGAAATACATAGATTACATAGAATTGAAAAGTAATACATAAGACAATAAAATGCTACAGTATTCACAATATTACATTGACAGTCCAAAACATTATTTAAAGTGTAAAAACAATCCCATGCATTTGCAGACACTGAATATCTCCAACTTCCAATAAGTATCTAGGATTAGGTTGTTTTTTTTTTTTTAATAGGCATTAACAATTATAATGCACAGAGACAACACTTAGCTGACAAAATGTAAAACATGACAAAAATAAAAATCCTCTTATAAAAGTCTCAGTGAAGCACTATCCATAAATTGTTACTAAACCTGTGAAAGTAAAAGGATCACAGTTTTTGGTTCTGAAAAACAACATCCATCTGAAAATCCATCTAAACATATTTACCAGACTTGGCTTATTCATCAGAAGAGCAATGAAATAACTTTTGAGTGTTTTTTAAAAAAATTTAAGCAATGTCTGCACATTTAGAAAATTTAAAACCACCCTAGATCTTTGCTACAGTGTAAGGGACAACCTAAAAAGCATTTAAAAAATTATTCTTTCTTGAAGCCATAACCAACCACATAGATCAGCATAACTACAAGGTTCAGTAGCGCCAATGATTACTTAAGTCAGCTGTGTCCAAAGTGTCTGCTTGCAGCGGCTGCAGATGAGTTGGGAGAGCTTCATGCTATATCCTGTGCTTTCAATCATTGCCCTTTCTAGCCGATGTTCAGATGTATGACCTAGTACTTCTGCACTGAGCTTTGCCAGCCAGGAAGCACAAGGCTCCAAAGCACAGGGGGCAGCATGAAGTTCTTCCAACACATCCACAAATTCTAAGAGGCTTGGTTGAGTGCAGCTCATATCTGATCAGTTTTACCCCCTAAGCTACCCTGCATTCCCTTACAACAAAAAGGGACACACACTGGCCACCAGGCAGCGACAACCCAGATTAGCCAAGTTATCCACCAGCAGGAGCAGATCCACCTCCAGACTTCACAGATGCTATGGTGAAGACAAATATTTCTTTGCCTTCTTCACTGCCATGACATGTGAATTCATGAAGTCTCTATGATGCGAACTATTAGCTTTGGCATGAGACTTTCATTGCCAGAGCTGTCTTCTCCATCATGTCATCAGGCCTAGGTTATCCATAAACCAAGGTGACCTGTGAGGATAAAACTGGGGAACAGTGTTGCTGGCTCAGGCCTAAAAATCATAACTTATATCCATGTCCTTACTTAAGATGAGGAACACCACAAAGAGACATACAGACAGGAAGGAGTCCTCAACATCCAGCAAGTCTACCACAACCTTTCAGAATCCACAGTATGGGAATTCTGGGCCTAAACTCATTGCTTTACTAACAGTTGCAAGAACTACGAACTGATTGTGTAAACTGATGCTACTTTTTAAAAATTATTAATGTTCTATAGGGAGTAAAGGTGGGGGGGATGAAATAAAGGGAAAGGCACAGGGGAGGAGCAGCAGTGAAAATAAGATGACATTGTTTGGCTCAAGGACACTTCTACAAGGACATCTCTTCAGTGTCTCCTTAGCAACTGCCAGCTATCAAATGACAACTTGCAGGGATTTTTTAGATATACTTGCTGAACCTAGAACATTTCAATAGGCTATATATATGTTCTAGAGGTTAGAACAAAGGGCACGGAACAAGGAAGAATCCAGTCAGAGTTATTACCTCAATTTGCGTCCTCATGCTAGTCACTTGATCTCCTTATGCCTCTTACAACTGGAAAACTAGAAGGGGGGAGGAAGGAAGCAAGACCTCACTGAAATCATCCTTCATAATTAAAGTGGAGAAATAATTTATGAAATCAAAAATCCCTCCCACTTCCATGACCGTAATAAAAAGTACATGCTAAAAGCATTGGGAAGGATGCATTATAGAAGCATACAGCAGAACATGGATATTCAGTCATGAAGCATAAAAATATACTATAAATAATAAACAAGAAAACTTGGCAATTTCTGCCATGACTTTCACAGTATATACACCAGGATAATTTACCCCCAGAAGTTTCTGTAAAGTTTGATTTATTATTGTTTAGCACAATAGCCAGTTGAAAAAATTAATTAAAAGTGCCACTAACCCTTTTGAGTTTTGCAAAGTGTCTGTGTTAAAAATGCACTAAGGCTAGGCAGGCTGTGTATCTGTGCAAATTAATGCATACTTGAATACATAGTGGGGCTTTGGCTCTTACTTTCAGGGTCTTATATGACCCAGCTCCACTATGGTGATTGCTTTGCCTTGTCTCACTGTTTAATAATCAATCATTATTCTAAAGGAAAAGTGTCAAAGTACATGTCAATTTGATTTCTAAGTACACAGTCAGATCCTTTTTAGGGACTCATTTATTAAGAATGGAGGAAGAGCTGTAAATATAGCAGTTTGAACTTTGCATTTGTTCAAATGCTTTCAGGATATCTGTTTGTTTAAACTGAAAAAAAATCATAAGCTAAAGCAAACCTCACTGCAAGACACTGGGAACCTACTGCTGATGCTCATGAGAAAATTACATTCTTCAACAGACATCCATAACCAAGTAACCGGTGAACTTGGGAGCTCTACAGTAAGTGAATAGACACGGTTACATTACACAATAGTTCAATGTGACCTTTTTAATCTCAAACTCTTCTTTCTGTATAGGTTCCAGATACATCTCTTCAGATTGTGAAAAATGTGATGTGAAACCCATGCTCCTCTAACTCCCAACGCAGGAGAGAGATGCTCTAAAATGCATTCCCTTTGCACATGTTTGCAATCATTTTCATGGGTTAGCATTAATCCAATTAGTCCCAAATACCTGTTCCACTCATCTGAATCTTTTGAGTCTCCAAAATGAATGATTAGTTGAACTATATTTTACTATTGGCTTAGTGTCTGTACCAGCCAAACACACATACATTATGATAAAGAATGTTCAGTTTCTGCCAACATATCTTGGCTAACAATGTTCTAGAAGATCATTTAAGAAAGTCAGTCGTCTAGATTTCAATAATGTAGACATACACAAGCTATTTAAATAAAGTGGGGATAGTCTAGTGGTTTGAGCACAAAGATGGAGAACTGGAAACTCCTGCATGCTCAGTCCAACTCAAATGTTATGTGTGGACTTGGACAAGTCATTTAAACTGCCTGATTCAGCTGCCTTATCTGTAAAACAGAAAGAATAGCTAGCAAATTGAAGTCTATTAGAAGAATTCAGTCATTAATATTTGTCAACTTTTTTCAAGAGAAACCCTGCCACAAAGGGCTACATATTTTGATTATTTTACCTACACAATTCCCACTGACAGGAACAGAATTACATGTATGCCACCTATTTTGATTCACGATTTAACTGTCTGTACAAGCAATGTGTTCCCTCCCTGAATCATAGCCACATAACCTCATATAGAATTCTAATATTTAGGCAAAGAGGGCCATTCTCAGCAGCACAAGGAAGGCTCGTTGCCTCGTTTTTTTTTTTGTTTTGTTTTGTTTTGTTTTGTTTTTTTTTTAACATTTAAGATCCTACGACTCTGCCAGATTCAAGAAGCCAGAAGCGATTGTTAAATTGTTTGGACACTGAAATATACCTTTCTTAAAATAAAATAAATCTCATCCTGTTCCTGGTGGGTGCAAATTTATGGATGCATCATTTTAAAAATTAACATTGGTGCTTTTCATAGTAAACTCTCAAAGTGCATCACAACATGAGCAGGCATCATTATCCCCTTTTTACCGATGTGAAACTGAAGCACAGGGATTAAGCAACTTGCCCAAGGCCACACAACCCATCAGAAGGAGAGCTGATAATAGGATACAGGTCTCAAGTCACCAGCCAGTGCATACACAGAGGTTTTTAAGAGACTAGTAGTTTTAATGCAAATATTGGGCATGCAGAAAACTAAAAATAAATAGAACTCTGTCCTTAACAATTGCTCCCCCGAAGTCATTATAATTAGCAGAAATTTCACTGTAATCCACTTTTGCAATATGCACACTGAAAACAACTGAATTTTTTGTGCAAAATATTACTAGGTTCCCTTCTATCTCACCGGAGAACCAAAACAAACAAGACGTCCTGTGGCACTTAAAGACTAAAATTTATTGCATGAGCTTTCATGGGAGAAAAGCCTAGTTTGTCAGATGAAAAATGGACAAACTGAGAAGAATTGTGCAGCAGGATGTCAGGGGACTATACTAAGATAACCACTTTAAACGACTTATCTTTTCTTGGCATACACCATTCCTGAATAAGGTGGAATATAATTGATTTGGAAGAGTTAAATTTACAGTAATTCATGTGTTGAGTGTCCTTATTTTTTGCTAATTGGGACATACCAATAGGGTTCTCATCTTCCAAAAGCCTTTCCAAATGACCCGTTTATATATAGCTTCTTTTTTCTAGGTGCAGTAAACATTTAGAATTTCTAATGCTGTGAACAGGCACAAGCCTTTTGTGAACTGTAATTAGTCTTAAATGTATTAAGAAATGTAGCCTGAATTTGTTATACATCCTATAGGTCATAAAAATGGAAATAACTGAATTATAATAGATTTATAATGCAGATTCTCAGTAAAGCTAAGTTTTGAAAAACTGAAATCACCACAACCAATATTAACATTTAGGACATTCTTTGCTTTTATTTAAATTACCTGGTATGTCTAAGTTTTATGGTCAGCCTCTTTGTACCAGAGTGGTATTTGGCTCTACAGAGTGATCAGTCTAGCAGATGAATAAATCATCACACCAATGACTTATATTGATGCCTGAAATGTCATTTCTCAGATGGTGCTAAGCACCACAGCAGCCACGACTTTGCTCCAAAATGGGTTAAAGTTGCACTACCCATTTTCCAAACCCTGTGGTTACAGAAAAGGCACCAAGAAGGTGGGCACCTTTTAGAAGGTGTCAAGGTTCATTTGTGTATGGTTTCTGTGTAGTGACTGTACTTTGTGCCTAGGTAAGACATCTTAGCAAACAATCTTGTTTCAGGTTGATTTTTCAAGACGTAACAGGTTTCCATTTTCTGAACAGCTGAGCATTAGCGAACATCTCAGCAGTTCAATTTTAGTGCATATCAGCAGCAACATGTTTCCAGAGACATGTTGCAAAAGATAACATTAAGGGCAGTTGTCCAGAAAAGATTTCTTTCTGAAAAGAACAACTCACCACCAAGTAATCTTGAATTCATAGATGGGACGCTTGCAGTAATAATGATTTATCAGATGTTTATCACACACACCAATGCATTGATGATCCACAGTAATTCCCCTGTCTGACAGATCTGTCACAATACAATGCAGAAGATCATATACATCAGCTACAGCCTCCCAGGGGCCAAAAGATACATCTACATCACAGTGATGTTCGAAGAGTTTTGTCTCGTTTTCACTTCTTTCAAAACGTAGAGAGTTGAAAAGTGGACACTCATATGGGGTGATAGGCATTTCTTCCTTGAAAACACAGATCTTCAGTTTTGCAAACCTTGCTTTTCTCTGCATGGCTCTAAGCTTTGCTATTTCAATTATCCGTTCCAAGTGTTCTAAACAACAACAAAAATAAACAGTGAACATCATGTGAGGAACGGAACGCATTTTAATGTGGAATCTAAATTACTACATTGAAGTGTCATAAAATATTCTTAAGACAATGCCAGAGGCAACAAAAGAAACACTCAGATTGCTTGAAGCTATAATGAAACTAGCCATTTTCATACTGAGATTTAGTGTCTCTGCTATAGTATGCTTTTATTAAATTCCTGTTAAACACAACCTTATGACTGTAAGCTTTATCATGACTTCTTAAGCAGTACAGTATGTGCAAAGCTCAAGCTGTGGAATGACCAACTATTCACAAGACTGAGAAAACTCAGGGTTTTTTTGGTCTTTAATTAAGGTACGAAGTTATTTACATCGTACTATTCTCTTCAATTCAAGGCTAGTCTTCCACTGGCTCATTTTTAATAAGTTGTGCAGACAAAGATATCTAGGTAACACTTATGTGCCCACAGTGAACCAAGCAATATACAGCAAATTTGCCAGTATCTCAAACAAATGGATTGTCGCCTGTAAACTCTTTGAGGCGGGGGTCTGTGTAGTCTATGAAATCATCCATTTAAGCACAACAATAGCTGCCGAAGCATTTGCTGTCAAGTTCCAAAGGAGCAGCCATGTTAGTCTAGTCCAGAAAAAAACAAAAACAAAAACCCCACACCCCAAAACCCACACACCAAGGAGTCCTGTGGCACTTAAAGACTAACTGATTTATTTTTCACATGAGCTTTCATGGGAGAAAAGCCCACTAAGTTCCCCCATCTTCAAAGCATCTGACGAAGTGGGATTTTCTCCCAGAAAAGCTCATGCAAAAAATAAATCGGTTAGTCTTTTAAGTGCCACAGGACTTTTTTTTAAGCATTTCCTGTAATCCTTGAACTCACAATCTCCTACTCAAGAAAAGGACCCTAGAGAACGGTGGGTCACTTACCAATAACTGTCCTTCTTCAAGATTGGCTGCTCGGATTCACAGAGTATCAGGTGTACATGCTGCAGCGCATGAGTGGCCAGAAACTCTCTTTATCCTTAGCTAGCAGGCCAGCACCCCCTGGCCACCCTGTGGCTGTATATATGGCCGCAGCCCTGCCCCTCCGCAGTTCCTACTAGTCACTAATTCCGAGTAGCCGGGATGGCAGGAGGGATCTGAATGAATCCGAGCAGCCCATCTCGAAGGAGGAGTTACTGGTAAGTAACTCACCGTTCTTTTTTGAGCGCTGCTCAGATACATTCAGTATCAGGTGACTGCTAGCTGTACTGTGGAAGGTGGGCAGAGTTAGAGCCTTATCCGCTGTCAGCACGGCCACCCACAAACGGCACAGCACCCAAAACTGGGCGAAGAAGCAGTGGGCCACCAGGCAAACACCTATGGACACGCCACTAAGTGCAAGATCTTCAAGAGAAGACGTGCATAAGAGTGCTGAGGCATCATTTGCCACTCTGTTAGGAGACCAGAACTCCAACAGGGCAGTCCCGGTTCATTACCGGGAAACCCGCTATATCACAATAGCGAAAAGCATCCTTGTTACCAGAAAAACCATCTAAAATAAGAGGGTTGCCCTTCCCTAGCAGAATCAACTCCTGAGAAAGGCAGTCGTGATCCAGAGCAACAGGCTCCTACAGCCGCAGGCGATGAGCAAGGGTGTGATAACTGCTGCCCTAACCTCAAAGGGAGGTCAGTTGGGTTAAGTTACTATCCAAGACTGGGGCAGGGAACACATCGCCCCTTAACCAAATGGGGGACAGGCAAAAGGCCCTTCTCCATTGACATACTAGCAGGAGATGCCAAGGGCAGAATTGATAAGGGGCGCCCTGAACTAAGGTGTCCCGCCTCCGTATGAAAGATAACACAGGAAGAAAAATAACGAGGAAGGAGTAGCTGGGGACCCCCACCCCTCCATCTGTTGACGAATGGGAATGGAGGGCCTTGGGGAGAAGGCCCCTGAATAGGCCTAGATGCTGGGCAGGCCCATCTCTGAGGCCCAAAGTGTTAAGAGACACTCCATCAAGAGGTCGTTGTAAGGAAAGAAGAAGTGGAGATCCCAGGAGGGCCCTTCTTTAGAGGTGACTCTTCCACGGGTTATAGTAGGAAAAAAGGGGGACCCTTAGGTACACCCATCCTAGCAGCAGCGAAGAAGTCAAACGACGGAGGTCATGAATGATAAATGTCTGGGAAATGAAAACAGAGAAACTGGAGGAAGAGAGATTGAATTCCCATGTTAGGTCATCCCAAATCAAAGGGACAGGGGAATGACCTGAGACAGGGACGGTGAGAAACTATTGTGGGGTTCTGGGAGGGCCTTATGCAACCTCAAAGGATAGGTACTCATTTGTCTCCCTTGCCCCCCACTCTACTCTCCTGATACACGGACTTGCAAAGGGAGAGGTGTGCTGAATAAAGGGAAGTGGTATCCGACCATCTCTATAGATGGGTCAGGTCCTCCCCAAGGGTCGTGCCCCCCCCAAGCTCCAGAATCAGAGTGTTGGGGGGGGGGTGCACGTGGCTTGCATGATATTCTCACTTCTCTATAGAAAGGCAGTCAACCTTCATATCATGGCTGGTTGACTCATCTCTAGCAGCGGCAATGAGTGTTGGATCCCGGCTCCAGCAGGCCAACTGCAAGGGATCTTGCACAGGTCCTGGTGAGGAGAGAAGACGACGACTTAGCCAAGATGCAAGGCGGACGTGGTCTATAATGCCTACTCCGAGAGGGGAGGGGTATTATTGGTGCACCTCCCCGTGTATTGGAAGGGGTAAGGCTTGGACAGGTCCCGGGTGGAAGAAGGGAAAAGAGAGACCCTGGCTAGAGGGGGAAAAAGGGCATAAGGCAACCCCTAGTTAGGGAAAAACCAAGGGGAAGACACTGTGTCCCCTAAGGAACACAGGGCATGAGGGGATGTTACAAAAGTGTTGCCCATAAGGCATCAGGCTTTCCAGCCTGCGAGGGGTTTTGCAAATTCCCTCGGGAGCCAGAGTCCTGCAGGGGAATGAATCAGGGAGAAGGACCACAGATCCTCAAGCAGGCTCACTCAGGTATATGAATACCAATGGGGGTTAAGAGTTCTATCCCATACCATCTCCCCTTGTTGCAATTCTAGGGAGGAGGGGGATGCCACAGAAAGGTCAGGACAGCTCCTAGATGGCTGTCTGGGGTTTTTGATGGAATGCATCCCTTGCCTGGTTGGAGGGAGGCACCAGAGAGGTTTGCCTGTGGGCAAACAGACCAATGACATGTGGTGACTGTCCTTGGGGAGGAGGAGTGGGAGCTGAAGAGGCAAAACCCCTACAGTGGAGCTCGAGGATGCCTTGAGCAACAGGCCTAATACGGAGTCTGAAGACCATGGCCCTGAGAATAAAACGGGGACTGCCTGGAGAGGACAAGAGGGTACGAGCTCGCCCTCTTATCTACCACGTAGGAGGTGGGGTACACCATCCCACAGTAATTTCATCCAGGATCCATTGCAGGCCAACATGGATAAGAAATGCTCATACAGCCAGTAAAGCTGAAACATACCTGCCCCAGTGTGCCCAACTCAGGGAGGGTTGGATGAGGTGGTAGGAGGAAGGAGGAGCCTTTGGGTACAAGGATAGGGAGTGGGTATCCTCCCCTACGTGTCCCAGCAGGCTGTAGCCCTGGGTAAGGGCTGCAGAGCAGGTGTTGTTATGGTGGTGGGCATCATGTGTCCCCTTCTCATACCTCTATCACCCCGGATTTCCACCAAGACTCCAAGGGCACACGCAGCTAGAACCAAGCGCATGTGAGGAGAGCTCTCCGGTTGCGAGGCCCTTACTTGACCTGAAGAGTGCAGTAAGGGAAGAGGAAGACGCATCATTATCGGAGAGGAGGAAGAGGCGAGGCTGATTGTGAGGGAGCACTTAACATAAGCAATTTAGGGTGCCGCCCTGAAGTTCAAGTTTTGGGTTTTATGGAGGGAGAGGCGACTGTATTGGAGTTAATCACCTGCAGTGGGAGAAAGGGGGCCATCAACCCACAGTCCAAGTGCCCCTAAAGGGTATCCATTTTGCTTATGGTGGGGCAGGGGGGAGATTACCATGAGGGCCCCTCACCCCAAGCATTTGTGGGGTCGCGGTGGGCTGGGAGAACGTTGAAGCACCTGGGGAATAAGCATACCCAGGACTCTGAGGGCTGGCCTAGGGTCACAGTTGCCGCAGATCAGGAAATCAGTGGCTGGGGCACAGAGAGACTGTCCCTTGAAAGGGAAGGTCTAATGTAGACTGCTTTAAGTCCTGGTAGAGGCCGCTCAGTGCATAACCACGGCTGTAGCGATGCCACAGCTAGCCATGTCTGAGGCATCCCATTCCACTGTCAGGGCTTTGCGTGAGGCCAAGGCACCTTCCTCAACGAAGGCATGCCAATCCTCCAAGTATTCTTGGGTAAAGAAACTGCTAAAACCCTTCATAGCATTACACAGATGTATGGAATATCTGTTAAACAAAGCCTAATGGTTAGCAATTCTCAGCTGAAAGGCTGAAGTTGAATAGGCCTTTGACCCGGGAGGTCAAACCTCCTGGACCCCTGGGAGCCCGGGGTTAAACCAGGGCAGCTCAGGCCAGCATGTCCCAGTGAATGTCAAGGACATGAGCGGGAACCGACAACCCCAGTACCGGGTCCCCTCTCACAGGGCCATAGTACTGAGTTGGAACTCCCCTTCCAAGGCCTCAGTGGGAGGTGACCAGCTTTGAGTACGGCACTGAGAAGTAGCCAGTGCACGGAACCCTTCAATAGGAGGCCGGGCCTGAGGCATGCACTCTTGGACCTTCTTGTGGAGCCAAGGCCAGGTGTCGGCAGCATAGGGGTTGGAGCCCTTAGTTCCACAGTGACGCATGGCCAGTGCTGAGTAAAGTGAAAGGAAGGCAGACTTACCATTTGCTCCAATGGTCTGGTAGCGATTTCAGGAGCCAAAAAGCCTCCAACCACCTTAAAGTCCTCTGGTGTAGATATCAGCATGACATGCTCTGACACTCACCCCCCCAGCCCCCCCCGGGAGGGGAGAGCCATAGGGGAACCAGCACTTCAATGCCCAAGTTGACACTGAACGTGCTTACCTGAGCTCTGCTGGGAAGCAGCGCCGAGAGTGCCTTGGTGCTGACCGGCCTGAGGCACTGCCGCCAACGCATAGTACTCAGATGCTCCAGCCCTTTTCTTTGGAGAGGAGGTACTGGGGATAAGGTCACACAGCACCGAGATGGTGCCAAGCCAAATGCTGATCGCGGCCGTTTATTCATGGCTGGAGAGTGGCACTGAGAGGGCCCCGGTGGCAATCAAGCACGCAGTGCCAAGTTAGGGGCCAACTGCAACTTTTTATGCATAGCCGGAGAGTGGCGCTGACAGGGCTCTGGTGCCGACTGAGCACATGGTGCCAAGTTAGAGGCTGATCGCAGCTTTTATTCGTAGCCGGAGAGCAGCGCTGAGAGGGCTCCAGTGCCAACTGAGCATGCGGTGCCAAGTTAGAGGCTGATTGCGGCTTTTATTCATAGCCAGAGAGCAGTGCCCATCCAGCATGCGGTGCTGCATCAGAGGCCAATTGCAGCTTTTATTCATAGCCAGAGAGCGGGCGATGAGAGGGCGCCGGTACCGACTGAGCATGCGGTGCCAAGCTAGAGGCTGACAGTGGCTTTTATTGATAGCCCAAGACCAGCGCAAAGAGGGCTCCAGTGCCAGCGAATCCTTGGGTGTGACAGACGTACCCGGTGTCGGCTGCAGGGCCCGTTGTTGGGCAATATTATGCAGCCTTTGCTCCCTGTCCTCCTGAGCCCTTTGTTGTAAATGGAGCATAATCCACCCAGTGAAGCTCACCCAGGCCTTTAAGATACCTCCCTTGGGAGTCGTCCCTCGGGTTTGGGTTTCTATTGGAAGGACTCAGTAGGAGCGCTGGAGATGTCCGCAAACAGATCTTCCAGTGAAAATGCTTGTAAAACAGAGCGGACAGACAGTCCATTGCAAAAGCAAGAAACAGGCTGTTCTGTAACCATCGCTGAGGGCAGACAAGACAAAACTGGGGAGGGGCAGGGCTGCGGCCATATATACAGCCACGGGGTGGCCAGGGGGCATTGGCCACCAGCCCTGTCCTGACAGGCTAAGGCTAAAGAAAGTTTCCAGCCAATTGTGCACTGAGGCATGTACACCTGATACTGAATGTATCTGAGCATCGCTCAAAGAAGAACCATCAATGCAGACTGCAAGAAAACAGTTTTGTTCAAGAATCCACCTCTTTTTGACAGCTTAATCCTACTGTCATTCAAATCAAAAGGAAAAACTCTTGTCACCTTGAATGGTGCAGGTGGAAGCACTGTGTGAAGGATTCAAAGACCTGAAAAGCTAAAGTATTGAAGAGTAACGCTCCAAAAGCGAAGCCAGAAATTGAAGCTTGAAAATGGAAGTTAGGAGCCTAAATAAAAGTTTAAGGATCTGGATCAAAATTACTCCAATGAACAGGAACTAGTGTCAAAACCTTAAGACATTCTTTCTATTCATGAAAACCCCATTTGCATATTTAACTCAGAACACAACACCATTAGAAAGTAAATTCAGTCTTTTGAGCATTATTTACACTACACATGCTATTAGACAATACACAGTCACTATTCTTTATTTACCTTTGTAATATGGCATTAAACCCAGGAAAGCTTGTCGAACTTTTTCTCCTTTAAGGGGCTGGACTTCCTCTAGACTGTCTAACAATGGTCCTATGGAATAATATTGAGCTTCCTTGTAAACAGACTTCACTCGTTCTCTTGATGGCAGGTCACCAGATCGCAAAAAGTTAAGTATGTCTCTAAACAGAAAGGGTGGGGGAAGAAATAATAATTTCCAAATAATTGGTAGAAAAAAGCCTTAATTGTTTATTTGACATGAAATGTAAATAACATTTTACTCAGTGAAGCAATCTTCAAATTCTAAAGGTAAGAAGAAGCTCTTATTTTTAAATGAACTGTGAACTCTATTTTCAAATGAGGATTTTGAGTCTCATTTAGCACTGTTGAGCCTCCAGCTGGAAAAAGTGATGTCTATGAAACTAGCAGTAAGGAAGTCCAGTTTAAAAACATTAAAACAAAACATTCATGATACTTTAACCTCAAACTGAAACAGGACATGGATTATAGTCTTCCATAGACAACAGTATTATAATTTTATTCATTAAGTACCCAATTTTTCTGCAATACCATGTGGGCAGATCGTTAGGCCCCCTGAAAACTTCACTAATATCAAAAGAGCTCCAGGGGGGTTGGTAGTGTCTGGCTGTAGAGTTCTCTTTACAGGATCAGGGCCTCTACCAATTAGTCTAATTAAATGAATGTTTCATTTGAATGTAAATATCAGAATACTTTGAAAAGCGTTCTTTCCATCTTCTAACACTAATTCATCTTATTAGTGAGCACAGGACCTAAAACAAAGAACACTTCCGATAATTGGCCCTTCTTTATAATAGTGTAGGAATACTTGAAGTCAGGGGTCTCAAACTCAAATCACCATGAGGGCTGCATGAGGACTAGTACATTAGCCTGAGGGCTGCACCACTAAAAATTTTTCATACAAAAACATTGCCAGTATCAGCAAAAAGAGCAGAGTCGCCGCTGGTGCTGGGCACCTGGGGCACGTGCCCTGAATCCCAGCCCAATCAGGCTGGAGATCTGGGGCCCAGCCACCGGTGGCCCTGTCCCCGGCTGGGGATCCAGGGCCTGGCTGCCCACAGCCACGGCAGGGAGTCCAGGTCCTGCCTGCCCGTGGCTGCTTCCGGCCCCGTCCCCAGCCGGGGATGCGAGGCCTAGCCGCCCACAACTGCGCGGCAGCTTCTGGCCCTGTCCCCGGCCAGGGGGCGGGGCCTGTGGGCCATGCCCTGGGTCCCTCCCCGGGCCAGCGGCGCCCCTGCAAAAGTGTGTCATTGTGGGCCACAGGAAATAGCTTTAGGGGCCATGTGTTTGAGACCCCTGCTTTAAGTGCTGGATTGGCTCTATGGGGTATCTGCTAACATCACAGTTTTCAATCAAGCAGAGAAAAGGAAAAATGGTAAATTTTGCTATTTTATCCACAACTAGATTCTGCCCCTTTAAGTATTGTGTCATTAATAGGGTAGAAAATTTTACACGGAAGTCAAGCTTGTAAATTAGACAGACAACCTGTGTGTTGTGTTTTTCTTACCAGCACTGACTGAATAGTTAAAATATCAACTTATGAGATATTTGTGGACATTGGTATGATAGCTCCGAAAATTGTAACAACTGATAGAGCACTTTACAAAAAATCCTAGGAGCATCACGGTTATGCCCTTTTTAGTGTAACAGCTACAAGATAATACCAACAAAATTCAAAAGATACACCGAATGTATGTGTACACACAAGCACGCACAATACTTTTGCTGAGGACTGAAACACTGTGTGCTTTTTTTTGGTAAAGTGAGTTAAAATCACTAGCTATGAAGTAATAAGGGTTTTGGCACTGCAGCATACTAGGAAGTTAGTTTTAAAAACTAATTGAACATTAATCACACCTGTCTTTGATAAAAGACAATTCTAATAGGATTTAATTAATTAGAAGATTGCAAATAAATTCTTGCCTTTCTTAAAATTAATTGGTTTCTTGCCACAGTAACAGCTTCAAAATTAGAGTAGTAAAAACAATGTACATACCCAAAGTAAGTTCCATCTCTGTCAATAAAATATCTGCCTTGAGCATCTGTTGGAATATAGTGTCTTCCACTAAACATAGCAGCCAACATGGTATCTTCATAGCGTCTTAGTGTTGACAGTCTGGTAGCAAAATACATGCCTCCTACATTAAGTGGAATAACTTCTGGGAACTGGAAAAGCAATCATATCACTATTTAAAAGTTATTATCTGGTACTTCTTAAACACGTATATGAGAAGATCCACTGGCCCACAGAGACTAGACACCTCTATGAAACGGTGCATAAGATTACAGATCCAAGATGGCAAAAAGACACAATCTGCAAGGAAATTAGTCCGAAGGTTTCATAAAGAGTGGAGGACTCCAGAAAGGGAGCTCTGCTGGCATACAGAAAGGAGACTTCTATGAAAAGCAATAACCCAACAGTGAAACAGGATCATAAAGAAAGCACCTCAGATAAAGAAATGAGCGGATAACAGCTTTTGGCAGAGGAAGACTTGTGCTGAGTTTAGAAAATAAGGATTACTGAGATTTATAATAGAGCAGCAAGCACATCTCTCTATAGTTTAACAGACAGAAGATAGATCCTAGCGTGGTTGAGAGGAAGGTATGGGTTTCTAGGGTAATACAGCTGACTAACACGTAAAACAAGAGGAGCTCAGTTTTATTCAGCAAGATAGCTGGTAATGGACACTAAACAAGGAACTCTTAAAGCTTCAACATGAGGAATAATGGATTTCCTGATACTGTACAATGGAGGCTCAAATAAAAGCACCTCATCAGCTCAGATGAGAAGAGTGTTACACCATCCTTACCTGCTGAGGCAGCAGAGGCAGCGAATGCCCTGCCTGAGTTGCAGTAGGAGTGGCCGGCTCTTGGAAATCATCCTCTGCTTCTGAGCTCGACATGGCATCGTCCAGATCTCCACTGGTTTTGTTCTGCCCTGTAACTACCACCATCCCTCTGGCTCGGGTAACCAGGTCTGCTGGGCAGACAGCCGTGGCAATCCTAAATGAGAGACAAGACCCAAATTATCTGGACACTTTCCCTACCAGCTGCAGACAATCACAGGGCAGGCAGAGAGACATATTTGTCCTGCCTCACACAAATAATTTATAATGACACTATTATTATTGGGAAGTGAGTCACAATAAGAAAATGATTATTGGGCTGCCATGAGTCAAGCTCACCAGGTGCACATTTATCTGAAGGAATGCTGTTTGCCCAGCAGTGCCAGGAAATCTCCCTGTCACTCCCATAGCAGAACCCCTTTACAGACTGAATAAAATGCTGATTTTCATTGGCTGCTCAACCTAATGTCTGATTGGCTTAACTTCCTTTCAGCTGCAGAGCTGTCACTGCTCAACTTTGTTCATTGGTTCACCTGCTGTTTTATTGCAACTGGCTGTTTGCAGAGCTCAGTTCTGAAAGCTATCCTCTTATTAGTTGGCATGCACTCTATTAATCCATTCTTGTTCACAATATTAATGTCAAGTTGTTTAATCACATCGCATCTTTCAAAGCCATTTTGGCTCTCATGTGTTAGTCTAGTAGTTTTGGATGCTTAAAGTGGGGCTTTCTGCACACTGTGATTCACCTGAAGGCTTCTGGCACAGCCATGTAAAACATTAGCCCAATGTTAACCCTTACAAAAACGTGAACTAAGATCTAGCATCCTAAACATGAACCTGTTGATGAAATTTGTGAATTGAATCATACACTGTTGTGGATTTAGATCAGTTCATTGTAACTGAAGATAGGCCATTTTTGCCACCTATGTCACAGAGAAGCCAGGCTGATCAGATGGAAACATTGTGCTTTCTTCTGTGCAGCGTGGGGGGAGGGAGGGAGGGAACTAGTAATGGAGGGAGCAGGGAAGTCAGCAGATACCAGTGAACCCTCCTCTCCTGCCATTATGCCTCTACATTTTGTTTTTTCACTGTAGGTCTTTTGCTGCTATAAAATTTGTATAGAGTGCAAGTGGAAAAAAGAACCATGACTCAAATAACTTTAGATTTCTAGCAGTGCATCATATGCCCATAGTTATGGAGAGACTTACATTTGTAGCTGGGTTTTACCATTATTGCTCTAGACCAGATCGTCATATTTCATGATGAAAGGGACAACTAGAAGTAGCAAGCACTACTGTAGAATTAGGACCATTGCCCATACTGCCTATTTTTCTCTCACACTGACACTCCAACCTCATCTCCAACACATCTACAGAGGGTCATCATCATCCCTAAGTGACAATGGTAAGGGACAATATGGGAGATCTGGGGGAAGGGATGGAACTTGGGGGGTGCTGGGAAGGGGGGGGGGGGGGAGAGAATAAAATAATTGTCTTAAGTGCTCTACTGAAGCCCCAATATGTGAGGAGAGTGGGGGAGGACAACTCCAAGAAAAAATGCAAGGAAGTATATGTAATAGAATTGAAAATCAAAATGACAAAGTAGGGAAATGGGCCAGGTATCTTAGGTGCCTATACACATTAATGCGAGGAGCCTGGGAAATAAGCAGGAAGAATTGGTAGTACTAGCACAGACAAGGAACTATGATATCATTGGAATAACGGAGACGTGGTGGGACAGTCTGCATGACTGGAGCTCTATCATGGATAGGTATAAACTGTTCAGGAAGGACAGGCAGGGAAGACGACGGGGAGGAGTAGCACTATATGTAAAAGAGCTCTAATGACTGCTCAGAGCTCCATTATGGAAGTGGAAGCGTGCCAGTAGAAAGTCTGTGGGTTACATTGAGAGGGGAAAGCAACAAGGGGGATGTTGTGGTGGGGGTCTGCTATAGACCACCAGACCAGAAGCAGGAGGTGGATGAGGTGTTCTACGGACAACTAGCGGAAGCTTCTAGATCATAGGCCCTGGTGCTCACGGGGGACTTCAATTACCCTGACATCTGCTGGGAGGCCAATACGGCAGTGCATGGGCAATCCAGGAAGTTTTTAGAGAGTGTTGGGGACAACTTTCTAGTACAAATGCTGGAGGAACCAGCTAGGGGCCTTGCACCTCTCAACTTGCTGCTCCCAAACAGGGAAGAATTGATCAGGGAGGTAGAGGTAAATGGAAAAACCAGGCAGTAGTGACCATGACATGGTTGAGTTCAGGATGCTGATTAAAGGAAGGAAGGGAAGAAGCAAAACACAAACCCTGGACTTCAAAAAAAGCAGATTTTGGCTCCTTCAGGGAACTGATGGGCAGGAAGGGGAAAGGAGTCCAAAAGAGTTGGTTATATTTTAAAGAAACCCTGCTAAGGGCACAGGAAGTTGCCATTCCAATTAGGAGAAAGAACAAAAATGTAAGGCACCCAGAACGGCTTAGCAGAGAACTCTGCTCTGAGCTTAAACATAAAAAGGAAGCTTACAGGAAGTGGAAGCTTGGTCAGATGACTAAGGAGGCATATAAAGATATTGCTAGGGACTGCAGGGATAAAATCAGAAAGGCCAAAGGACAAATGGAGTTGCGGCTAGTGAGGGATGTAAAGGATAACAGGAAGGGGTTCTATAAGTATGTTAATAACAAGAAGAGGATCAGGGAAGGTGTAGGTCCCTTACTGAATGGGGCAGGCATCCTCATGACAGAGGATGAGGGAAAAGCTGAAGTGCTCAATGCATTTTTTGCTTCAGTTTTCACAGGCAGGGTCAGCTCCCAGCCCACTACCATGGGTATGACAGATTGGAGAGAAGAAGAGAGGCCCTTGGTGACGGAAGGTCAGGTTAGGGACTGCTTAAGGAAGCTGGATGTGCACAAGTCCATGGGGCCGGACGAACTGCATCCAAGAGTGCTAAGGGAATTGGCCGATGAGATAGCAGCACCGCTGGCCGTTATCTTTCAAAACTCTTGGAGAACGGGGGAGGTGCCAGAGGATTGGAAAAAAGCAAATATAGTACCTATTTTCAAGAAAGGGAAAAAGGAGGATCTGGGGAATTACAGACCAGTCAGCCTCACCTCAATCCCCTGGAAAAATTATGGAGTAGGTTCTCAAAGAATCCATCCTAAAACACTTAGAGGAAAATAAAGTGATCAGGAACAGTCAGCATGGATTCACCAAGGGTAAATCATGCCTGACCAATCTCATTTCCTTCTATGATCAGATGACTGGTTTTCAGGATGCAGGAAGAACCGTTGATGTGATATACCTTGATTTCAGCAAGGCTTTTGATACAGTTCCCCACAGCATTCTCACTGGCAAATTAAGGAAGTATGGGCTAGATAGGTGGACTATAAGGTGGATAGAAAACTGGCTAGATCAACTGTTTCAGCATGTAGGAATCAATGGTTCCATGTCTAGCTGGCAACCAGTAACGAGTGGTGTGCCCCAGGGGTCGGTCCTGGGGCCGGTTCTGTTCAACATTTTCATCAATGATCTGGATGACGGAATAGACTGCACTCTCAGTGAGTTCATGGATGACACCAAGCTGCGGGGAACAGTAGACACATTGGAGGGCAAGGACAGGATTCAGGGAGACCTAGATAAATTGGAACAGTGGGCCAATAGACATCTTATGAGCTTCAATAAGGACAAGTGTAAAATCCTACACTTGGGAGGGAAAAACCCCATGCACTGCTATAGGCTGGGGAACATTCAACTAAGTAGCAGCAGTGCAGAAAAGGACCTGGGGGTCATGGTGGATGGGAAGCTAGATATGAGTCAGCAATGTGCTCTTGCTGCCAAGAAGGCCAATGGCATAGTGGGCTGCATCAAATGAAGTATTACCAGCAGATCAAGGGATGTGATCATTCCCCTCTATTCTGCACTGGTGAGGCCACATCTAGAATACTGTGTTCAGTTTTGGACTCCCCACTACAAAAAGGACAGGGACATGCTACAGAGAGTTCAGCAGAGGGCAACCAAAATGATTAGAGGGCTAGAGCACAAGCCCTATGAGGAAAGACTGAAAGCATTAGGCTTATTTAGTCTGCAGAAGAGAAGATTGAGGGGGGATTTGATAGCAACCTTCAACTACTTGAAGGGATGCTCCAAGGAGGATGGAGCTCAACTATTCTCGGTAGTAACGGAGGACAGAACGAGGAGCAATGGTCTCAAGTTACAGTTAGGGAGGTCGAGGCTGGATATTAGGAAAAACTTTTACACTAGGTGAGTGGTGAAGCCTTGGAATGAGCTGCCTAGGGAGGTGGTGGAATCTCCATCTTTGGAGGTGTTTAAGGCCCAGCTGGACAAAACCATGACTGGGACGGTTTAGTGGGAATGGTCCTGCCTCTGGCAGGTGGTTGAACTAGATGACCTCATGAGGTCCCTTCCAACCCTACGATTCTATGATCCCTCCAGACTGCTCCTCAGTCTGCCAGAACATAAAGTACAGAAACTCAGCACTTTTTAATATAACTAACCCATGAACTGTATTTTTAGACATTTTAATTTCTGTTTCAAAGGACTATCAGGCTACCACAGTAACCTCCCCCACAATAATCTGGCTTTTTGGAACGAGCTACCATCTGTGCCCACCTCACATTCCTACCCTTTCTGGGTGGGAGATACAGGTCCTCAAGTCTTTTCTCCATTCTTAGATCCCATCTGCAGTAGTCTTTCAGCACCTATGAATTCCAGTGTCTACTGTTTCTAAGCTTCTACCATTAACAGTGATCTGTTTTCTTATACAATGTTATTTGTCAACATCAGGATACACACACTGGCACTCAATTTATTTTTAAAATAATAATAAATGACCAAATTATTTATCTGAAAGGGAAGGAGAAAATTGATTTTATCTCTTCCCCTCCCCAAAACCCCTAATTTTGGGCCCACCATCCCTGGTGGTGTCCACATATATCTACAAAAGCCTTTAAAAAAAAGTGCTTCCATTAGCACCAACAGTGTTAGCTAAGTTGAGAGTGCTGGCGCACCTATGTGCTATAATCCTTATGTGGCCCATATCAATGATGAACCTGAACACCACACAGTCTTTACTGTATGTATCCTCATGACATGACTGTGAGGTAGGTCAGTGCTATTGCCCCCATTTTGCAGAAGGGAACTGAGCCTCAGAGAGGCTAAGCACCTGACCCAAGGTCACAGGGGGAGTAAGTGGCAGAACAGGTACCTGTTCTAAGTGAAGGTCCTAACCACTGAAACATTATCTCTGGATGAGCATTTTAACTGTCTGTCTCATGGCTACCTAGCAGAGTATGTGAAAGGAGTTAAGGGTCCGACTCCAGAGCCCAGGGGGATCCCATCAGACCCTATAGTGGTGGGCACCGCATAAAAATCCACAGAGAACAGAATTTAAACATTAAAAACAAAAACACCCAAGCTGGCAATCTTGTGGACAGTCTCAGCAGGAAAGCCAGTAACTGAATATTCGCAGTGCTGTTGTAGCACTGTTGGTCCCAGGATATGAGAGAGACGAGGTAGGTGAAGCAATACCTTTTACTGGAGGCAAGCTTTTAAGGTTACACAAAGCTCTTCTTCAAGCCTGGGAAAGGTATTCAGAGCCTCACAGCTAAATCCGAGGGTGGAACAGATAAGGAGTTCAGATACTGCAAGATTATTCAAGGCGAAGTGGACACTTAAGATTAACAGTGTAAGGCAAACGGAAGATTTTGCGATGGTTTAACAGTGGGCAATGGAGACCCCCTAGAGATGTTTCCCACTCTGCCAAACTATGTAGTAAACAAAGTGCTTAAGTAATAATCTGTAAAATTATAGTCTTTAGGTAGCTGTTAGATTTTTTACAGTAGCACTTAACGCTCACCAGCAGCAGTCTCCATGATCAGGAGAGAGCCTGATCACCCCTCCCTGTGAGTAAGGGACAATAACAACAGCCTGTTTCCCTGACTTCATGGGACTTCACTGTAGAATCTCATGCAGAGGTGCCTCGGACAAAATACTCCCCTGCTGAAGTCCACAGTCACAAAGGGGTTCCTGACTGCTGATTGGGTTGTAAGATAGTCGTTACTTTGTTTTTAGCCCTGGGTGTATCATTTTGTCTGGGTATTAGTTAAGTAATCTGTTAGTTAATAAAACATGTTCTACCCACTATTTGCATCATAGTGATTGTTGCTGCTGGAATCCCGCACCTGAATCTCACTTGGGATTGGGGAACAAAAAGAGTAATGATTTAATGGGCAGACACATTGAACTACCATCCAGACGAGTCTACACATATAGCCGAGTTCTGGCTGCATGATGTAGAACAGTGTTTCCCAACCAATGTGCCGTGGCACACAGGTGTGCCGTCAGGTCTGAGTAGCTGTGCCACAAACTTTTTGAAAAACTGCAAATGGCAGAAATGAGTGATGACTAATTAGAAAAAACATCCGGTGACTACAAAGATGGTGACTTTCATTACATAACCCTCTTTTCTTTGACAATATACAATGCACAAGCAGATGTACAAAGGCAGAAAGGCTTGTCTTTTGCCATGATTTTAAATCTCACTATGAAATCATTTAACGTGACCGACACTCACTAAAAGTTAGCTGCAATGCAGACCCTCAAAATGCACATTAACAAGAGCTTACATGCTAAAAAGAATTTCGAGAAGGACTCCTTCAATGGTACTTTCTTGACACTCCTAAAACTGCAGAGTAGCTTGCAAGAGCTTTCAGCCACAGCTGCATGGTTGCATTTTCTAGACTGCTGCATAAGGATTTTCTCTTATTTACATGTAGTGTATTATTTATAACTGCTATTTCCAGTTCTTATCTCACAGAAGCTAAAATAACAATGTGTGGTTATTACAGGTAACACTAATTACCCTAATTTCTCAGGAGACACCCAAAAACTTTCAAATCACTCAAATCTGTTTTGGATTAACAAAATTCACATTCCATATTAATGTCAGATTCAGGGGGACAGCATGAATTTTGGATAATTGTGGAATACCCATAATTTGGGAAGTACCAACAGTGACAATTTCATTAAAAAGTCCCTCTTTCCAATAAGTAAGGCTTCAAGAATGAGGAATTACCGGAAGAGTCTCTCCTCAACTTCCCTACTCCATATCTAAGGATCATTAATCAATTTATCATCCCTCCCCCACACCCCAAGAAGAAAAAAATTCTTACAAAGAAGAAACTACAGTATACTTCTATTGTATTGTTAGAATATCCACACATATAATAGCAATCCAACACTGACAATCCATTATCTGATATTTAAGGATCAATTTGCATTCTTAGCCAAAAGAAACAAAGGAACCTACCCCAGTTTATTCTAATCTGCAAACAATGCTATTGCCTTAGTCCATGTTACTTAGTTACAAAATCTCTCTGTGTGACACTAAAACTTTGAGCTCAATTTTCAAACTTGGGGCACCTTTGTTTGGGAGACTAATTCTGCATTTATTACCACCTTGATCTCTGAGATGAGTATTTACACACTTCCACAGGGTCCTGTTTGAGTGCTCAGTTGTGGAATTTGGTTCTCATTTAAGTACCAGGTTTGAAAACTTTGGCTACAAAGCTAGCATTTCCACCAGAACTTTCCAGTAACACAGTTGCCTACAGAGTGAAGCTCAGTGTACATTTTAGGCCAAGATTTATAACAACATTTATTTTGCCTTTTTAATATGGTGAATAGATCAATTTTGTTAATAAAACATTTCAGTCATCAGTGCAAGAAGCTGAATGCCAAAATAAATAACCAGAAGAGAAATTTAATTATATTTTCATTTTGTTTAACCTGTGTTTTGATGTTCATTTCCTTTTCACTCTCAGACATGCCAGCATGCAATGGGCTAGGGACATCACTATCACTGCTGACCAGCGCCGGAACAAGAAGTCTGCCTAAAAAAGATAAGCAAATGTTTCTGAGTGGGTGGTTGCACTTGCTGGTTCTCTAGCACCAGGCCAATCTTGTTGTGTTTAGGTTCAGAACAGCGCATGTGGTATATGTAATTTACTCCCAAACTCCACCTCCCTTAAAAAAAATGCTGCTTTGTTTAACAGAGCTTTTTTAAAAATAATGAAAATATTTCTACTCACATTAGGTTGTAAATTGTTCTTACCCTTTTCAAAAATAAAACAAATTTTGGATGTAAACTAAGTCACTGCTGCCCTTTTAATTTTTCAAGAACATGGTACTGAAGCCAAAGCTAACAGACACTTTGTTAATAGGATATATATGTTCTAAATTAGGCCTCAGATACCTTAGTCTCATCTAATTAATTCAATTATACAAGAATAAGTATACCCTGCCAATTTACAGACTGCCCTTCCACTTAACTGATAAGATTACTTCACTATAACTTGTTACCTGACACTTTCCCCCAGCTGCTGTCAGGTGTCCCCCCCCGACCCCAAAATCTCAGAGTTACTGAATGAAGCTGCCTTGCTCTTTTTGTTTCTTTCTCTAGGAAAGACAACAGGCCTGCACTAATGGGGCAGCCACATTAGTCTAGCCCAGCAAAACAAACAAGGAGCCTGGTGGCACTTTTAAAGACCAACAAATGTATTTATCACATAAGCTTTCATGGGAGAAAATCCCACTTCAGGGTAAGCTTGCAAAGCATCTGATGAAGTGGGGTTTTCTCCCACAAAAGCTCATGAGGTAAACAAATTTGTTAGTCTTTGAAAAAGGTCTATTACTATTTCACTTGCTACAGCTACCCAGAATGAAGGAAAAGTACATGTTTCACTCTACCACAACTGCTCTTTTCAGATTGGTTTAAATAACTTTGCTGTTGAGGTAGAGTACTCCTGAGGCATGGTGTGAGTAACACTATGTACCTGAAACCTGACACCATAAAGAGAGGGAAGGATCTGTCTTATGTAGAGTCATTTGTGAAGTTAGCACAAGGGATCAGTTAAGACTGTCCATTTTTAAACCCTACTTCTTGAATATTGCTATTCAAATGTAAAAAAATATTTTGTGCTGAATTTTAAGGGGATTTATAGGATGTCAAGGGAAACTTCGGCTCTGCAGGGACAGACCATGCATGGTTAACAGCAACCTACCGGAAGGCTCAACGGCAGGGGTGTCAAACTCAAATCACCACTGAAAGCACAGGGCTGCATGAGGACTACCACCTTAGCCCAAGGGCTGCACCACTGAAACCTTTCCATACAATGATGTTGCAAATATCAGTAACAACAGCGTCACAGCTGGCTGAAGGAAAGAGATTTAGGGGCACATGTAGCCCACAGGCAGTGTGTTTTAGACCCCTGCCCAAGAGTAACTTTTGAAATAAGCCTCATGCAGTGAGGAGTGAGCAGAGGCATGAACCCTCCCCCTAACTATCAAGGCATCCCAAGGCCCATGGAGGAGAGCCTGATCCTTCCAAGGCCAGGGGGCACACCTCCAAAAGGGATCAAATTTAAAACCCTGCACATATAGTCAAGGGTTTGCACGTACTTCACCACGTACTGAGTGGTGAAGGGGCAGGAAACTGGGGGAGAAGAGTTATCATAGCTCTGAGAAAGGAAAGCTGCCCCAAAACAGGTCAGAAAACAGCCTCAAACAGCAAAGGAGCGTCTTAGATAGGGTAAGTTAAATGCTACAGAACATTTTCAGACCAGCAATACAATAATCACAAATGGAAAGGTCTGGTATATGATGCATGCTTAGTAAAAGAATAGCCTTGTTAGTCTAGTCCAGCAAAAAAACCAAGGAGTCATGTGGCACTTAAAAACTAAGAGATTTATTTTTTGCATGAACTTTTGTGGGAGAAAATCCCACTTCGTCAGATGCTTCGAAGATGGGGGAACTTACAAAATGGAATGAAAACAAACGCAAAGGGGTGTAAAACATAGGATCAGGTCATACAGTACCAGCAAATCAGAGCAATTGTTAGGTTCAAACCCTGGGAAGCCTGAAGTCAAATTACCTTTTGTAATGGAAAAAGAACCCATAGTCTCAATTTAATCCTGCCTTCACAGAGTTTAGTTTGCATATTAATTTGAGTTCCACTGACGAAGTGGGATTTTCTCCCACGAAAGCTCATGCGAAAAATAAATCTGTTAGTCTTTAATTGCCACACGACTCCCTTCCCCCCCCCCTTCAGTAAAAGAAGTCACGCAAGACACATCTTGGTTGCACACCATGAATTAATGCGACCTGGTTCGACCAGGTGGGACGGTTTAAAACAAAGACATACCGCGCAGGTGGAGGGGACTGGAAACAACAGCCCGGGTAATAGCCTCCCTAAGCGGGCAATCGGCCTGAGAGGCAGAGGACACTGGCCAGAGGTCGGCTGACACCTGCCTGGGCAGCGCTCAGCCTGTTTCCCGACAGGAACAACGCCCGACCCCAGAAACCCGCGCACCGGCCCCAGCAGCCACCCTCCCTCCACAGCAGCCTCGCCTCGCCTCGCCTCTCCTCTCGGGAACCGACACTGGCAGCCCCCAGGGCCCAGGAGCAGCCGCCGCAGCCCCGGCGCCGACCATCCCGCCCCCCGCAGGGGGCCGAGCGCCCTGGGGAAACCACCCGGCGGCCACACGCCACTGCCCGGCCCCCGCCCCTCACCTGCGCGCCTCCGGCTGACAGGAAGCGCGCGGCCCCCTCAGACGAGCCGAAGCCCCGCCCCCCTGCCCCCACGCCTCTTACGTGCTGCGTCACGCGCTCCTCCTCTCGGGCCGCGGGGCAAAGGCCGGGCTCGTGGGGGAGGCGGGGCCCTAGCCGGGACCGCCCACTGGTGGGCGTGGCCGATTCCTAGCGCGAGCCGGCCCCGTCAATAATCCCCTCCTGCAAGAAGGGGCCAATGCCCCACGTGGCAACGTGCTGGGCTTTCTAAAGGCGGGGAAGGGAGCATTCCTGCTGAAAGTGTCAAAAGTGCAAGGCATGTTAGTCCAACTTTATCACAAGCTGTGTTCTTCAAAGCGATTTTTTCCCCACCAAAGCTCATGCAATAAACAAAGGTGTTAGTCTTTTAGTGCCCCAGGTCTCCTTGTTTGTTTTCCTGAACTAGACGAACATGGATGCCCCTTTGGAAGTTGATATATTCTATTTCACCAGGTCTCAGGCTAAGGAATGTTTAGATTGGACAAAAAAGGGAGAATAACGGTCAAGGCCATAGTCCTGCAGAAAAGGCTCACCTATTTATAGCGAATAGGAGCCAGCAAAATGATGCAGTTACTAAAAAGACTAACATTCTGGCAGGGGTTTAAGTATAATTTGGGGGGCCCTGGAACCCTCCTAAATTGGTGAGCCCCTGCTACTGCCCCCAGAACCCCTGCCCTCATCAGACCCCTTTCCTCATGTCCTTTTTAGCCCCTGCCCACACTCCCTAAGCTCCCTGCCCCCAGTCCAGCTCTCCTACCCCCCCACCCTCTTCTGCCCCCCCCCCGCCCACACCTTTTCCCCACTGGCTACCCAACCACCCCAACTCCCTGCAGCTCCGTTACCCAGCCAAAGAGCTGGGCTGGTGGCAGAAGGCCATGGCGCTGGCCGGAGAGCCAGCCAGCAAAAAGGACCCCAAGCCAGAGGCTGGGGTCTGGCCGTCCGCACAGCCAGGCCCCCTCCAGACAAGCTCCAGGGCATGGAGAGAGAAGTGGCTGGGCTGACCATAGCCTGGTAGCCCCGCTTCCTCCAGCCTAGAGAGGACACAACAGAACACTGGCTCCAGCGTACCCTTCTATTTTCAGTGGGCCCCAGAACTCAGTGTTCCAGCATTTTTGTGCCCCTCAGACAATGGCGCCCCCCTGCAGCACTTACTGGGTTCTGCCAGCCCTGATGATACTCCAGTTAAAGTCACACAGAATACTCCTACTGGAGTCTCACTCCAACTAAAGTCTCATTCCAAAACGGAGAAGAGCAATTGCTTCTTGTATCTTAAGCCATTCCTGTTCATGCATCTCAGAATCAGGGGTTAAAGGAAGGAGGAATGTCCTGGAAGCCCTCTATTTCTAGGGGAGCAAGTGTTCTGGTCCCCCTAAAAATAGGGGATTGCCCTGGGATGCTGTGTTCTGGAGCCTGCCACCCCAAAAATAGGGGAATGCGTTGCCCCCCGCCGCCATCACCTGCATTGCTCTCTGCTCAGTGCCAGAGCAGCATGGAGGGAACGGAAGGCAGCACAGAGCCAATATCGCTCCTCTCCGCCCAGCTGTGCTGCCTCCCAGCCCCCCACGCTGCTCCGACACAAAGCAGAGAACATTGCCCTTGACCAGGGCGGAAGGGGGGGGGGCCGCCCGGGAGCACTGTATTGCTGCCCCCCCCCCATGCTGGGGACTGGACGAGTGGCCAAGAGGGTGGCCCGGTGCAACATTGCTGGTCCACCTGCCCGGTCCCCCACTGCTACATCTGCTGCTCTGGGCTCTGTGCAGGGGCAGCAGGGAGGGAGGCAGCATGCCCTCACCATGCTGCCTCCCACCCGCTCCCCGCTGCTCCAGCCCGGAGCCCAGAGCTGCAAGTGTGGCGGGGGGGGCGGGCAAACTGGCAGCACTGCATTGGGTGGCCCATTCAGCCACTCACCCGATCCCTGGCATGGGGGGGGCAGCACAGCGGTCTGCCACTCCCCTATGCCAGCTGTCCCCACCCCCCAATGCTTGGGGTGGGGGGGACCCACAGAGGCCAGCTGGCCCAGCACCCTGCCTAGGGATAGCCCTGCCTGGGGGAGGGGGAGGGTGCCGATTTATGGGTTGAAGGGGGGCACCAGAAACCCTAGCGCCGGCCCTGATTATTATGGCCCATTTTAAGCCCTAGACTTGAGGGAAGACAAGGCTAAACTACAGAAAATCCAGAGCAGAGATGCAAAAAAACAATACAAGGTTTAAACCTTACCTATGTGGAAAGGGTAACCCCCCCCCCACACACACACATATTTCTCAGTATATATAGTAGAGGAAACAGGACTGAGGTCGTACTTGCTAACTCTCTTCAAATGTGTTACAGCAGTGGTTCCCAACCTTTTCTCTACTGTGGCACACCTTTATACCTTTTAATTTTTTGAGGCACACCCCTATTAAAAATTCATGAATATTCAAATTAGTTCAAAATAAATATTTATGAACCATGGCACAGTGGTTCAGAAATGCTGCTATGTGGAGTAGTAGGGGTAGCAGAGCAGGGATGGCAGGACAGAGGAGGTCAGGAGTTATTTGCAGTGGCAGGAGTGAGTGCGGGGAGCAGAGCAGAGCAGGGCAGGGGCAGGGCCAGTGCAACCCAGTAAGCCTGGTAAGCATTGCAGGGGGGTGCTGGGACCTGCTCTGCTTGCAGGGGGCGCCAGAAATGGTAGCACCGTTCCTGGGCAGGGGTGGCCAAATAGGGCAAGGGCATCCATGTGGGGAACAGCACAAGGGTGCCAAGAGAGGAGAGGGGAAGGGAGAACAGGAGTGGTTTGGGGGGGGGGGCAGGGAGAAACTGGGAGGTGGGAAGGTAGAGCAGGGAAGGATGCAGCACCCACTTCCCCTTTCTCCACAGTGGCTCCCTGTCACCCAGGGCAAATCCTCACCCCACTGCTGCTCCCTCCCACCCCAGTGGGTCCTGTTCCCCCTCCCCCAGCCCCCTGCTGCCTGTGATGTACTCTCCCATCACTGCAGGAGCCAGAACTATCCCTCCAGCCTCCAGCTCACTCCCCCAGCTCCACACACCCCCAAACAGCCACCCCACAACTTCAGCTACACACTCTCTGCTTCACATCCATTCCCACCCACCTCTGCTACACACATACCCCTGCCCCCCACAACCCCCAGCAGCCCCCCTCAAAGCCCTTACCTTAGCTGTTTGCAGGCTGGCTGACAGGCTGGGAGCTGCTTCCCTGCCACAAACCACTTTGTGGGGCCCCCTAAAGGGCTCACTATTGGCCCCCCCACTGCTACCTTCCCTGTGGCCCCTGTCCCCTCCTGCAGCCCTAATCACCTCACCCAACCCCCAGGACTCTTTTTTTGTTTTGCTGAACTGAACTAACGTGATTATCCCTCTGGAACTCGTAAATTATTCTTGCGTATGATATTTTTAAAGATCTTCCCATCACGAAGTTTGTAAGTTGATCATCTTTCACTTAACATAAATGAGCTAATGCTGAACTACAAAGTTAAAATGAACATTTTAAAAATTTTTTAAAAGTATGAGCATTAATTAATAAATAAAAAGTGGTAACATTAATGACGGCTCAAAAATAAATACCACATTTAAAATGTTGGCAGTCAAATCTTACAAATGTTTCATGTAGGCTTAGGTTTATGTGCACTAGACATTTAATACAAATAATTATAATAAAAATAAGTAAAAAAGGTTTCTAGTGTGTAGTTATAAATGAAAAACACCACATTTCAGTGAAATTCTCTGAAGTACTCAAGTTTATAAGACTCTTGCCCCCTCAAAAATATAAAATAGTAAGTACAGTAGAAGCTAAAAAATTACTTACAAAAAAAGATGCAGCACAGACATCACACACAGCTGTAATGATTATCTAAGAGGGCAGCACGGTATTTATAGGTAGCAGCCTATATGGACCTACCTGGTAAACTGATCTAACCAAAGCCAAACTAAAAATTGTCACAAAGTCAAAGGAAAAGGCAAAAGAACAGGTAAAAAAGAAAAGGGTGAGGCAATATTTCACAAAATTAAAAAATGGCAGGATAAATGGCCACACTGAGGAATTAAAAGCTGAGCCCAAGGGGAAAGTTCCTACTATTGTGTTGTCTGTTGCTTGCTCCTGCTTTTTTAGCTTGTCAGTGTGAAGGTGATGGGCAGATAATGGTGAAATCTGCAATTCAGACGAAGCACAGATCATAATGATAGTTTACCTTGATAAGCCAAGAATGGAAAGTGCTTAGGCTTCCAGCCCTACTAGCTCTGCTAGATGGGAACAATTTCTATATTTTCATTTCTGTCACCAAATTGAGGACGGGACCCCTTGTTGCTTGGGGCCCTAGGCATCTGCCTGCTTCGCCTACCCCAAAAGCTGCCACTGCTTTTTGCCAGCCCTGCACAGCCCAGGTGGCTGGACTGAGCAGGGAGGGAGCTCTAACTCTAGCTCTCTCAGATTCTCATGGCACACTTTGGGTGTTGCCACTGCACACTGGTTGGGAGCCACTGTGTTACAGGCTGTTAATAAAGAGGCTGTTGCTTTTATTGGATATGAATAATTGAGCAGTCAAAAAGTAATTGACAATCTGCAGCAAATGAGATTTAGATTAAATAGGAAAGGCTTTCTAAGTATAAAAATAGTTAATCACTGGAACAGGCTTTCAAAAGAGGTTGCAGAATCCCTGTCATTGGCATTTTTTAATACTCAAACTCCTATGAGGCATGTTCACAAATTTCAAAAGAGATAGCAATGTTAATCTAGTTCAGCAAAACAAACAAGGAGTGCTGGGATGCTTTTAAAGACTAATGAAGTGATTTATGGCATCAGGTTTCATGGAAAAATCCCACTTCATCAGATGCTTGAAGATGGGGGATTTACAGAAAATCCTCCATCTTCAAGTGCTTGATAAAAGTGGGATTTTGTCCCAGGAAAGCTCATGCCATAAATCTCTTTGTTAGTCTTTAAAAGTGCCACCAGACTCACTGGCTATTAGGCATGGCCTAGGCATAACTGCAGTGCTTAAAATAAATAAATAAAGAGGTGCCAGTACTGGGCCAGAGAGACCTGAGGCTGCCAGTGGTGGCAGCAGGAGCTGGGCCTGCATCATTGAGAAAGAAACGTATCCTTGAATACCTTCACACACAAAGTGCTGATATTCAGTACCCCTGAGTACCATCACAAAAAAAAAAAAAGCCCTGCATAATTGGTTCTGCCTCAGCACAAGATAATGGATTAGATAAGCCAAGATCCCCTCCAGCCTTACATTTCTATGAATAAACTATTAAGGGAGGAAGGAATTTAAGGAAAAACATACCAATTAAACAACTAATAACACAGAATAATATTTGTTATCTGTCTGATAGACATCGCATGAAACTTTTATAAATTACAATGTTTACAATTCTTCATTTTAGCTATTATTGTTCATATGGCATTTCATACTAAAAGATCCTAACCATTTCATGTGCTTAAAGTGACAAAAAACATGTAATGGATTGCTGCTCTGAAGTACATGAACTTAGATGTAATATATTAATTATAATTTGTACCAGAATATTGCCCCACCAACCCCCAGCCCCCCAAAAAGATATACTGCTGCTCATGCAAGAAAGAGAAAAGAAGGATGCACCTAACATCAGAGGACTTTATTTTCAGATTGATATAGAACTATTAGTCTTACTGAAACAAAAGAACATTTTCAAGACAAAACTAGTTTTATCATCTGCTTAGCTAATAGATTCTTGACACTCACATTTCAAAGCAGCACTTCTCCATTCCATCAACAGGGGATGCTCTGTGTTTTCTTTTGCTCTAGCTAGACACCTAGAACAGAATTTTACTTGCATATTTAGCATAGCAAACTAACTCAACAATTATAAAAGACATTTAGTTTCATTCCTTGTGAGAATGTGTAAAAAATGCCTTTCAATATTGCTTTTGAAAAGATTAGATTTTATGTAAACTAATTCAAACTGAAGTACTTGCATTGCCATAACAGAAAAGGATACTCCCCTAAAAATGCCAATTAAAAAAAAAATCTGTCCCTCCAATCCACAAAAAAAAGGACAGAATTGGGACAAAGAGAAAAATTCTGAAGAAAGCCAACAATAAATATGTGAAAGAAAAAGAAAAAGCTATCTTCTACAAAGCTGCGGTCAATTGGTCAGGACATAAATTAGTGTGCAGACAAAAAACTCCTTTGAACAATCATTCTTAAAATATTTTGCCCAATAGAATTTGATGACAAATCCTCTATTATCAGTATAACTTATATTTCAATACTTAATGAACAAAAAGTTCAAAATGTTTGAAAGCAAGCCTATTTTTGGACTCTCCTCTCTAAAGACAAACCCCTAATGTTAAAGCAGCAGTTCTCAAACAGGCGCTCGTGATCCCTCAGGGGATTGCAAGATTATTATGGAAGGATTACAAGCTGTCAGCCATCATGTATTGCTAATAAGGATGGCATAGCATTGGGGAAGGTGGGGTTATCACATTTTCAAAGGGAGTCCCAGCCAAAAAAAAAAAAAAAAAAAAAAAGTTTGGGAACTTCTGGGTTAAAGGGACAGTATCATAATGGGAAGGCTCAGAATTTGACCTACATCTCTTTTGTTGCAAATCTGATTGCAAACCCCATGTTATTCTTTCATTGTTCTTTTCTTCCCCCACCCCCATAAAACTCTTTCAATGGGTTTTTTACAGTGAGAAAAATCCAATCTCATTGTTCCTCAGCAACCTTCTATTGACAACTCAGAATGCAAATGAATGTGAAATGCAAGAAAAACATTTTCTACAAAGGAAATAGTGGTTACTTTAAATAAAAGTATTTTTAACGATGATGACTAATACCTTGACAGAATCCTTAAAATACTCTGTTGAGACATTTATAAATATTTAATAAGCATCTAACTGTAGTACAAAGATCCTCCCACTCAGCTGTCACACAACCACCAAGAATTAGGCTTCCCCTGCTGTGGAGGAGGGGGCAAATATAAATGACATTTCAGAGGGTCCCTGAATTATCAGTGGAGAATCATTAATTTTATGGAGGACAGGTTTTATATGGTTTATTGGTGAAATCTTGGTAAAGAAAATACTTACTGAACCTAACTTAATTATCTACTTATTACCTTAGCATCCCTGTCTTAAATCAATAAATAAGCTAGTTCATGCTGGAGATTTATGCAGCAAAAAAAGAATTTACATATATAGAAATAAAATTCCATTCTCCCAAATCCCAATCCTGCAAATCTGCATGCATTTACCTTTAAGAACATTAGCACACCTCCTGGTCACATATTAAAGTTAAGCACATGCTCTGAAACATCAGACATTTACACCTTGGATTATATTTTTCATTATTACTGCTATTCACCTGAATGTTACTGGAACCTCTTGCTTCTGTATACTTACCTTCAAAAGTCAAAAGCTGCATTAATAACTCAGTCAAAAAAAAAATCACATTTAAAGCATTTATTTTGAAAAATAAAATACAAAAGATCACTGCATTGTAAGTGTACATGTAATTTATCAACATCTCAGAAGTGTTTTCTTAAATAATTAAAAGAAAGACATTTAACAATTTCCGCATCAATGAAATTGAAATAGGCACAACTGCTTTACAAAAAAAAAAAGCCCACAATTTAGGACAAGCACAGTCACTTATTCAAAAAAATCACACATTTAAATTCCAAATGAGGTTTCACCAACCATTTTAATGAACCTTCTAAAATTAAGATCTGTTATTAAACAGAAATATAGACAGAGTAGCAGTTTCAACATTGGGCAGATTGTTTTAATTTTTTTTTCTAAACCATAAAAACAGTTGTATAAATGTAACACAGTATTACATCATTATCAGTGAAAATGTTGACCATATTTGAAAAATGCTTTTATTCTTACAGATTTAAGTGTGCTCACAAAAACAAAAACACACAAATAAAAGCCCCAAACAAAACAAACACAGCCTGAAGGCGAATGGGAGAAGACTCTGAAAAAAGCAGGTCATGAAGGGTACACCTCACTGATCTTGATAAGATAGTCCTTACAATGTCATGTCGAAGAGAAAAATCATAATAAAAAAAAGTTAGATTTGTGCACTCATTTCATTTGTTAAAATTCACTTTGCAGCAGCCCCATACATTTTCACAAATACAAATAATAATTCACAGTTGGAATGGCAACAATCTCAACTGGTCCAAAATTACCATCCAAGCTAGGCATTGCTGCTCATAAACCTTTCCTTTTATAAATATGGATATTTATAAAGCATAAGAACTTGTCAGAAGTCAGTCATCTGTAAGGTGAGGACAGTCAAAAGCTTTTGATTTCTGTATTCTTTCAATAAACATTTCAGCTACATAGTGCAAATTATTTTTTTATTAACTTTCTCTTCTGTCAAACTGACAGTGAAATTGCCTCTGGAGATGCTTTTAAGGTGATCTTACTGGTTTAGAACTTAAAAAGCAGCCCTAAAAGAAACTCCAATGCCAATTATTTATGAAACTAAACATACCTAAGAAGTGAGTTTTAAATGCTTTTTCTGTCTAATATTACAATGAATGCCTTCCACATAGATTTCTAAATTTAGAATGTTTCCAAACAGAATTTATTTCTTTGTAAAGCAAAGGTTTAAATCATATGCTGAGTAGCTGCAGAAGTTTAAATTACGTCATTTCAGGCATTGTAGATGTCATGTCACCTCTGAATTTAAGCCATTTTTCTCTGTTCTGTTTACATTTGTTTATAATGCTACGTTGCCTTGGTTTACTGTTAGATGGATGTTACATTTTATTAAATACCCTGAAAATTGTAGGCAAGAAGTGCCCTAAAAATAAGGTCATTATTGATAACAGCATTAGTTGTATTGCCTTCGACATTTACAAATGGACCAATACAAAATGCACTGAAATCAGCCTTCAACATCCTGGCCATTTCTTCTCCCCCGACAAAGAAATATAATTTTCCTGGGGCTGACTGAGGATTTATGGGATTCTAAAGGCAAAACCTATATGGTTATCTCATTTCTTTTTTGTCATTTCTTTAGTTAAACAGCCATCTTTCAAAATACCAAAGGTTATTCTAAAAAGCTTTAATATCTTGTTGAAAATGCCTGAAGAAGTGGAATTTTCTCCCACAAAAGCTCAAGCAATAAATAACTTTGTTAGTCTTTAAGTGCCACAGGATTCCCTGCTTATTTCAATTTGATGTACGAGCATCACCCATGTATGAATTTTAATGCACATTTAAAAAAATCTGAAGATCTGCTAAGTATTGCCAAATTGTTAATTTTTTGGTCTCCCTTTGTACCTCCAGCCATACTACAGGCAGAGAATCCAAGAAAAGAGAAAAATGGCTTAACTTCAGAGGTGACATATGACATCTACAATGCCTAAAATGAGGTAATTTACACTTCTGCAGCTACTCAGCATATGATTTAAACCAAACTGACTCATATAATATTACTTTTGAGTCTGGATTAATCTCTTCATCTATTTCCCTCCCAAAACCCAAATATATTAATGTGAAATACAAGTTTCTACTCTGAAGCTTCCATGAATGATCTGAGATTTTTTTCTTTAAATCACATCTAACCAGCTTAACTGAAATAATAGGAGCAGATAAATAACCTTGGCATACTCCTTTTTATTACCTGATGTGCAAGGTAAGTCCATCAGATATTCTATTCCACTGGTTCTGTCTGTTAAAGCAAATATATACATATATTAATTTAAATGGCTAACACCCAGTAAAACAAAATTAGTTAATTCTCCATTATAAAGATATCACTAATAGCACCATTTAATAATTTGGTTCTTTTTATTATACTCAAAACCCAAATTAACAGAACAAAATTTTTATTAAGACTAATTTAATAGAAGCAATTCCTACTCTGGCTCCAAATGCTTCTCTTTTTGAAAATCCAAATATATTTTATAGAACTTTGAGCATATACTGCCCATGATGTATACAAATTGTACTACTATAATCACAAAAAACTTGTTTTTATTTACAGCATTGCTGTAGCTGTGCTGGTTCACGGATATGAGAGAGACAAAGTGGGTGAGGCACTATCTTTTATTAGACTGAATTCTGTTGGTTAAAAAGAAAAGCTGAGCTACACAGAACTCTTCTTCAGGTCTGGGAAAAGTACTTTGAGTGTCACCTAAACACAAGATGGCACAACCTGTTCAACAAAAGGTGTTAATATAATACAAGAAGTTATTCAAACTGAAGTGACAACACCCCTGCAATCATCGGGCAAAGGAGAGTTACTGGGTTACAGACTGTTATGACACACAAAACCCATGTCTACTGAGTCCATGACTTTTGGTGTCTAACTGCACAGCAATTCCCAACCTTTGTGTTGCAACACAGTGTGTTGTGGCATGACAACTGAGTGTGTTGCTTGAAGACAACCTGCCAGAGAAAGAACCCTCCCACCACTGAACCAATCCTTCTGGCAGCAGGAGTCGTCTTCCAGTAGCATGTTGCTTTTGCTGGGATCTTCCATGGCTGCCAGGTCACTCATGCCACCAAAACGCTCTGTTAATGGAAGGAAGCCTTGGTGGAAGGTGGCTTCCGGCAGAGGGGTGAGGGTCAGCACAACTATCAAATCCCGATGCAGCACCGAGAAGTTTCAGTGGAGAGGGGCTTTGGGCAGCAGTTAGTGCTGTTGCCATAACTTGGGTCGGCAGCTTTTTTTTTTTTCCTCTCTTTCTTTCAGCAGCTGGGCAAAACGTGTCATTCAGTTAGATGAGTTTCCAACTGTGTCGTGACATGCCAGGGGTTGATAATCCCTGAATTTAAGCTCCCTGACTTATCCTTCTGTAGGTATTGTGCAGGTTTCCTTTAAGAAATGAGAACTGAGCGAAGCTATCACTTTATGAAAAGCATTTTGCCACAGCTGACAGGGTGTTTGTGTCTTTTCTCACATTTTCCGAGTTCATTCAGAGCAGAGCAAGCGTCTAGTTTCACCCACACAGTAGTTCAAACATTTGATGCATTGGATGAGATACAACACGTGCAATAGGCATGTGTATGACCTATGGATCTTGAAAGGTGTGTATGTAGGATGATTGTAGCAGCGGGATAAAATTGAAGGTTTTGCAAATATTGTTATGGCAATGCCTACTGTCACTCTGAGTTAGTGTCTCTTGATTTGTGAGGATATGCCTTCTGCTGATGAGCTTAGAGAGGTTGAGGGATTGTGTGAAAGTCAGAAGGGGGGGGGGGGTCAGGAAAAATTTCTTTCAAGATGCAGCCCCCATCATGTACAAGTTGTCATACTTTGCTGCTATCCTATCTACATTCCAGTTTTCGGTGACAAGTGACAACTTGGGGTGTTCAAACATGTTTTTCCCTTCTGTATTGAAGCAGGTTCTCCTGAGGAATTAGGACTGCCCACTCCAAGATGCAATCTACTTCTTTGGGTGAGCCTCCTTTCTTGAAGGCAGTTTTAAAATGTGTTAAGTTGTGGATCCAGAGCTTTCTCCTTAGAGCATATTGTGATGTCCAGGTACCTGGCATTAGATGGGAGATTTCTTGGTGTGCCTGGGATGGTTGCTTGATCTGTGGAGGTAAGGGCAGTGACCCAGGGGTTTTATGATTAAGACAAAAGTGTTTTGTCGTTGAATGTACAGCTATTAAGAGTAAGGTTGAAATGGATGAGTTTAATGATATATTTGAGGTGGATATCTACACATTACCCATTGTCTTGTTTCCCACCCGAGACAGCAATGGTGAGGGATATTGATGTATGGAAAGGTGACGTTCATGATGGCAGGTATGATATTCTGAGAGAAGTTTCTGATATTGTGGAGTTTCTGGAGGAAATCAGTTATGTCCTGGAGGAAGCCTGTTCTTGGGGTGATGAATGGTTTGAGGATGGTTTCTGTGAGTCCCAATATTCTTTCAGTAACAGTACTATGGCCAGATATGATGGGTCTGGCTGGGTTCCCTTATTTGCACATCTTGGGAGGCATACAGAAGGCCCCTGGGGTATGTTTATGGAAGATAAGATTGTAAGGTTTCCCAATTTCTCCTTCCAATGTGCAAGAGCAGGTGATTTCTTGTTTGAGATGGTCTGTCTGGAGTACGTGTGGGGCAGGAGACAGCCTCTCAGGTTTCCTAAAGCCTTTCTGCAGAGCTACTCAGCGTATTTAGGAGGCACATTTAGTGATTAGAGGGCTATGAATAGACACAGTCCTTTACAGATGATGTTTTGTTTCTGGCATTTGCTCAAGAAGTTGATGTAGCTATGAAGTTTGGCTTCCTCCTCCATGTGGTGGAGTTTCCATTTCAGACAGCAAAATTCAGTATATTCCACTTCTATTTTAGTGTTATTGTAGCCCTACTGGTCCCTGGATATGAGAGAGTCCAGGAAGGTGAGATAATATCTTTTATTGTATCAGCTTCTGTCAGTGAAAGAAACAACCTTTTGAGCTCCACAGAGCTCTTCTTCACATCTGGGAAAGATAATCAGAGTGACACAGCTAAAGAAAAAGCTGGAACAGACTGAATAAATACACTCACACAGAAAAATGATAAAAGACAAAAACACCCTATTTGCCAAATGGGAACATTTCTCATGAAATGATCACCCCATAACTGACCTCTCAGTTCTCATCTTCAAAGTAAACTTGCACAATACCTTCAAAAGATGAGCCTGGGAGCCTAAGTTCATAATTCTGCTAGACTTTAAGTAACATAGGTTAGTCATTACAACTACTAGCTCTTCTTTGTAATATGACTGCAGAGGTGCCAGTTGCTCACTTAATTCCTTCAGTGGTTTCTTGCAAACACTTGTTAACTCCTTACATTTAACAATCTGTTCCACTGACCTTGATAAGTTTATGAAGGGGATAGTATGATGAGGTTGCTTAGAATGACATATGTTCTACTACCATTCACTATTAGCAAATATCTCTAATGGCAAGAGACAGGACTCTGCATGTGGAAGGCTCTGAGTTATTACAGAGAACTCTTTTCTAAACGTCTGGCTGGTGGGTCTCCCCCAGATGCTCAGAGTCTAACTGATCCTCATATTTGTAACCAGGAAGAGATTGTCCCTAAGGTCAGATTGGCACAAACCCTGGGTTTTGTTTGGTTGCCTCTCTCTGCAGCATGGATCACAGGTCACTGGCTGGCCTGAACCAAAGCAAATGATGGATTATCTAAAACCTGAAGTCCTTAAATCAAGATCTTAGGACTTTACAGGACCAGTCAGTGGTTATAGGTCTACTGCAGGAATGGGTGAGTCAACTTCTATGGCCTGTACTGTGCAGGTCATCAGACTAGATGATCATGATGTCCCCTCCTGGCCATAAAGTCTATGATATTACCTCATCCATCTTGTCTACCTAAAGTTTTTTTGTCCATTATCATTACTTGTTCCCATTTTTCTCTTTGGTAAGAAATCTAAAACTATTACATTTTTTAATTAAGCAGATCTAAGTGTAATTGTATCAATTCTACTATTAAGAATAAGAAGAGCTCCACTTTGAATACTGCTTAACCAGCTTATTTGGAACACAATAGAGATTTGCAGTGAGCTAAGGACCGAATTATGCTAACCTTACACGAGGTCAACTTTCTAAAAATAGCAATCTGAATGTTATACTTAAAATAACTGATATTGTAGGCAATCAGAGAACATCACAATTTATGGTTTATAAAGCACCATGTCCATTTACTGTACTCAATTAAGTATATTTTTAAAATAGCTTAACTTCCACTACCCAGAAATTCAAGAAAACACAGGTTTTTACTACCAGCTCTTTGTTTCTTTAGACACAACTCTACATATAAAAACTTACTGTAACTTCACATGTAATATGGTCCCTCAAAAAGCTGTTGTCATAATTTAATTCTATAAAATATCCACTGCATACTTCTTCAAATCAGTTTGTTGAATGGCTATTGCTAAAAATCAGACATTTAAATAATTTTCCACCTTTAAGCTTCACAGACACACTTTGGCCAGCAGTGAGAACTGAACAATAATCTGAGCAACAGCACATTTAGCTGAGTGATGTCAAGCTCTTAATGGCTTTATATTAGCTAAGCATAGCTTACAAAGCATGAGCACTAACTGTTCAAATTGTGAGAACAGGCAAACATCTAGTAACAGAGCAAAGCCCACACTAGAGATCACATACGAAGAGGGTTTAATCAGAAAGATTCAAGGTGCCCACAGCTAAGATTTTTATGCTCTGAAAACATTACACAGACACCACAGCTATTCTACTTTACTGGTCCATGCTCATTTTATCTTGCCACGGGACTTCCTTTCTACTGTCTTCTTTGGCTGGAACAAAAGAAACCAATTTTGCTTTTTAAATAAAAAAAATATTTTTAATTTGAACTGATGGAGCAAGTCAAAAGGTTTAATTTCACATGTGATAATTTCTTCTTTACATTTTCCTGAATCTCTAGTTTTAACATATCAAGAATAATTAAGTTATTCCTAAGAAAAAAAATAGTTGTGCCTATATTTTTGGATATTTAATTAAGATCAGAAAAGGAAATTGTCTAAAGAAGCCAAATGTCAACTCACATCATTTAAGTGTTCCTTCAGAGGGAAACAAATGGCTGCACAAATCCGACCACTATTACTACTACGAGCTAGAGTCATGTTAGGGCAAAAGTTAAGGCTTACCTATTCATAGGACATTTTACCTATAACTCAGCCATACATAATCTCACTTGAAATGCAAAAATAAACACATTTTCTTTATAAAGTGGTTCTTAATGAAGCTCTCTCTTTTACTGTCATCTCACTTCACCAGGGAGAAGGGAAATAATCTAATACTGTACCTGTGGCATTTCTTTAAGAAAATCAGGAAGCTGAAATTCACCTTTATAGACCTGGGTGGGGAAAAAAAAACAAAACAAAACAAAAACAGTAAAACTTTAAAACAGATGCTATCATTATGTGATGTTCAAATTGCTAACAGGAGCTTGGTTCAATAAAAGATAGGTCAGTCTGGGTCAACTGGAACTAGTCATGCTAATCAGATATGCCAAGAGCAGGTAGGATTGATTTAAATCAAAATGATTTAATCAAGATTTAAATCAGCAAACAAGAAACCTTGATTTAAATAATTTACTTGAAGCATGTTTTGCTTTTATGCTTTTTAGCTATTTTCCTAACAAATAAGGTTGTGTCTCATTGGTTGGTAACCACTAAAGCACATTGATTTACAACTAAACATAGACTATACACTAAATTTGAGCTTCTTTTTGCTAATCAGAAGGTGTATCAGTCATCAGACAAAGACAATGAAGGTCTATTTTTACACATTAGATAAAGCTATCAAGTGGGGGAGAAGAGAGCTTGGTAGCAGGAAAGAGAAATCTATCTAGGCAAGACAAAAACAAGGTCTAAACTACAAATGATAAGCAGTAAGTGATAATGAATTGTGTACTTTTATAATACAGTAATATTGTCTAACATGTGACATGAAAACCTATGACAAACTGGTGATTAATATCATTGTGAAATGTATGCATTAACATTATAAAAGGAATTATGAAAAAAAACCTCACTGATACTATGCTTTGCAGTCCATGACCAAACACAGGGAGAAAGATTTACCCAAGAAGGAGGGAAGGCCATTATCTACCTACCTCCAGAGAAATTAAACAAGGTGTGAGCAAAACAATGGAAACCTCATTTACATATAAATCAGCAGGGGCTGGTAAGAATTATTTGTAGATAGTGAATTGAACAGGCTTATTTCTGGTCACCATGTCTTTCACGATTTTAGAGCTAGTAGAGCTTGTTCTTATGTAACCCATATGCTTGAAAAGGAGCCCTCTCTTTTAGGGATCTCTTGAAGCTGGGTTTTGTTGCTGGGCAGATTTGGCTGCTCAGATCCAGAAGTTTCAGGAAATGAAGTAAGTGGTTGCATTGAGCATAGGGGCGTCACTGGCTGGGGGAGGGACCCGGGGCACAGCCCACAGGCCCCACCCCTGGCCCATAGGCCCCGCCCCCTGGCTAGGGATGCGGCTAGGCCCCACATCCCCAGCCAGGGATGGGGCTGGAAGCAGCCGCAGACCACCAATTGGGCCAGAGATCTGGGGCACTGGTACTGGGGTTCAGGGCACGTGCCCCAGGGTGCCCAGTGCCAGCAACACCCCTGATTGAGCATGTTCCACTAAGTTTTCTGCTGCTGTGGTCAGATGCCTGAGAGCAGCAGCCACAAAGAGAGAGCTGCAATAAGAAGAGCCCATGTGCTCAGTGTTCATGAGAGGAGCAACATGTGAACAGCAACATGTTTTCTCCCTTTTACGGTGTCTTCTGCTGCAGAGTTGTGCACATGCATACAGGATTGAGAGCTGGTTAACCAGTAAGCACACTGGATGGTGCTGGTTCCAGAGGAGAAAGAAAAGCCTGTATGGATTCCTACTTAAGATCCCTGCAAACAAAGAAGAGGATTGCCGATTCTTGCAACTCAAGGACTTGAGCAGAAACTGCAACTGAGATATGGGTGACTTCACCTGAACTTTGGGACTCTTGGGTTTCTTTCCCACAATGTTTCTGTGGGGACTCTTCTGTTTAAATTCATTTTGGTTTTCTTAGGATAAGTCTTATAAAGTTAGTAGTTAATTAAATTCAGTCTAAGTAGCATTTTAATGTGAGATGGTAACTCCGAGGAGTCTTTGCTATGAGTCCTTTACAGACTGGATCCTGGGTCTCCAGCTGCTTTCTCCAGAGGGGCTAGTGTTTCTCTCTGTTAGGCACTGGAGAGGGGCAATTGAATGAATTTTAGCCCACCTCAAGGTAACACTTACCGGTACATCTTGCTTTTATTTGGACATCAGGAAAGGAAAAACAAGCTCTCCTGCTCTTTCAAACTTCCACTTGGTTTTTAACTTTGAATGTAACAGTCAAAGAACAGAACCAGCTAAACATACCAAAATGAAGTCAATCTGCTGAAGAGGTACTGCTGAAAGTGGTGTAGAAAATATTTCAGTAAACTTCAATTCTATGTGCTTAGTCAGGGAGTTCTCTGTTTATTAGTTCAACTTGCCTTAAAACTAAGGAACAAACATGAACTTGTTAAAACTGTATTTTATATTTCTAAGCCTTAACATAGATTATCATGTTCAAATTTAAAATTAAATAAGCTTATTTTAAAAGATTGTTTTTAAACTTAAAATCAGTTTTAAAAAATAAAATCAGTTATTGTATTTAAATCATCCATTTTTATCCATCAGGTCCTGCCATTTCTCATTTTAGAATTTTTAATTATAATTCATGAAAGAGAAAGTGTGTCAGTCAGATCCAGCTTTACACCTTTATAAAACAAACATTCTCCAGTGTAAAATTCCAAGATGCCTCCAAAAAGCCTGATAACAGTTAAGCTGCTGGTGTTGTGACTACAGCCTACCACGCTGGCCACCACTGTTGGATTTTCTTGTGCTCCTCCGCCTGTCTGTACCCATATCTTTTTTCTCTTACACTTAGACTGGAAGCTCCTTGGAGCATGAACCATCTTTGTGGTCTATGTTTGTATAGGGCCCATTTCTATGACAGCCTAGTGCCTGACTGGAGCCCCTAGACACTATTGTAATTTAAATGACATCCAGTATTGGCTGACGGTGCTGTTTGAGTGAGAAGTAAACAGCATTTAATACCATTTTTACTCAAGAAATATACACTAGGTTAATACATCGGAAATTAACTTACACTGTATTTCAAGGTTTCTCAGGGTACAAATTTTGCCTGACGTAATTCCTATAACACCTTATTCACTATATACAGAGATGGTTGTTCTTCATTTCAGATTTTCTGTTTTCATAAAGAAATCATGTTTTGTAAGTTAACATTCTACACTATTATTAACTTAACGAATAGTTCAGTGTGACACATGCTCGTTTGGCATTTGAAGTCAAATAGTTACAGATAAGCACTATAAAACTATCTAGTCTCCTAAATTTATTAAAATATAAATGCATGAAGAGAAAATTCTAAGGAATAGTTCCCAATCTCTTAATTACAGATAAGAATTAAAAATGGCTTTCTCGGTGGCCACCAGTGCACCTTCACAATAACTGTCATAGCTTGCTACATGGGCAATAATGCCTTCTTCAGAAACATCAGTTCTTGCAATTCTCAAATGTAGATGTTTAGGTCCCATAATGTTTGTAAAGGGCACATGCATGTGTGGATATATCCAGAAATGCCAGGAGCAGTCAAGTATATTTAAGATGAAAACAAATTATTTGTATGGTAATTTTATGAAATTCATCACACAAAAAAGTATTGCTTATACAAATGAATATCACTTTTTTTTTTTTAGTCAGTCCTCTCTTTCTACATGGTGTCATGCAGAAATCACTTAAAAATTAAAACTAAGCACTAATTACAGACATATTTAAAATAAAGTAAGTACAATTTTCAGTAGGTTGTCTTCAACAGAATTGACAGTTGCTCTATCTTGGCAGAATGGGATTCTAGAGTAGATAAAGTCTGCAACATCTTACTTGATCCTGATCTCAGATTAGGAATATAACTGTCCCTAAAATAATTACTAAATCAGCACACTGTAGGGCCTTATCCCTGAAGCTGATTCAGCTCAGAGCTTCCTGTTTGCAAAACAGCTCACCCCAAATATATCTGCAACATTAAACAAAATAACTCCCATTGAATGGACTAAGCAAGCTGGGAATTTTCACTACTCTATCCCTAAACTAGACTGTTGAAAAACATTCAAGGACTCAGATTTTACTAAGCTAAAAAGGGAGCAAGGAACCATCTATTTATTTTGCAAAACTTTAACACATCTCTAAAAGAGCGGACAAACATTTGATGAACACCAGTGATCCACAAGGCTAAGCACAGCTCATTCACATTCTTGAAGTCATTCCCACAGTAACCATAGCTTCCCACAATAACATTAATGAAAGCCACTTTGCTCAAAAATTCAGTGTGTAGTCATTGTGATCCCAAATTTATTGTAAACATCTAAGTTGAATACTTAATACTTTTATCCAGGGGCGTCGCTGGCATTGGGCACCCCGGGGCACGTGCCCCGGATCTCTGGCCAAAGCGGGCCGGGGATCTGGGACCCGATCCCCAGCTGGCCGCAGCTGCGGCAGCCCCATCCCCATCCGGGGCCCCGCTGGCCGCCCAGTAGGCCCCGCCCCTGGCCAGGAATAGGGCCAGGGGGAGGCCGTGCCACCGCAGGCTAGCCACCCATGCCAGGGCTGGGCCAGAAGCGGCTGCTAGAGGCCAGGCCCATGCCAGTGGGTCGCTAGGCCCCCGATCTCCGGCAGGGGCCGGGGCCACCGCAGCCGCCCCATCCCCCACCGGGGATCCAGGGCCTGGCCAACAGCAGCTGTGGTGGCCCCGTCCCCAACTGGGGATCAGGGGCCTGGCCTCCAGCGGCCACTTCTGGCTGGGTCGCACCGCAGCCTAGCCACCTGCAGCGGCGTGGCCTCCCCCCCAGCCCTGTCCCTGGCCAGGAGGCGGGGCCTACCCACTGCAGGCGGGGTCTACCCACTGGGGGCGGGGCCTGGGCCCATGCCCCGGGTCCCTCCCCGCCCCAGCACTGCCTCTGCTTTTATCTTTTAGTTAAGCCATTAAAATGCAGCTCATCTATCTACAGCAGTGGTTCCCAGCCTGTAGTCCGTGGACTGCTGGTGATCCGTGAGGGTACTGCAGGTGGTCTGTGAGGAGGAAGAAGGATAATTACAGAAGGTAAGTTTACTGTGATGAATGCAATATGTTTGTGAGTGAGCATAATACATTATTAGAAATAGCTATGTTTTAAACACCCCTTGATATACAACTTTGGCTCCCACCAGCCATAGGCTGTCTTAAAAAGAATGTTTAAATTGGCTCGCTTACATGGTGGTCCTCAAAAGCCTTCAGTGAAGATGTAGTGGTCCACATAAAGGAAAAGGTGGTAACCACTGATCTAGAGGGCAAGTAAGGAAGTCATGTATCAACAATGCTGTTACATTAATACTATAGAATAATCTATTCACCAATCTGAAACAGGAAAATTTTGGCTAGTTTCTGTGAAAGAAATGGAAGCGCCTCAGAAGCATTCTTGGAATCATGGAAGATTAGGGCTGGAGGAATCTCATTTAGTCCAACCCTGGCTCAAAGCAGGACCAATCCCAATTAAGCTATGAAATGTAAAGCTAATGTCAATTTTTAATAGAACAAAATATAGCTTATTAAAAAAATAGAGATTTATTACATCACTCAAAATTAGCAACAGAGAGGAAAAGACTAACAGCCAAAATGAACTGCTCAGGTATTTCTAAAATGCCCAAATACATGCCTAATTATATCAGTATACTGAGTTCATGTCAGGTAGTAAATACGCCAACCTGCAGGTTAGAAAGTCAACATAGTCCAAGCACCATTATGTTACTCCATATTTAATGAAAAGGGCCCATCTAAACAGGATTAATAAAAGCATAGCATCAGGATTTAAATGCAGATATTCTCTCCCTGTTATATTTTGCAATGTTTTATTTGGTCAGTTCAGAGGCAAGACCACAAACTTCTCTGGCTTTGATCCCCAGGCCCTTTGGCACCCAACCACCCCCTTAACCAGGGGCAGGACTACTCAGAAAAAAACAGGGTTTAAAAAGCCCACTTCTAAGTGAGCGGGACAGCTAACATGGGAGTTTTGCAAGGGAGTTTAGAAGGGAAGTAGGGAGCAGTGAGTAGATGCACTTCAGTATCATTCTACATGCTAAAGACAATCTCCCTCACCCAATAAAAAACAATATAAAACACTGTAGGGATAAGACAAGAATGCAGGCAGAAGTCCAGCAACAGAGTGGGTGCTATCAAAACTACTATACCGAATACAACATTTATGATTACCTGCCATATAAGCAAGTGGCATATGCATTCATTCAGTGCAAGAAGATCCTGGTACCAAAGACTGCATTCAGGCTTTGGAAACCAGACTGCCTGAACTGGAAGAGCTAAGGGAAACAGAGGCACATTGGTGAGACTTTTTGGGACACAGTAAAAACAGTCCCACCCCAACATGATAGCCTCTGTAATGGTGAGTAGGATGAATATCTTAGGGAAGGAGAACATTAAACTGGAGTAAAGGGAAATGATCCCAGAGTTGAGACCCTCTTTCTAAGATGATGGCCTGGTATCCTCTTGCACTGAGGATCAGTAACTTGTTAAAAGATAAGAAACAAAGGGTAGCAGTGAGGTGGCAAAATTTACAGATGATACAAAACTACTCAAAATAGTTAAGTCCAAAGCAGATTGTAGAGAATTACAAAGGGATCTCACAGAACTTGGTGACAGGGCAACAAATGGCAGAGGAAATTCAATGATGATACTGTAAAGTAAAGCCCATTAGAAACCAATCTCTACTATACATATAAAGAGATGGGGTCTAAATTAGCTGCTACCACTCAAGAAAGAAATCTTGGAATTAGTGTGGACATTTCTCCAAAAATGTCCTGTCAATGTGCAGCAGCAAACAAAAAAGTTAACAGAATGTTGGGAATCATTAGAAAAGGGATAGATTTAATATCAGAGAAAATATCATATTGCCTCTTTAAAAGCACATGGTACACCCACATTTTTAATACTGCATACAGATCTGGTCACTTCCCCCAACCCCATCTCAAAAGAGATACTGGAATTGGAAGAGGTATAGAAAATGGCAACAAAAATCATTACGGGCATGGAAAAGCTTCCATATAAGGAGAAATTAATAACACAGACTTTTCAGCTTGGAAAACTGATGAGTAAGGGGAGATATGGCAGAGAGCTATAAAATTATAACTAATGAGGAGAAAGTAATTTTAAAAGTACATTTACTCCTTCTCATAACACAACAACAACTAAGGGTCACCAAATGAAATTTTTAAAGGGCATCAATTTTAAAGAAAAGGAAGTATTTCTTCATGCAATGCAGAGTCAACATATGGAACTCCTTGCCAGAGGACATTGTGAAGGCCAAGATTCTAACAAGGTTCAAACAACAAAAAAAGCCACCCTAGATAATTTCATGGAGGATAGGTCTATCAATGGCTTTCGGACAGGAAAGGCAGGGATTGCTGTTTGCCAGAGACTGTGAATGGGCGATGGAATGGATCATTTGATGATTACCTGTTCTTTTAATTCCCTCTGAAGCATATAGCATTGGCCGCTGTCAGAAGACAGGATACTGGGCTAGATGGGTCATTGGTCTGAACTACCATTCTTATGTTTGAAAAAGAAGGGTTGATAAGATGCAGTTTCTTCCTCCAGCTATTATAACTACACAACAGAATTTTCTGTGACATGACAGAGAAAAATGTAGCTTGCAGAAGGCCTAACTATAAGTAGTCAGGCAGAAACCCCACACTTATTCTCTAGGAGCTTATAAATTTTCTTCTTACGATCTCCCTATGGTGAATATCAGAAACTTTAGCAGCAGTCAAAAGTAATAACGGGGATATATAATACCATGTCCACAAATGCATTCAATGTGGAGTGTGTGCCAAAGAAAAACTGGAATAATATTTTACAGATGTGGGAGGAAAACTGCAGTTAGTCATAATACAAGGATAAACCAAATTTCAGTTGGGCATAATTCAATATCTAAAAGTCATGAGGAATCCTTCAGTTTTTGCTATAGTCTGTTAAACTTTTAACAAATGCCTCTGTGCCAGTTCACTACATGCACTTATTTACTGCCTTGTTAGACTTCAGTTGGAGGGAGATTATTCCTTACGTTAAACATTTAAATGTAGTAGTGGTTTTATTTGCATGTAATTAGTCAATTCTAGTATCTGTACTTCTGGTAATATGAAAAGCTATATTTACTTACATACTTATTTAATGGTAAATCTTACAGTTATGCACACTTTCCTATAGTATTTGGCATTGAACTTCATTAGCAATTCCTGGTACGCCAGTATGTTGGAGTTAGCAACTAAGAGAGATTTTCAAAGGCACATTGCACTGTTCAGCACCAAATCAATAGGAACTGGACCCCTAACTATTCACAGTACCTATGAATATCTCCTCCAAGAGCTCTCAAAAAAAGTTGCAGCTCAGAAAGCATTAGAACGAAATCTCCTCAATATTTCTTTCACAAAAGACAGACTTTTAACCAACTTGATTTCACATACAAAAATACCTTACCCTTCGTGTATTTTCAAGTACTTTCTGATCTGGCTTTCCATAATTTGGTGGATTGGCATATGGATCGTAGCCAAGTTTCGCTAACATAGGTGCAATCACTGGCATGTCTTCTAGAACATCTGTGGGTATTTTTCCAACCCATTTTGACAAGGCTTCCACATTGACAGGTTTGATTACTTGATCTGTAGATCTTTCAACTCTGCAAAAAGAAAAAGAAGTCATTACTATTTTTCACTCAATCAATGTTTGCTGTATAATTGGCATTAAGATATTTAGGTCTTTTTATAACTGCACACCTACATCAAACTGTTAGGAGATAAAGCATTGTTCCATACATTCATAGGGATAGGAAGAAAATGACCATCAGGGTTTGGGGTTTTTTACTTCTGAATCTTAAGGATTTTTTTTTTTTTTTTTAATCTGACGTTAGCCTCTTCTCTATGGTCACTTCTTCCACAGACAAGAACATGTATAACTCAGCTTTTTTATTAGTATGTCAGTTTTCTGAAAACCTATGTTAATAAAATGTTGATACCCCTCACAAGCTATGTAATATAGTGTCAAACACAGGCATAATAGTTCTAGACTCTGAAAGCACTCTGCCATGAAATAAATATCTGGACTAATTTTCCTAAGTTCCTTCCCTACTAGGAAAGCACACATCTCCTTAGATGTTACTATTCAGCTTTTTTCTGTTAAAATAAAAACACCTTTTAACAAAAAGCCTCTTGGGGAATATTTTATTCCTGCACCATATATGCCATCATGCACCTGCAATTCCAACTAAACAGCCAAATGTGTTTAGGAACCATTGTTAAGGACATAGCTGTCATATCTTCCTGCAACCATTGCACTAGGAGTGCCTAATTTACTGAGGTGAAGCATTTGAACATAAAAGGCTCTACCACACAATATCCAGCTTTTGCACAGAAGTTTTCTTTTGTAGATCTCAAAACACTTCACAATGTTACTCATCACCATTGTTATACTAATTTCACAGCTGGGAAACTGAGAAACAGAGATGCAACATGATTGGCCCCCAGTCACCTGACAGCCATAAAACCAAGTTCCAGTCTACTTTAAAACAAAAAACCAAGAATAGTCAATTTTTTGCTTTATTATAAAAACCCTTCCTTACCAGATTAAACAGGAAACAACATAAGTTAATGAAGACATGGTGTTTCCAGTTAAAACACAGCAAATAGTAACTGACCCAGAACTAAGAAAGCAGATATTACCTGAGAAAAATAAAAAGAAATCTGGTGGAATAATCCCCTTGGATTCAAACTAGGGGATCAAACTCCCCTAAATTCATTGACTTCAGTTGCTTTAAGAACAAGAATCAAGGTAATGATTACAATTACTGCTGTTTTGTAAGTAGCTACCTCATTTTGAGGATGTCTGGTTTGCAGAAATGTTCTATTAAAATTCCCAGATTCCTGGACTCCAAGATCAAAGTTTTAAAAAATGCATGCCTAAAAATGAGGCAACTAAACTTATGTTCAACCACCCAAAAAAGATTTTCAGTGATGCTGAACACCCTGGTCTCCCACTGATTACAGTGAAAGCTAATGAATGTCTATTGATTTCAGCGGAAGCTGTGAGAATCCTATCTAGTTTTGAAGTAACCCATCAGGATGGGATGCCAGTAAGAAATAGTTGGTTTTGATCCTTTTCTACCTTGCTGAGGTTCAAAATGGAGTATTGTGCACTAGCTCCCCACTTAGAGAATCATTACAATTGATTTTAGGAGGACTGAGAGGGCAAAACAAATATATCAAAAAGCATCGTGATACCAAAAAAAAAAAAAAAAAAAAACAAAAAAATATCTGTACAGATGTGGCAGTATCCAGACAATAAGCACAACCACTGAAGTTAACTCTTACTAGCATTACACATCTGAAGAGTGTCAGACATTCAAAGACTTGCACAGGGGAAAAAAAAACAAAACAAAAGATCAAATCTGAAACACATTAGCTTCTCCCAGAGTCAAAATCTCCAGAAAATACCCTGCACCAAAGTTATTTTTGCTTACTCATGTGTCAATAGTAAAATATTTAACACAAAAAGGGGGCGGGGGGGGGGGAGCACAAAACCAGGAAAGGAGATTTGAGACTAACTCATCTGAAGTCTTGTATATAGTAGCACTCGTGTGACAAAATTTTGCCGACTATAAGTATGTAAAAAAGCAATGCACCTAAGTTCTGCTGGCATAAGTGCTTGAGTCACTGTCTTACAGGAACAGGAGACAACTCTTCTATCAACATGCTTGCGAACAGGGGACTGCAAACAGGGGAGTTTGCGAGGGAAGGAGTTGTTGCCAGGTGCATCCAAGGTTGTGTCTTTTTCCCTACAGGTGATTTGCTGACTGTGTGTTTGTGTCTTTTCCCTACAGTTGATTGCTGTTAGTTGTGGGACTGTGCTTGTGTGATTGGGTGGGGGCTGTGTGCACCACTGTTTCCTGATCACCTTTAATCACCAGCTTCTAGCAGCTTCTAGCAGCCTTGTGATTGGCTTGCCCCTGTGTGACTAACAAGGGGCAAGGGCTGACCTAGGCAGAGAAGGCCTTTAAAAGCCACTGCTTGAGTGACCAGAGGGAGCTTGTGAACAGGGGACAGCAAACAGGGGAGTTTGCGAAGGAGTTTGAGGAGGAGTTTGGTGAGGCCAAGATGGTGAAGAGGAGCCGTACTGCTGGTGCCAGCACCCCTGCTGTTTCCTTTGCCTCTGTTTGTAGCCAGACAGACTGTCTGTCCATGGATATCTCCACCCAGATCCTGGTGTGGATTTGCAGGGACTGTGGCCTTCATTTTCCTGCCACTGATGATCAGGCTCAGGAGATGAGCCTATGTGATAGGTGCCTTCTGGTGGCATCTCTTCAGAAACAGGTAGGAGAGTTACAGGAGGAGGTGTCACGACTCAGGGGTATCTATGCCCTGGAAAAGTTCCTTGACAGTGTCCATGATGAGACCTGCAAGGAAGAGGTCCCTATTCCAGTGCCAAGGGCTACTGCCACTGCTCTGGAAACGGATGGGATGCCTATGGCAGAGGAAGGACACTGACAGCTAGTCACCTCTGGCAGTAGACAGTGCTCCACGCCTGCTCACATCCCACCATCCATTGTGGTGAGGAACCGTTATGCGGTGCTGGACACACTGAAGGAGGTAGAGGAGATGCCATCCACCCCAAAGGCTGGGCAGATCACAGCCACCTCCCCTAAGAGGAAACGTAGGATTGTGGTGATTGGGGACTCACTCTTGAGAGGAATGGAGGCACCCATCTGTCGCCCTGACAAGGCCTCTAGAGAGGTATGCTGCCTGCCAGGTGCCCGTATCAGAGATGTAACGGAGAGATTGTCTAAAATCATCCGGCCCTCAGACTACTACCCCATGCTTCTAATCCATGTGGGTACCAATGATACTGTGAGAGGTGATCCTCAGCAAATCAAAGGTGACTTCAGGGCTCTGGGAGAGAGGGTGAAGGAGTTTGGAGCACAGGTGGTGTTCTCCTTGACCCTTCCAGTCAAGGCTAGAGGCCTGAGGAGAGACAGATGCATCCTAGAGGTGAATGCCTGGCTGCGAAGATGGTGTGGTCAGGAGGGATTTGGCTTCCTTGACCATGGAGTCCTGTTTCAGGACAGAGATGGCAGAGATGGCCCTCACCCGTCCAGGAAGGGGAAGAGCCTATTTGGGCACAGACTGGCTGACCTAGTGAGGAGGGCTTTAACCTAGCTTCAACGGGGGAAGGAGACCAAAGCCCACAGGTAAGTGACAATGTGGGTGATCTGGGGGACGGGACGGCCCGGGGGGGGGGGCCTGGGACTGTAGCACCAGCAAAAAAAGAGAAGGTAGTTGGAACATTGCGGGGGGAGGAGGAAATCAAATAAATGTCTTAAGCGCTCTACTGAAGCACCAATATGCAAGGAGAGTGGGGGAGGAGAACTCCAAAACAAAATGCAAGGAGGCTTATGTAATAGAATTGGAAATCAACAGGACAAAGTAGGGCAATCGGCCGGGTATCTTAGGTGCCTATACACTAATGCGAGGAGCCTGGGAAATAAGCAAGAAGAATTGGTACTACTAGCGCAGACAAGGAACTATGATATTATAGGAATAACGGAGACGTGGTGGGATTGTCTGCATGACTGGAGCTCTGCGATGGATGGGTATAAACTGTTCAGGAAAGACAGGCAGGGAAGAAGAGGGGGAGGAGTAGCACTATATGTAAAAGAGCTGTATGACTGCTCAGAGCTCCATTATGGAAGTGGAAGCATGCCAATATAAAGTCTGTGGGTTACATTGAGAGGGAAAAGCAACAAGGGGGATGTTGTGGTGGGTGTCTGCTATAGACCACCAGACCAGAAGCAGGAGGTGGATGAGGTGTTCTATGGACAACTAGCAGAAGCTTCTAGATCACAGGCCCTCTTGCTCATGGGGGACTTCAATCACCCTGACATCTGCTGGGAGGCCAATACAGCAGTGCATGGGCAATCCAGGAAATTTTTAGAGAGTGTTGGGGACAACTTTCTAGTACAAATGCTAGAGGAACCAACTAGGGACCTTGCACCACTCAACTTGCTGCTCACAAACAGGGAAGAATTGATCAGGGATGTAGAGGTAAATGGCAAGCTAGGCAGTAGTGAACATGACATGGTTGAGTTCAGGATGCTGATTAAAGGGAGGAAGGAAAGAAGCAAAACAAAAACCCTGGACTTCAAAAAAGCAGATTTTGGCTTCCTCAGGGAACTGATGGGCAGGATACCTTGGGAAGCTAATCTGAAGGGGAAAGGAGTCCAAGAGAGATGGTTATATTTTAAAGAAACCCTGCTAAGGGCACAGGAAGTTGCCATTCCAATTAGGAGAAAGAACAAACATGTGAGGCAGCCAGAATGGCTTAGCAGAGAACTCTGCTCTGAGCTTAAACATAAAAAGGAAGCTTACAGGAAGTGGAAGCTTGGTCAGATGACCAAGGAGGCATATAAAAATATTGCTAGGGACTGCAGGGATAAAATCAGAAAGGCCAAAGGACAAATGGAGTTGCGGCTAGCGAGGGATGTAAAGGATAACAGGAAGGGGTTCTACAAGTATGTTAATAACAAGAAGAGGATCAGGGATGGTGTAGGCCCCTTGCTGAATAGGGCAGGCATCCTTGTGACAGAGGATGAGGGAAAAGCTGAAGTGCTCAATGCATTTTTTGCTTCAGTTTTCACAGGCAGGGTCAGCTCCCAGCCCACCACCATGGGTGTGGCAGATGGGAGAGAAGAAGAGAGGCCCTTGGTGATGGAAGGTCAGGTTAGGGACTGCTTAAAGAAGCTCTAAGTGCACAAGTCCATGGGGCCGGACGAACTGCATCCAAGAGTGCTAAGGGAAATGGCCGATGAGATAGCAGCACCGCTGGCCATTATCTTTCAAAACTCATGGAAAACAGGGGAAGTGCCAGAGGATTGGAAAAAAGCAAATGTAGTGCCTATTTTCAAGAAAGGAAAAAAGGAGGATCCGGGGAATTGCAGACCAGTCAGCCTCACCTCAGTCCCTGGAAAAATTATGGAGCAGATTCTCAAAGAATCCATCCTCAAACACTTAGAGGAAAATAAAGTGATCAGGAACAGTCAGCATGGATTTACCAAGGATAAATCATGCCTGACCAATCTCATTGCCTTCTATGATCAGATGACTGGTTTTCTGGATGCAGGAAGAACTGTTGATATGATATACCTTGATTTTAGCAAGGCTTTTGATACAGTTTCCCACAGCATTCTCATCGGCAAATTAAGGAAGTATGGGTTGGATAGGTGGACTATAAGGTGGATAGAAAACTGGCTACATCAACAGTTTCAGTGTGTAGGAATCAATGGTTCCATGTCTAGCTGGCAACCAGTAACGAGTGGTGTGCCCCAGGGGTTGGTCCTGGGGCCGGTTCTGTTCAACATTTTCATCAAATGATCTGGATGATGGAATAGACTGCACTCTCAGTAAGTCTGTGGATGACACCAAGCTGGGGGGACCAGTAGACACATTGGAGGGCAAGGACAGTATTCAGGGAGACCTAGATAAATTGGAACAGTGGGCCAATAGAAATCTTATGAGCTTCAATAAGGACAAGTGTAAAATCCTGCACGTGGGACGAAAAAACCCCAGGCACCGCTACAGGCTGGGGAACATTCAGCTAAGTAGCAGCAGTGTAGAAAAGGACCTGGGAGTCATGGTGGATGGGAAGCTGGATATGAGTCAGCAGGGTGCTCTTGTGGCCAAAAAGGCCAATGGCATACTGGGCTGCATCAAAAGAAGTATTACCAGCAGATCAAGGGATGTGATCATTCCCCTCTATTCTGCACTGGTGAGGCAACATCTAGAATACTGTGTTCAGTTTTGGGCTCCCCACTACAAAAAGGACAGGGACATGCTACAGAGAGTTCAGAAGAGGGCAACCAAAATGATTAAAGGGCTGGAGCACAAGCCCTATGAGGAAAGACTGAAAGCATTAGGCTTATTTAGTCTGCAGAAGAGATTGAGGGGGGATTTGATAGCAACCTTCAACTACTTGAAGGGATGCTCCAAGGAAGATGGAGCTCGACTGTTCTCGGTAATAACAGAGGACAGAATGAGGAGCAATGGTCTCAAGTTGCGGTTAGGGAGGTCGAGGCTCGATATTAGAAAAAAAACTTTTTTACTAGGAGAGTGGTGAAGCCTTGGAATGAGCTGCCGAGGGAGGTGGTAAAATCTCCATCTTTGGAAGTGTTTAAGGCCCGGTTGGAGAAAACCATGACTGGGATGGTTTAGTGGGAGTGGTCCTGCCTCTGGCAGGGGGTTGGACTAGATGACCTATGAGGTCCCTTCCAACCCTATGATTCTATGAACATAATAGAAAACTAGCTCTGACCTATGGTGCTGTGTTGGTGGGAGATGTAGTTATTAGAAATTTTGCTGACCTAAGTTCCAGGGTGGACAAGAGCTGAGCATGGAGGGAAGGAGACAAGAACAGCAGTCAGCAAAGCTCACACACACCATGGCACTCCCAGGTTCTATGTGAAAAAGGCAGTGAAACAGCTAACAGCATTGAATCCAGAGTTAACCACAAATACTTCTGTCTCTGCATAGCAATAACTGAAAGAAAAAAAAACTGATTTGCAGAAAATACATTCCAGTGCTGTTTGTGCCTCCTCAGCTACTTTCACAATAACTGTAGGGGGGAAAAAAAAAAATTTTCCTAAACAACTTGGTCAAATCCTCACTGAAAAAGGAACAACATTTTGAATTTGTGGTCACTAAGGCTGCTTTCAGTTAGGTGGCAACTGCCTGGGATATATCAACAGTAATAGTTATGGCTAGATTACATATTAAAATACATTTCTTCAACAGCCAGGCTGGCAACTGCTTCAAACCACAGACGGTTTCATGTTTCTACAAATTCTGCAGTACACGCATTTAAAGTCCTTTTCAACATTATCTCTAGTTAGAAGCCAAACTGAAATGATTTTTTATTACCAGAACTAGAATAGCAGTGAGGGTCCAGCAGAAACTGAGGAAAGAGGTGAGGATTATTAAGCAACTGCAGACAGAGACTGAGACCTGCACTGTCCTCTCAAGACAGCAGTGGAACCAAACCAAAATATTGATCAGCTACAGCTCTTATCCCAAGTTTTCCTGATACACTGGTGCATTCAGGATTACACTATGCCAAAAATTAGGAGGCAAAAGAGAACATGAAGGTAAGACGTCCTTGCCTCTGAATCCATCTGAAAGTAACCAATGTATCTGTGAAAGAAACAGCCTACAAGGGAATACAAGCTCTATATAAAAGTGAAAATATTAAATCAATTTCATCTTCAGAAGTTTCAAAACAGGTTCCCTCTATGATGATGAAAGTTTCAGGAGATAGCCTATGTCACTGAATCCTACTTCTAAAACAGGAACATTACTGAAAATTTGTCAAACTGAAATTTATTTCCTATTTTACTGCTGGGTGAACAATTGTTAATTGAACTTTTTCCAAACTGATAATGTGTCATCATCAGATCTTTCACCCAGACACAATTCTACCCTCTTCCTCAAAAGCAGCTTTATATCCAGTTTCTGATCTTTAGGAGGGCAGGGGCACAGCATGTTTTGTTTAAAATTTGACTTATTTTGGAATTGAAAATAGCAACAAAACTTAAATCTAACCTGACTGGATAAGGGTACGAGAAGATGCTGCAAGACTGAGTAGAAGTTCACAAGCTGTTGGAAACCAGAATCTGGCTGAGAAGGTTAGCCTTCAAGGATGAGGAAAGACAAATTCCAGAGGGGTAGCCATGTTGGTCTGTGCATAGCAAAAGCAGCGAGAGTCCTGTGACACCTTATAGACTAACAGATTTCTTCGAGCATAAGCTTTTGTGGGCTTCAGCCCACTTTGTCAGATGCATGAGGTGGAAACTACAGTGGAGAGGTATCTATACACATGTTAAACACTTGCCCTCCTCCATTCTGGCATGTGTACAGATACCTCTCCACTGTAGTTTCCACCTCATGCATCTGACAAAGTGGGCTGAAGCCCACAAAAGCTTATGCTCAAAGAAATCTTTTAGTCTGTAAGGTGTCACAGGACTCTCCCTGCTTTTACTGAAATTCCAGAAATCCAAGACTCATCACCTCAAAGATAGGGAGTTAAAACACCAATGAACAGGCTATGCCAGTTTTTGAGCCATCTCTCTCTGTATCCAAGAAAGCCCGCTAGCCAAAGAACCCCCTGGTACACATTCAAGCACCATGTAGACAAGTCCTCAGTCTCCTTCAGTACAGAACTGCTACTTATCTACTGTAATTGGTTCTCTTAAATGGTGATGTACACCTCACTACAGACATCCATGTGCCTCATGCATGCAAGACAGGAGTCTTGAATAATAGCCTGAAGGGTTTTGAGCCAGTTCTTAAGCAGAAGAAAAGTTATTTTCATGCCAATTTACAACCCCAACCTGCACTCAGTTTTGGTGCAGTGATACATACTGTTCAAATACCTTTATAAGCAAAAAAAAAAAAAAAAAAAACCCTCTATATCAAACCATGACATACTAACTTTGACTTATGAGGGAATCAAGTGTTAAGAGTCCATATAAAAGTCTTTGAAGTAATCAAGCCCACATGTCAACAGTTCCATCTGTATTCTCCTGGCCAAGGAAATTTAACAATTAAAAAAAAAAAAAAAAAAAAAAAGCTAAATGCATAAAGGTATGGAAGTTCAATGGATTATGGTAAGAATGAACTGATAGGTCATTTTTTTAGGAACAGATGGTTAGTCATTACTGGCTATGATACTTTATGAAGATGATAATGGGGGTGTTGAATAAACAGGTGGAAGATCAGACAAAGGAGAAAAAGCACAAGCATATTTACTGATACAACAGAATCAACAAGGAAACTACTATATTAGAGCATTATCAGACAATGGTCTAAAATATATGGGCACAACCAAAAGAAGAATGACATCCATTTGTGCAGATGGCCTAATTCTGTCAAGAGTCAGAAACTCCCTCTTTATACAGAATAGAAAGGAATAGAAGGCAGCAATGCACTACCTCTGTAACAACATCAGAAAACTCTGCTACAGAGAACACTTGCCCTATATTTAAATCTCTAACCAGCCCCCCGGCCCCTCCCAAGAGACGCTAAGGAATATTAATACTGAATGATATCAAATGTTTCAGAAAGCCGTTATACTACAAAATTACAATGGAGAATATGCCAAGGAAAAGACCAACAACTTACTATATGCAGTTTTTCAGTATGCAGGGGAAAAAGCCCACAAAACAAAATATAATTAAAAATGACCAGTATAACTATATTGATTTGTTTTACTTTAAGTGAACAGTATACAGATTAATTTACTTTGTATTACATATTTATTGTTTCATCTATCTTGAAATGGCACAACCAACAACACGAATAATAAGGATGAAATATCACATTAGATAAGCTTGATAATTTAGTATTGCTGGAAAATATTGACCAATAATCTGTCTGGAGTTTGGCATCATAGACCGCCTGGTCAGAGAGCCACCTTTTTTTAAATTGTATTTTATACATTTAAAACAGTATTTTATTGAACTGGGGATGTAGTAGAGAGGCCAGGTCTGTGATGAATTAACGAGTAGCTAAAGGAAGAGAGAGAACAGGTTCCATCCCAGCTACTACCCGAAAAATGAGGTTGCGGTTCATTACTTCAGGAGAAGTCACAAATGGCAGTCTACTTGTGTGTTCTGCAGTACTTTGACACCTGCACCAGCTGAACTCTATTACAAATATGTACACAATTCACAATCCCTTATGAAAAGATGTGTGAAGGGAGAACGCCCCTGCAAATGTTTGGAATTTACTCATTAAATGTTGTTGTTTTTTTACTGCATTAACTACACCCCTCTGTCCAAATGCCCAACAAATACTTCCTAAGAAGAAAGGTGAAGAGATATGTTACTGCTCACAAAAACAAACCCAACAATAAAACCACAATGGAATCGAGCCCTTTTTTTTTTTAAATAAAAACAGTGAAAGGGAGGCAAAAAGCAGTCAGAACCCTTACAGTAGGAATAATTATTTAAATCCCAGCCTAGCATACTGAGGTGACCTTGCACATTAGCCCACATTCTTCTACTGTATATCAGATTCAAAGCTTCCTGCATTCTTACATCTCTTTGGAAAATCCTCAGCACAATTCACAGATGAAATGACCAATTAACCCTTCAAGTGACCTGCAAAGGGTGCCTCTACTGAAAAGATCATTTGCACAACCTTAAAATGACTTCTACAGATCATACTGCCTTAGTCATTAACGCAAAACAGACTTACAAGCTAGAGTTTAAGAAAATACTCAAGTAGACAAAATTCCCCAGCAAAATATGAAAAGCCTCTTTATTTAGGAGTCAAAACCAGACAAAATCCAGGAGTAATAAAAGCAGTTTATGCAGCTCTGCAAATTTAACTCCAGGCCAGTGGTGATTTTGGAGCATCCAGGGTATGTCTACGTGACAATTAAAAGCCCGCAGCTGGGCTGTGCCTGTTGATTTGGACTAGGGGGCTTGGATTAAGGGGTTGTATAACTGCAATGTACATGGTCAGGTTCAGGCTAAGGCTAGATTCCTGGCTCCAGAACCCTGTGAGGTGGGAGGGGGCCCAGAGTTTACTGCTCAGCTCAAGCCCAAAAGTCTACACAGCAAGTAAACAACCACTTAATGCAAACCTATTTTTTACTGCAGTGTAGATACCAGGTATCAAACCTTCTGCTGAGGGAAAAAAAACAGTGTAAAATACATACTACCAACTATTCAGTCAAGATGAATCTTGTTTACCTGTCTCATTTAGACAGTTGGCATTCACAGTATCCTCCAGCCTATGGATGGGAGAGACATTTTCTTAAAGCTAGAAAGAACCTGTACCTCATAACTAGCTATATTTTGAATTCTGAATTACTTTTTTTTTTCGTTTTCCCCCCCAAGGGCAAGAGGGATGACAGAACTTGTGAACTTCAGTCATTCTGATTAGCAGTAACAATTACCACAGTGCCTAGGAGACCTTGACATGGACCACTCTAATGAGGTACAAGAGCACGCTGGCCTGGGAAGAGACCTGGGCTAGGGCACTGGGACTCAGGACTCAAGCCCCACAAGCACCAGCACCACAGTGGATCCAGGGCTCCAGTGCTGGGACTCAGGGCTAAAGTCCCATAAGCCTAGTGCCAGCGACACCTCTGATGAGGTAGCTCTGTACATGTTTATGGAGAGTCAAACTGCTGGAAAAAAAGGCTGATTTGGATCCCTCCACATTTTTAGGAGTGGCCAATTTAAAAAGTATGTTCCATCAGAAAATATATTAATGATTTGCCTAACACTCTGGAGACTAACAACTCAGAAGACACCAGGGTTCAAATGATTTGTTAGCTTTGTGACTCACACAAGTTTCTGTTGACTCAAAGGCTTTATGGCATATTAGAATGAAAAGAGCTGAACCTGAAAAATCCAATTGTTTCTCTAGGTTCCAATGTAAGCAGGGACTCATTAGAAAGCTGTCTTGTATCTAAGTGCCCCAAAAATAATCAGAAATAGAGAGTAATCTCATCTTTCCAATCCATTTCCCAACCAACTGTATATTACGTGAAGAAGAGTTTCTGATTTGTTATTGTCCATTTAATGGAGCACTGGTCTCAATCATCCACTTTAGTCTGAAGGTACCTGCAAAGAGAACCTATGCAATCTACATGCCAGTGACTCAAAACCATTAGTTCAATGATAGTGTACAATTACCGCTGCATTTTCAATGGCTTGTTGGCTTCCCCAAAGCATCAAATTGATATGAGAAATCCAGTTATTCCTCAGCTTTTCCGAATTTGCATAGTCATCTTAAATAAAAGAGTTGATGTCAAAATATCTTTGCACGTATACTTAAAAAGTTTTATCCAGCCTTCCAGACCATACGTTCTTTTGGGCAGAGGCTACAATTTATTATGTCTGCCCAGCATTTGGCATAATAAAGACCACCACTGAATTGGACCTCAAACAGTACCACAATATAAAATGTTCATTAATAATGACAATCAAACTTATGTACAGAACAGAGAGTTTCTTTCCATTAAATCTTTCCTTGCCACAAGGGCAACCATTTCCATCAAAGCAGCATCAGTACTCTGATATTCTACTAGCAATGCCAGAAATCAATATGAGGTCTTTAAAACCCACTCTGTATTAAATGCATGCTTCCTGATCTGATGGCTAGCCACTCATATCTGGTTTCCAATTTTTAATATAAAATCAGTTGGCTTTAGGTTTTTGAAGGATTAATCAGTGTAAATAAGAGAATTTACCCAATTGTTAAGTTTAGCATTTATCCCCTCCACTGTTCAGTTAAACTTCCTGGTTTATTTGAAATCAACTGAAAAAAATATTTTCTTCTTATTCACTGTGAGAAGTGCTTCCTTCTTTCTACTGCAAGAGTATGTTAAGCACAGACAAATATCCACACATTGTGTCCCAAGAAATATAGTGTGGGATGTGCCCATTTAGACATCACTTTTTAATCAATATAAAAAGTAATCACCATACCTGGCAGTCTAACAGAGATGACATGATTCACATATGGAAAGAACTATACCTAGGGGAAAGGGGCAGAGACGTTTCTGAATTATGAATAAGTTTTCACTTCTCTCATGCTCCACCTACACATACGGGTACACACATGATCAGTGAAGAGTAAGTTAGACATCATGGAAGAGATTTAAACATCTAAGCACCTTCAATAATATCAAAACCTGGATACTTCACCTGGTTCAATTCAGAAAGTCAGATGCACAATGCATGTGAAAGACAATAGTAGGAGATTTGTCTGCAAGGGGTTTCTTTTATTCAAAATAGTAATTCTTTCAGAAGGCTGTGCCAAAAGAAAATGTATGCCAATTCTGATGCCTGCTTCTTTGGAACAGCTCTTCAAATTTCCTGAAAGATTATATCTTTGGCAAGTATGTCTTCAGGATTCTTCTCACATTCATAATACACTATCAATACCTGATCCAAAATTATTTTCAAAAACTAATAATGCCAACTCAGATAAAGCAGGTCAGCTTTCCCTTTCAACTTTTTAACCTCAAGTTAACTGACTTATTTTTAACTAATGTGAGGCATCCATTCTGTCTGTAACGAACAGAGCGGGCACTCCACACAGTTGTTGCTCAAGCATACAATTGTGGAGTGTTGACATTAGACTGCACCAGCTAACTCAAGCAACTCTATAATCCATTAGTGTGAAGTAAAAAACCCTTTAACATTGGCAAAACCCTTGGAGACATTCTACATTAGATCTCAGCTTCCTGAGGATTTATTAAACAAGTTAAGATTAAAATCTACATACATCTAATCTCTCCAGAAATGTACACACTGACAAGAAAAAAGGCACTAGCTTTAATCCTATGCAAAAATAGATTTCATACCTAGGTAATCATAAGCCCCTTATCAGCTTTTATCCAAATATTTAAAATTAAGAATATGCATCATTTTGTATTTCATTATCTTCCCAAACTGCAGATGACCTCCAACAACAGCTCTGAGATGGGAACGGCTTCAGTCATCTGAAGGAATGAATTCTGAAACCTAAATAATTTAACTGTAACCCACTGTTGCATTATAACCCCTGTCCACTTGCTAATTCTTAATTGAGTTTGTAAACAGTTAATGACTTTCTTGGCTCTACATGTGGTTTGTGTTTCACATTCGCTATGATAAATATTCTATTAGTAAGTGTGTTTTGCCACTGTCAGAGGCCTGGGCCCAGCTGGCTCCTGTGAACAGCTCAGTACGTTTTGCAATACAGATGTGACCCCCATAACTGTGCGTAAACAGCCCAGTGTAGCAAGTTCTACTTACAGGAAGGAAGGGATTCCAAAGCACATTGACATATATGGTGCTGGTTCCAGTCAGTGCACATACTGTATATACTCGCCCATAAGCCGATCCGTGCATAAGCCAACCCTTAGCTATTAGGGCCAGAAACCTGAAAAAACTCATGACCTGCATATAAGCCAAGGTACCCACGCTGCCCCAATCCCCTCCCTGCCCTGCCACCAGCTTCTGCCAAGTCCCCAACCCCTTCACTAACCTTCACACGCTGCTGCCAGCTTCCTGCACTGCTCCAGGACCCTCCCTAACCCCCCTCCACCCTGCCTCCTGCTTCCACTGAGCCCCCCAACCCCTTGCCTAACCCCCCCACACTGCCACCAGCTCCCCAAGGTGCCCCAAGTTGCCCAAATCCCCTCCCTGACCCCCCCGCCCTCACGCTGGCTCCCCCAAGCTGACCCTCTCACCCAGGGCCCCTTTAACTGGCTGCTCCAGCAGCCATGCCATAGGCTAGGGCTCTTGTCCTGACTATGCTCAGAGCATGCTCAGGATGGGAGATTTCAAAATGCAAAATTTCAAAATTTTTTCCCATTTCCAGCACACTCTGGCTCTTGACCCACACATAAGCTGAGAGCCTTTTTCAGAAGAGATTTTGAGAAAGAAAATTCTTGGCTTATATGTGAGTCTATATGGTAGTACAGGCACCACATATTCCTTCTTAAGGTACAGCATAACAGGACAGCTGCTTACATCTTCCCAGAATGCATTAATACAAACAGTTAGGCAACGTGGTCAGTGCAAATATACAAGCACAGTCAGTTACAGCCATGACACAATGAGACTGCTGTCCAAATGACTCTGTATTTGTTTTAACAAGTCAAGTCACCAGCTGGTTACAAAAACTGTGATTGGACTGGTAGAGTTGATGGGGCCTTTAGACAATACATCCAGCATACTTATCTCAGAATCCCAAACCGCTTCCAAACATCTTGCTGAGTGCCAAAAGCCCTAATTGCTCCCTACATAAATGCAGAAAACTACAGCTTTCCTTAGTATCTTCTATAAGGCAAGTATGTATTTTCAATATAAAAATCTGCAGCATAAAATTTAATGTTGAAACTAATACAAGATCAACTGTACCAATTATTTGAATTCCTATCTAATCCAATAAAAACCGTCAATTAAAACAACATTGCTGCAAAATTTCAGATCAACCATACTGTTGACGTTGAGCTTTGCTGCAGAATTTAAGTCCAACTTGCTGCAAAGTGTCCTGGTCTTTATCTACAGGAACATTAAAATGGCCATAATGAAAAGTGATTAAAGAAAATACAATACTGCTGAGACTTGTCAACATGTGTACTTCTACAATAATTTCAAGAATGCATTTCGACAATAATTCTTTAATAATGTCATAAATTACAACGTGTACTTCTGCAGTTATATGCATCATCCTGTCCAGATGTATATTATGTCTGAACAATGCAGGTTGTATCAATACAACACACAAAGAAATATGTGTACTCACTTGGAGAGAGACACACCACCTGCTTTCCCAATCATTTCCTCATGGTGCAGAACTGCTTGGTTCCACGGAATGTGTAGAAACTTCAGTAGAGTTCTCATCCATTTTTCAGGATGTAATACAAGTTGTTCATAGTGTACCAGCATGCATCTTTCAAAACCAGCCTCCATACACTGGTTATACATAGTCTCGATAGCACGATTCCATTTGGTCAAACAATCTCGGTAGCTGTTAAGGTCAAACCCAGCTATGGTGACTTTTCTAGATATCATGGAATGCACTGATGCACGACCATCCCGCACCATGAGAAGAAATTTAGCATTGGGGAAAATTCTGGCAAGATAAGTTAAGGACTTCAGAGCAAAAGGATCTTTATTACACAAATAGGGAGCAGGTTCCCCATGTTTAACAATGATTTCCAATAAAAAGGCTTGCATTGCTGAGTCCAGAACTTCATCTGTGACCCCAGCTTCATCCAGTCTGATTTTCTCTTTACTTGACCTGGCCCACATCTGTTTAACTGCCAGAATTCGTGGGATTACCCTCGTCTCTTCTCCACAGCGGATATCGGGGTGAGCATCTAGCATGGCACGCATTAGCGTAGTGCCAGATCGAGGCACCCCTCCTATAAATATTAAAGGCATGTCTTTATTGTAAGCAAGGGTTTTATTTGCATTTAAGTTAAAGGCAGTTCTTATTGTAGTTCTTCCAATTTCCATCCTTACCGGCTGGCTGCGGTCTTCTATTCTGTGGTGACACTCCATAGCATGTTGCCCCAAATAAAACACGGTCACTGAGCTGATCACCAGACAGGCCAGTAACAAGTTCTGTTTGAGTTTTCCAACCATTTTGATATAATAGTCACTTTAAATAAACCAGTATTATCTTCAGATTTTCACGCCATGGAGATTATAGTACAAGATGATCAAGATCTGGTGGGAATTTAAAAAAAAAAAAAAAATTAGAACCATGCTAAGAATCACAAAACAAACAAGAAGTATTGTGGCAGTTTTAATCCATTTATTTATCAACTGAGCTTTTGCGGGAGAGATCCCACTTCATCAGACGCTTAAAAATTGGGGGGGAGCATAGGGAGAAGGGATAAATGCAGTGAAGTAAATGTAATCATGGGATCAGGTCAGATTACTCCAGCAAAGTCAAACAAGTTGTACTGATTCAAGAACTAAGAACTATTACAAATTGACATTCCATGTCAGATATTTCACCTGGAGATAAATTACTAGTTCCCTGGTGTGACATTAATATCACTCAACATAATACATATACACAGAACTGTAATGCTCTGTTTCAGTGCCCGGAGCATGTTCCAATCAGAATGCATTCCTTGCAATTAGCAGCTCTTTGGGCCGGCATCGCAAAACACACCCTTTAGTAAAGCAGTTCTACTGAGCCACTGCAGTGTACCCGGGGCAAAGTCCCATTTGCCCCAGCGTAGTTAGGACTCTGCATATACATAAATTCTTGAAACATAATATGTACTTCCATTATACCCAGGAAGCTCCAACATCTTCTCCAGTACATATACTCTGTGAAAAATGGTTCAGTTCCTTTCTTTGTGAAAGTTCCAAAGCTATGTACTCTCCATATCCAGCCAGATGACTGCATTATCACTGTCATTTTCCAAAGGGATAGCCATGTTAGTCTAGTCCAGCAAAAAAAAAAAAAACCACCACAAACCAAGGAGTCATACGGCACTTTAAGACTAACAGATTTATTTTTCGCATAAGCTTTCGCAAGAGAAAATCCCACTTTGTCAGATGCTTCGAAGATGGGTGAACTTCGAAGCATCTGACAAAGTGGGATTTTCTCCCACAAAAGCTCATGCGAAAAATAAATCTGTTAGTCAAAGCGCCACATGACTCCTTGGGGATGGTTTGTTTTTTGCATTATTGCTGTTTAGTAAGAAATTCTCACTTAGGTTATCAAGAAAACATTTCAATACATTCAGCCACTGGATACCCAACACTAAATGGTATAGTCAAGTAAAAATGTCACTTATGCAAGTGTCTGCCAACTGAAGGAGAAAAAAAATACTAAAAATACCTATTTCATTATTATTTGTTGAAGTTTAATTTTGCTCTTAGTTAACTCTCAGAAGGGAAAAAGAGACTGCATTCCTCAGGGCAAAAGCTGTCTAGATAAAAACAAACAAATCAGCAAACAATTTCATGTTTGAGGAAAGTATGATATAATTTAAATTACTAGAAATTTAGGGTGGCTGTCAGAAACTGCTGAAGAATTTGGAATACTAAAATACTTTTGGTTTGATGTATAAATAGCAGGTCACGTGGTCACAGGAAGATGACACACGGCTACGTGATAAATGTCAAGCCTCATTTCCTTACACATAAATGCATTCTGTCTTTCATTACATAGGTGAAACTGGAGTGCCTTCAGTGGATCTCCACAGTTGTAAATCAGAGGCAGTATCTTTATTACTCGTAAAGATTAAACTGCCAGATTCCATGTTGAATTCAGAAACTCACAGTTAGGAAAGAATTTTCATACACTTGCTAAGTTAAAAAGTTCAATATGGAGCCACTGCTCTAGGAATGGAATCATACTGAGCTTTTTTCTAATCTCCCTATATATCTTAATGGAGGGGCCAGAGGGAGAAAAAAGTACTGCACAGTCAATATTTATGACCATATGGGATATAGTGTATGACTCACTCAGACATCTAACCCCTTAGAGATAAGGAATGAAGTCTTCCCACGTATCTTTAGAGCACTGCGTATACACCAAAAGGAGAATGAAATAAATTCTGCTATCAGACTTTGGTGCAATACCACATAGCCCATGGAGATACACCAATACAACACAGTATAAGAGTTCATTCTTTAAGCCTAATAACAGACTTATTAAAATGTGGTTACAGTTCACATTTGGCTGCTGATTTTAAGGTACAAGTTTTTACTGTTTCCCTGGAAACAGAAAAGATGAGGTTAGGAGGGTCTGAGGAACATAAGGCAACCAACAAGGGATCTGGGACCACAGACACAGGACGAGGCGGCCACAGTGAACTCAAGACTGAGTGGTCTTAGGGCATCATTACCAACTGTTATCATCAGCCAAAGATTTAAAATATCCCTCAAGATAATCAAAAACCTCTTCAACAGAAACAACATGAAAGTTTAGTTTACTCTTTTTGAAAAGCAAATTTTATGTTTCATTAATTCAAATAAAAATCCTGAATCTGCAAACCCTCCAAGATGAGAAAGCCATAAAGGGGAGCATCATGCATAGCAGGCTTGCAGGATTGGGACCATAATGTGATTCTGTTATCAGCAAAGCAATCTGAAAGTAACCAATCACCCCGATGACAGTAACTATTGCATTATATTTGTTTAACAGACCAAGACAAATAAAATTGTTAAGGTGCAGTGATCAGCAGAAAACTGACGGTGTGAAATAAACTTAATTTTATACTTCAGTAAGAAGCTTGAATCAAATCAATTTAGAAATAGCCATGAGGTTTTTCAGCATGCAATCAGAACATAAAGTGCATGTTCCCCATTAAAGAGCATAAAGTCAATATGACCATTTACAGAAATGACAACCAATAATGATTAGCAGCCATAATTCACTGTCAACAATTCTGAAAACTTTATACTACTCTGCATGTTGCAAGTGTCTTAATAAAAATGTGTTTAAATAATGCAATTTCTAGAGTTTTCTGGAAAACTGCTATGGAATGGAAGAAAAAAAGGTTTTGTAAAAACAGTCAAAACAAAATATTTCTATTTCTTTTTGGGTTTGGAGCATGGCCCATCAACACTGTCAACTAGTCTCTCTTTTATTTTGTTGTCTGAGCTCTATTTCCATAAACTTTAAAATAAGTATTCTTTTCCTTATGAGAGACTGAAATGGATCACTCCATTGAACAAGTTATTCACAGATGACTCAGAAAAAGCCACAGAATTCTGACTCAGGGGGAAAAAAGCACCAGGAGCAAAGAACAGCTTCAGTACCAAGTCCCTGGCACTAATGAAGATGCAACTTTTAGCTAGTTCCGGGTCCATGAGATTGAGTGAGAACTGGAACCATCTCAAGTGGCACCTGTAAACACACAAATGATTTACAAATGCCTGCCAGATGTTTATACCAAAAAATCCATTAGTATAGTCATTTTTTAAAAATACCTCAACTGACTTTCATAATGTTTATTTTATCAACAAAAGTTTATGGAACTAATGCATCCCATAAACCAAAGTAGACTTAAAATAGAAAGAAAATAGATAGCCATTTTGCATTTCCAACTCTACTAGCAAGGCTGAACCATGCTCTAATTACAGATTACAATTACAAAAAACAGGTTTTGACTTTGTTGACATCAATACTGTTGACTGAAAAGTCTTTGGGTGTAGAAATTATCTTTTACTTTGTGTCAGCACCTTTCAAAAACAGGACTTCAGTTTTTAAATAGGCCTCCAGGCACCAAAAAACTCAACAAAGCTGCAACAAGTAAATAAGTGCTCAAGCACCACTTCAAAAGGAAACTTGGACATGCCAGGGGGTGAGTGGTTGTGAGAAATTTATTGATTAAATAAAAACAACAAACAAACAAACAAACAAACAAAAAAAACCTTTCCCTGTTTTATACTAAAGAATTCCACCTTCCCCTATTCCAACATTCAGCTTTTCTTCCTGCACATCCACAACTAGAATAAGACATTTGCCCCTCCTCTATTTAAAAAAGTGCTTCACTAGACAGGTTTTAAATCTAGCTTTCAGTCCTGTAGCACCTCTAAAGTTTTAAATTCTGTCTTGACGTATGGGGAAATTAAATGTTTACATTCTGTTGTTAAACTTAACAATTCACTATGTAGCAAGTTGAAAATGACTGAAAAGAAGCGGAAATATACTAAACTTCAGCTGAATGTTGAACAGTCATGTAAATGAAGAATGGGGAAAACATCTAATAAATCTTGATGTAAGATTTAGCATACCAAATGTAAAGCTAAAACCTTGCATAGTTTGTTCCTGGGCTGCACTCCCTCCCTGTCCCACATTGGGGCTTGCTCAGGCCCCACTGCACCTCACCAAAAGTTCCTCCATGCCTGCCTAGAAGGGCACACCCCATAGTCGGGGAACCACTGCACTAAATTAATCACCTTCCTGGCAGCCACTCCTCACAGATGGATCACTGCCAAGAGGAGTGCTGCCCTGAGGCTTGTACCAGCAAGTAACAAGTGGTAACAAATAAGTCTGGTGTAGTCTCGCTGAAAGGTACCTTGTTAGGTACAAACAGAGAAAGTTGCCTACTGCACTCCTACTTAGGGCAAAACTAATGCTGCTGAACAATCTCTTCTCCTCATTCACTACTCAAGCAACTAAACTAGTGAGAGGCAGCGACTCCATGATACATTCCAAGCGCACACCTAGCAGCACTGGCAGGAAGGACTAATCCTTGGATTACACCTCAAATTTACCTGAGTTGTTTTATAGCACTTGGAAGGAGGGGGATACAGCACTTCAGGTCTCACCCAGCCTCCTGATGCATAATTAGTTCCCAGCTACATAATCCTATCAACGATAGTGATCTACTTGCATCAGTTTACACCATTTTTGTCTCTAAGCTGTGGGCATGTGTGTGCACACAGGCTGTGAAACCTGCGCACCCAACAAAATAAAGCACTCATAAAAAATTCAACTGTGTGCTAATATTAGCACATGCAAAGAAATTTTTTGCACACACAGGCTATGAAAAATTAGAGGGAACATTGGTTTACATAGATGTACATTCTCATGGCTCTCCCTCAGGAAGCAGGCTACTAACTTGTTTCTTAAAGAAATGAAAGCAGAGTTTCTTTACAGAGCTCAAAGGCCAGTCCTTTAGTACCTTTATCACAAAATGCAGAAATTATTCCTTTTGGCCTCAAGCAGCTTCAACTTTTAATTTTAAATCAGAGGGGAGAGAAGGGAACTGTTTTTCTCTCCAAAGCCACTACAGAACAGTAAATGAGATTTCTTCTCCCCTTGAAGTTAAAAAGACATAGTTCAAAAAAACTAAATCATCTCTATAGGATATCTAAGGTATTAAATGTCAAGAAAAGCTACTTCCCTGGAGGGTCTACAAAATAAATATCAAATAATATTTTCACACGATCCTTGAAGTTATTCAGTTTGTGAATAACCTCTACAGAATTTCACTAGCCCTGAAAAACTGATACACTGATGTGTTTAAATGCCTGACTGCCTAAGATGACACAAACCCCCCAACTGCAAACATTAGGTAGATGATCAAATGGCATTTTACATCTTTTACTGCAAAAAGCAAGATCTTGAAATGTTTACTTCCTTTTACAACTGTTATTTACACTAGAATATCACCACAGAGAACAGCAGGCTGCAGAGCTGAATTAAAGAACTAGGTTTATTAGATGTAAGCATTTGGGTTGAGGGGATGAACTGGATAGCTCAGGGGATTGGTAATGGGTCATGAATGCTCCTCTCTAGGGCACAAATGAAACACAGGGTGGCAGGGAAAGGATGTTTTAACTTCTGATAGTACGTTGGTTGCCTACAAAAATGATTTGGTGTTGTCACTCAACCAGTCAGCGTGGTTGCAAATGGCTCTCTCACGGCCAGGCTCAGCAAAGAGACCAAGTACCAAATTTTTATCTGCATGCTAAGGCACCCCTCCTTTACCTGAATCCATAAGGCTCAAGGCATAACCCAATTAAGGCACCCTCACTCTTTCCTACTGCATAGGGCTCTGGGGAAAAGGCATTTATCGTTACCCAATTCATACTCAAGACTAGAGCTCCAAGTCCCCATTTCCCAAGCCAGAGGGTTCCAGGGATAGTCTCTTTAATTGAAATACCCACCCTATCCCAATTTGTAGGGCTTCCAACATAATTTTCTGTGGGTTTACAGAATCTTTTAACTTGAACAGTAATATCCCTATTTTTTATTTATTAACAATTACCAAAACCAAATGCACATGCTAACTATATATAGCGCTCACCTCTCCCAGTGAGTTAGACAAATTTCTCCTGCTGGCCAATCAGGATTAGACATCTGGAGACTCCAGGTGGACAATAGGGTTGACAGGGCATTGAGGTCTGGCAGCTCTCATCTTGGCCTGTACCCCAAAGAACTTCCTTTTGGACCTTGGATTTTATATTGAAACTTGAGTCCTGCTTAGTTATACCTTAACCAAATTATTTTAAACTAAAGTACTACAAAACACTGATCCTAGCCTATTAAGAAACAGTTCTTTAACCAATTATAATCCTACCACATGAATTGATGTAAATAATGCAGTTAGTTATGCAACTGACAGAAAAACGACCAAAGAACTGGATGGAAATAAGTCAGAGAAACAACAGAGAAGTGTATCGTAAAGATAAAATAACAGACACGTAGATTTTACTACCACAACTGATGAGAAGTGACTCCTTTCCAGACAGAAAGCTATTGAAGTTTCTGATAAACATCTGAAGATCTGGTTTCTTTGTTTGGTGGTAGTAGCTACTATTAAGGAAGCAGCACCTTCTTAACAACCCTGTATTACATTGTTCAGTAATTTCAATTTTAAAAGGGATAGCCATGTTAGTCTAGTCCAGTGAAAAAACAACAAGGAGTTGTGTGTCACTTTAAGACTAACAGATTTATTTTTTGCATGAGCTTTCGTGGGAGAAGATCTGAGGAAGAGGGATCTTCTCCCACAAAAGCTCATGCAAAAAATAAATCTGTTAGTCTTGAAGTGCCACACAACTCCTTGTTGTTTTTTCAGTAATTTCAAGACTATGAATATGTGACTACATGTTCCTTTTAGTTTATGTCTGCTGACTACTAATATGGATGCTAATGCTTAGCACAAGACCAAGGCCTCAGCTTAGACAAAAAAAACAAGGCCTCAAACCTTACAGAATATCCACAAGTAGTTAATTTTTCACTACCATCAAACCCCTAGGTAGGGTTGTAAACTAGTGAGCCGCTTGCATTGTTGCTGCAAGTGCTGTAAAGAAAACAGGACTTCAGTATGTCAGGTTGTTGTCAGTTAAAAAGCATACAAGGGACAACAGAGATGGACACCAGATACCATCAGCTAATTCTTCATCTCTACCCCACAAATTACAGCACATAAATTAAAAAAAACAAAGTGGTGATAATTTGTGTAGAGAAAAGAAAAAGTCATTCATAAACTCACTCTGCTCAATCTAAGGGATCTTGCAGCCAGCTACACGGTGATGATTTCGATAGGGTTTCTCATTTTCCTCCTTAACATTCCATAGTGCATGTTTCACAGGAACGACCTCAAACAATAGCAGCCTATGAAGAAAATCTTGAAATTCAAAACTCCCTGCATAATTTTTATTCTAACTGGAAACCCAGATTAATATCACAATGAACTGACAAAAGACTTGGTGAGTTGTCAATTATTCACTAAACTGAAGTGATACAAATTAAGGTACCCAGTAAAGTTACCTTGGTAACAAAATCTGAATTTAAGACAAATACCACTAATATGAAACTATTTTGTTTCAACCACACACATGGTCTGTTATGTGCATATAATTGTTACCACTTACAACATTTTAAATAAGTTGACAACCAGCAACTAACTGAAAGCTTCTACAGCTTGGAATTCAATAGTGTCTAAGCATTATGTAGAAAACTATGGTTCAGCTGGTGGTGGGTTTTTTTTTTTTTTATTACTATTAAATTTTATTTTCATTGTTTACATGAAAAACATATAATGAAATAAAACATATATAAAACCTGCACAAGATGTACACAACAAACTCAACATTAATTGCAAGGCCAATAAAACAAAGAACAAAACAAACTGAGCCCGCAGAGATCATTAAAACAATCAAAAGCAAGTATTTTTTCACACAATGCAGAGCCAGCCTTGTCAAAGCCAAGACTATGACAAGGTTCAAAAGAGAACTAGATAAGTTCATGGAGGACAGATTTATCAATGGCTGTTACCCAGGATGGACAAGGATTGCTGTTTGCCAGCAGTTGGGAACGGGGACAGGATGGATCTATTCATGATTACCTGTTCTGTTCTTTCTCCCTGAAGCACCTAGCATTGACCACTGTTGGACGACAGGAGGTTGGGCTAGACAGGCTGGCCATCGGTCCAACCCAGTATGGCCATTCTGATATTCTTATGAAAAGCACCTTTCCCATTGACTAAAAAAAAAAGTTAGTATTTCAGTAACACTACACTTGTTCAAAGCACTATACAAATATCATCTTTATCACAGTAGTGTCATGAGAAGTACGGTATGTATTATCCCTGTTTTATAGGCTAGGTAACAGAAGCAGCAAAATGACACAAGTTGCCTAAATCAACTGCAGAACCAGAACTGGAACTATGGAGATCCTGACATCTAATGTTATCCTCAGCCTTGCAGGCCATACACAGACAGACAATCTCTCCAAGCTCTATGATTGTCTTCATCATTTTACAGTCTCTCCTTTTTCATTTGGTTTACATAAAGGACTACTACATAGCAGGCACTTTAACCTTCAGCATACCTTCCTAATGGGGAAACGATCTAATTTTTCCTTCGCCCCCAAATGGGCGATGGCCTCTTTCCATCACTTACTTTGTCCATTGTTCTAATTGCCTAATTTTTTAAAATATAGAGAAAAAGATATGCAAGCCCCAAATCTACACTCTTAAGACAAACTCTTCTTAAATTTATTGAAGCTGTGTGAGAAACTGCTAGCTAGGAAAACCTGAATTAAAATTTTCCACTGCTAATTTACATCATTGCTGAATTTAAGGTTTCAATATCTCAGACGACACTCGGACACACATTTAATGGAATCTGGCTCTTTACACATGATCTTCCCCACAATAAATCAGATATTTGAGGGGCTGTGAAAGATGCACGTATCAGGCACATCTACACTGCTCTGCATTTATCCCGAAAAAAGTTTCTTCAAGATAAGTATTTCTAAATACTTATCTCGAAAAAGATTTTTTTCAAAAATGCTATTTCGAGACAACAGTCCATTGTCCCGAAATACCGTGGCTTTTTTCCCCCTCCCCCCCAAAAAGGAAGTCTACACAGGACGGCCACCCCCGCCGGGGGGGGGGGGGGGGGGGGGGGGGGGGGGGGGGGG